>OY735242.1:13377230-13622230 GCA_963457665.1 Thysanoteuthis rhombus
CCTTTACATGATTCTCATAGACTGTAAAGATAGAATTCTCATAGACTGTAAACTGTTACAAATAAGTATTTGGAATTCAGTGAAGAGTCATGATGTGTCAAGAACATTATAAACAAATATCATACATGATAAAATACGAAGGCTTGGTGTGTAACAACTTTGATTTGCAGAACCTCATGGTAAGTTGTGCGGAGCCCTGGGGTTCCATGGAACACAGTCTGAATACTGCTGGTATAAAGCCAACTTATAGGTATTTGGGGTCTGTCTTTTGGTAGCATGCCATGTTTGGGGTCATCAATTGGAAAAAGGGGTGATCAGTGAATGTGTCTCTTATCCTCATCATCAGTCTTTAAACATCTGTCATTGGACATAGACCTTTCCCAGGATTTGCCACAATTCTCTATCATGGGCGCCGCAGAGCCAGTATTTTTTGTTCATCTCTCCATCTTTTATTTTGTCGGCCTTGGTTTCGCATGTGGTCTCAGGGGATCCATGTTGTGAGTCGTAATGTCCATTGGTTGTCTGTCATTCTTGCAACATGGCCTGCCCATTGCCATTTGCACTGGCCAAAAAAGGCGAGAGCACTGAAGAAAGTTGGAATTTTGAATATGGTGGAAGGGGGAGTTGTTTGATAAAAAGCAAACAGTTTTTTCTAGACATGATGTGTAAATGTTTAAATTTTCAGCCCCCTAGCTGCATAGGTGTGGCCTGTATGCCTGATATGTACATACAGTGTTGCCAATTCAAAATTTATACTGTTCTAAATTGATATTGAAAAGAGTCTGAAAATGCCAAAACGGGCTATTTAGCTATTTTATGGCCATTTAAAATGGCTGAAAACAGCTATATTTGTCCTCTAAATGGCAAGAAAATTGCTAAAATCAGGCTAAAATTGCTGGGAAATGATGCTCAGTGTGGGTTAAAAATAGGGCTTGATGTTGAATTTTTATGATCCCAAAACAAGATTTACTGTAAATTTAGCGTGAAAAACATTAGATTGGTAACATAGTATACATAGCTTGCAATTTAGCCAGCCAGACCAGCTTAAAAACTGAGAAAGAAGCTTATGTTGACAGTTTTGGTTGGCAGTTTCTAACATTGTTTATGATTTTAGCGATGATGAAGTTCTGAATGAACTGATTGAAGATGATCCAGAAATGGATGCTGAGAAGAGTGTTATGAATGTCGATGCTATCAGTGTATGTGGGTTTGAAGAGGATGACTGTACACTCATTCAAAACAACGCACTGTTTTGTCTTGAGTGTAGAAAAAAACATCATGATTGAAAAACGAGAAAGAAAATATGTCATTCTGAGCCATCTTTTGTAGCCGGGAATAAAAAAAATCTGCATATACAGAAAAAATGAATGAGTTTTCTTTTTTTTCTGTTTGTTTCTCGATCAGTAACAATGGACTCATCCACTTGAAGGTAACAATTCTAAAGATAGAAATATCTTATAACCACCATTTGAAACAAAGGACTCTCCCACTGAAATGAGTTGAGTAGTTTCTTTTCTAAAAAGACAAAAACAAAATAAAAAAATCTCTCATAGAAGATCAGATATTTCCATGAACTTTCTCTAGGGATTATCAAGTTATTCATAGATAAAAATTATAATTTGAATATTCACATTTTTATTTCAAAACTGTTTTTTGAATCTACATACAGTCTTAGTATTTAGATATTGAAATTTGTTGAACAAATTAAAGAAAATTTATTATCAATCAAAAATTGGTCAGATTTGGTTCCTATAAATTTAGAGACTAATTTGAATAATAATAAATTATGTGGTAACGAAAAACACTACTTGCAGGAATTCATACTCCTGATATTGTGTGTTATGTCTGTTTTTGTAAAATATACTAAAAAGTAAGAAATACTTGATAAAGTGTTATGAATAATAATAACCAGCAGATAACATTAGGCAAAGGATATAAAGGTTTATGCTTATTGTTATAACTTTGTATTGTTTTTATTAGATCCATTGTTATAAACTATTTCACATGATAAAAGATTGATATGAAATTAATAAATCTGTACTTTGCATAATTGATTCACTGTAGCCTTGGATGTACAAGAACATCATTTCATAAAATTATCTAAAATAATGTCTTTAATCTGAAATTATCTCTAAAAAATTGGATCTTTTATCTAAAATTATCTAAAAAAAGAAAAAAAAATACCAGCATACGATTTGGGTATTATTGATTCAAAAATGACCACTATCATCATCATCATCATCATCATCATCAGTCTTTTAAAGTCCGTCGTTGGACATAGACCTTCCCCAGGATTTGCCATATTTCTCTATCATGGGCATCGCAGAGCCAGTATTTTCTGAATAGGTCTAGTTCCTCTCTCCATCTTGTATTTGTTTTCACATGTGATCTCTGGGGATCCATGTTGTGAGTCGTGATGTCCATCGAAAAAGCTCTTTTTGAAAAAAAACGTAAAAGTGGTTTACAGATGGTGCTTAGTGGTATACTCATGCAAATCTTCAGGGTTGTAGTCCCAAAAATGTGACCAGGAGCACCCAGAGACCAGTTCATACGTAGATACAGGTGAGCAGAGAGAGAAGAATCTGTAGCCCACTCAGCTGGCTGGTTGGTCGGGCAGGCCATTTGTGGGGCTACAATGATTTAATTTAGAAAGTGTTTAGGATCGGCTGATTTTCATGACTATAACAGTCTTATAGCATTATCTGTGATTATAATAGATTGCTTATTCCATATCAGAAGCTCTCAACAGATCTTTGGGTCTGATACTATCTCAATGACATTTCCTTGAACAGGTACTTCTGGATACCTGGAAGAAAATAGGCATGGTTTTTTTTATATATGGTTTATATTTCTCTGCTTAAAAGCCCAACAGTATTTTAGTCTTCTATTTATTGCTTGCACTGTTGTTAGTTACTTTAGTATGTAGAGGAGTCAGTGCTCAGTGTTCACTTGAGTGAACATCTACTGAACGAGACCTCAAATAGCAAACCTGATATTTCTCCGTGGCTGTCTGCTGAACCTAATTATGTTTTCCCCTCTGTCTATATAGGCTAAATAGTTATTCATGTCACATTCACTTGTATGTGTGTGAATTTTATGTCCTACTTTCTAATTAAATTGACAGGTGTGGGGTTTTACACAGCTCTTACAAATATATAAAAACTGGTTGTTCGTTTTCTGCATGGGGAAACTAGCAGGGTTGCCTAGGTAGCATTTTTCACCTTAAATTTAGCGTGTTTCTTGTTTAGGCAGTGCAAAAATCACTGAATTAGCGCATAGGTACTTGAACGTTTTGGCCTTTTTTTTGGCCATTTTAAACGTCTTTTTTTTCATTTGTTTTGGCAATTTTCTGGCTGCTGTCATACTCATTCTATTTGTTTTTTATCTTTATTTTCGTATCTCACAACGATGATGATGACCTCACTAAAAATCAGCGACGTCATGTATGTAAAAACCAATGACGAATTCACTTTCTCAACTCAGGTTGACTTGTTTTGTTAAAGTTTACAAATCCCATTTACTGGAACTATTGATAAATGAGTTGAAATGGGGCACGTACTTTTGGAATTATATTGTATGGGGAAATGAATTCTATTTACTTTTAAGATTTCAATGTAGAAAAGGAATTTGACGCTTATGCCACCAAGCTTCTCTTTTATTTAGTGCTTTTTGGCTGTCAAACTAGCGTGAAAATATTGAGTTGGCAACACTGTAAGCGGTCTGGCTCTAAGCCAGACAAACCAATTGTTCCTCTATCCCTGGGTAATCTACTCCAGTTTTGTTTGTTACATGCAACAACATATAGCAACATTTGATTAATACCACGTTGCAGATTTTATAGCGATGATTCTGATTCTCTTCTGAATCCAGTAATTTTTTTTTTATACTGTTTAAATTTCAGAATTTTTTTAATGTACCTGAATTAAATATTATATTAATTTACCATTGCAATCAATGATTTAACTACTGTAGCATCAATGTTTGAAGTCATGTGAAAAAAAAAATCAACGAAGAATAAATATGGTCAGAATAAATTCTATTTATGACATCACTGAATTGAGGACTATGCAACGTGCTCATGAAAAAATTATGCTGGGCCTCACATAGAGAGACCACAAGACAGCACAGTACATCGGGGAAAAGACAAGAGTCAGGGACATCATAGAATACATTAAAAATCTCAAATGGCAGTGGGCTGGCCATGTTACAAGAGTGGCGGACAACCGATGGACATCACAACTCACGACATGGATCCCCCGAGATCACATGCGCAACCAAGCCCGGCAGAGTATTAGATGGAGAGATGAGCTAGACAAATTCAGAAAGTACTGGCTCCGTGACGCCCATGATAGAGAAGTGTGGCAAATCCTGGGGAAGGTCTATGTCCAACAACGGACGTTGAAAGACATGATGAATGATGAAAATGTTTTTCTCTGGAAAACATCTAAAATAAAAAAAAATATCTGGAAACATCTAGATTTTGGAGACTCTAAAAAGGGGTTAAAAAAAAACAAAACAAAAAAAAAAACAATTTTTTTTTCCTCCAAATAAGATGTAGTAGAATACTAAGGCCAATTTTCAAGTCTTTAGACAAAACGGTATGGCCAGGAGTGCGGGGACACACAAACAAACTCAAAAAGTGATAGAACCTGTAGCCAACTTATTGAAGAAAATTCATTTCTTTGGAATGTTTGAGCATATATTTTGATAGCTTTCCCTTCTGCTATTGAGGTATGAAGTCTATTATAGACTTTATTTATGCCTCTGAGATTCTACAGACATCGATTTTGATCCGAGGTCCTACAAATATGATTTCCATTTGTGCCTTGCTGCTCTCAGGGCCAGTACTGTAACGCAGGCTAATGTTTGGCTCTTTTTAAATGCTATAAGTATTTCTAAAATAATTGTTCTGGGTTTGTCCTGCTGACTGAAGCCTGGAGTTAAACTGTTACTGGGGAATTAATGTCAAGGCTGAGAGTTTTATGTAACATCCAGGATTATATGTCAATCAGATGAAAAGTACAACAATAAAAATTAAGAGATTATGCACCCTCATTCAAAACATCGTGGTTGCTATACAAAGTACAATTATAGACAGCATTGAACAATGGTTCACCAACAAAAAAAATGGAACCCGAATTATTGATAACTAATAACTTGACATTTTCTCAGTGGTGGCACTAGGTCCGATTATTTTGTAGATTATTTTTTTAGATTTTTTCACATCATCTTGTAGATCATTTAATAGATTTTTTACACCATTTTGTATATTTTACATCAATCAATAGATTTATTTTAGATCATTCTGTAGATTATTTTAGATTATTTTAACATGATTTTGTAGGTTTGTTTAACATGATTTTGTAAATTTATTTCATCATTTTAAAAAAATTTTTTGATCATCTTAAGATTTTTTAAAGATTATTTTGTAGATTTTCAGGGTTCCTCATTTATATTGTGCCCCAAGAGCTCTGCTTCCTACAGTTACAGGGTCTGTGAGTCCCACACTCTGCTTCTGGTGTGAGGCAATAATGATCATTGTCATCTCACCTCTCAATTTTTAATAAGATGGCAGAAATTTCTTGTTGGGACCAGATTCAAATAGGTTAACAGTGTTTGTAAGTAATTAAATGACCTGAAGAGGGAATGGTCAAAGGGAGATAGATAGCTTTCTTTCTTTGTTGGTAACACTGTTTTTTTTCTTTTTCCATATCTCTGACTACCTGATAGTATTTTTGAAGTCAATTCTCAAGATGAATAGATACAAGGGAGTACGAGAGAGAAAGGAAGTAGACTATACAGTGTTTATAGTTAATGTAAACACTTCATATATATATTTACAACTTTTGCATTTCGCACAATATTTTTCATTTTATTTTTGATGCAATGATAAATTCTTTTGTATTTTGGATGTTTTAATGGGGATCAACTTGAAAACTCAATTAAAAAAAAGGTTTTATTACAAAACAAGTATTGACGAATGCTATATTCGACATCAGTTTTTGAACAGTCTGTTCTATTTCTTGTTTATTTCACACGTACATAAATTAGAAGACATGCCTTCATGTCAGGTGGGAATGTACTTTCCACTTATGGCTGCATATATACAATAGACTGATTTTGATGATATACTCTTGAAAGCCAACAAAAGCTTGATTGGTATCTATGATGTGAAGGCCTTGAAAGAAGAAAGAGAGAATAACACCTGGTTGTGTTGGAATGTGAAACATATCTGGATGGAATAATTAGCGGTAAAAAAACTATGTAACAAGACTGGTGGCTTCAGGGTCAAGCTCCATTCTGACTGAAGCTTAAATGTCTTGGCTTTTATTAGTTTTGAAAATATTTCAACTTTTAAAAGTTTTATTTGAGATATTTAAACTTGGTCATGGAAGGGGACTTAATAAACTGGTATCTGGATACTTTTCTTGATATGTGACATAAAAATCTTGATAATTCCAGATATGATTTTGGACCATTCTAGGTATGATTTTGGACCATTCTAGGTATGATTTTGGACCATTCTAGGTATGATTTTGGACCATTCTAGGTATGATTTAGGACCATTCTAAATACGTTTTGGACCATAATAGATATATACCTAAAAAAAATAAAGTGTTGTGGGAATGGGGTCAAGTGACCCCGGATTTTTTTTACTTTTATAAATCTTCCCCTCTTGGACTACCTAAATTCTCCCCTTGGGGGGCGGGGGACCACTAATCTAAACTAATGAGGTTGGAAGAAGTTTATGTATTCACTTGTGTCTGTTTGTCAGCGCAATATCTTTGAAAGCTCTCGATGAATTCTGATGAAAATTTTGTAGGAGGATAATCTATTGAACTTTTGGGCAGTTCCAGAAATCTCTTTACAGTCATCTCCCCTGCATCGTAGTCGTATCTCTTTGAAGTATCTGCAATAGTTTTTAATGAATTTCAATTAAATTTTCCTGGGTGGGCTTTGCGCTAAGGAAAAATTCATTAGATTTTAGGGCGGACCTGGGAATGTTTTTTCATTTTTTTCACACATTCATTTATTCACTTATGATTGTTGACACAATATCTCCTAAAGTTCTCAATGGCATTTTTTGGAAGGTTATGCCAAGTTGTAAGGAAGGATTGATTGAATTTTGGGACTGATCAAGAAATTTTTCAACAGTCAACTCCCCTGCATCGTAGCTATATTTATACTGATTTTCATTCAGTTTTTAAAGACAATGACGGTGACAGATGTATGCGATCTCTGAGAGTCTTCTAGGTCTGTTCCTGTACCTGCATCCTATCGGTCACCATTTAATTACTAATGGAAGATAAAAATAAAAGTAAGGTAAACCCTTACTATAACGAATTTTGGCTTTAACGAACTAGTGGATCTATTTAAACTGACTTCGGATTTACCAAAGTTTGAAAAATGTGGCAAACACGTCCTTATTAAACGAACGAACAAAGTTTGATCTGTCATTTTCAATCCAATGAAACATAGAATTAGTTTTCCATTTTCAATTTTAAACATTATTATGGTTGTATTTCAATTCTATTTTTTTCAAGTGACAAAAACAGAAGTTGCTATGAATCTTATTTTCTCTTGTTGTCACTGAAAACCATTAAGTGCCTCAGTATTCTTGATTTGAAGTTTATCTCCCTTATATTTTGCACTGTGAATAAGTCAAAGAATTTGATTCTACTAAATTATTTTAACTTATTATAACTCTTCATAACTCCTTTTAACTTGGTGATTGAACTACCGTAGCCATTAAAGATGGTGATAGGTTCTATCCTTTTTTTTATATTTACGTATGTTTAACATATTTGTTTGTCCCAGTGTTCCTGGCCATACTGTTTTCTCTACAGACTTGAAAATTGGCATCAGTACTTCACTAGATGTCTTCTAAAAATTTTGATTTAGATTTTTGGAAAAAAAAAAATCTTTTTCATTTTTTGCATGAAAAAATCTTTTTTCATTATTTCTACTGCTACAACAACAGTAATACCTTGAACAGTGCACTTTTTGAAAACTGTTGGTTTCAATACAGTACAGTTAAGGTATCACTGTACAAATTAATACACAAATAAGCTGAAAAAGAAAAACATTGAATCATAAGACCTTGAACAATGTACTTTTGATCCGTGTGGAACACTTGGGAACGAATTACCTGCACTAATCAAGGTATACCTGTATTTTTTTTTGCTACTACCTGGCTGTAATCAATGTAGTAGAAAATAAAGTCTGCGTAAAAAAAGCCAGTGGCAGAAAGATAAGGAATTAGAAAACCGACTTATCGGTGGGTTTTGTGGCCTAACAGTAAGGTTTCATCCATTTCTGTATCCTAAAGGTTTCATCTATTTATGAATTCAATTCTTATCTGAAACTCCATCTTGGTTTTAAATTTTTAAGTGTTTCAATGACTGAAGAGTGAACCACTTATCATTATTTTAGTTTGAAAATTTTGATTTCATTTAATTTGAAATTATATTTCTCTTGATGAGTGTTTAAATATATTGGAGGTATAATACATTAATTTTATATTAATTATAGCACTTATAAGGTTTCATTCTGGTGTAGTCCAGGGGCTATCCAACACACACACACACACAAGAAAGATCTGTAAACTTAAAAACCTAACAACTTGGGAATATTTTTACAAAATTTCAATCCAGTTTATAAAATGTTTGTCTGAAAATGAGAAAATTTAAGTAAAAAAGTTGAACTGACTAAGTTTGTTAGTTATTAAATTGGGTATGTTTAAATGAAAGATTGCTACCTTGTTATACTCTTCTTTTGTATATATATATATATATATATATATATATATATGTATAGTTGAGAAAGGTTTAAATACTGAACATGTAAAAAAGCTCCCCAAAGCTTCTGTCATTTCAGTCAATTATTTCCCAATATCGGTTAATGTAATTTATGTAAGCTTTTCTGTGTCTTTTATGTTTTATACAGAATTAGATATTATGGTATTATGTGTGAATTTTTCTTCTTGAGATCATCATTTATTTACTACATTACTGTTTGTATTTACACACATGAATATTTTATAAAGAAACAGATATATGATCCAACCGAATGATTATAAATTGTGTTATATTATAATCAAAAGCTACTTGAGAAGATCTCCAGTTATTACATGTTGAATGTACCATTTGGCCTTGACAACCTAAATAGCATAAACAACTAAAGAAATGGAGTTGCTGCAAGAATCCAACCTGCAACTGACCTGCTCTCATCATTCAGCTGAATTGAATCTATGATATATTACATTTTATAATCACGGATACATATGTATACAAATATATAGCCACTTGAATTTATTTTTGCAATTCACTGAGATTTGACTAATTAAAAAAGAAAAGACATTTTCTAAAATATGGAGAGCAAGGAAAAGAAAGAAAGGCGAGAAATTCTATTTATGTAATCAAAAAAGTACAACAGTTGATTGTACCAAATTAGCCAATTCTATTCTGAAATGTGACCAAGTTTAACATAACAGAATAAGGTGAAGGTATGTTAATTCTAGTCAGGTAGGTTAAGTGGCTTACATTAATTAAAGCCAGGTCATTAGATTCTATCAATTCACCTTTTAGAGGACTTTTTTTCTTTCTCGTCTTGGCTTCAATATATTTAGAATTTCTTTGTCTTTTTTTAGATTTTTCCGCACACCTCTATTTGATGCTTTTTTGGTCAATGTGTCTGTCTGTCGATTGATCCCAGTAAGCAACAGAAATAGGAGAAAGTGAAAAGGCATGACATCATTGAAAAGTGTGATGTCATTAAAAGAACACTATTCCAATCCTTTCCAAGCTGCCAATGATGCCATTATAAAATATTCAATGTCTGCAATTTTGTATTTAAAAAAAGCCTGAAATGGCCATTTACAATTTTTATCAAAAATGATACTTGTAGAATATTCCCATATTGCAATATTTTACAAATATGTTAATCAAATCAGTAAAAGATGACTTGCTCTTCTTCCTCCTGCTCCTATTACCACAGACAGTGGACGCATTGTTGAACTTACAGTTCTTGTTGATAAATATTATACTGTTGTTTTTCAAGTTGCCCGAGGGATTTGTGTGTATATATATATATATATATATATATATATATATATATATATATATATATATAAACTTCAAAATTTTAGTGAAATTTATTTTAAGGTTGCCAAAGGAATTGAATTAAAATCTGTCTACAACATAGGTTTCATCAGTTTTCAAGTCAGTCTGGCTATGTATGCATCATTCAGGGTGCTCTAATGAAGCTATAGGGCTGAAAATTCCAACATTTACTCCTTATTATGTCAAGAAAAGACTTTATATTTTACTTTGTTTTATTTTTATATTTCCCTTCCCACCAATAGGTTTTTAATTGGGGATCAATTTTCTCTCCAAAGTTATGCTAAATTGATCCCTAAATTTGTGCCCACTTGTTTTTTGAAAATTCTGATTTTTTTAGTGATCACTACGCAACGAAAAGCAAGAGAAGTAACTCATTCATTGATCACTTATTTTCCCCCCATTTTCTATTTGATCACCCCTGATACGGCATACTGCCAAAAGATATTGGTCAGGTGACGGTCTCTAACGAAGTGGACCTGTTATGTTTGTTTTAAAAGAAATGCTGGAATCTATTCCTTGATTGATTTTGATAATTTCTAAATGTTAAATATTTAATTAATGTACTCAGTCTAATGTCTTTTTTTTTCATTTATTTTTAGGTAAGTTTCATTCTCTACTGATATTATTCTGCGGCACAGGTCAGTAACAAAAAATTTTTATGCGTAAATGTATCAGAAACCATTAACCAAAACTGTTACCGTAGTTTCTACAGTTTTCAAGTTGGTCCAGCTGGCTATGTATGTATCAGATATACAAACTGCACCAACTGAGCTTGAGGGCAGATATTTTCAATATAATTCCCCAAAGAAGGTTTTTTTTATGGCCAATGGTCAAATCTAGAGATCTTTTTCAGTTGGTACTTTTTACAAAACTTGAAACTACTTCATTTAAGTATCGGTCAGGGTAGATTTTGACCCTGAAGCTGCCAGTCTTGTTCCTACTCTTTTTGATGAGTACAAATGATATCTTACTTTCTCGCTGTTGTTGCTGTTGGAGCTTTCTGCATCAATTTTTAGTCTTCCAATGATTTCCAGTTGTCAAGCTGTATAACATCGTTGAACAACGAACTGACTATGTTCTACCTGCTCTGCAGAGTTCCAAAGAAACATAAAAATGTCTTAGGTTAATTAAATCAGCTGATTTTAATTAGATTGACTTGTTAATTATTTTTAATTAGACAGTGTCTTGGGAATTCCCTGAGGTTGTATAGATACATTGGAATTTGTGTGAATAACAAAATTAACGAAGTTTGTCATTTATTCTTTTCTTTTTTTTTTTTTTTCCTTTTTTTTTTTTCTTTCCGAGTGTACTGCAGGGTGTCATGGGAAGGTGGAGATAGTGATCGATTGCTTTGTGGGTCGCCACTGTGACAGACAGGCCATAGGACTTGAGTATTTATATCACGCCCTCTGAATTTGTAAGATTGTAATTATCTAACTACATTGTTAGTGAGGATAGAATGTGACATGAGGTCGATTCAATGTGAGGGTGGTCCTCTTAGTACCGATCAGATTCGACGATGATCAACAGGCAGTGTTGCCATTCACGAAAAATATTTTTCTGCTTGTTTGACTGTCAGAAAACGATCTGCAAAAAACTGACCGTAACAAATTGCCAAAAATGGCTAAAACTCTCCAAAAAGATGCTACAAATGTTTTTCCACCATAACAAGGATGCGGAGAGTAAACTCTTCACTGTGTGCCTTGTCACATTACACCAAACCATAATATAAACTTGATATTTCCTGAATGTGAAATCATGACCATCTTTCAATCGAAAAGAAAACATTCTCGGATTTGCCCTCAAATTTAAGCAATTCTCCCTAACTTCATGTTTTATTCTTTCTAAAAATTTAATTGAAATTTATCATGAATCTTCAGAGATATTTTACGGTTGGACACACAGACATATGAGAGTACATACACCTCTTGCAACTTCATTAGCAGAGTTTAAAAAAACTGACATTTATACCCTCTATCTATCGGGACTTTGCCCAGCCCTTTCTTGGTAGAAACTTGGAATTTCGCGTACACACTCCCCTCAATATGTAAAGGAAATGTGTTTTGGAAAAAAAGAAAAAAAGAAAAAAAAGGGTTCTTTACGGGGGGGGGGAATTTACAATGAAAGTTAATGCTAAATTGGTCCCTTAGTTTGACATCTACACTTGTTTTTGAAAAATCTTTACTTTTAGTGGTCACAGCTCAAAAAATTTTTCATTGATCACCATATTTCGCACATGCACTCCTCTCTATGGGTAAGGAATATGTGTCAGAAAAAAAATCGCCCCACCCAGTTCTTCATGGGGGGGAGGTCAATTTGCAATGAAAGTTTATGCCAGATCGGTCGCTTGGTTTGTGTCCAGCGGCATCTACACTTGTTTTTTGAAAATTTATCCTTTTTAGTGGTCACAGCTCAAAAAAGGTGAGAATAGTAACTTTATTGATCACCCCTTCTAATTTTTCATTAAGCACCCTATTGAGTGACTAACCAGAACATTTTTTTTTTTTTTTTTGAAAATACAAACATAGTGGTAGTATTTTCATCATGGTAGCTTGATTTTACCACAACCACCACAGCTTAATTTACTAGGTGGAAATCAGTATATATGAGTGGTGGAGATTAATTACTTCCCTTGGAGTGCTAGTTTCGATCATTCTCATCCAGAAAGTGATTAGCTTACCAACTGAGCTGAACTGACAAGTCTTGAATATCTACAAGTATCTGTGTTGAAATTTATTTTTTTTATTCTTAACAAATACCACAATACTAATAGAAAGACACAAGTAAGTACATAAATCTCTTTTAACTTCATTCAAAGAGTTAAATAAAACTGTTGCAAATATCTTCTGCATTCAGAAAATGGAGAGCCAAAAAAATTTGGGATTGAGGAAAGAAAATAGCGGAAAATATTTTTGGTTCGGAGTCTTTCCTCATAATTTTTAAAAAGAATTGATAAGTAAATTAATCACGCGATGTTGCCTGATAAGTGTTACTGGAATGAACTGCTCTCTTTCTTTGAGGCAACTGGATTAATCTACTCTGACAGACATGCATCGGCTGCGGAATTAAGGTTTCTGGGATTACTGCTTTTATTATAAGCCACAGTCAAACTTTTACTACTCGTGGGTAGGGGGAACCCTAATCAATAATTAGATTTTCTGGGGAACCCCTCAAAAGACAAACAATTTTTCCCTATCTATTTGTCTAGAAAGCTTTACAACTTCTCAATATCTGTTCATGTAATTTATGTTATTTTCCTCAGTGTTTTTTTCTGTTTTATGCATACTTTGTTATTATGGTATGATGTAGGAATTGTCTCTTGTTGGAATCATCAGTTGCTTACCATGTAACTGTTTCATACATGTGTGTGTGTATGTATATATATATATATATATATATATATATATATATATATATATATATGTGTGTGTGTGTGTGTAATTAAATAATTGAGTCATCCACAGACAGCTATTTCATTGTATTACAACTCTTCAGTGTGGCTATAGACTACCCATTATCTCATCTAGGTAGGATTGAAACCTTTGCTTCAGAACACACATATATATATATATATATATATATAAAAAAAGTTTTATGGACTAAAAAGCTTTCTAGCTTCCCTGACTATAATATATATATATATAGTCTAGAAAGCTTTACAGCTTTAAACACTGAACAGTAAAAAACAATTTTACTACCTTTTTTGTGTCCCTTCAGTCAATAATCTCCCAATATCTGTCAATGTAATTTATGTCAATTTCTTCAGTGTTTTTTTCCCTGTTTCCCCCATACTTTCTCATTAGGGTACAATGTGTACCATATTGTCTCTTGTTGGGATCATCAGTTGTTTACCATGTAACTGTTTCGGGTATTTAAAAGCAAAACAGTTATATTAAAATGGCACCATAGCAGTGTTGATCAAGCACAACCTCCCTTTCAGCTATGATTTTAATACATAGCTTATATCATCCATTTAGTTTGCTATTTTATATAAGGTATTATTATAATGTATTGTATATGGTTGTTATTTTATACTACACGTCATGTAATTCATTTATATACATCCATTTTTTTATATATGTATATAATGATGAACAATTAAAGAAAATGGGGCTGCTGCAGAAATCGAGTCTGCTACTGATAGGGTAGCCACTTCAACATAGCATTGCTCTTACCGTTGAGCTAAACAGCCACTGGGTAATGCAAAGGCCCAAATAACTGTCCCAACTCTGGATACATGTCTTGCATAAAGCTTTACAGCTTTGAACACTAAAGCTGTAATAGAAATTTTTATAAATATTTACCATGTCATTTCAATAGATGATTTTGAAATATCTGTTAATGCAATTAATGTAAGATTTTGGAAGGGTTTTATGTTTTAGACAGGATATTATGGTACTGTATGTGAATTTTTCTTGCGGGAATCATCAGTTGTTTAGGATATATATATATATATATATATATATATATATATATATATATATATATGTATTTTTGTAATTATTGGATTAGGGCCTTTTTTATGGAAATATCCAATTGTTTATGAGCCTAAATAACAGATACACCCGATGTCAGAATGAAGCTTACTCAGGAAAATGACATTTGAACAAATACTGACTGAACATCGTCTGTGCCTTGTAAATAACCAAGTTATTTTCAATTTTAATGTAAATGTTGAAAATAACCCAAAGTTATACCATGTTTAGAATATTATAAACAATTAATCATCATGCATGATATAAGAGCCGTAAGGCAATGTTACTCTGTAAAGGCCAATGGGGACTGTTTGATTGAATATTTCACTTTTATTTTCAAATATTCGATCATACTTTTTGAATAACACTTTTGGTTAAAGATACTTTTTGCGTAGGTATATGTGAACCATACTTACCTACTTGGTCTTTGAAAGGTGTGTTGTTTACTTACATGCATGTATGCGGATGTAATGGAATGATTGTTTTCTGACGCCAGAAGGATGATTGAAACGTCTTTATAAGATTTATTACGACGAGATAAAGATTGGTAGCTTGGCCCCCCCTCCTGTCCGCAGATATATCGTCAGACACAACCTCCTAATCAAAAAGGTACTAGGAGAAAGAAAGTGAAAAGGAATTGAGGGGAGTTGTATGAGGAGTCTAATGGCGGAAGTAAGAAAGATCGACAGTGGTATCTAGTGGTGTGAGAAACGAAAGAAAGCAGGAGGAAAATAGCAGAGAAAAGGGTAGATGATCATTTAATTCCAGTATCAGGTAGAAGAGGAGGGTATAGGTTGATTTAGTAAAAGAGATAGCGAGATTGAAAAAAAACCCCTTGTCTATAAGTTAGGGGACCAAAGGTTGGTCACTGACAGAAGAGCAGAAGGAGGGTGAGTAGTAGGGTAGCGGCTGCCAGCCCTTGGTTGCTGGCAGTAAGGAGACTGATTAACCAGTCTCTCTATCTCTCTTTCCCTCTAGGTGAGAAAGGATTTTGTTTGGTCTTCAAGCGAAGACTATTGATGAATTAAAGGTTTGATTTCGAATCCCAACACGAGTCACGGTTCATGGTCGACATGCCCCCCTCTTCCCACTTTTGTCCAATAGCAATCATTTATATGATGGACAATTATGGTGTATATTTTGGAAATACCACTTCGTTTCATGGAAACCCTGGAAAGGTTGTTAGGAACTTTCCGGTTCCACAGAACACAATTTGAATACTGCTTCTATAAGCTTACTGATTGGCTGACAGTGGTCATCTTACCTGAGTGAGTTATCTGCTCATCTCTAAGAAAATATTTCTTATTTTATTTTGAATAGTTGTGTGCATAAAAACTCAATATTTGAATTTCTGTGATTATGTCTAACTTTGGTCTAAGTTGGGAGCTGCTTTTCTGCTGTAACAACAACAAAAACAACCTTCACGTAATTCAAGCGAGTAAACTCTTCATTGTTTGTTTGCCCCATCACGTTAAACTAAACCAATATATAAAATTTACATTTTCCTACCGTGATTTGAAATCATGATCTTGTGATTGGAAGGAGTTTCTCTAATCTTGGCTCTTGTATGTATGCTCCATCCCTTTCCAGGGGTCTGTCATTGTTGGTAACCTTCTGTGGATTTTGAACTGAACCCTTTATTCATTCCATGAGGGTAGTGGAATGAGAACAACTTACCCCCGCAGACTGAGTAAAGGTTTCAGTTTGAAATTCAAAAAACATTACTGGATATGATGTTTTAAATTTTTTCAAGACTATTATTATTGGATGAAGTACTGAACATTATTTTTGTGCTGTTTAATCATTGAATTAATATTCAATTCAAAGTTGTGATAAAAATACAATTGAAAGTTAGGATGAAGGTAAAAACTATTCAAAATTAATAAAAATGCTGCAGTACTTGGTATAATAATGAGAATAAATTTGAAAACAATTCAAAATATCATTGAATTTAAGACTGCTAGTTCTCAATTGTAAAATATTAACAAGCATTGAGTATCCATTGTAGGGACTTGGATTTAAGGTGTAAAAATCAGCTTGTTTGACAATAGGTTTGTACTGGATTCCTATTGGCTAGAGGATGTGAGTCTGATTCTAACTGTGGGCTTACTCTTTATTTCCAATAACACTATTTAATCATTATTATAGAATTATGGCCCAAATTGAAGTTGTGATAAAAAAAGTGAAGATGAAAGCAAAAACAAGTCAAAACTAATTATAATGTTACTGAATGCAATAGACATCTGGTGAAGCTTGTGGGTACAATTGCCAGAACAATGACTGAAACAAGAAAGATGAGGTTACTAGTATGAATAAATCAGTATATGCTAAAATTAAACAATAATTTAATCGTATAAAAAAGATCTATTTTTGTCTGAATTTTGTTAGACAGGTGTATCGACCATTATGTATGATACATATTTTTCTTGTCGATGTATTCAGTTGTTTGCTATTTGGGAATGCAACACTCGAAGGTAACAGCACATGTACTTTGTTCAGTTGAATCAATCAGGTGATATCAATAGCATCTGGGAACCTCTCATCTTAAGGGATTTCTTGGAAAAAACAAACCAATCATCCAATGCAAGGGAAGTAACTCAGAATTTGACACTGAAAACACAACCTAGATATACAAAAAAATGAATGTGATGTGTCCAGTCCAATTGAGTATGCGCTCTGAGAAGTATTTCCACTTCCTTGAGCCAACAACACCTGACGAAGGTTGGAGGGTACATGGCTGTAACATTGTGAACAAATAAATGCATAGATGAGGAAAATAGTCTCATCATTTATAATTATTGAAAAATTAATTTGAAAATCATATTGCATTGGTTGGTTGGCCCTGTAATTTGAGAGATAGTCGCGGTACCATGTTGCCTTCTTCATAACAAGGAGAGCATCATGGGATAGGTGGTACCAGTAGCCAGGAAGAATACCTGATCAGACTAGACCTTTTATGATAGAAAAGATTTATTAGTCATGTTACAAAATCTCTTGACAGCTGAGTTCAGCAGTTCCTCTTTAGTGAATATTTTTGTTTCATCCTTGTGTTCTTACTCTACTTCTCCCCCCCCCCCATTATCTTCGTGGCTCAATTCCATTCTGAGAACTTCTCCTCTACCTCTGACCCTTTCAACATGAAATTTTTATTTTTTAAGTGTGAAAGACGGACGGACACGTCGCTTACTATAATGTAGAAGTTTATGTAAGTGCTATGCTTTCAGGTAATAACCAGAGCTGCTATTAACAAGCCAAGTGTGTATATATTTTGGAGGATTTTATAAAGTTTGTTCAGATGTTTTCATCTTCTTCTCGTTTGTTTTTGTACCACTATTTCCATTCTTGCATGATTATTCTGGAATTTTTCTTCAAACCAAATTCAGAAGGTAATGGCAACATTTAGTAATGTGTTATTTTTGGGAAGCAGACAGAAGTTTTGTTTTTTATTAAAAGGTATTCTGTGAAAAAAAATGCAATGATTGGTGTTTTGAAGATCTAATCTGTTTGTAGAAGACCTCTAAAGATTTTGTACATACATCAAGTTGCCTCAAATTGGATCTTTGGATTTGAATCTGAAAAATGTAATTTGGCAATTCTTTTTTTTGTTCTTAAAGATTAACTTTCAACTTGTTATGGAGTAATTTTTTATTCATATGATTCCTTAGTTCATGTAAGTTGGATTGTGTACCAAAGTAGATACATTTGACTCCCATTTTGGCAGTCTTTTTTTTAAAATCACGAGATGAAATATTTTTACCTTTGTTAATGAATTTTGAGAGCTATTCATATTCGGCCATGTCTCTCCATCTATCTCCAAAAGTTCTCCTGAATTTCAATGAAATTTTTGAAGAAAGGTGAACAATTGGCTTCTGAATTTTTAGGGGCAGATCCATACACAATTGGCCCATTCTATCGTGGTTATGGCCTGCCTATTGAAAGACAACCGATGGACATCACGACTCACAACATGGATCTCCAGAGATCACATGAGAAACCAAGGACAACAGAACACAAGATGGAGAGATGAATTAGGAAATTCAGGAAATATTCGCTCCGCAATGCCCATGATAGAGAATTGTGGCAAATCCTGGGGAAGGTCTATGTCCAACAACGGATGTTAAAAGACTGATGATGATGATGATTGAAGTTATATGTCGACATTATATAATTCAGCTGAAATTGAATTTAGTTAAATGGTGGACAATAGGTTATGGAGGAAGTGGTTGAATTTTTGGGCTGATCCCTTCCCAATTAATCCCCTGGATAATGATGTTGGCAGGAGTATCCACTGTTGCAGTGCTTTCTGGTTTTTCTTGGAAATCGTAAACCTGAACTGTCACCAAAACTCTCAAAAATAGGTTTCTCCAGTTTTCAAGTTGGTCTGGCTGGCTATATGTGCCACACACAAAAATGGAGCTAGAGGGCTGGAAATCCAAGCATCTACTTATGTCTAAGAAAAAGTTATTTTAAATAGAAATGGTAGAACAAATTTTTCTGTTCATGTTAAGAAGAAATTGTATTTTACTCCTAATTTCATAAACCGCTTGAAACCAACTGTGGAACTCTTCAATGAATAGCATAAAAAATTGTGAAACTATTTATCTATCTATTGAATTCAAACAAGAACCATAAGTTCAATGATGTGTCAATCATCTGTGGTGGTGGTAGCAGAAAGAAGAAGAGCAAGTAGTCCTTCTGTGAGTCAATTGATTCTCATACTTGTAAAATATTGTGATATATTCTTAGTGAATTATTTTCAATAAAAATTGTAAATGGTCATTTTTGGTATTTCTTGGTAGTATTTGGCTTTTTCAGATACAAGAATGCTGAAATCGTACATTCTATAATGACGTCAGACCATTTGGTTTCTTAATGATGTCACGCCTTTAATGACATCACACCTTTTCTTTCCTTTCTACTTCAGTTGTTCAACGTCACTGGGACGGAATGACCTAAAAGCATCTAATTGAAATATGTGGACATATTTAGAAGAAAAAAATGAATAAATTCACCAAATAATCATAAAGAGATAACTTCAATCAAAAGTGATTTCCCTTGGAATAGACATTCTATTTTCTTTGTATGAATTCAAGAGTTAATTACTTTTTCAAAAGAAAATTAATCACAAGTGTGTGTCTCTGTGAATCGCACCCTAATCATCTACACTATTCTTTAATTGAAGACATTTTGCTGTATCTTTGTTTTCCACTGCTGATGAGGTTGGAAGAGGTCTATTTTTCTGTCCATACAATATCTCCAACAGTTCTCAATGAATTTTGTTGAAATTTCCTGGATGGATAGGCCCTGAAAGAATTGTTTGGATTTGGGGGCTGATCCTGGAATTATTTTATAGTTTCTTCCCCTGTATCGTAGCTTTGTTGGAAATGATTTTCATTCAGTTTTTAGTGACTATTATAGAGCTATATGTCCACATATCTTCATAAGTTTTCGATGAAAGAGTTTGAGAATTTCAGGAAGGGTGGGTCATGGGTTTAGGGAGGATTGGTTAGATTTTTGGGGTGTGTCGGGAAATTTTTTTTCTGCTAATACCTCCCCTATATATTTGCTTTGTATGTACTGATTTTCATTCACTTTTTAGTGACTATTGTATTGGCGAGGTTATCTAGTATAGAGTAGCCTTGTTTTGTATTTGTTCACTTACCTGTCATAGTTATATCTGCAGCTCACAAAAAAACAGGTTGAACGGGGAGATGTATATGTAGAACAGAAAATCAATAATGGATCTATTATCTTCAAAAGCCATTTTTTTTCTCTTAATTTCTGCATTACGAAACAGTTTCATCAAATAGATGAAATGCCTTTTGAAAACATTCATTTGATCATTGTTTTCCACTGGGATTTTATTTTTAAATTCCAATTCAAATATCTCTGATGTAATTTCTATATATTTTTGCAAGAATTGATGTATAGGTTTGAAAAGACTCTTTCTGTCTCTCTCTTTTTCCCCATCTCTCTCCCTCCCCATCTCTCTCCCTCTAATGAATATATATATATATATATATATATATATATATATATATACACACACACACACACACTCATGTATACGTATACATACATACACACACATATATATATATATTTATTTATATATATATATATATATATATACACACACACACACATATATATGTATACATGTATGTATATATATATATATATATATATATATATATATACACACACATATATATATGTATACATACATATATATATATATATATATTTATATATATATATATATACACACACATATATATGTATACATGTATGTATGTATGTATATATATATATATACACAATGTATACGTGGTACAAATCAGGCTAGTGTATATATATATTTATATATATATATATACACACACATATATATATGTATACATGTATATATATATATATATATATATATATATATATATATACACAATGTATACGTGGTGCAAATCAGGCTAGTGTATATATATATATATATATATATATATATAATAAAAAATACTTCTGAAAAATTTTGCTAAGAATTTTTTTTTCAAAGAGATGTTGAATAATTCAAGATGAATTTTTTCATTCTCGTGATGATATTATTTCGTCATTCTTTTCATAAGCGAAATCCAAGAAAAAAAAAATATTTCGGTTAATTATGAATTATACGTTCAAACGGTAACTTGGACTGTAATTAGATTTAAACTAAAAATAATCCACCACTCTTGATAATTGGTTGAACCAAGAAACATGTTTTGGGTTGTTTCTCTCCTGAATTCCTGTAAAATATATATATATATATATATATATATATATATATATATATATATATATATATATATATAAATAAATCAGTAGTGTATGGTGCTTTGTGTCTTGGGTGTGCAATGTGCAAGGATGCGCAAAAATGCAAAATTATTTTAGTGTCTGTAAAAAGCGAAGTACAGTAAGAGCCTTTTTAGGTGCAATGTAGGGAAGATAGTCCTGCTGTATATTGTTGAGTTTTGCGCCCTCGCTCATTCAATGTTATAAATGGTGAACAAATAAAAAAAAATAAAAGAATTAATGAAAGAAAAATATTTGGATTGAACATTATTTTCTGCTGATATTAGTGTGTATTTCAGTCGCTATTTTCCATTAATTCCCTAATTTCTACCATCGGCACCGCCTTCTATACATGGTGCCAAAAACGGCTGTCCATAGCTTTTTGTAGACTCTGAAATATGTTTGTTTTTGTATATCCGTAGCACACTGCACACCCAAGATAAAAAACACCACATGCCTCAATATATATATATATATATATATATATATATATATATATATATATATATATATATATATATATATATATATGAATGACTATAAATTACGATATGTTATATCCTTTTATTTGTAATGATCTTCCGCAGGAAACAAACCTGTGACTGATAGGGTAGCCTTTTCAACATAATGTTTCTTTTACCATTGAGCTAAACATCTACTACAATTCCTGCAGCAGCCCTATTTTCTTCGATTGTTTATTCTATCTACATTGTCCAGGCCAAGTGATACATTAATCCTGTAATGGCAGATCATTTAAAATAAAAGTTTCTGTATAAAGTAACGCAGTTCATAATCATTCTGCCCGATCATAAATATCCGTTACTTTACCTTCAAGTGAGGTAACTCGTTCATCATAAGCTTATGCAATGTTCTTCCAACTTGGGAATAGAGCACTCTGGTGGATGGGGAATTTTGTGAGGGTAAATATATCACTTAAATTCAACCTTACTGACCATCCAGTTCTGCATAGGGCAGAGAAAAGATGCCAGCCCCTGGGTCTGAGGCGAAGGTTTCAATCCTACCTTTTGGTACTGGATGGGATAATGGATAGTCTATAGCCACACTGATGAGTTGTTATACAATGAAACAGCTATCTGTGAATGACACAATTATTCAATTATTATTATAATATATATATATATATACATATATATATATATATATATATATATATTTATTAGAGAGTGATAGAGCCCCGATCCCTTCCAATAATGAGAAACTGTTCCAGTTGTAATGGAACATAAATATATAAGATTGCGGAACTGGTGATTATCTGAAACCTGTGAACATTCCTGTAATTTCATGAAATTCCTTTTTTTCAAAATCTGTCTAGTAATGGTTAACAAGCTTTTGAGACTAACCAATGTATAATTGAGCTATATATATTCATTATAGATACTGAAGCAGAATGTACTTGATATTTACTAGGTTTAGCTTAGTTAGACATTAACTAAGTAGTGATGCACCCAGTGAGGATCGAACTCATTACAGTAGTAATAGTCAGCATCACAGGCTTGTTAACCCTTACCACACTGATTGTCAAACTAGGGATTTCATGAAATAACTGAAATGTTCTGATTTCTCAAAGTAGCTAGGGATTTCACAAAATCACTGGTTTTAGAATCTCACGGTAACACACACATTATATGTATATATATATATATATATTTATAATTAATAATTGTGTCATCCACAGACAGCTGTTTTGTTGTATTACAACTCTTCAGTGTGGCTATTGACGATCGAAACTATCGCTTCATATCTAGAGGCTGACATTTTAACCCTGCCCTACTTGGAACTGGATGGTCAGTTGGACCGAAACAAGCAATATATTTACTTATGCATAATTCCCTATCCACCAGAGTGCTCCATTCCAGAGCTGGAAGAGCATTGTTATATATATATATATGTATATATATATATATATATATGCACTAAAAGAAGTGAGACAGACTCAGGAGTGAAAGTGTATGGAAGCTAAGTTTATTAATCCATAAATGTTTTCATTAATGAGCTCGACATGTTTCGGGAGGTATTCCTATCTTCAGTAGCGTGTGCTCTGTGTGAGTGCGTGTACCATTTAGTGGTTATAAGTTTACTGTTGAACATGAATCCATCATCAGATACTTTGCTTTGTGAGCAAAAAATGGGATCCCATCTATTAGGGTCATCCTGATGTGTCAGATATATATATATATATATATATATATACATACATATACATATAAAATGACTGTAGACACAATCACAGACCTGACCAAACGGTAATAAACATAGGCTAAAGGTATTCTTCCCTTTTCACCCCTCTGTCTGTGTTGTGCTCCTGGTCACATTTTTTTTTGCATTGAGCCTTGAAAATTTGTGTGTGTGATCCAGTCGTAACCTTTTTTTGAAATTTGTCTTTTTTCTCTTATTTTTAGTGGATGCTTGATTTTCCAATAATAATCCATTGTTAAATGGACAGTTTCATTTCACCACAGCCATGACATAGCAGTTGTGATGTTTGGGCATTTCTGGAAAAGCTTGGTTAGAATGATAGAGAGAGATAGTAGAATAGTACGAGAGAGAGAGAGAGAGAGTATATGGTCTATTTTAATTGAAAAAGAAGAGAAAATAACGTCCTCCTTTTTGACCTACTGATTGTGTTACACATTTTCACTTCAAAGTCAGTGGGTGCTTTTGATCTCCTCAAGTCATGTATAGCTGTTTGTAACCTTGTATCACTGTCCCAAGAGGATGAGATAGTCAGGTAGGTAAAGGAAATCCTTGGCTGACAGTGAGATAAGACCTTTCGGAGGGGAGATATTCTGAGGAAAATGAAGCAACTTGGCTACAGTGCTTCATTTTTAGACATAGGTGGCAGTGTCCATTTTCTTTTGTTAGTAGATATATCTTGCTAAATGCTGTTAATTTTTTTTTGTTAATGCCAAGAAATAGAACAGTCTATATCAGTTGGAGTGGGTCTGTAATTGATTCTTTGGTTTATACAGTTAATCTCTTATTTTTCAAATCATTTAAACCTGCGGGCTTCTTCAGGTGTACTATCTATCTGGAAAACTTGGTACAGAATTAAAAACATTTGCGAGCTACTTGACAACCATTACCATTCTTGACAAAAAAAATGAGGAAATCTGTTAGGTACCATTTTCTGTATTTTCTACGACTAGAAAAAGAAACAGTCCCTTCCCTATTCCCTGAAGAAGGCTGTAGAACAAATCTGCTGAAACGTACAAACAACAAGAACAAGTCTGGTTAGTCATTTGATAGAAACCTTCACATAACCGATATAATTTGACAGTATGCCATGTTGGGGGTGATCAGTTGAAAAAAATAATTGGAAAATGGAATGATCAATGAATAAGTTTCTCCTTTCATTTCTTGTCGAGGCTGTGATTACTAAAAATGTCCAAATTTTCAAAGAACAATTGTGAATGCTGCAGGTCATAAACTAAGGGATCAATTTAGCATAAACTTAAATGGTGAACTGACCACCCCATTAAAAACGCATCGGGTGTAGATTTTCAAAGAACAAAACAAAAAAAATGTTTTTTTAGTTGACAAAATAAGAAGTAAATATTTAAATTTTCAGCCCTCTAGCTACTTTGATGCCATCTATTCACATGATACTAAATACATATATAACCAGCCAGACTAACTTTGAAACTGAAGTGTACTATCTGCCTAGAAAACTTGGTACAGAATTAAAAACATTTGCGAGCTACTTGACAACCATTACCATTCTTGACAAAAAATGAGGAAATCTGTTAGGTACCATTTTCTGTATTTTCTACGTATATAACCAGCCAGACTAACTTTGAAACTGAAGAAAGATATGTTGACAGATTTGGTTGACAGTTTCTGATTGTAGTCCGTCATTTAGAATAGTAGTCTGCATAGGGTTAGTGCTTTTATTCTGCTGTATATCCTGCTGCAGATTATCTATCACTCTGGCCCCCCTCCACCCGATCTTACCCTCCTGCCACACCCTTTGTTGAAAAGAATAAAGCGACTACTTGACGTTTTCATTGTTCACATCAACTCGTGACGTAATTACGTTGTCATGGTAAACACAATCTCGTGGCAGAAGTACAAAGTCCTCGAAGCATTGCTTCTAAATGTTTTTATGTTCGGAGCCTAATTTAGATAACGGAATAGAGTCTGTAATATTTTAGATATGAAAAAGATATATAGAAAAAGTGCTGAAATATCATCCAAAATAATCAAGTGTATCCTTAAGTAAACTATTTTTCTTTTCCCCCTTGGGACCCCTAAGATTAAGCCTACACAACCTAATGGTTAATCCACCTCTGGATAAGTATATCCAACACATTGGTGCTGTTACTGCTGCAGCATGAGGTCCTAAAATCATTACTGCTAAATGTCTAATTTAAAAAACAAAATATTTTATTTTCATTAAATTTTGACTGGTTTATACCTTTATATTTTTCTCTAATATCAATTTCTTTTAATACAACTTCCAATTCTAAACTAGACACCCTCTCTCAATGAGGGTGTGAGTTCGATTCTTGCCAATGGCTTACTATATACTTATGCACGCATAGTTATTTTCTGCCATAGAAACAACGGCTCGAAATGAAAGTCGTATTAAAAAAAAACCCACTGAAATTAACTTATCAAAATTTAATGATAATTCTTCATCAAATAATGATAAAAGAAACTGTTATTTTAGATATGAAAAAAGATATATACAAATGAACTGAAATATCCTTAATACTCAATGAAACCATTTTTTTTGTGAATGCTCGAAATCTTCAAATCATTTTTTGCTCAGGTACTCCACTCCCTTTCCTGGTCCCTAAGCTTAAGCCTACCCGGCCCGATGATTAATCCACTGCATCAGTTAACCATTTGTCTTTGAAATTGCTTTTTTTTTTCTGGGCAAAACCAATTAACTATTCATAATCGATCTTTTAGAAATTGTCAACTAAAACTGTCAACGTAGATTTCTTCAATTTGGAAGTCAGTCTGGCTTGCTATTCATGTATCACTCATACGGGCCGCACCAATGGAGTTAGAGGGCTGAAAATTCAAACATTTACTCCTGGAGAAAAAAATTTTTTTTTTTTTGAATTGAAAAAAAAAAATTCCCTGTCAAAATAGGTTTTTACGTGGGGGTTCAATTTACAATCTTATCTTTTTGAAAACTCCGAATTTTTTTTTAGTGATCACTACCTATCAAGAGAAGTAATTTTTTTGCTGATCACCACTTTTTGAAAAAATTTTTAATTGATCATCCCCAACACAGCATGCTGCCAAAAGATGTTGATCACATGACGGTTTCACCTGAGTGAATAACCAGACCTGTCGATTTAGTTCTGTTTTGTTGTTTTTTTTTTCTGTTTAATTACTCCTCTCAAGTTCTTTTGTCTCTCTGAAGGACAAAAAGGAGTAAGGTAGAGGGAGTCTCTTATCTATTATCATAATTGTTTTGTTTGAGAATAATACCAGATAATATCTTTGTTAGAGGTACAAGTGGCCTAGTGGTTGAAGGCACAGAGAATGGAACCGGCGGGCCAAGTTCAAACTCCAGCCGAGACTGTATGCGTTCAATTGGCACCAATGCTCTTGTGAAAGACAGGGGTGTCTGGATCCCTAGAAGTGCAGGGGTAGCTTTGTACCCTCCCTAGAAAAAAAAAAGAAAGTGTTAGACATACTGAATCAAATATTTATTTCTGATCACCAACTGAATAAAAATTTCCTCGTAACTGTGAAAACGTTTTCGCCATAAAATCAAATCTTCTTTGAATCGTTTGAATGATAGCTGTCTTGATCGTTATACTTGAGTATCTATATGTTCTCCAGCATAAGCTGTTTTTGTATTTTATTCGATAAAAATCAACCTCTGCTGAAAATCTTGCCAATTTTAGATGAATAATTTAGTTTTTTTTTTAATATAAGTAAATGTTTTATTTTTATTAATAATATATTCTGAAGTCTTACTCATTTGACTTGATAAGTTGATTCTAAGAAAGTATATCAAATATTTTTAGCAACAGAGTTAACAGGAATGAAAAACTCAATCTGATTTTAACCAGTTAGGGAAAAAAAAAAAAAATGTTCTGAAATGCCCCTTCGGAAAAGTACTGCCCCAAATGTCTTCCAGGGAAAGACATGAATCTTTTTCTTCTGTTGTGGCAACTATGTCATAAATGCCCTACCTGAAAAGTCACCCTCTCCCCTTCCCCGAAATTGCTTCCTGGGAAAGACATGAATCTATCTCTTCAGCTCTGGCAACACAGCATGAGCCAGTCGCCTAACCCAAATGTCTTTTACGTACTTGGGAAAAGCATATATCCAACAATGGACTCTAGAATCAAATTGAAAAAAAATTATTTGTTAGCAATAAAACTCGAAAAGTTTGAATTCGTAAAAGTTTGTCTTTCATAAATTTTAGAAGGAAGAATTATTCATCTTGAATTTTTTCCTGTTTATATAAAGCTTTTTTTTTTTTCCCCAATTTTTTAATTGATCACTCAACACGTCATGCTGCCAAATGACGAATCCTGTGACAGTTTCTATTGAGCATCTAACCAGACCTCTTATCTTATTATCATATTTATTTTTAAGGTATTGTAAGCTATTAATCTAGAGCTGTCTCTAAGAGAAAGAAGATGAAGATGGTGAATGAATGAAACAATTGAAGAAGGCTAAAGAATGCATCATCCGGAAGAGTGCTAAAAACAGCAAGGATAAGCCTGCGAGTCTGAATAAGTCTTGGAATAGCGACAATGAATCGTCTCAGGATTTTCAACGATGTTCCTTTTTAAGCTCTAATAAATGGAGCTGCACTCTAACAACTGCTCACAAGTAGTCGTGTGGCAATGCTTTGTAGTTCGTGATAGATCATTACACTATTAAGTGCATTGATCATTTGATAGACACTGATGATTTTGTTTCTATTTTTGGCCAACGACTTGCAGTTCAGTAGAAAGCAACTTGGAAAAAAAAAAACCAACCCTCTTCTTACATCATCTACGATTTTTTTTTCTCTTTACACATGATGTGCTTTTAATAACAGTTACTACTGCAGTAATACCCCGCTTAGCGCTGACTCGCCATAGATTCTTTGTAATAAATCTTGCAATGGTGATTTTCTGAAATAGAGATGAGAGACTAGCATTCCAAGGGAATTTATGAATCACCACCGCATATGTATGTTGCTTTTTACTTAGTAAATATAATTAAGTGATGGTGATAGAATCAAGTCACGTTGAGGAAAATACTACAATTGAATCATGAATTCAAAAAAAAAAAAAAGGCTCGGCCTGGTTAGTCACTCGATGGTGATCAATTAAAAAACTGGAAAAAGGATTGAACAATGACTAAGTTATTTTTCTTGGGGCTCTGGTCAATAAGAAGAACAAATTATCAAAAAACAAGTGTGACAGCTGCTGGACAAAAACTAATGTACCAATTTAGTATGAACTTTCATTGTAAATTGACCCCTTCCATAGAAAACCTTTTTAAAGAGGAATTTTCAAAAAAACAAAAAAATAACAAACAATTTTCCTCTCCTATTGAGTGGTGTGTGTGTGTGTATGTGTGTGTGTGTGTGTGCGCCAGATTGGGTGAAGACTGGATAGATAGATTGATAGATAGATAGATTGAAAGAAAGATAGATAGATAGATAGATTGAAAGAAAGATAGATAGATAGATTGAAAGAAAGATAGATAGATAGATAGATAGATTGAAAGAAAGATAGATAGATAGATAGATAGATTGAAAGAAAGATAGATAGATAGATAGATAGATTGAAAGAAAGATAGATAGATAGATGGATTGAAAGAAAGATAGATAGATAGATAGATTGAAAGAAAGATAGATAGATAGATGGATTGAAAGAAAGATAGATAGATAGATAGATTGAAAGAAAGAAAGATAGATAGATAGATTGAAAGAAAGAAAGATAGATAGATAGATTGAAAGAAAGATAGATAGATAGATTGAAAGAAAGATAGATAGATAGATTGAAAGAAAGATAGATAGATAGATTGAAAGATAGATAGATTGAAAGATAGATAGATAGATAGATTGAAAGATAGATAGATAGATAGATTGAAAGATAGATAGATATGTATGAATGTTGGAACACATGAATAACTTGTACCCTACAACCTGTCGGTTGTGGGTAGGTTGCTATGATTAAAAGACGGCGTCATAGACAGTCTCTGAAATGATTTTGCTGAATGAAAAGTACAAATTTTCAAAAAACAAGTGTGACAGCTGCTGGACACAAACTAAGGGACCACTTTGGCATAAACTTTCATTGTAAGTATATCTCTGAATTTTTGAGATGAGGTATTATTATTATTTCTATTGATATTCGGACCATCCTCATCTTGGTTGTTTTTCATACAACGTTTCGGCCGTTGTACTCTATGGCCTTCATCAGGTATCATCTGGTAGGTGTGGGGAAGTAACGAACCGAACCCTTTATTTAACCGACAGGGGTATATTGACCGCACTCCCCTCTTAGCATTCGTATTATCATTTTAAGTTGTAAGTTGAGCCCCCTAATGAAAACCCTTCATGGGGGAATTTCCGAAATGCTGGGCCTCACATGGAGAGACCTCAAAACAGCACAGTACATCCAGGAAAAGACAAGAGTTGGAGACATCATAGAATCCATTAAAAATTTCAAATGGTGGTGAGCTGGCCATGTTGCAAGAATGGCAGACAATCGATGGACATCACGACTCACAACATGGATTCCCCAAGACCACATGCGCAACCGAGGCCGGCAAAATGTTAGATGGAGAGACGAGCTAGACAAGTTCAGGAAGTACTGGCTCCGTGACGCCCACGATAGAGAAGTGTGGCAAATCATGGGGAAGGTGTATGTTCAACGACGGACGCTAAAAGACTGATGATGATGATGAAAGCATTTCTCCCTCCGTTTGAGGGGAGTGTGTGTGTGTGTGTGTGCCAAATTTCGAGTTTCCTCTATGACCAGTTAGGGCTGGGCAAATTCTGGATGGTGAGATTCATATAAATGTCAGAATGCATGAATAACCTAAACCTTACGACCCGTCTGTTGTGGTTAGCGGTGATTAAAAGACAGCATCATAGACATTCTCCAAAATAGATTACCATTTACAGTAATACCCTGCTTTGCATTACCTACTGCTTCACAATACCTGTCTATTTCGAATATCTTTTGTAAATTTAATTTAGTATAATGTTAAATTTCCAAAATAATGATAAATGTTATCATCTTGGACAGCTACCGAAATAACTGTATGTACACTCGGTTAATACACCAGGTGTTTGAGATTAAACCCATAGACAATAAGAATAATTTATCGTTTTGCCGTATACTTTGACATCTAGTGATATTTCACCAGCTATCAGATGAGATACACAGCACGAATCCATTCCATCTTGTTTAAGCTCAATAAAGACATTATATATTTTAAAATTATAGCTCTTGCAATCTCCCATGTGATGTTGTAATGACCCAGTAGAGCACTGTTTCGTTCAGCTCTACTATCTTTGAGAATGGTTCTAGAGCAGTGGTTTCGAAACTTTGAAAACCCATGGACCCCATTCTATGAAAGAAATATTTTGGCGGACCCCTATTTTTAACAGATAGTTTTTAGACTTTAATCAATGGACCACAATATTTTAAAAATTGATCATATTTATTTAGAGTCTTATAAGTTATATATGTCTGGGCTCAATAATTGTTTTTGATAGCTGTGCAAAGTATCATGTTGCTTCTCAGCCACAGGATTTGCAGTGTCATGTTCTGAGGTAACCCTACTGTGGATCCCTGAGTATTATTTAATGGTCACCCAAGGGCCCGTGGACCTCAGTTTCAAAACCACTGATTTAGAGCACTAGCTGAAATATCACTGTATTCTATTTCCTACTTTCTTATATTAGTGTTTTGAATTATTATCTGACTGAACAGCTACTGAATGTCAAATTATAATTTTAAAATTATTTGGACCATTATCAATTATTATCAGGAACCATCAATCAAAATTGTCAACAAAGGTTTCTTCCGTTTTTAAGGAAGTTTGGCTGGCTATCTATCAATAGTGTATGTAGGAATTAACACTGGAACTAGTGGTTTTAAGATATAAACATTTACTCTTCATGCCTACGAAAAAAAAATTTTTTTTCCAAAATTAGGATTTTATTAGAGGATTCAATTTGCAATGTTACTTCATGCTAAATTAGTCTCTTAGTGTCTGATATTCACTTTTTTTGCTTTTTTTATAAAACTAAGAATATTTAGTGATCACTGCCCCACAAAAGTTGAGAGCAGTAACTTATTCATTGATCACCCTTTTTTTCCCAACCTTTTAATTGATCTTCCTCAACATGGCTTGCTAAATAAAGACATGGGTTGTGTGATGGTTTCTATTGAGTGAATAACCAGACCTGTCTTCTGTTTAATTGCTTTGCCTTTTGAATATAAGAATTCTTTAAAATTTCACTCGCTGAACTGTTACTGAATGACGAATTATAATTCAAAAACCATTTTGATCAATACTGATCTATTTGAAAAAAAAATTTTTGATTATTATTTTAGCATTTTTCTTAAATTTTTTAAAAATTTCATTTTATAATTAATTTTATGTGATTTTTGGTTTCTACAGTTATTTTCTTTCATTTTGGGCTTATTCCCAGCATATCTTGTGGCTGTTAATACAACTACCTCAACATTCCCTTTATCTCAATCCATGTCCTTCCCAGGAGCATAGCTGGAGATTTCAGGGACCAGGGGGGGGCTTGGCTCCTTTGAGGGCTCTTGGGGGTGATTCAAAATCGCCCCTCCCTCCTCAGCTGTACCTCCTTTTTCTTTTTGTTTTTCTTTTCTATCTATGCATTTTTTTTATAAACAAGAACCATAAGTTCAACGATCTGTACACCATTCTTATGTCCATATCTGTGAATTCTGATTTCAAAGGGATCTTTAACAAATTAGTTGGAGCATTACTTGTTGTGGTGGTAGTGGTAGCCCCTCTTTCTTCAGCTGCACTTCCTGTTCCTTTCTGGGTTTTTTTCCATTTATTCTTTCTTTTTAAAAACAAGCACCATAAGAACAATGATTCGTCCACCATCCTTACGTCCATATCTGTGAATTTCGATTTCAAAGGGATTCTAAATAAAGTAGTTGGAGCATTACTTGTGTTAGTGGTTGTATCAGCTGCAGGAGAAGGAAGAGGAAAGTGAGTGATGGGTCACCTGAAAATCTGAATGTTAGAAAAAAATTACCAAGCTTAAATTAAAGTAAGAGTACAACTTTTATCTATAATTTGTTCTGGTGTCTTTATGTATGGTTATTTTATTTGGTAAGTGGGCTTTGAATGGGTATTGATAACATTTTTAGCCTTAAAGTTAGCTGGAAATTGAAAAGTCTAGAGAATTTTAGCCATTTTTGCAGACAGTTTTTGTTATTAATAACAAATAATACTTGGCAACATTTTAAAAAATAAACTCTTGATATGTCTTGTATTGATCTGAATATATGTTCTCTTGATGACACCGCACCTTTTTATGACATACCAGCAGCTGATAGATAAATCACAAAACCCTCTCCTTCCTCTTTCTGTTGTTTAACATAACAGGAACTGACTAACAGACAGACTGACCGAAAAGTGTCTAATAGAGATGTGTGGACACATCTGAAAATAATTATCCCAATTCCGTTTTGGTCGTTGGAATGATTGATCATAAATTGGAATCAAGAAGACATATTTTACCTCCACCAATGAAGATGGACGAAGCATATATATTCCCTCACATATTTGTCTGTTTTGTCACACAATATTGCTTTATGCAAGTTTAGGTTAGGGTTAGTAAATATCTTCTTGGACACGTATTGCCAGTGACATAGCTTGAGTTATAACTGACTATTTCAGGGCCAAGAGAGCTCTTTGTGAAGTCTTCTCCAACATTTAATGAGATTTGATAAAGAAGAAAAAGAATTGCAATAAATAGACAAGTGTATTATCACTTGATTAATAAAAAATCTCAACCCCAAAGGTTGAATTATTATTTATGCTATTAATGCTTGTACAAGTGGATCCTTGTTGTTGTGATATGGCAGGAGAAATGCATTTGCTGGGTCGTTTTCAAATAGCTCCTTTCTTCAGCCACACCTCTGTATATTGCGGAGTGATAGCAAATGATCTAGTAGTGAAGACCGATGCTAGTGTAGTGAGTTTAATTTTGAATGGATACCCTATGATTTTAGCCTTTTTAAAAATAGAAAATATTAATACACGTAGTTTCTTCTTGAAATCATTTGTTAAATCATTTAACCTTATTTCATAAGATCAAAATGTCAGATTTGCCTTAAAGCAAAACATTGTTCATTTTGAATTTGTAGCACAGATTTCAGTAGCTTTTAAAAAGTCTCTATATTGCAAAAACAGAGGTGATCCCTACTTACAAGTGGCCAAATTTTGGTTGGCTATAAAATGGCTATAAATTGATTTCTCTGATTGTGAATGACTATTGAATGGCTACTCTGTGCCGGTCCAAGCAAAAGCAAAATTGGCTTTTATTTTAATTTAAATCTTTGTTTATTTATTATTCATTATATGATTTACACCGTCAACTATGACAGCTGCTTCTGATCCCTAACTAAAATAGTGTATAGTTTCAAATCGTAGTCATGGCATCGTTGATGGAAGATGTGTTCTTTAGGCTCAACCATCACAAAATCAACTGTAAACTCAAGCTGTCACTCGGAAAAATGACTACCCCAATTGTAAATTGTGAAGTCTCATACACTTGCTGACTTGTCGTTAAAAAACGGCTTATTACTTTTGTACGCTGTTTTTAACATCAAGTGAGCTAGTGTCTTGTGTAGAACTCTACAATTTACTATTGGGGTAGCCATTTTTTTGCCATTGAAGAAACTTTTTGAATTAACCACCATAAAATTAAACATAATGAAGGGAAGTTTGTGAAACCAGTGATACGAAATGTTTGATAGGACAGAAAAGACGTGATAGAGTACTCTCACGGATTATTTAACATAGACAGGCCCCTTGTTATGAAAAAGCAGTATCACCACTTGAAGTCTTGTATTCAAACTGAAAAAAACTCAGATTTAATACAAGTCTTAGACAGCACTTGTTTGGGTGTTGCATGGTGAATCCATGGAACAGTCTACTGGCCTCAGTGGTAGAAGCCAGTAAACTCCAAACCTTCAAGGACAGACTTGATCAGCATTTAGCTAGCAAAAGCAAAAGCCACATTAGAAGTTTGTATCATGGTTGGAGAATGCTGTTGGAAATTGGAAAAAAAAAAAATTAGAAAGGCATCCTACGTGTCGACTGAGTGTATGTCAGAAAAGCGCTGAGTTTACCTGATATGGCTTCTCCTACTCAACAGGGACAAGGTACGGAAATCCAGGCCTAACAAGGAGAGAAAAGGGTATCACCCAAATCCAATGTTAAATCAAGCTACCTTTTTACCACCATCACATTCGGGTTTTACACCTGAAGGCTGTAGAATGGATTGAATGAAATGTCATGTTGACAACACAAACAGTTCAATTGTTTGAAAAATTGTTTAAATTCATACATCTTAACTTTGTTGGCAGAGGTCAACTAAGGCTGTACTTTGAGCTTGCATTATATGAAAGGATAAAATTTATTAGTGATTTTTGGCTATAAAAAATGAGGGTCACATTATATTCAAGTAAATATTAGGTTATTATGAGGTGGAGTTGTAAGCCCTAGATCTAACCCTTCTCCTTTATCTTAGTGCTAGATCAGCTATATTGATTGCCAAGCTGTAAGTTTCCTTCATAACCTTCTCTTACATTGACTGCTTTGTAGGGCTAAGGGGCCCCAACTGCACCGATATTTGCCAATAGCTGGTGTGTGTATGAGGAGGAGAAGTAGACATGTCTTTCCCGAGAGCATTGGTGCAAAACCTAACTGATTGGTCTGTATTTGGTCAAATTTTGGTGTGAAAAAAGACAAACTAGATAAGTAGTCAAAAATTAGGTAAAAAGTAGCTCAAACTATTCAGCTTTAGGTTAAGTCAAAAAACCTTACCAGAAGCTGAATTTAAAGACTTATTTAATCTAGGAGTATAAATAAAGATAAGAGACAATATTTCATAAAAAATAAGAAATGACTTGTGAAATTTTCAAGAGTGTGAACCTCAATTTTTTATCTCTTGATTTCTGTTATACTGTTTTAATCTATTTTCTTTTTTTCTGTTGTTGAAAACTTCAGTAATCAGTCAGATGTTTAAAAACTAGGTACTTGGTCAAAACAAGTTTTACAAGGTCTGTCAATAACTAAATACCTGCTATGGTGTGAAGTGAACGTTAACAGTTTTGGTCAAAACTTGGTTTCCTTGATTCTGCTTTCTGTGCCAGGAACCCTCGCTCAACTCTGCACTACCCCTACTTTATGTCAGTCTTGAAGATCTTGGGGTAACTCTTCTGAAAAATCTGCTGCTGGATGCTTTTATAGAAACTGACAATTTGGATGTCTTCAACATCTGCTGGCTTGTCATTTTCAATCATCTTTTCGAAGAGGCAGAAAACCCTGGGGAGAGTTGAGGGAATACATTCACTGGACTTTTTCCTTACCAAGCGCAAAGTACCGCGGTAACAAAACCTGAGTTAAAATCTTCCATCTTTTCTTCTCGTTAGTCTTCATAATGGATGGCAAATTTCTCTGTGTGTGTGTGTGTGTGTGTGTCTGTACTCAAGCGCCTAGGTGTAATTTTTGACCGATACCCATCAAAGTCAGCTGGGATACGTATTTCTAATATATATCAAAGTACTTTTTTGTTTTCTTGAAACCCTCACTCTAACTAATTTTTTGGTGGGCGTTCAATTTACAATGTAAGTTTGTGCTAAGTTGGTCCTTGAGTATTTGCCTAGCAGCATTAACACTTGTTTTTTTGAATTAGAAATTGGATGCCCGACTAACCAAGTGGGCTACAGATTCTTCTCTTTTTGCTTGTCTGAATGTGTCCGAATGTGTGTGTTTGTGTCTCTAGTCGCTCCTGGTCACATTTAGAGAACTACAACCTTGAAAACTTCACGAGGACACCGTTATACACCATCTGGACACTTTTTTTAAATATATATATATATTTTTAATGTGCTTCTGGGCTCTCTATGGTCATTTTGTGACCAACAATGCTCAAATCTTGTGGTCGGATTTTTTTTTTTTCAAAAAAGATAATTTTAGATAATTAGTTTTGGTACAGGCCATGGTAATTCATTCATATAAGTTATTTTGTTTTCTGAATCAAGCTCCAAATATATAAACGTTTAGAAGTAATGTTTTTAGGTCATATTGCAGCAGCAACACCCTCTCGTGATCTAATAACATTGTCAAGGTCATGTATATTTATGATATTATATATGTAGAACATTATAAATAGTGCAATCAGATAATTTACTTATTTCTCTTTGATTTATTGAATATAGTGGGTAAGTAGAAGGAAAAACTGGGCGGGAGGATTAATAAAGCTCAGGATGGTACATAACTTGAACTTTCTGTTTCTTTCATAATCTGTTCCTGAGTAATAAGTGCTGATTTATTATGTCTAAAATATATTCTAGAAAATGTCAATTATTCTCTTCAAACTTTGCTTTTGCGACTAGGAGTGATAATTTGGAATCTGCTTATTTCAAATTGGATTACGGGTGAATTTACATGTTTTTCATCACATAAAGTACGAAAAACAATTATGTATGAATGTGGCAGGATTTTATGCATAACTGCCTGGCCATGCAGCAATTAAATAAAAAAAACCTGCCTGAGCCAGTCAGCCTGCCTGGAAATATGTCAATATCTCTGGTTATAATTCATGTTATCTTGTCTTCCCTTGTTCTCCCTGCTGAATATTTGGAAGAATAAAAAAAAAATTGGCTAGCTCTAGCAAAAGAAGAGGCTAATTTGGCCACTTTACTTGTAACTAATATCCCTCGCCCCCCCAAAGACTGCCTGTAGAGGCCAACATCTGCCGGGAGAGGCTGGCGCGTATTTCCCCACGTGTCCGCATAAAATTGACCTCCGCATATAAGTATCGCTGTCCTGGCCACAGAAGCAAAGTTTTGAAGGGGATGATCAGCATTTTCTATACTTCTCAGACATCAACAATTTGGAAATAACCCTCACTACCCAGGAAACTAAAATTGCGTTATGTGATTTAATTATCATTCTATGTAGCGTTATGGTTACTAGCACAAAAATGGAATTGGTGGACCATGTTTGAGCTTTGGCTGTGGCTATTTATATTCACTTTGCACCAATGCCCTTGAGAAAGGCATGAACCTGCTTCTTCCCCCAGCTATGGGTAAATAGCAGGGCAATTGGAATCTTTCAGCTCTGTAAGGCAGTCTATCTAGGGTGTGACGCTAGAAATTCCTTTGCGTTAAAACCTACTTGTTTTTGAAATCCCACTGAGGCCCTATGCTCCACTAGGAGTTCACAGGAATAGACAAGAAGTAGTTTTATGGAATCACAGTAGCCCCACAGATAGCCAAACCAACCAACCAACCAATCAGCCTAGTGGGCTACAGAATTTTCTTTCTTTGTTTTCCAAATGACCATCAAAAAATATTTCATTGGATTATGTTAATGAATTACTGTCCCCTAAATTTGGCATTATTGTTTGCTCCGTGGTTGTCACCTGCATTAGCTGTTTACTCTACAAGTATTGAAATGTTGATGTCACTTGCCTGAAAAACATATATATATATATATATCACATCACAAGATACTGTTTATGAAAGTCTCCAAAGGTGGGTTCTACTTGTGAAGCAATAAGCCTAATTTGTAACCCTCTCCATGATATACAAAAATGAGGAAAAATTGTATAATTGATGTGTCGTGTGTATCGGTGAAAAAAAAAAATTATCACTTGCCTATCTATGTGTCTCTCTTAGAGCCTCATGGCATTCCTGGTCATATTTTTTTTGGCAACAACCTTGAAAATTTGCACAAATAAACTATTAGGTAATATCTGAATAGAACCTTCTTTTTCTTTTTAAAAAAAAAATGCTTTTTGGAGTCTCTTCGGTCCGGTCATTTTTGGCTAGATCTTGTGCTGGGATTTTTTTTTATACAATTTTAAATAAAAGATCTCTTTATTTTTCTAAAGATAATTTCAGAAAATTTTTTAGATGATCAGTCCAGTTCAGGTGCACATGCTGGCTATGGTGATTTATTTCTGTGATGGTACAAGTATAATTTTTTTCCCTTTCATCTCTTTGTAAAGCCGGAAATTCAAGAAACCTAGTATCAAATCCATGTGAAAGATAAATCCTTATGTCAGTCTTGCTTTGATTTGTTACACAATTCTTTAATGACAAATAAGATAAGTAACCAGGTATACTTCTTACTCTCAACAGTAACCCAAGCCTTTTATCATAATATTTGTGTTACCTTTGATGGCAACCCCCCTTATCAGCCGAATTGTATAGGGTAAAAGCTTTGGAGTTAGTTGACACTGCTTGGTATTCAAGTTTAGCTTTTCATTTGCTGATAAAAACGTAGATTTGACTGATAATTAGTAGGAGTCAGTATTTTGGGAATTCTTTTTGTTGATGATTTAACATGTTTATTCTTGTCTTTTTTTTCTACTTCTGAATTTTATGATTTCTATCTGATCACTCGTGACAGCCATGTTTTCTTGAGTTCCGAGTTGAAGTATCTGTGATATTTCTACCTGCTCTTACCTGCATTGGGATGGAGGGGGAATTGTTTCAGATACCAAGCTACTCAGATGATTCCATGATTCCAATTTGTACTGGATTCACAGGTTTTCCATTCTTGGATTTGATAATTCACGGTTCTGTCTTGAATAATTTAATGGGGAGTTTTTTTGAGTTTTGTTTCATTGAGTGGAAAACCACATTGTAAAAACTATGCTGTGCAGTGTAAACAAAATGTAAAAAGCTTGGGAAATCTTAAATGAAGAGTGATAATATTTGAGTTATTAATTTATTTATGTAGATGATATAAAGTTGGTCGAAAACTTGAACTTGTTCAATGTTTACACTTGTGAACCGGTGAGTTGAAAGGTATTTTTTGACATTCATTTTTTTTTCCAATTCACTGTGCTGTAGCATAAAAAATATTGTAATGATTTACAATGGTTCATCTACTGAAAAAATAAATGATACATTTATTTACAATTTAGTGAATTGGAGAAAAAAATGTCTAAAATACTGTTTGACTAACTTTTTGCAAATGGAAATAAGTTTAAGTTTTCAGTCATGATGAGATTTCAACGGGGTTTATATTGTCTGCATAAATAATTTTTAGTCAATAATTTCCAGCAATCTTTCTTCTTGTTAATAACACAAAGACTATTATGATTCATTTACAATTTCTTGAAGCTATCTAAACTTTTTAGGTTTTTGTTTATACTGTACATACAGTATGTTTTCTATGATACCGTTTTTCAGGTTACTAAGAGAGTACAGCAGCCAAAACATGACTGTAACAACCAACGTGAGGATTCTAATACTAGTATGTCGGTGTATAACAATGAAAATTCCCCATCTCAGAAATATAGACAAAAAATAAGAAGTTTAAAAAAAACCCCAAAACCCAAACAATTAATGTTGAACAGAATTTATTACACAACTTGCCATTATAGTCAATAATTGACCAACCATATCGTCAAAATTTGAAGTCATGTAAAAAAATCCCATCGAAGGGTCAATATGGTCAGAATAAATTCTCTTTATGATATCACTGGGATTTTCTAAAGGAAACATTTAGAATTGAGTAGAGAAAACATTTAAAAACATCTAGATTCTGAAGAATCTAGATGTTATCAATAAATCTGTCTAAATTAGGCCCCAAAAAGGTGGAAAAAGGTTTATTTAAAAAAAAATAAGAAAAAACCTGAACATTTTTAGAAGATTGATATTGATGCCGATATTTTCAAATCTGTAGACAAGGTGGTATGGTGCTGGAATGTACAAATCCGCACACATATTTAAAGAGATAGAACCCTTCACCACCTTTGGTGGCTATGGTTGTTCAATTTAGAAAAATTTTCATAACCTCCTCATTCCACCTGCTTATAAATTTGGGTCTAAAAATACCCTGAGGTCTTGTTAGATTCTAATATCAGATTTGCTTTTTGTGGTTATTTTATTTCCATTTCAGGTTCTGCGTTAAAAGACTCCTTTATATGCAAAATTATTGATTTGGAAGCATCGAATTATACATTAAATGCAAAGCTCTTTGCTTGAGTGTCAACTGATTGAGATCTACATGAGGGGGTTTAATGTGTGAATGTTTTTCTAAATATAACTCTGCAACACAGAACCATTAGATTTAATCAAATTTCGATATCAATAACATCTCCGGGATTTGGAAAAACTGTCGATAGCAGAGTTTTTTTACTTATATACTATGGTTCAGTGGAAGAGGCAGCCAAGGGACTTTACAAGGATGAATTAGCTTGGAAGAATTAACTGATACAAGATATCCTTTGGTTTTGAGAGAGGAATGATAACAATCTATCCCTGTAGATTGAATAAAGGGTTCAGTTTGAAATTCTCATCCTAGGGTACATGTAACCCCAGGGGTACGTTTGCACTTCACAACAGGTACATGGACCCGGATAAGTGTGCAGGAGATGCTGTTAGAACTCTGTGAAGATGATTCTGCTATGATGTATTTTCTGAGAAGAATTTTTTGGTTTTGGATGTGAAATCCATACAAACCTGCTTTTTGAAGTCTGTTGTTATTCTTTCAGCATCTTCTGTGTCGTTGGAGATCAAATCACGAAGCAGGTTTGTTGAGTCACTCAATAGAAACCAACATTTTTTGGCTGCATGTTGTGTTAGGGTTGATCAATTAAAAAATTCAAAAAAAGGGGGGATGAACAATGAATAAGATACTTCTCTCAACTTTTGTTCTGCGGTGATATCTAAAAAGTCTGAATTTTCCAAATCGAGCGTGAATGCTGCTGGACACAAACTAAGGAACCAATTGACATAAATTTAGATTGTAAATTGACCCCCCCCCATCACTAAAAACTCATTTCTAAGAGGAATTTTCAAGAAATAAGACAGAAACATTTTTCTGAGACATACGGAATGAATGTTTGAATTTATAGCCTTGTAATTCTGGGTGCTTTCTGTACACACACACCCACACACACACACATATATATATATATATATATATATATATATATATATATATATATATATATATATAGATGTTGCATCTCCCTCAGACAGAATTCCGTCTCTGACTAATTTGGCAGTACAGAAATTACAAAAATTCAGTGCTAAATCAGCACTGAAGTGCCTAAACTTTTTGGCCATTTTCGGGCCACTTTTTGACCATTTCGAACATCTCTTTAGTGTTTTTTGGCGAAAGAAACTTACGTTGGCAGCAGTTGTTGATTGTTTCTAACACCTGAACATGATCCTCGTTGTGTGGTTGCTAAAGTTTCCCTTTGTACTAATGAGCTTGTTGCCAAAAAAAACAGGCTTAACTATTTCACAATCCAAGACTGACATATCTAAAGAATTAATCACCGAGTATCTTATGAAGATAGAAGAGGAACTTGAAGTTTATTTCCGGAACCTTTCCCGAGCAATTAAATGAAGCTCTTGTTAAACTCAATATCCATACCTTTCATAAGTGAATCTCCTTAGCCCACACATGTACCAGAACTAATTATCTAAAATTATCTTAGAGAAAAAATGAGATCTTTTATCTAAAATTACATTCAAAGATACCAAGACAGTATTTGGACATTGTTAGTCCGCAAATGACCTTTGAGATGAAAAGAGGCTCTTTTTTTTCAAAAAAGCAAAATAAAAATCATTTTTAGATGGTATCGAGTGATGTGCTCAGGTACATTTCCAAGGTCGTAACATACTGAGTCACCAAAACTGATATATAGAGATAGAAACTAACACCATAAGAGAGAATAGTCTGTGGTTTGTTGGTCGAGCTATTTGTTGGACTATGGTCATTTAGTTGAATAGTATCAACCAAAATTGTCACGATAAGTTTCTTCAGTTTTTAAGTAGATCTGTCAGAAGTGGCCATGTGTCATGCATACCGGCTGTACCAATGGATCTAGAGGGCTGGAAATTTGCAAATTAAACCCTCTATGTTTAGAAGAAAAATTCTTTTGTGTTATAAATTTTTTGCATTGGCTTCACTTCACAATGTAAGTTTATGCTAAATTGATCCCTTAGTTTGTGACCTTTAGGCTTATTTTCTGAATATTCAGACTTTTCTAGTGATCACAACCCAACAAAAGGCCAGAGAAATAACTTATTCATTGATAACCTCTTTTCTAATTTTTCAACCGATCACTCCCAATGTTACGATTTAGAATGAAAGAAAATTTCCAAAAAGTGCTAAGAAAGGAACTTTATTATTTTTGATTTAACATTCAAATTTCCTGATATGAATTTAAGAGTTGATTGTTATGTGTTCATGGGAACCTTTTGTTTCAGCCTGAGAACATTTCTAAACTTTCCTATCAAACCTTCAACAGTAGCAATATTCAGGGATAAAGGAACTCTTTGCCTGTTGTAAAGGTGGTAACACTTCTCATGAATAAATATTGTATAAGTTAGTCAATTGACCTTCATCTACTGACACACCCACAATGTTATCAGCCAATCATCATGGAGAGAAAGGAACAGGATTTTTGACAGAAAAAACACTGGAAAGTATTGAAGAAAAAAAGATTTCTGAAAATGAGAAAAAAAATCACCATTTCTTCATTATCTTTCATTGGTGTTGGTTGGATGGTCAGTAGAACCAAATTTGAGCGATATATTTACTTGCGCACAATTTCTCATCCACCAGAGGGCTCCATTCCAGAGTTGGAAGAGCATTGCCATTTTCTTATATAAGAAAATAACAAACTACATGTAGTATGACATAAGCTATATATCAAAATCATAACAGAAAGAGAGGTAGTGTTCGATCAACACTGCTTGAGTGCCAAGTTAGTGTAACTGTTTTGTTTTTGAATCCCTGAAACAGTTACATGGTAAACAACTGATGAACCCAACAGGAGAAAATTTACACCTTGTATCCTAATAACAAAGTACATGTAAAACGGGGGCAAAACACTGAAGAAAATTACGTGAGTTTTATTGATAAAAATTCTGGAAAAAGTGACTGAAGTGACACCCAAAAATTTTTGAAAAAGTTTTCTAATGTGTTTACTGTTTAAACCGATAAAGCTCTCTAGACTCTCTCTCTCTATCTCTCTCTCTATCTCTCTATCTATCTATCTATCTATCTATCTATCTAACTATCTATCTATCTCTCTCTCTCTCTATCTATCTATCTATCTCTCTCTCTATCTATCTATCTATCTCTCTCTCTCTCTATCTGTCTCTCTCTCTCTCTCTATCTATCTATCTATCTCTCTCTCTCTCTATCTGTCTCTCTCTCTCTCTCTCTCTATCTATCTATCTATATATACATATGTAATACATGTGGTACAGATCAGGCTAGAAGTATAACATAATATAATAATATATATATTAATAATATTAAACCACCTCTGATATTTAATGGATTTATTTCATGGAGTGCTCGATACATACAACTTTTTACTCATGAAGTTAAGTTTTTTTAGAGTAGAGCTGGAAATAAATAGTAGAAAGTGGATTTGCTACACAAACCAGCTCATGTTTCTGCCCTCTTAGGGCCTCATTAGGCAGAAACATGAGCTAGTTTGTGTAGCAAATCCACATTCTGCTATTATATATATATATATATATATTATAAACAGGATGACCCCAACAGATGGGATCCCATTTTTTGCTCACTTAGCAAAGCTCCTAATGGTGGACTTATGTCCCACAGCAAACTTTTAATCATTAAACAGTATCCACACACACACACACACACACACACACAGAGCACACACTACTGAAGATGGGAATACTTCCTGAAAACATGTCTAGACCATCAATAAAAACATTTATGAATAAATAAATCTAGTTTCCATACACTTTCACTCCTGAGTCTGTCTCACTTCCTATAGTTCAAATTATAAATATATATATATATATATATATATATATATATATATATATATATATATATATATATATATATATATATAAAATAAATGATTCACTGTAGCCAGTGTATGTACCAGATCTAAACATCTAAAAAAAATCATTTCAAAAAATGGATCTTTCCCCTGAAATCACCTAAAAAAAATACCTGCAGAAGATCCCAAAAAGCCTTTTTTTGAAAAAAACAAATATAATGTTTTTTAATGGTGGGTTGTGATGTACTCTTGCAAATCTTCTAGGTTATAGCCCCCAAAATGTGACCAGAAGCACCCAGGTAGACACACAGACTAGAGCAAAGAGAGAAGAATCTTCAGACCACTTGGCTTGTTTGTTGAGTGGGCCATTTGTGGCTGATTCAACATTGTCTGCCTCATTATTACTTCTTCATTTGGGTAAACAGAATATGCCTCTGACTAATTTGAAGAATCAGGAAATGTTTTGCATCTGCTTCGTAAATATAACCAGACTTTTATACGGAGCTAACGAGCACTACAGTGATTCTTTTGGGGGATCAGAGAATGTTATACAAGTTTGAAGCGATTATGTTACCGCTAGCATATCCCCGTTAAAAATGACACGGTTATTTATGTATAGATCAGCACTAAGGACCCTAGAGCTATTTCATTAGGCAATTTATTTTCGATAATTCAAGTATCCTTATTTTGAGTTTTTTCAAAGTCTCAACTCAAGTTGTTTTAATGTGTGATAATCAGACATTAAATCTTGAGTGTTTTTATAATATAACCTTTATTGTTATATCAAAACAGTCGATCTCATATTTCAACAACCCTGTAATTGCTTTATTAACTGTGTTATTCTATTTCACATGGACTAATCCATTATAAGCTTTAGGTTATAAAAGGAATTGGACCCAGACAACCAATTGTATAATTGAACATACTAATTTGTTGATGTTGCTTTTTATATGGATATATTTATTTATTTTTTCATTAGATGAGGTGTTGTAAATCATTATTATTAATCTTTTGACTATTATTTGCTTTCATATTAATTTTGCTGTTCAAAATTTTTTAAAAATTTTCTTTGCAACTAAACTCCAGTGTCACTCTACGGCAGTGAATAAATTCTGTGGATCAGGAAATGAATAAATCTCACCAGAAGCTTATTCCTTATTTCCGATCCAGGCTATTTACTCACTTTCATAGATCGACAGTCTGTGGTTAGCTGTTATAAAAACAAAAAAAAGATAGGATGTTGGTAAATAGTTGTCAAAAATTAATAATAATGAAGTACAGGCCTCCCCCTCCTCAGTTATCAAGTGGGTGTCAGGGACCAAAAAAGCCAACCCCACGTTATAACCAAGCTGCTATCAATCTAGCTATTTTTTTAAGCTAGAGCTAACTATTTTTGGGCAAGATAATTAGTTTGGGGTTCCGCCATCCACCTGTGGTTATGACGTAAACTGCATTATAACAAGCTGTGTTATAATACAGCTTGTTACAATGCAGTTTACGGTTAAGGGTTTAAACAGGCCTATTCCACTTATTGTTTAAACAGACATCTTGATTATTATTTTCATCACAACATTTTAGCATTGAGTGAAATAACTTCATTTTTTTGGTTATAAACTAGAGAAAAAGAGCGGCAAGATCTGAGTTGCATCTGGGATCCTCTTTAAAGAATCAGAATTCTTTTAAAGAATGGATAGAAACTGACCACAAAGAGGGCTAAGGCAGGAAAATTAGAGAGAGCCCCCACCCTCAGACAGATAATCTCCTGAAAAATGTTTAAAAAAAACAACCCAAGCATAAAGAAATTGGTTAGAGAGTATAGATAAAAAAAAAAGAACATGTCATGTGACCATCACTTTTAAACAGGACTGTAGAGGATACAGTATCAGGTGATGGAAAGATACACAAGATCTTTAACAACAACAATATATACAAAGGCTATCACATATAAAGAGCATGTGCAAAGCCTATCACATTTACAAAGCCTATTGCCTCAGTGATTATAATGGATGCTGATGGCCTCAGCATTACAAGATGGCTACCTCCTCACGTGATGATGACCATTTCTTCCTCTTCATTCAGTGGTCAGAAGAACCTTCTCCTCTGCATGTATCTACTTTTCTTTGAAAACTGAAGAAAAGAAGAGAGCCTCCTGTTCTGTGTCCACTGGGAAATATCATCAGCATTATCATCATCATCAGGCATTTCTGGTCCACTGCTGGACAAAAGCCTTTCCAATCCTCTCCCATGATGATTGTATGGTTGTGTTGGTTTAGGTGAAGGCAATTATGATCATCCATTTCCTCCATTATCTGGTGAGTTGGTTTTGAATTCAATATTGTCTTTCTCCTAAACTGGTTGCCTCCCAAGGCTGGAGTGTCCAGTGTAGTGGAAGAAGGATGAATTCATATCTTTTGCAAGGGCATTGGTGTGGTTCGAACTTGGCTCACCAACTCTATTTTCCACACTGTTTACCATTATATCACTCACCCTCACCAACCTGGGAAATAAAGTTGTCATTCAAATTCATGTGAAACTACCAAAATCAACAATATTTAGAAGACAATGACAAGATGAAAAATTGAATCAGGAATTTGAAATTTGTCTAGAATGAAATTCAAAGAATCTAAATTTTAATATGAGGTAGAATAAGAAATTTCATAGTGTAAAGTTTATTGCAGACTTTTGTCCTCATCTTGGTTCATTTTTTGAACAGAAATGTTTTGGCTGTTGTACCCTTCAGCCTTCTTCAGGTGGTGAATGGGTGCATTTTTTTATCATCAGGACTGAAAAACACCCGTCTTGTTTTTCATGGAAACGTTCGGATTCCATTGTCTAATATTGGGCGTAGTTGATCTTTTTGTTGCCACAGTTGTTAACTGTGATTGGTGTCAAAAATCCGTGGTTTTCTAGAGCTGATGTCTTCAGGGTTTAGTGGGAGCAAAAAGTATCTTTGTTGGACACGGTCATTCATAAGAAAATTCAGACAGGAATGAAATTCCGTATTGTCAGACATCAGTTTGAACCTGGAGTTGATTTCTGTGATTTGAAAGTTTTCATGCTATAATAGTTGAACCTCTTCTAATCCAGCATCTCTGTCATCTGGTCATTGTCAGAATATGGAAAATGCTGGAAAACAGGATTTTGATAATTTTTCTGATAGTCTGGAAAACAGAAAGATATATCAGGAACTGTCAACAGGTTTCTTAATTTTTAAATCAACTTGCTAGCTATGTGCCACGCGTACAGACTGCACTGATGGAGCTGGAGGGTTGAAATTTGAACATTCACTCCTTATGTCTAGTAAAAAAAAATTGATTGTTAGTCGTGTCTCTTAATGACTCAGCTAAATTGACAAGTCTTACATATATACCAAAATCTATTTGGGAAATACTCAAGGGCTTATTTCATTCTGATAGTTACATTTATACTAAAAAAATATATCTTTTATAATCTATTTATTCATCACGTGTATGTTATAAAAGATGTAGTAATCATCTACAGTTGAAATTGGTGAAGTGAGGTTTGACCGTGCAGCAACCGAGCTTTTTGTTTTTGTAATTTTGAGAAGAGTCATTAACATTCCAAGAGTTTTTCAATCGATTTAAGTCTTTTTTGTTACTTTTGTGGTTCCTGTTGTCTCAACTGATCCATTCTACAGCCTTTATTCAAGTGTAGTCTCCATAACTAAAGACTCACTTTTCCCCTGTAATGAAAAGCAGAAGAAAAAAAAAAAAAAAAAATGGCTCCTGGGACAACTGCCTTCCAGACAATTGCTCCCTAGACAATTTCCCCATGGGTTTGATCATTTACATGGCAAACTCATTTCATTTCCACAAACTTTAACTTTTGTTTCATATATGCTATGTTATACAGGGGGGAAATAATATGGAGGGTTCTTGTCCTAGAACCCCCAAATCGGTGGCACACTGGAAATTTCAATGTTAACTGCAACGCTTTTAGTATAGGTTATTGTATTTTCAACAACGGCTGAATGTATATGTCAGACCAGTGTGGATTTCAATTTGCGCTACTCAACAGGGAAACAATACAGAATTCTTCGTTTAACAAAGAAAGGAAGCAGGAACACATACACCTCAGAAATTATGGAACGAGCTATTCTCCATGCGTTGCTGAAAATAGAATAACATTTCGTGGATGTTAAATATCCGATTTCAGATGGAATTCCGTCTTTGACAAATGAAAATTTGGCAGTGTGGAAATTGCTATATCTTGGCCATTTTCGACCAATTTAAGCATCTTTCAGGTGTTTTTTTAGCTATTTCTCTTATTTAATGGTTTTTAATGATCTCGCGCAAAAATATTTTCGGTCTTGGCAATTTTTTCTGTTAACACCCATGTTATTTTACTAGTGTTGCTGTTAACATTTAAATGTTCTTTCTGCTATTATTTTTTTTCTTCTTTACTACTGAAGAAGGTCATAGAATGGATCGGCCAAGATATTGTTGGAACAACAACAATTTCTCCAAGAGAGATTATTTCAGTTGTCTGAAAAACCCTTTAAATGAGTTTCATTTTGCCCCATCTATCAATGAATTGTGAAATGCTCAAAAATATCATTAATCTTTGCTACCCACAACAGACTGGTTTAAACACTCTTGCTGGGTTTAGGTTATTCATGGGTTCTAACATTCATATACACTAGCTGTACTCATGGAAAAATTCCTTGGTTTCTGACATCTAAACTAAAACTAAACCTAAATATTATCTCATGCTTTTGTATTTCTCCCAGCTTATGTCTGTATCTTTCATTATCTCCCTTATCTCTTCCAATATTTGTTGTTCGTCTATGATTTTATCTAATTGTTATAAAAACGCAGATAAGATTCATATGCCAAAATTTCCCTACCCCCTCAGTAAATTATCTAACTTTCTTTCCTCCCCCTCATTTCCTACCCTCTTAGTAAAATGACAGACTTCCCTCTCTCCTCTTCTCTCTCCCTACCCTTTTAGTAAAGTGCATAAATTTCTTTTTAACCCTTTTCCTTTCTCAATGAAAAGAAACAATGCTTCAAATGAAATAACATGTTGCCAAAAGACATGCCTGGAGGTTGAGAAGAATCAACCTTTTCCATACATCTCATCTGTTGCACGTGTGATCTTTATTATTTTCGTTGTTATTAATCACCGCTATCCACAACAAACCAGTTTAAACACTCCTGCTGGGTTTAAGTTATTCACATTCTACGTATATATTCATCTATGCATCTGAACTTAGCCTAGCTATGATGGTTCAGAGAAGAAACTTCAAATTCCGCACGGACACATTCTCCGCAGTTTGTAGTGAAATTGTGTCCCTCCCCAAGTTTCCAGCAGAAGTTTCAATTTACAATATAAGTTAATGCTAAATTTATATGATAAAACAGAGCTTATATGGGTAGCAATGATTCATAATTTCCCTTTGAGTGCTAGTGTAGAATAAATTTATGAATCATTAATATTCTTCTAATGATAACTTCAATAGGGGAATAATTATATTCTTATGTAGATATAAGATCATTATGTACTATACAAGTTCAACTTTGTTAGTATCACACGGATTTCTAAGTATGAATAGAAAAGAAAAAGACAAATGCAATTTTGAAACAAACTAGCATACCAAGGGAAATTATTAATCACTGCCACTCATATATGCTGCTTTTAATCAAGAACCTTGATCAAAATGTTACCAGTATAGTTAAAATCATGAATTCAGGATTTGGTTGGTCACTCAATCAGGTAATCAATTAAAAAATTGGAAAAAGGGGTGATCAATGAATAAGTTACTTTTTCTTGCCTTTTTTGGGTTGAGATCACTAAAAAGCACTAATTTAAAAAAAAAGAAGTGTGAGTGCTGCTGGGCACAAACTAAGGTACCAATTTTGCATAAAGTTTCATTGTAAATTGAACCCCCCAATACAAACCTATGTAAGGGGGAGAATTTTTAAAAATGTGTATGTGTGTGCGAAATTTTAGTTTTTTTTTTTTTTCATTTAAGGCTGAGCAAACTCCCTATGCATAGAAAGATACTTATTAATGTTAGTATAATGGATAAGCTAAACCCAGCAACAGTGATTAAACTAGTTTGTTGTTGGTAGCAGTGATTAATGATCTATCATATTAATTACTGAAGGTGAATTTGATTTCCAGAATAGTTTAGCTTGATTTCAATATAATCATCTGCTCTACTGTAGTTAGAAAGTAGATGTTCTTAATATATAAAAAAGATATTTTTTGTGTGGGCTTTCTTCCATGTTAGCTTTTTTCCATGTGGGATTTTTTCCATGTGGGCTTTTATTATGGAACTGGTCAAAACATGTCAGAACAAAGGGCAAGTAGCTTTGTTTCGTTATTGCAGATCATGACCATTTATCTATCAAATCGTTTCTACTATAGTATAGAAAGAGTTATAAAATAAAAGGTTATTAAAAGTCAAAAAGGGCAAGTAACTTTGGTTTTGTATGGTAGATGATAACCACTTATTTAACAGATTCATGTTAACAAGTTTTTCTTTTCAGTAACAATTTAGTGCAATTCCTACGTTTCTATTGTGCAAGTCAGATATGAAAAAAAGCTTCCGGATGCCATAATTCAGCTCAATTCATTCTGTAGTTTAGCAGACTATTGTTATCAGAAAAATAATTATATCCTTATTCAGAAAACCACTGGGAATATCTCTTTCGTTCAAGTTAAAGTAAGACAGACATGATTGTAAATATGGCGAGCTTGCATGTTCATATACGGATGGTATTTTCGATGATGAGTCAATTTTCTCATGATAGAAAATAGTAGTCAAAATAAATAAAAATTGTTTGCAATACTTCATCTAATAACAATAATCATAAGTTGAACAACTCTGCCACCATTTGTGGGGGGTAGTGGCAGAGGAAGGAGGAGGAGGAGGAAGAAGAGCAAGTAGTCTTTCTCTGAGTCAATTGATTCTCATACTTGTAAAATATTGCATTATGGAAATTCTCTGCAAGTATTATTTTCAATAAAAATTGTAAATGGCCATATTTGACGTTTTTTGATTATAAAAATTCTATTGTGACATCATTAGCGGTTGATAATTAAAAAACTGATTAAAATTGTGTAGTTTCAATGATGTCATTCTTTTTTAATGATGGCATATCTTTCAAGGACATCACGCCTCATCCTTTCTTTCTATTTCTGTTGATCAACATAACTGCAAGTGACCGACCGAGAAGCATTCAATATTTAAAGTGGACACTCCTGTATAAATGTCGCCACAAGAAGAAATATTCTGCAAGTTCTATTTTCATTAAAAATTGTAAATGGCTATTTTAGGCATTTTTGGCTGTTTAAATATGTTATTGCAGACCTTGGAATACTATTATGACATCATTAGCAGATGGTAAAAGAGAATCAATCAGAATAGTGTTCTTTCAGTGACATCACCCCACTTCCTTCCATCCAATCTTCCGATTTCTGTTTAACACAACTGGGACTGACCGACAGACCGTCCAAAAAGTGTCCCATAGAGATGTGTGGACACATCTATGAAAAATGTCAGCACAAGAAGAAATGTCACTGTATTATCTATCAATATGTCCATTCCAGGGACATTTTGACTAATTAGCAACTGTTTGTCTGTTGATGATAGCTACATAAGATTTGGAAAGGATTATTTTAGGTCATTTCATGAATATAATTCTGTATGAATATTAAATGTCATGTTTTTAAATGTTGCATATGATTAGCTCATGAACCATTGGTAAATGTCTGTCTGCGTTCGTACATATTTTCGATGTTTTATACCATTAATTTTCCTGTGAAATGAAACATTACCCTGCATTGAAAACTCTATCATAAAAACCCAACACATCTGGAACTGTCTAGAAAGATCTTCGTAGATAGCTAACTGCTAAATATGAAGATTTTTTTCTAGCAGCTCTTTACTCCCCAGACTTTCTTGATGTAACTACTGTAATTATTTGTGTATAACTTGCATTTGTGTATAATATGCACCCCTAATTAAGGGCTGAGAAATCCTGGGGAAAAATATCTTGTGTATAATACGCATTGATTTATCTGAATTTATAGCCCTTTTTAACTTGGCAAGGTAAACCACTACATCTACCTAGGACAATGAATCTCCATGAAACCCTCGAAAGAGGAGGAAATTAAGTAAAGAATCACTTTGGGATGGCAAGCCTTTGGCAGAGCAAGCTCAACTTTCAAGAACCAGATGATCCCAATAATCCTAAAAAGAAGAGTATTCAACCAATGCATTCTCCTGATAGTCACTTATGGAGCAGAAACATGGAACCTAACCAAGAGACAGACCTGCAAACTGAGAAGTATGCAACATACGCATGAGAGAATCAGGCTCAACCTTACATGGAGAGATCACAAGACAGCACAGTATGTAAGGAAGAAAACAGGTGTCCGTGACATCATAGAAACTATTAAAAAACTCAAATGGCAATGGGCAGAGATGAACTAGACAGATTCAGGAAATACTGGCTCCGCAACGCCCGTGATAGAAAATTGTGGCGAATCCTGGGGAAGGTCTCTGTCCAATGATGGACGTTGAAAGATTGATGATGATTACCTAGTTTGTATTTACTAAAAAAAAATTTGATTTGATTTAGATCGTTTTAAAACACGTTATTTACGTAGTATTCGGAGCCAACTCGCAGGCATGTCCACAGAGAATTTCAATAACGTAGCTGCAAAAATAAGTTAGTTCGCTTGGATCATGGATACAACTTACTTTCGGTTATGCTGTCCTGAATATTGCTATGCACATGGCCAGCAAAAGGTTTTGAAGATCTTGAAAAAAAGGGTATATTTTACCTGAATAATAACAGATATGACCCAATTTCCCTGTCTCACTGGTGGTCTCAAGGAAAAGGTAGCACAACAGCGAGTATAATTGTAAAAAAAACATGGCATTGAAAATGCTGATAATGTAGGAATGTTTCAAAACTCATTTTTGGCTTTTCATAAACTTGAAAATAAAAATGTTTATTCATTACAAAACCTGAAAAATGTTGAGGAAGCAAAACAGATCCTGAGAAATGTCGAATTTCTCTTTGAACGAAAAACATTTTAAAAATCTGTACCTCGCACAAATGAATCACCATAGCCCATATATGTGCCAGAACTATTTGAAAAATTATCTGAAGAAATAACAGCTCAAGCTTTGGGCATTGTTGGTAAGAAATTACCATAAAGAAACCAAAAGAGCATTTTTTGAAAAATAAACAAAAATACCATGCCTAGTGGTGAACTCATGCATATTTAATGGTTAAGCCTCTTGAATATGACCAGAAGCGTCCACACGAACACTTACTCACAAGCAATGAGAGAAGACTCTGTAGTTTATTTGGCTGGTTGGTTGGGTAGGCCATTTGTGAGGCTATCGTGATTCAAAAATTGGAATAGTATTATAAAAACTGTCAACCAAAACTGTCATCACAAAGTTTTCAGTTTTTAAGTGATTCTACCAAGCTGGCTGTCTTTCTATCAATCACATGTGCAGGCCGCACCAATGGAGCTACAGGGACAGAATTTTGAACATATAGCCCCTGTGGCCACAAGAAATATATTTGTTTGTTCATTGAACATTCTCCTCCGAGAATAAGATTTTTTGTGAAGGGTTCTAATTAAAATGTTAATTGATGTTAAATTGGACACTTATTTTGTGTCTAGCAGAGTTCATGCTTTTTGAAATAAAGAATTCAGACTTTTCAGGTGAGTTATTCATTGATCACCTAAATTTTTCAACTTTTTAACGCGGCATGCAGCCAAAAGACACATGATAGTTTTTCATTGAGTGACTTAATAACCAAATCTGTCTTCATCCAATTTGAATGGAAAACATTTCAGATTAGAAGTGTTTTCCTAGCAAGCCATCGAAGATTCACGAGGGATTCAACTTTTGATTCAAATCTGTATCAAATGCGACAGATTTTGTGTTTTTTATGATGGCTTGGATTCAAAGTTGATTTTAATTCTTGTACAAATGGCTTTTAGCAGAATATTTCAAGTTATCAATAAATGTCATTTTATGTTTTAAAGCTCCTAAGCCATATATGTTTACTCTGCAAATTATGAAAAATAACAAGTCAGATTAGTCATTTGATAGAAACTGTCATAAGATCAACATCTTTCGGCACTATACCATGTTGGGGGTGATCAATTAAAAAATTGGGAAAATATGGGGATCAATGAATAAATTACTTCTCTTGGCTGCGATTACTAAAAAAGTCAGAACTGAAGAAAAACCCAAGCATGAACATTACCAGGCACATAATAAGGAATCAGTTTAGCAAGAACTTACATTGTAAAAAACCTTATTTCTGTTTTTGTAGATGTAGTAAGAGGTAATGTTGAGATATTCAGCCCTCCTTTTATACAGCCTTCTGCAACATTATTTTGGCAGCATGCTGTGTGGGGGGTAATCAATCAAAAAACTGGAAATAGTAGTGATCAATGAATAAGTTGCTCCTCTCGCCTTTAGTTGGACAGTGTTCACTAAAAAGTTTTGATTTGAAAAAAACAGACACTAAGGGATGAATTTAGAATAAACTTACATTGCAAACAAAAGTCCTCTCTAAAAAAGTATTTGCTTGGGTGATGGTATTAAAAAGAGAAAATAAATATATTTTTTTTTAATATAAGGAGTAAATATTTAAATTTTCAGCCCTATAGCTCAATCGGTACAACTTGTATATGATTCATACATTACCCAGCTAGCCATCTGGACTAACTAGAAAACTGGAGAAACCTATGTTGACTATTTTTGTGAGAGTATTGGTTGATGGTTACCAATAGCCTGCCATCCAGAATCATTTAAAAACTTAGAGAACTCATGTTGACTATGTTGACAGTTTTAGTTGATGGTTTCTAATACAAATGGCTTTTAGCAGAACATTTTGAGTCGTTAATAAATGTCATTTCATGTTGCAAAGCTCCTAAGCCGTATTGTTTTACTCGGCAATTATAAAACCATAAAATCATTTAAGAAGGAAACTTCAAGTCCTATTAAGTGCAGAATTATGAATTTATAAAAGAAATATCCCTACTTTGCATAAACAAATCACCGTCGCCCATGCATGTAACGGAACTAATTATCTGAGAAAATATCCAAAATCATTCAAGTGAAAGAAAAAAAAATCTATCTTTTATCTAAAATGAGAAACCAGCCCAAGATTTTAGCATTGTTGGTCCTAATTGACCATAGAGACCCAAAGGAGCACTTTTTTGAAAAAAAAACATATGAGTTGTTTTTAGATGGTGCTTAGTGGTGTACCCATGCACATTTTCAAGGTTGTAGCTCCATAAATGTGACCATGGGGAGGAGAGCAAAGAGAGAAGAAAATGTAGCCAATTTGGCAGGTTGGTCGGGCGGGCAATTTGTGATGTGATGATGATCCGATGAATCGCTATCTTGACTATTGTCCTCATCTTTGTTTTTATAGTCACAACTTGTCGGCTGTTGTACCCTCCAACCATCTTTTGTAGTCTTTTGTAGTCTGTAGTCCTTCATGGAATTTAGAACTAAACTCTTTATTAAATCCCTGAGTGTAGATTGTTCTCATTCTGCTGTCCATGCCAGGGGACTTGGTCAGGTAGTGTAAATTGAGGGACCAATTTAGCATAAACTTACATTGCAAAATGAACCCCTTATCAAAAAAACTATCAACTTATGGAAATTCAGTCCTGGTCTTGACAAGACTTGAGACTTGCATGGATCACAAAGATGATGCTTATATCAGAAACCTAGACTTTGTCACTGGCCTCATTACTCCATAGGGGTTCATCTTTCAAGGGACAGGATACTTTATCTTTACCTTACTAGAAACCATTTTTTGAGGTGGGGGATTGTTAAAAATTAAAAATTAAGTTTTGTCTTGACCTAATAAGGAGTAAGCATTGGAAATTTCAGCTTCCTAGCTTGTTATGTGTGGCCTGTATACGTGACATATATACAGACCCGATGAGCAACTTAAACACTGGAGGAAACTATGTTGATAGTTTTGGTTGATACTTTCTAATTTTCCAGTAGTCTCTTCATTTTTCATCAGACAGAAATTATCAAAGTGGTACAGTATAATATATATATATATATATATATACTAACTGATCTATCATTGCCAAATTTATACAGTTTTTCAGGTAGCTTACATAAGTGAGCCCTTTCTTTCCAAAAATTCAATGATGTGTAGTATAAAAAAATGTCCATGATAATACTGTATATAAAGTAATATACTCCTTGTATTGTGACATTTTTCTAAAAATTATATAGCAAGCTAAATATCAAAATCAAAGCTTGAGGGGAGGTGGTGTTCGATCATCTGCTGGGGAACCATCTTGAAATAACTCTTTTATTTTAAAATTTTAAAATTCCCAGAACAGTTACATGGTAAACAAATGAAGACAAGAATTTGCATATCAGTATCAAATTCTGAGTAAGAGAAAAAAAAGTCCTATGAAAATTTTACTTGAATACATACTTAGAAATAATTGACTGAAATGACATTGATTTAAATAAAATTCTCTCACATCTTTTCTGTTTAAAGCTGCATAGTTTTCTAGACTATATACACGTACATTATTTAAAGAAACAAATTGCGAAAAGAATTCCTTTAAGAATGTCAGACAACTGCTGGACATCACGACTCACTATGTGGACCCCCAGTGATCATATGCAAAATGTGGCCTGACTGAAAGTAAAACGGCATTACAAGCTAGACAAATTCAGAAAGTACTGGTTCCACGATGCCCATGATAGTGGTTTAGCAAATCTTGGGGAAGCTCTATGTCCATCGGCGGGTGATAAAAGACTGATGATGATGATTCTGTATAAATAACATTTGTTTTTCAAAATGTCTATTCTATGAAAATAACTTTGTGCTTAAGCAACAATGATTCACGATGATTCAACCTCACATTATTTATTTCAAGATATTATCAAAAATTATGGATATAACTTGAAATTTGCCATTCACTGACTCATAATGAAGACTGATTATCAGAGGTGTAGTGGAGGGAGGGAGAGCAAGGGAATGATTTGAAAATGCCCCCTGGGTTCCCGAAAGCTATACAAATAGTTAATCTTCTGCATTCTGCAAATTTCACTAATGTTTGTGAGCGGGCTGTCTCAGGGAGCCAACACCCCCAGGCTCCCTGCTGCTAATATCAGGCAATGTAACATTTTGTCCTCACATTGTAAGGAATTTGACCAGCCTGTATTAGTTCATTTTTTTTAGTGTGTGTATGTATATATATATATATATATATATATATATATATATATATATATATATATATGTGTGTGTGTGTGCGTATATATATATATATATATATATATATATATATATATATATATATATATACCTCAAGCCACCTTGAAGAACAACCCCATCACCATAATTAGCTTGGACATGTGGACACAGACCAAACACAGAATAATTGAACTGACTATTAAGGTCATACGAAAGTTAACCCTAACACTGGGGAAGAGATTTAAGTAAGAATATAATACTCTCAGAGAGGAATCATACCACGAAGAGCTGATGGTTTAACAACATACTGATAACGAAAATGCCTACATCATATCCTCCTAATCTATATCTACCAGCAAGCACAGCATCCCCACTAAATGGAACAGAAAAAAACATAAGAAGCAGCAATGACCAATCACTAAACAAAAGAAAAGAGAAAAGATATATAAATAGAATAAAAGGAAGATCCTCTGACTTGGAAAAATAAGCACCCCCCCAAAATGTCTTGAATACGAAAGTCGAATAAACCTGGAAAAAGCCCAAACAAAATTTACGTTATATTATATGGAAACTCATATTTGAAATGATCTCCCGTCATTACATGGCTAATGTATCACTCGAACTAGACAACATAAATAGAATGAACAATCTAAGAGAATGAGGGTGCTGTAGGGAATGAACTTGCGACCAATTGGATAGCAGCTTTAATGTAGCATTGCTCTTACCATTGAGCTGAACATTCGCCAGTATTGCAAAGGCCCAAATAACTATTTTGACCTCAAATTCTCATCTTTTTTATTCTCGCTGTTTGTTTCTTTTAAACCCAATGGTTATGTATGGGGAAAACACTTATTTGGGCCTTTGCATTACTAGTGGGTGTTTAACTCAATGGTATTAGCATCGCTATGTTGAAGTGGCTACCCTGTAGGTGGCAGGTTTGATTCATTTTCTTCAATTGTTTATTCTATTTACATCGTCTGTGCTGAGTGATACATTAACCATATATATATATATATATGTATATATATATATATATATATATGGTGAATTTAATTGACAATATGGAATTGGGAAAGTTTTGAAACTGAATTGTTTCGAGAGTCAGTTTGTTCTTTTTCTCAAATGGGAAAAATGAAAAAATTTTGCATATAACAAAGTTTGGAGAGTGTGGGAGATGATTTGAGGGTTTAGTTTTTCTAAATTTATCTGCGTTGATAAAAAAGGAGATGTCTTTGTGTCAAAGTTGGGAAAAAAAAAAAAGATTGAATGAAAATTACACTACCTATACTTTTCTATTCACCCGGCAAAAGACCAATACGGATACATTCTCCTCTCCAACAGGTCGGTACAAAAATGCACTTCCTACCCTCTTCTAAAATCTTGGATAACCCCCACTCATATTCACCCAGCAAAAGACTAATATGGACTCATTCTCCTCTCCAACAGGTTAGTACAAAAATCATCCATAAAACCAACACATTTTGAAAAATATTTTGAAAAATATATATGAATAAATAAAAAAATATACTACCTACACTTTTGTAAAATCTTGGATTACCCACACTAATATTCACTGAATATAGCAATGTAGACCTACCCTCCCATTCAACAACACCTACAACTACACACGTTTATATATGCCACATACACTCGTACATTTCTCTCAATATCAGTCACTAGACCAAACTACATATACACACACAAAATCCATCTCGATTTCACTTATACACAAATGATTTCAACTTTGACACGAAGACATCTCCTTTTTCGCCAATGCTGATAACAATTTTAGAAAAACAATAACCTTGCATTATCTTCTCCGTCCTCTCCAAACCTTGTTATTCACCAAATTTTATCATTTTTCCTATTTGCCGTTCGATGAGAGCTAACAGACTCTTAAAACATGTAATGGAAACAAATACAATCTACTTTCCAAACTTTCATGTTTCCATTTTGTCTATAAATTCACCATTTATATTAGATGAATCTCATCCTTTTCCCCACCATATATATGGCGATGCAGGGGAGGAAACTGTACAAGAACCTTTGGATCTATGCTTTTACTCTCTTCTTTAGCCTATGGCCCATCGTTTTACAAAATGTCATTGAAATTCGAGAACTTTCAGAGATATTGTATCAACAGACTTACAAGAGTGAATACACATTCCTCTTCAAACTTTACTATGAGAGGAGAATATATATGTACATATAATATATATACAATATATAGTATGATATATATAATATATAATATGGTCTATATAATATATAATGATACATATATATATATATATATATATATATATATATATATATATAATATGATCTATATAATATAATGATATATATAATATGATCTATATAATATAATGATGTATATATATGATATGATATATTTAATATAATATATATATATATATATATATATATATATATATATATATATATAATATGATCTATATAATATAATGATATATATAATATGATCTATATAATATAATGATATATATATATATGATATGATATATTTAATATAATATATATATATATATATATATATATATATATATATATAATGTACTAGAAAATCGACCTCTCACTTAAATATTTCAAAATCAAGAAAGCATTTATATAAATCCATTTTTTTTATTCATTTCGTTGGTTTTGTTATTGAGCATAGTGCAGGGATGGGATTTCTCCTGAGAGGATTAATGTAATTGCTACAGAAGGGTCTTTTCCTGATCCCCAGCTGGTTCCAGCTCCAAGTATACCCAATTGGTCATCCATTTAGGTACTGACCAACCTCAATGCTGCTTAACTCAGTTGATTCTAAGAGAACTGATGTATGCAATATAATTTGACTGTAATGATTTACTTTTCTTGCCTTGACCAACTTACTCGATTGTCTGAACATGGCAAAAACTATCTTACTGAAATACTGTCATCTTTAGTCTCCATAAAGTTACCTTATATATATATATATATATATATATATATATGTATCAACTTTCTCTGCTTATACCCCCATCAAGGTTGGTGCTGGCTTAGGTACACACGTGCAATTGTTTGTAAGACTCACTTTCGGCTTGCAAGGATTATCGAAGCTTCATTCTGCTTTCGGTTAACCATCTAGGTACCGACCAAGCTTGACGTTACTCAACTTCGGTGATCTTACGAGAATCATTGTATCCAACATGATTTGTCTATAATTCCTTTGCCTCGTGGAGCTGTTTTTCAATCCTAGTTTCTGTGCTGAGTACTTACTGCTTAAAGTGAAGAAGCATTGAGAACTATTTCTAAAATCTTTGGTACAACTTGGTGAGGGATTGAACCATGGCCTACTGAACTGGAGACCAGATTTACCATTCGGCTATGGTGATCGGTAGTTTTTACCTTATAATAATCTTTACTTTGCTTTGAGAAGCAGAAGTACAAGTAACAACATGAGTGGAATCTATTCCCACGGAACATAATTTACTACTGACTATGAAGGTCGCCCTTCTTACTTGAGTATCGACCTGGAGCAATCCTATTGATTTTTTTTTCCTTCCCTACATCTCGTCTCGGAAGATTTCTAAGAAATTTTCTTGTATCTATGAAGATAACCAATGTACATTGATTTCTTACATGGATTTCCATTCATACAATGTGTTTTTTTCCCCTCTACCAGTAAAGTTTGAAGAGGTGTATGTATTCACTCGTGTCTGTCTGTTGACACAATATCTCCGAATGTTCTCGATGAATTTCAATGACGTTCTTTAAAAGGGTGGGCCATAGGCTGGAGAAGAGAGTGAGAGTGTAGGTCCAGGGATTCTTGTACAGTTCCCTCCCCTGCATCGTAGCTATATGTATACAAAATATCTTTGGAAGTTCTCGGTGAATTTCAATGACATTCTGTAGAAGGGTGGATTATAGGCTGGAGAAAAATTGGTTGAATTTTGGAGCGGATCCAGGAATTCATGTACAGTTCCCTCCCCAACATCGTAGTTACATGTCCACACAATATCTTCAAAAGTTCTCAATGAATTTTTATGACATTCTTTGGAAGGGTAAATCATAGGTTGGAGAAGAATGGGTTGAATTTTGGAGTGGATCCAGGAGTTTTTGTATAGTTCCTTCCCTTACATCGTAGCTACATGCCCACACAATATCTCTGAAAGTTCTCAATGAATTTCAATGACATTTTCTGGAAGGGTAAGACATGGGGTAAGGATGGATTGGTTGAATTTTGGTAGATCAAGAGAATTAGCGTAGTGTGAATATAAACAGCCTTCGGTGAAAATCGAACTCTGTCTCCCTATTTGTCCGTGCTGGTAATCATAATGCCGATCCCTGTGTTGATGTGGTAGATGTTAACACAGGGCTGCAGACATCATACTTGCATGAACCTGAAAATCTTAATGTTCAATCTCTATCCTCTGATAGAATTCCGTCTTTGACAAATGGAATATCAGTTTTTTATCTTGCCAGTGTGAAAATTGCTGAATTAGTGCTGAGATGCGTTAACATTTTTGCAATTTTGGTCCATTTTGAACATCGTTTTGATGGCATTTTTTTTTTTTGGCTTCTTTTGGCTATTTATTTTTATTTAGCACTTCTAGCTATCAGAATAGCATGAGAATAATTTGTCAGTTGGCAACACTGAGTTTCAGTCTTGGCAATTTTTTCTGCTAACACCCCTGTTATTACAATGGCAAAGATCTTTAAAACAAGCTTGTTAACTATCACTAGATATAAATATATTGATATACTGCAAGGCCGACTGGGCTCTCTGGTCTTCGGAGGCAATTGTTCTAAGAGAAAGACAGCTCTGAATTGAAAACCAAGAGCTTGAATCATTAGGAATGAAGACAGTCCAACATTTTTTCAGGCTCGGTCTGGCAACTCCTGTCACTATACTGGTGCCAATCTGCATCAGATCTTGCTCCTCCCTTCGACCACATTGGTGTGTGGAGATGGGAGACTTGCTGTATCATCAACCACATGTCTTCCATTCAACCTTGCCCAGTACCCTTGAGAGACTAAAAGCAAGACTTTCCGAATGCAGATCCATAGTCTTGCGAGATTGACTAGAGCCACCAGTGCATAGTAATGTACAAGATTAGTGGACTTCAATAGTTAAAGATTGAAGACCACTAATCTTGTACATCAATATGCAGTGGTGGCTTTAGTCAATCTTGCAAGACTATGGATCTGCATTCGGAAAGTCTCACTTCAGTCTTTTGAATCTCTTTAAATGCTGGAAAAAACCTTGATAGAAAATACGTATTCGAATTTCAAAGGAAGAATGAAGCTCATTGAGAAAACTAGACTTGTGTGTCGTGTAAATAACCGGGATGTTATCTAATTTCAATGTGACTGTTGAAGACGTACAATTATCGCACAATATAGATAAAACGTCGACACGTATGTAAAAGCTGTGAAACGATCATTTATGTAATGAAGAGTTTGAATACAACTGTACTAGATTAATTGTTCACTTCATTGATTCTCGCATCTTAATTTCGTTCCATGACAATCTAATGATTTGATTGTGACTCCTTTTATATAATTAGATTATATTCGAATCACAGGTATTCTAATTAGTTGGAGACCCTTTGAACTTGTCTCTCAGAAACTACATAAGGATTATGGTACAGTTAGCGTTAGATTATCCATTGGGAAAGGAAATAATACATTTACGATTAATGAGGAAGACAGGTCTGGTTAGTCACCCAATAGAAACTGTCACATGACCGATATCTTTTGGCAGTATGCCATGTTTGGAGCGATCAAGTAAAAAAAAATGGAAATAGGAATGATCAATGAATAAATAAACTTCTGTCAATTTATGTTGGATCATCATCATCATCAGTCTTTTAATGTCAGTCGTTGGACATAGACCTTCCCCAGGATCCGCCACATTTCTCTATCATGGGCGTCGCGGAGCCAGTATTTTCCGAAATATCTAGTTCATCTCTCCATCTTGTATTTTGTCGGCCTCGGTTTTGCATGTTGTCTCTGGGGATTCATGTTGTGAGATGTGATGTCCATCAGTTGTCTTTCATTCTTGCAGCATAGCCAGCCCATTGCCATTTGAGTTTTTAATAGTTTCTATGATGTCGCAGATTCCGTTTTCTTCCTTATATACTGTGCTGTTTTGTGATCTCTCCATGTAAGGTTGAGCTTGATTCTCTCACGTGTGCGTTGCATGCTTCTCAGTTTGCGGGTTTGTCTCTTGGTTAGGTTCCATGTTTCAGCTTCATAGGTGACTATTGGGAGGATGCATTGGTTGTGATCATTAAAAAAAAGTCTGAATTTTCAGGAAAAACCAAGTGTGGACTCTGCCAGACACTAATTAAGAGACCAATTTAGCAACTTGCATTGCAAATCATATGCTCCACTAAAAACCTATTGAAGGGGAGAATTTCCAAAAAACAATAATCTGTTTTTCTGAACAAGATGAGGACCAAATGTAAAAATTTTCAGCCCTGTAGCATGATTGGTTTGGCCTGTGCGTGTGATAGATGAATAAATAGATAGATAGAAAGATAGGTAGATATGTAGCCAGTCAGCCTGAAAGAATTAAAAACTAAAGAAATATAGGTTGAAATTTTTGGTTGATGGCTTTCAGAACTGTGGATGTCTTGCTATGGAGTAGGGGTCATCAAGCTAGTTTCAAAGGCTATTACTACCATAGTTAGTTCAGTCCTCACTGGCGGTGGCAGACTAACCATTAGACTAGGTAGGCTTGAGCTTGGGCTCTCACAATGGAAGGGAACCAATGAGCAAAAGAAAAATTGATTCAACTGAATGACGGTTTTTATCTACTGACTGAACAGACCTTTCTATGTTTTTGATGCTTTGATCCTCCTTGTTCAAAATGTTGTTCAGGCAACTGTTGCGTTCAGTGGCTGACTGACTATTAGGCTTGAGCTTTGTGGCCTGAAAGGAAGGTGGACCGGAGAGCCAAAACAAAACAGTTCAATTAAGTTTACCCAAACCATTTTGGATGATATTTCGGTAAACCTACCGCCTATAGTTTTGGAAAGGGTCATTTATATTCAAAGAGTTTTTTCGGACAGCACAAACAAGGAGTTCAGTCACCCGAAAAACTCTTTGAAAGATATTTGAATACTTTTTCATGTATTTTTTTTCTTTGTGTCTGGAATATTGCAAATGGTATTTGGTTATCTAAATTAGGCTCTAGACAAATAGACATTTAAAAGTAATGTTTTCAGGACTCTGTACTGCTGCATGTGGTACATTATATATAGTACAATGATATAAGTTTATTTACGTAACTTAACATTGTTATTCTAGTGAACAAAGGGTGGGGCAAGGCCCTCAATGTTGGGAAGCCCTGAAGTGATTTATGAATAGTAGTTCATCTACTGATATTTCTCATGTTAAATCTCACTGAATGTTGGAGAGGGCCCCTAAAAAGGGAAAAAAAATCTTTTCTGGACATAATAAAGAATCGATATTAAATTTTTCTGCTGTTTAGCTCTGTTGGTACAGCCTGGACGTGTGAAACATCTGTAGTCGGACAGTCAGCCAGAATCACTAAGGAAATGGAGAAACCTATGTTAACAACTCCAATACTCAGCCTAGGTGCCGTCACAGCTTCTTGGGTGGTTCTTGCTGAAATAAACTAAGCTTACTAGTAATGAAGAAGCTGTATTAGAAACAGTCAATTCAAAATGTCAACATAGCCAGAATCACTTGAAAACTGACAAAACATAGCACACGTATAGCCTGCTGCACCAATGGAGGTAGGAGACTGAGAATTTAAACATTTATTACTTATGTCGAGAATAACATTTTTTCATTTTAAAAAAAAAATTCCCCATAAATAATTCTTTGTCAATTTAATACGTAATTTTATGAAGCATTGATACTTGGATTTAGAAGTTGGGTGAGAAAGAATAAAAAGATTCTCAGATGTGATGTACGAAGAGCCACTTTGGATAATGATGAAGAACGTAGTTGAAATGAGATAATAAAAACAACAAGCATGAAGATACTCGTCTAAATGATTCATAGAATAATGAAAGTTTGATAGTTTCAGACTGGCTGAAAGACTCACCAGCTGATTTAAAGTTCTGAGATGAAGTATGTTCATCATTTCATTAATATTATGAATATCATATGGAGCTTACAGTTAACTTTTCTAATTTTTTGCTTATGTTTACATCCCATTCATCAGCCTTCCCAGGAGGTTGGAATGTGACGCAAAGTTGAGTTTAAAATGTGGTGGCCCAGATGCTTTCATGCGAGCAAGAACAGTGTCATTAAGGTGCCAGGGTGACCCATGACGACCAAAGATACTAGTTTGAATAATTGTATAAAATCTATTTTGTTTGTTTGTAGTTTTTTGTCATGTAAAAGCAAACAGATATATGAAACAGGTCAACATTGTTTGGCAGAATGCTGAGTTGGGGGTGATTGATGGAAAAAATTGGAAAAAGGGGTGATCAATGAATAACTTACTTCACTCGCCTTCTGTTGGGCAGTGATCACTAAAAAAGACTGACTTTTCAGAAAACAAGCATAAATGCTGCCAGACATATACTAAGTGATCAATTTAGCATAAACTTACGTTGCAAATTGAACCCCTGTACTACAAAACCTATTTAGGGGGAATTCTTTTTTTCCTAGACATGATTGGGAGTGAATGATTAATTTTTCAGTCCTGTAGTTCAATGGTGCAGCCTGTATGCATGATATATATATATATATATATAGCTAGCCAGACCAACTTAAAAACTGTAGAAACCTATGTTGACAGTTCTGATGACGTTTTCTAATTAAAGAAAGCCTGCCATGATTCAAGCTTTTAACTATTTAACTAGGAGGTAGTCAGACGAGTCGGTTGGTTATCCGTTGAGACAACCTTACACTGCTTGTATATCGAATGAAATTAAATCGCAAATTAGCAAACGATCAAGCAAGCAGCCTGCCTTTGCTAATGTTTACATCCTGTAGGTATTTATTTGCCTTCCCAGGAGGGTGGAATGGGACACAAGGTTGAGTTCAAGATGGGGTGGCCCATATGCTCACAAGTGTCATGGAGGGGTCAGGGTGACCTATGACACCCCCCTTTCTGTATTGGTAGTACAGATAAGTGCTAAATTGACAAGGATGTGCTTAAACATTTTGGCTATTTTTTGGCATATTTTTGGCCATCTTAAAAATCCTTGTCATGTTTTTTTTCATAACTTTGAGAAATTTAGCATGTTTTTTTTTGTTTTGGTCTTATGGAAAATATCTAAATTAGCATGTACGGGCTTGAACTTTTTGGCCATCTTTTAGCATGTTTTGGGCTGTCTTTAAAATCTTTATTGTATTTTTTTGACATTCAAAAAAATTTTATGCATTTTCCTGTTTCAGCAGTACAGAAGAGGACTAAATTAGCATGGACCCACTTGAAGGTTTTGGCGGTCTTCATGCATATTTTGGCCTTCATCAAAATCTTTATCTTGTTTTTTTGCCATTTGGAAAATTTAATGCTTTTTTGCCGTCAAACTAGTGTGAAAATATTATTTGAGTTGGCAGCCTTGAAGGGCATTGTAAAGATTTTTGAGGCCGTAGGACAACTCCTGTTTTACTGCACAAAACCAAATAGAAGAATTTGTTCTACTAATCCATGGTTTATCCATGTACAACATTAATAATCACATAATTTTTGATGGGTACCATGCTAATTCATGAAATGATGTTCTCATTGAAGTTAGCTTGGCAGACTCATCCATTCTAGTTGAACCAAGCGTTGATGGCCAACAACCTCCGCCTTTTAAAGAAAGAAAGAAAAACAAAAAAAAACATGTTCAAGCATTTTTTAGCCTTTCCATAGTTTAGTAGTATAAAAATAAATAAACACTAAATAGAAACTATCATCATGGTCTTTAGGCAGCATGGCATGTTGAGGGTGATCAATGAATATTACTTCTCTTGCCTTTTTCTTTTGACCATTTAGAAAAGAAAAAAAACGTGAATGCTGCTGGACATACTTTAACTGAAGGATTGATTTAGCATAAACTTACATTAGAAATTCAACTTCCTCCAAAAACCTATTTTTGGGAAACTTGTACCCCCCCAACCCGTTTTTTTTCTTCTTCAAGTCATAAGGAGCAAATGTTCAAATTTCCATCCTCCTTCCAGCTCCATTAGTGCAGTATGTTCATGCCAGCCAAACCAACTCAAATACTAAGGAAACCTTTGTTAACAGTTTTAGGTGATGGTTTTTGGTAAGGATAATTCCTCATCTCTGAAAAAGAAATCTACATCAGCTCCATTTGTGTTACCTGTATGTCTGATACATACATAACCAGCCAGCTAGCCAGACCAACTTTAAAACTGAATAAAACTAAGTTGACGGTTTCTAATTAGTAAAGAAGCTCCCAAATTATTTCCGAACTGGTATACCGAAGACTCCTGCAAGTGCTTTTATATTTAACTTGTAATTATCTATTTCAGTCTCATCGCTGGCAGGTGTAGACAGAACATCCAAGGTGTATCTCGTTACTAAACTTGCACGATGTGCCATTTCTTGAAATTAATTAACGAACCTGAAACACCCAAAATTATCATAATGGGCTGGTTAGTTAGAATGTCATGGGTTGGGTAATTTTTTTTTTTAACCTCTGATAACTAAGTAGGAAACGCTAGGTGCACTTACACGTCTGTCTGTCTGCCTCTTTATTCTCACAATATCTCCAAAAGTTCTCTATGAATTTCAATGGCATTTTGTGAAAGTATAAGCTATGGGAGAAGTGATTGAATTTGGGGTTGGGTGGGCGGATCCATACTACCTCTCAGCTATGTCCATCCCATACGGTGAGTGACAGTACAGGTATCAGAGCTTTGAGTCCTTTGCAGTTTTGTTCATCTATTCACCTGTCTGTCCGTCTACACAATAAAACGCAAAAGTTCTCTATGAATTTCAATAACATTTTGTGAAAGTATAAGCTATGGGAGAAGTGAGTGAATTTTGAGGGTCAAATCCATACTTGATTATCTCGCCACCATCGTAGCTATGTCCTCACCATACAATGAGTGACAATATTGGTATGAAAGCTTTGAATGCTTTTTAGTTTTGTACATCTATTCACCTGTCTGTCTGTCCACTCAATATCTCCTGAAGATCTCTATGAATTTCAATGATGTTTTGTGGAAGGGTGGGCATTGGGCTACTTGCAGAAGTGATGGGAATTAGCATGCAGATCCATACTCTGTTACCTCCCGTACATTGTAGCTATGTTCCCACTGAACATTGAGTCACATTGGCTTTGGCTGAGGTATACGCTTGTTGAGTGTTTTTTCTAGCTTTGTACATCACTTGAGACTCTCGATCTATTAGTCTGTTCATATGATATCTCCAAAAGTTCTAAGAGAATTTCAAAAGAGATTTCAAGGAACAGTGGACCATGTGCTATGGAGGAATAGATTAAATGATATGGTGGATCCAGAAATTTGTTTTTGATCGAGAAATATTTTCGTTATAACAAAATAGGTAGATTTGAATTTTAAGGTGAGTAACTCAAAATTTGTCTATTCAAAGTTTTCTACCGTGTTTTTTAAAATTTTAATTCGGTTTTCAGTTAGTGTATATTGTTGACAAGCATGCGCTCTATGAGTGCTCTCTAATTTTCAAATGAGAAATTGGTTTATGATCAGCAATAGGAAGAGAATAAATTGACTTGAACTGACATAGGTTGTCTATTCATGTTAATGTTATCTATACACTTATGTAAACTAGAAAGCGCTCACCTATACCTACACCATTGTCAGGGGGAGTAATTGTGCGTTGATCCGCCTTAAACTTTAATCACTTCTTTCACAGTCCATTGCCCTCCTTTCGACAGAATTTCATTGAAATTCATGGAGTACTTTGGGAGATATCGTGTGGACATCCAGACGGAAAGACGTAACATATTACATAAGGAGGAAACGCTTTCTTGCCTTGAATAGAACTGTGTATAATGGAATGCACAGAATCTCTGGGCAAAATTGATTTTATACATATATTCATCCACTGTTCAACACAGAATTTGATTTCCACCAAAAATAAACTTTCCTGCTTCAATTACTCTGATAAATAGCTCCAAATCATTTGGAAAAAAATTGGGTTTTTTTCTCTTGATTCAATGGTTGGTCAGTCTTCACAAAAGAGCTTTGCTAGCAGCTTCAGGTGTATTTTTATCCATATATCTTTAGTTATGATCAAAAGAAGCTCATTTGGGGGCATTTTGCCCCTTCCTCCAAAATCCTAAATAGTGGGCTTCATGCAGTAACTGACCAATAGTGTTATATCATTACTAATCATAGATCACATTTACTGGCAATTTTTCAGCTAAAAATGATTATAAAAATCACAGGCAAAAAAAAACTCATTTTGGCAGAATTTTTGCCCACTTTTTATTTGGTTGGGGGCGCGTTATTGGTATACATTTGAAAAAAAAATCTTACATATTAGAGATATAAAAAAATCAAGAGAGATACTTTCAATGAAAAATGCACACGTCTCTACAGAACGCCCCTCACTAATACCCGACCGATGGTTTCAATGGTAAGTCTTATTTTATAATTTTTCTTTGGTCTGTGAAACCTGCAGCACCAAGGATCTTTTTTGAAACTATTTTTATGGTGAGAAAACTTCCAGTATATTCAATTAGAAGTTACATGGTGTGTGATGCCTTGAATCAGTCCACACTAGTGGGTACCAACCTGGGTGATGCCGCCCACTAGTGGGCAATTTTCAGTGTTTGAGAGGGACATTTTAGACTAATTACTGGATTGTAATTTATGTCTGTATTTGTCCCAGTAAAGAATTTTATTTTTGGAATGAGCTATTTTTTGTTTGTTTTTTGTAATGGCTAACAGTCTGTTATTAAACAGATTGCCAACCAAGACAGTGGCTTTTATTTTCACTGTCTTAGTATATGATAGATATATATATATATTTATTTTTTTGAGCCTTTTTACGAGTATTTGGAGTTTATACAGTTTCCCAATTATCTAGAAATCAAATCGATGCAATTTCAACCGTTTTTGACTATTTTAGCCATTTAAAGTGGCTATTTAACGGATGACTGGATTACAAATATTAGTGTGTTGAATGAAAATTACACCCCCACAATAGTCTCAAAAGTAGGTGTTAGGGATAGAAAGTTTGGTTAACATTGTCTACAATTTTCTGTTGGTGCTGGATGGTTAGAATATCTTCCCTAAATTATCGGTTCAAATTTTACTCTTATATTTACATATATTATCACTGCTTGCCACAACAGGCCGGTTTAAACACAGCCAGTGGGTTTTCGTTATTCCTGTGTTCTGAAATTTATTTCTATCTTGACTCTGTCCAAGCCTTACCATTCATATTAGAAACTTGAAATTTTGCGCACACACTCCTCTGAATGAGTAAGGATAATTTTTCTCTTGTTTTCTGGAGAATTCCCCTCCAAAATAGGTTTCTAGATAGGGGTCCAATATGCAATGTAAGTTCATGCTAAACTGGTGACTGGTTAGTGCCTGCTGGTTTCTTGAAAATCTTTCTAGTGACCACAGCCCAACAATCATTGATCACCCCTTTTTCCAGTTTTCTAATTGATCACCCCCAAAATAGCATACATGGGTGGGTGGCGTGATTCATTATTTCCCTTGGAATGCTTTTTTAATACTATATACAAACAAATGTTCTTTACCTGCTCCAGATTGTAGTTATTTAACTGTCTCCCCATGAGTGTAGAACGTGACACAAGGTTACTATTGATATGGGTGCCGACATGAGTAAATATGGGCAGCACCTTATATTATTCACGCCCAACACATTACATATTAGTGGTGGTAGTGATTCATAATTTCCCTTAGGTCAGGTATATATCAAGAAATGGATTCAAGGTAATGATGGTAGATCTTTTCGAGTAACAGTTTCAATATAATATAACGCAATTTATTATCAGTCTGTCAGATCCTAAATATCCATTTCTTGATACATAACTGTTGCGTTGAAAGAAGTGAATAGACTGAGAATGAACAAAATGAGAATTTGGTGTGTAAACAGTTTTTTTTTGGCCTTTGCATAACCAGTGGCTGTTTAGCTCAATGGTAAAAGCATTGCTACATTGAAGCAGCTACCCTATCAGTGGCAGGTTCAATTCCTGTTCCAGTCCCATTTTCTTGAATTGTTTATTCTATTTACATTGTCTAGTTTGGGGGATATATTAACTGTGTAATGATGGGAGATGATTTCAAATAAGTTTTTATATAATATAACGCAATTTATAGTCATTCTGTTGGATCATATATATATATATATATATATATATATATATATATATATATATATATATATATATATATATATATATATATATATATATATATAATCAATTTCTTGATAGATAACTGTCACATTGAAAGAAGTGAATAGACAGAGAATTAACGAAATGAGAATTAGATGTGATTACATTAATCTGTATAACAACACTTATCTGTACTACATCTAAACTTGCACTAATATAATCAAAAACACACTATTCAAAGTAAGCTCTAGTTTTTTCCGTCTTAAATAGAACCGTTTTTTTTTCATGCATTTATGTTTTGTTGTTTTTTTCCTGCCGGATTGAAATTTCTGAATTTTATCGCTAATTACTTGAAGCTTTGGTAGGTGTCTTCATTTGAGTAAAAAGTTTGTCCTGTCACTGTAGGCAACTCCAATCAGCAAATGATAATGTCTGAATTTTGCAACCGTATCATAAACGGGCATGCAAGTTGCAGGCTTTCAAAATTAATAAGTGCACAAAACCTTGACGCCCTTGAAAAATAATGCAGAATGGTAAATGTTAAAGTCAAACTCGGCTGGAGGGAAATGTTACTTAACTTTCTCAAATGTCAACCTTGATGTACTGTTGCCAATTTAGTGATTTATGAGCTAAATTTAGCCTATTAGTTGTTTTTGCAACGAAAATAGTGCTAAATTTTATTTATTTTTTTGCACCATTTTTCAGCCATTTTAAAGCTATGTTCAAGCCATTTTATGTAAATATAGCCATTCTCAGCTATCAAAAATGGCCTTGAAGTGGCTAACAGGGTTTTCAGTATGTTTTAATGTTTCTTGACACTCAATTTAGCATGAAAAATCTCCAAGTTGGCAACATTGCTTCAATGCAATTTTGATGACATAATCTCTATGAGCAGGGGGACAGAACTATCGATTGACAAAACTATCTGATTGCGGGTAAAACTGAAATCTCTTGACTGGATTTGATCTGATCTCTGCTGTACTTATTCAAAATATTAGAAGATTAATACGAGATTTACTTTTGTGTCTACCATGGATGATAATCTTGTATTAAGCTTTGATGCTTGACCTAGATAAGTAGAACTTGAAACATTACTAGAGAGATTGTCTGGTCTGATAAGACTTTTTTTGTTTCTAAAATGAAGATTGAATCAAAATATCATTTGTCAAGGATTTCACTTCTATGTATGTACTCCCTACCAAAACAGCAAGGTTATATTTCTACCCATGGGATAGGAGTTCTTCCTGTGGAAAAGAATAGAACTTCCTCTCCTTATCGGTGGGTGGAGGTAGAATTGGAAGATGAGACTTTTCCAGAATTGGAAGTGGATAATGTCTAGCATTTTTACGATCTATATGGATTATAGATATCTATGATAGATAATATATATGACGTCTGGTAAACTAAAATAAAGAACTTTCTCCTATTGATTTCTCCTTTTTTTAAGAGAAATGAATTTATATCTTCGTTTAATAAACTGAACTTCTCTTTTTTTTTTTCTTTTCCTTAAAGTGAATCAATTTGCTGGAATTAAGGGAAATTAATTTCTTAGACTTCGACAAAGGACCAAAATAACTAATTCGGTTTGAAGGTCATCTCTGTAGTGTTGTGTTGGACTGAAAAAATTGAAAGCTGTTAGATTCCTAGTTTTATGTCAATTACCAACTTGATCGGAGGTGCAAGTGGCCTAACAGCGCTAGTGTTCATTTAGCACAAATACCCTTGGGAAAGGCATGAATCCATCTCTTCTCCCGCCAGCTATGGGTAAACAGTAGGGCAGATAAGGCCCTGTAGTCTATAATGGCGGCCAAGCTAGGGCGGATAACTCTGTATTCAAACTGGGAAGATCCAATCTTTCTTCCAGCATTGTGAGAAGCTGGCATCTGACTGAGTAGGGAACATAATCTGGGAAATGTATAGTCAGTGGCACACTGTCAAAGCTTCAATGGGCCTAGCAAGCTAGAAGTGGATTATAATAAATTACTTATAGGATTAAGGAGAATAAAAATTGAAGGATGAAATAACATGACTGTTGTTAAGACCTCCTCCATGATGTAAAAGTCAGATAAAAAATGAAAATGAGGCTTCATACACATCAGTTAGCGGAATACTTCCATAATGATCATCTTCTGACGGGTGCATTATAAATTATTGTTATTAAAGTCTATAATTCAAGGCGACTCCACCCAGATATTGTGTGTGCCAAGACTAATAAATGCACCTGGCCACCCGTATGTTTTCATGAATAATTGTGTCCAAGTCAACGTAGTTATTGCATTGTTCTCAAAATGTCGACATTTGTCGAATTACGTTGTGTTATTATTCGGTTGAGATTGTAGAAAAGATGATCAGAGTAGGTCGATCTCCATTTTGAAATGCATAAACAGTGGTGGAATTAGGCGGGGGTGGGGTTACGGGCCTACTTCTCATTTTCCAGGTTTTTTGTATGTTCACTGTCTACTAATGGAGACATTTATTATTAGCTATCTTTTGTCATGTTTCTATCAATGAAAAACTTGTGAATTTATCATAATTATGCAGGTAGAATTTATTCAATTCTTATAATAAAACCCACAGTATCTATACCTTGCGTAAATGAATCACCGTAGCCCATACATGTTCCTGGACTAATTATCTAAAAAATTATCATTAAAAAAAAAAAAAAAAAAAAAAAATCTTTTATCTAAAATTATCCAAAAAGGAATACCAGCTCAAGATTTGGGCATTTTTGGTCTAAAATGACTGTTCAGACCTAAAAAGCACTCTTTAAAAAATAAAACAGAAGTGTTTTTAGATAGAAATTTCCAAGGTAGTGAGCCCCCAAAATGTGACCAAGAGCACCTGGAGACACTCTCATATACTCTGAGACACAAATAGAAGAATCTGTTGCCCACTTGGCTGGCTGGCTGGTTGGTCGGATGGGCCATTTGTGAGGTTACAGTGATTTGATACAATAAGAGAGGTTCAGTGCCTGGAATGCCCAGCCAAATGTGTTCACATAACTTATTCTTGATGGATCTCTCTGTTTTCCCTGAACATTAATCTTGGATACAGCCTCACTGTATTCCTAGTGTCCAAAACCCACTTCCGTCCCTGTATGTAGATAAATATATATATTTATATTCGCAATATATTGTGACTGCTCGGGCTGATCCTATTTGACCCGAAAGGAAAAATAAGAAATGAAAAGAAATACAGAAGGAAGAGCATTGCTAGGACGTGAGGAATATTTTAGGCTCTGATAAAAAGAATGGTGAAGTGATTCTGACCAGTGTTGCCAACTCAAAAAATATTTGACTGCCAAAAAGCGCTAAAATAATAAACAAAAACAAATATAAAACAAAATATTAAAAAGATGCTAAAAATGGCCAAAATGTTTAAGCACGCATGAGCTAATGTAGCATTTCTTGGCACTTCCAAAGCTTGGAGCATGCTGAATTTAGCTTGAAAAGGGCTAAATTAGCAACTGATTCTGGTTGGTGGCAATTAAAATTTTGAGTCTGATAGTATTGTTTTCTTCTTAGTACCTCACAACTTTATCTGTCTTCCCAAAGCTGACAGTCTCTGGGAGTAGATTTTGCACCAGCCCCTCTGAAAAGTACTGGGCTACCAGTTTAATATTTGGTGTTTAGTCTCTCCCATCCCTATCCCTATGGTAAGAGAAGGACATTTATAGCTCAAGGGCATTATTCAGTGCAGTTGTGGAAACCGTAAGCCGAGTAGTTCGAGTCTGATTTTGTTTTTCCTTTGGAAATACAGATATATTTATACTGGCAATATATTATGACTGCCTCGACCGATCCTATCTGACCTGGAGGAGAAAGGAGGGGAATATTTATCACATCCAATAATCCAAGATTTATTGCTGGCCGAATCAAACGGTTCCAATTTATTGACCAAAAATTGGAATAAAGATGGAGCAGTATTGTTTGGGAGTGAATATTTTTGGCTCTGGTAGAAAAGAATACCTCAGCGATTCTGGTTGGTGCAGAATAAAATGTTGAGTTTGTTAAGATTGCGAATCAAATGATGTAGTGAAAAGATGAGGGAGCAGTTGGCGTTGGTGTCAGCGGCTAAATGCTGGACCAAGGTCACCTTCTGATCTGGGCCGAATTCAACATTGATGGAGCTCAGTGTTCAACATTTTTGATTGGCCCTTCTATTTTTGGATTAAGCTATTTTTTTTATACAAATCAAAATAAAAATGAAATATCCATAAAAATATAATGTTTGATTTACCCTTAAGTCCTTTGTGGATCAATAATCTGTCCTTATGTAACATTATAAATCTTGAAACGAGTTTAGTTGTGACTTTTTAGTTTACTGAGACATAGATTAGATCCAGTGCATTACATTTTTGTAGGAGTCCTTCCTTTCTGTGTTGAGCAATTATTTTTGAACAAATCAAAACAAAAACAAAATATAAAAATATGGTGTTGATCCTAACCTAAATTCCTTTATGGATCAATAATGTATCTCTATATAAATCAAACAAATTGAAATGTCTATTTTTTGAAAAGACATATTGGGGTGGAAGGCATGAAACTTTGAAGTCCTGTTCAGTTGTACTGTTTGCAGGAGGTTTAAGTATGGTATTGCTAGTAGGTGAGAAATATTTTGTGCTCTGGTAAAAGAGAATGGCTTAGTGATTGTCCTCTTCTGGGGAATGAGATTGTCTCCTTCAGGGGAATGAAATTGTCTCCTTCTGGGGAATGAGATTATCTCCTTCTGGGGGATGAGATTGTCTCCTTCTGGGGGATGAGATTGTCTCCTTCTGGGGAATGAGATTGTCTCCTTCTGGGGAATGAGATTGTCTCCTTCTGGGGAATGAGACTGTCTCCTTCTGGGGAATGAGATTGTCTCCTTCTGGGGAATGTGATTGTCTCCTTCTGGGGAATGGGATTGTCTCCTTCTGGGAAATGAGATTGTCTCCTTCAGGGGAATGAAATTGTTTCCTTCTGGGAAATGAGATTGTCTCCTTCTGGGAAATGAGATTGTCTCCTTCTGGGAAATGAGATTGTCTCCTTCTGGGAAATGAGATTGTCTCCTTCTGGGAAATGAGATTATCTCCTTCTGGGGAATGAGATTGTCTCCTTCTGGGGGATGAGATTGTCTCCTTCTGGGGAATGAGATTGTCTCCTTCTTGGGAATGAGATTGTCTCCTTCTGGGAAATGAGATTGTCTCCTTCTGGGGAATGAGATTGTCTCCTTCTAGGGGATGAGATTGTCTCCTTCTGGGGAATGAGATTATCTCCTTCTGGGGAATGAGATTGTCTCCTTCTGGGGGATGAGATTGTCTCCTTCTGGGGAATGAGATTGTCTCCTTCTGGGGAATGAGATTGTCTCCTTCTGGGGAATGAGACTGTCTCCTTCTGGGGAATGAGACTGTCTCCTTCTGGGGAATGAGACTGTCTCCTTCTGGGGAATGAGACTGTCTCCTTCTGGGAAATGAGATTGTCTCCTTCTGGGAAATGAGATTGTCTCCTTCTGGGAAATGAGATTGTCTCCTTCTGGGGAATGAGATTGTCTCCTTCTGGGGGATGAGATTGTCTCCTTCTGGGGAATGAGATTGTCTCCTTCTGGGGAATGAGATTGTCTCCTTCTGGGAAATGAGATTGTCTCCTTCTGGGGAATGAGATTGTCTCCTTCTGGGGGATGAGATTGTCTCCTTCTGGGGAATGAGATTGTCTCCTTCTGGGGAATGAGATTATCTCCTTCTGGGGAATGAGATTATCTCCTTCTGGGGAATGAGATTATCTCCTTCTGGGGAATGAGATTGTCTCCTTCTTGGGAATGAGATTGTCTCCTTCTTGGGAATGAGATTGTCTCCTTCTGGGGAATGAGATTGTCTCCTTCTGGGGAATGAGATTGTCTCCTTCTGGGGAATGAGACTGTCTCCTTCTGGGGAATGAGATTGTCTCCTTCTGGGGAATGAGATTGTCTCCTTCTGGGGAATGAGATTGTCTCCTTCTGGGGAATGAGATTGTCTCCTTCTGGGGAATGAGATTGTCTCCTTCTGGGGAATGAGATTGTCTCCTTCTGGGGAATGAGATTGTCTCCTTCAGGGGAATGAAATTGTCTCCTTCTGGGAAATGAGATTGTCTCCTTCTGGGAAATGAGATTGTCTCCTTCTGGGGAATGAGATTGTCTCCTTCTGGGGAATGAGATTGTCTCCTTCTAGAGATTGAAATTGTCCCATTCTTGGTATCCAACAGAGTGTCTGGTGATTGAATTTTCGCTGGCCCTACCTTTCCATTTGAAGAGGACTAGGCCTCCAGTTTCTAGAAAGTATTTTTGCTGTTTCATCCATTCCAAAGGTTAAGGGAAAAAAATTTGCAACTCCTTCAAGTTCAATGACATCAGAATCTTTATAAAGTAAACGTGACCAGACTTGAATGGATTTTGAACTGTACTTGCCAATTCTGTTGTCTGTGCCGTTAACTGTTAAACCCCTTGCACCTGCTCCTCCCTCTTGTAATCATCATCATCATCATCATCAGTCTCTTAACATCCATGTTGGACATTGACCTTCTCCAGAATTTGCCACACTTCTTTATTGTGGGCATCACAGAGCTAGTACTTCCTGAATTTGTCTTGCTTGTCTTTTCATCTAATACTATGCCGGCTTCTGTTGTGCATGTGATCTCTGGGGATCCATGTTGTGAGTTATGATGTCCATCAGTTGTCTGCCATTCTTGCAACAGAATGTAATAAGCAATTGGTCATCTTTGTAAATTTTTTGATAAAACATTGATACCTCACATGAAGGAATCACTGAGTCTTGTGTAAGTACAAGGAGTAATTATGTAAAATTATCTATAAAAAATATCTTTGATCTAAAATTATTAAAATACCAGCACAAGATCTGGGCATAGTTGGTCCAAAAGAAACTCCCAAAAATGCTTTTTTGAAAAGAAACAAACAAAAAAAAATGTTTTTATAGATGGGGCCTTGTAGTGTGCTCATGCAAATTTTCAAGATTATAGCTAAAAGAATGTGTCCAGATAAGCCTCGAGAGACACAGACATATGGTCACTCAAATAGAGAAGAATCTGTAGCTCACTTGGCTGGTTGGTCTGGTCAGCCATTTGTGGGGCTATTGTGATAAAGTAGCAGTGCAGAGAAATAATGAAATTTGTTCCTGAAGCTCTGAGATGTAATACTTTCATTATTTCATGCATTTTTCCTCATCCTAATTTTGGCCGATAGATTCTTCCACCTTACTCATTTATGTATTGTATCTTTCTCAACTATTATAAAATGTTAATCTGATTTTTTTTCTCTTTCAGGTGAGTCCCTCATTGATTGGTTTCTCTTGGAGTTACGTGAGATGACCTAAAAAGGTTTGGATTTTAATAGATTTCTAAGTACTGTCCCTTTTCGCCGAAAAAAAAATTGCTCAAAAAGTGAACATAATCTTCATTTTCTAGCCATACTTTGGCTTGAAAATGAGGAGTTGAAAACTGAAGGAAAAATGAGAGGAATTCAAGGAATGTCTTTTTTTTTTTTTTCTTAATATTCTTGAATGAAATTAGGGGGGGGGCTTATATACCTTCAAGTACGGTACTTGAAAGCAGTGAGGGGTTAAGGGCAAGCTGCTCTGTGGATTGAAAACATGAAGGTAAAAGATTCAAATGAGTTATGGTCTTGAGAAATGGAGGGTCGATGCTGCAACTCATTTAGGAGAAGAAAGATTTCTTGTAGAAAATCATCTGTATCTATCGAAAATCTGATTGTTTCTTTTGAGAATTTGTGTTTCAAAATGATTGACTGTAAAGTAGCAGACACTGATGATAAATTTGAAGTCAAAGAAATGGACGGCAATAACCCTAACACTGACTTTGAAAATACTAACCCTAAAACCACTAATCCTGCAGCTGAGGAGCCAACAATTTTGCGAAGGTAACAATAACCTAAATAAACAGTTTATTTGTAATCAAAATGTGACTATTTGTTTATTTAACTATAAATTATAGTTCAGAGTTCAAAGATCAAAGAAAACAGATGTCTTTTTTGAAATCTCTAAAACTTTTTAAATGTATCCAAACACATCTCATCAAGACACTTTTTGGTTGGTTCTGATAATTTTAATCAACAGAAAGAGGTAGGAAGTAAGAGGTGTGATATCATTAAGATGTGTGACATCATTAAAAGAAGATTTATTTAGATCAAATTTTTTTACCAGCTGGTATGATGTCATAATACAATGTTTGAGGTCTGCATCTTTGTATTTGTAAGAAGCAAAAAATGGCCTGAAGCATCAGAAATGGTCATTTACATTTATCTAATGTAATGAAGGTATCCCGTCTCCCAAGACACAACCCCCAATGGAGTATGACAGCCTGTTATAGTCCCGGTTTCTATTGCATGCATCAGCTTAGTGATCCTTGCAAGTTTGTCGTCCGGTTGAGATCAGGACCTTATTCTTACAAGTTTATGACCAACGCTTCGACAGGATGCACTCTTCACTCATACTGGGAATCGAACCCAGAATCTTCTGTATGTGAGGAAGATGTGCTAATCATTATACTATCTGAGCAGTCATTTAGAATAATACTCACATGATATTTCCAAATCGCAACATTTTACAAGTATGAGACTCAATTGACTCAGAGAAAGACTACTTGCTCTTCTTTCACCTACTACAGATGGTGGACATTTCATTGAACTTATGGTTCTTGTTTTCTAATGGACATATTCAAAAGGTGACTATTTGTTTATCCAATGTCTATTTGGACGGGTATTGCGACTAGCTGCAAGGACAGCTGTCCATCCACTGCACATTGTCGCAGCGCAACTTCAGACACCGATGTCCATGAGAAAAGAGATGTCGGGCCCACACAGCTCCATTACGTTTATTTGACGATGTAGGTTTTTCTCTCTCCAGCATCTTTTATGATTGAATTCGAATCGCAGTGAGAGAGAGAGAGGGGAGATCTATTGGATCTGATGGCTTAATGCATCAGAATTTATATTGTTCATCAATTAACGGAAGATCATTCCTTCAAATAATGTTATTTCAGCCGAGAGAAGTTAATATCTTGTATTTTGGTAGTTTCATATTTATGTGAATAAATTTCATGAAACCATAATTCCATATCACACTAACTTTTCCCCCTTGTTTCCAAAATTTTCCCTACCCCACGGTAGCCTTGCCATAAGGTAAAAATGACCGGCGGTATCAATATAGTCTTGTTCCTAAGGACTTGTTCGTGAGGAACAAAACTTAATTAACATTGCCGGTCATTTTCATCTTCAACCTCACGGACAAAGCTACCCTGGGGTGGTGAAAATTTTTGAGGGCAAAGGAAATAAAGTATTGGTATTTCAGTGGTTTTGTAAAATTTATTCATAAATCTGAAACTACCAAAATGTGACATAGCATACTACACACGGAGTCTTATTGAATCTAATACAAAATTAGTTCTTGTTATACTGCATATATCTAGTAACTTCAAATGTAACATTGTTTCAAAGATTAGAAATTTATTACCCTATTAGTTGAAAAAAAAATTACTCAATTAGAAAGCATCAACCGAAACTGTCACCTAAACTGTAAACATATGTTTCTATAGTTTTCAAGTTGGTCTGGCTGGCTGGCTATGTATGTGTATATATAAATATGTATACTGTGTACAAGTTACACCAATGGAGCTATAGGACTGAAAATTTAATCATTTACTCCTCTTTATGTTTAGAAAAAATGTTTAAAAAAAATTCCCCTTCCATGATAGTTTTTTTATTTTGTAAAGGGTCAAATTTGCAAAGCGAGTTTATGCTAAATTGGTCACTTAGTTTTAGTTTTGGTCTGGTGGTGTTCATCTTAGTTTTTGTGAAAAATCAGCTTTTTCTTATGATCATGGCCTAACCAAAGGCTTGGCAAGTCCAGTAACTTATTTATTGATCCCCTGTTTTATGATTTTTTAATTGATCAACCCCAACTTGGTTTGGTGGCAAAAGACACTGGTCATGTGACTGTTCCTGTTGAGTGACTAACCAGACCTGTTGAATATGAAAACTGAATTCTTTTCAAATGGTTCAAAGTCATGGATTTTTTTAATTCTTTATTCATCATCGTAATAAAACAGGTCTGGTTAGTCAATCAATAGAAACCATCATGTGACCATGTCTTTTGGCAGCATACCGTGTTGCCCCTCACATCTTTTGTTGTATCACTAAAAGGTCTGAATTCTCTGAAAATGAGCATAAACACAGCCAGTCACAAGCTATGGACTAATTTAGCCAAAACTTACGTAGTAAATTGACCTCCCCCCAACCTATTTTGGGGGGTAATTTTAAAGAAAAAGAAAATTTTTCTTAGTAACCATAAGGAGTTAATGTTTCAAATTTTCAGCCCTTTAGCTTCATTGGTGAAGCCAGTATGCATGATACATGCATATATAGCTAGCCAGCCAGACTAACTTGAAAACTGAAGAAACATACGTTGACAATTCTGAGTGACAGTTTTTATCAAGATTTCGACATAAGCCGGAATAGCTCATTTGAAAGAGTTATAGATGGGTGCCACTTTTCACCTCAGCCATCCCAGTGAGAAGAAATGAACATCCTCCCCCCCTCTCTCTCCCCTTGTCTCTCTCTCCCCTTGTCTCTCTCTCTCTCTCCCCTTGTCTCTCTCTCTCTCCCCTTGTCTCTCTCTCTCTCTCCCCTTGTCTCTCTCTCTCTCTCCCCTTGTCTCCCTCTCTCTCCCCTTGTCTCCCCTTGTCTCTCTCTCTCCCCTTGTCTCTCTCTCTCCCCTTGTCTCTCTCTCTCCCCTCTCTCTCCCCTTGTCTCTCTCCCCTTGTCTCTCTCCCCCCTCTCTCTCCCCGTTGTCTCTCTCTTTCTCTCCCCGTTGTCTCTCTCTTTCTCTCCCCGTTGTCTCTCTCTTTCTCTCCCCGTTGTCTCTCTCTTTCTCTCTCCCCGTTGTCTCTCTCTTTTTCTCTCCCCGTTGTCTCTCTCTTTCTCTCCCCCTTGTCTCTGTCTTTCTCTCTCCCCCTTGTCTCTGTCTTTCTCTCTCCCCCTTGTCTCTGTCTTTCTCTCTCCCCCTTGTCTCTGTCTTTCTCTCTCCCCCTTGTCTCTGTCTTTCTCTCTCCCCCTTGTCTCTGTCTTTCTCTCTCCCCCTTGTCTCTGTCTTTCTCTCTCCCCCTTGTCTCTCTCTTTCTTTCTCCCCCTTGTCTCTGTCTTTCTCTCTCCCCCTTGTCTCTGTCTTTCTCTCTCCCCCTTGTCTCTGTCTTTCTCTCTCCCCCTTGTCTCTGTCTTTCTCTCTCCCCCTTGTCTCTCTCTTTCTTTCTCCCCCTTGTCTCTCTCTTTCTCTCTCCCCCTTGTTCCTCTCTTTCTCTCTCCCCCTTGTCTCTCTCTTTCTCTCTCCCCCTTGTCTCTCTCTTTCTCTCTCCCCCTTGTCTCTCTCTCTGCCCTCCTCTCTCTCAGTCCTCTTATCGCACTCAATCGTGAAGAAGAAGTAAACATTCTCTCCTTCACTCTTCCTTTCTTTCACACAATTGTAAAGAAAGATATAAAATCCTTTCCCCTAACTATCGCTAAAAAAAATAAACATCCTCCTTCCCCCCCCTCTCTCTCACCTGAGTGTAAAAAGATAGTTTCTAGATGAGTAGCTTGAATGGCTCTGGTAAAAAGTAGCACTGGTTATAGACTTAGGTTTTAAGTGTTCCGGGTTCAATCTTGGGTTTTGGCATTAAGTTGTATTTAATGGGAATAGTATTTTAATGTGCTGGTTTATCTCTTCTTCTAATAATTTTGATATGCTTGGATGAACATAAGTAATTAAGCCAGTTGCCTAACCTTGGCCTATATAGCTCAACTGAAAGAGAGCGAGAGAGAGCATTGGACTGGAGATCTGAAGCACTGTTAATCGGTGCGATGTGCATCCTAGTACAAGAACCATAGGCTGCTTGTATGCAACTTGTTTTCACGTCTTTAATGACGTTTCAAGTATACATTACTAGGTATACTACTATTTATATTAGTAGATTACTTTAATCTACTTTACTTTTCATTATATACCGTAAACCAAAACTGTCAAAATAGGTTTCTTCAGTTTTCAAGTCAGTCTGGCTAGCTATGTATCATGTGTACAGACAAAACTAAAAGTGCTTTTTTTTTTTTTCTATTTCTTTTGAAGCTGTCAATGAAAACTTTCAACCTAAGTTTCTTCAGTTTGTAAGTTAGTGTGGTTAAATTGTTGGTTATGTATGTATGGCGCATGCAGGCGGTGCCAATAGAGCTAGAGGGCTGAAAATTTAAACATTCACTCCTTAGTATGACAACGAAAAACACTTTTTTAAAAATATCCCTCCAATAGGTTTTTAGCGGGGTGGGGGGGGTTCAGTTTGTAATGTAAGTTAATGCTAATTTGATCTCTAGGTTGTTTTTTGAAAATTCAGATTTTTTAATGATCACTGCCCAACAAAAGGCAAGAGAAGTAATTCATTTATTGATCACGCTCAACATAGCATACTGCCAAAAGACAGTCTCTATTGATAACCAGACTTGTAATTTTTCATTTTATCACTTATTCATATCTTTTTTTATATTATCATTAGATTTGCTTATTTCCTTAAATATTTTTTTTTATTTGCAATACAATATTGGTTTCAAAACTAATAGATATTAAAATGTCACTGAAGCAACATCATATTTATAGAAGGAGTGGGAGGGGATGCTTTATTGAGTTGATGTGAGGTGTTTGCTATGTCGACTCGTCAGTCAGTCAGAGTGATTGCTGTTGTAGATGCTTGTGTGTCTATAAGAATTAGCAACTATACTGGTGTTTTCATGTATGTATACCAAAGTTTTTTCTAAGTCTGGTATCAAAGGCTTCTCAGGTGAGCCTGTAACTAATCTGATTTGGATCTGGGAACTGTTTCTGTTATTGGCATGAACAAAAAAGTCCTGGATGACTAGATGCCACAAGTATCTGAAGAACTTATCAACCAAAATGTTGTGATGAAATCAACAATGTTGAGAGTATTATTATTATCCACCGATTGACTCAATGTTCTCATCTTAGTTGTTATATCCTATGGGCTTCTTCAAGTGTCTTTTGCAGTCAGGAGCCTTCAGGGAATTTTGAATCAAACTCTTTATTCCTTCCACGATTGTTCTCTTTCTGCTGTCCATGCTAGTTGGTATCTCATATCAGTTGATTTTTTTTCCCTAGCTAATTCGCCCTTGCGATATAACTTGTCTGCCTCTTCTACTGAAACTTTTTTGCTCTTCCCAACCCAGATATTAACTTCATAACTATCAAGTAGGTTACTTGATATGCTTAACCAATACTTTTATCCGCTGGACTAGAGATAGCGAACTTTTTACATGCGTGTTGGCAGGGACACACTGCAGGGTTTTAGGTGACACGATGGATTTTGAAAAAAGCAAACTTTTTCAATTTGATTTTATTATCCTAGTTTTAAAAAAATGTCTTCAAATTTCAGGTCATCTTTTTCTTGAACTCACTGTTTTATAAATGTATTTCCAAAATATTGACCGCTTAGCTTATCTATATGCTTTAACCTAAAACCAAAATACGTGTAATTGATACTAATAACTGGATCATTAAAAAATTGAGGTTTCAACACATGCCAAAAAGGTCCACCGTCACTGCACTAGACCATAGATGGAAACTTGGATTCTTGAGCTAAGCTTAGGTTGTTCTACAATCTGATCGAATTATCACCAACTGAACTGTATGTTGAGCTCAGGTCGGTCTTTTCGAAATGTCATCAGTCTGTATTTTTAATCACAGATTGAGACTTATTGCTATGACTCGACACTCAATTGCTACAGAAAAGTCTGGCGTCACATGACCATGATATATAGATAAAAATAGATAAAGAGGTAGTCATGTTCTAATCGAAATTTGATTAGATTTGATCTATTCAAAACAACACTCTATAAATAAAAAAAAAACTTTTGCAAGAAATCTTCAGTAATTTAAAATATGTTATATACCCCACCTTGTAAAACCAATTTTTTTTTCTCCATTTTCTGCATATAACCATTTATCAAACAAAATTCTCGATATACTAAATGCATTATCAATTCCTGACAAAACTATGAAACAAATGGTAATTCATTTCAATACAAAACAATTTTATTTCCATTATTATTCGGACTATCCTCATCTTTGTTGTTTTTCATACAACGTTTCGGCCGTTGCACTCTACGGCCTTCGTCAGGTAACATCTGGGAGATTTTTGGGAAGTAACGAACCGAACCCTTTATTTATCCATATGGACACATAGCGCAATGGTTACAGCATCAGACAAATTACTGTGAAGTAATCTGATGGTACTAGGTTCGATCCTAGTGTGAGGCAGTATAACAATACTACTAACGCTGAAAGAGTGGAGTACGGTCGATATACCCCCGTCGGATAAATAAAGGGTTCGGTTCGTTACTTCCCAAAAATCTCCCAGATGTTACCTGACGAAGGCCGTAGAGTGCAACGGCCGAAACGTTGTATGAAAAACAACAAAGATGAGGATAGTCCGAATAATAATGGAAATAATAATAATACCTCATCTCAAAAATTCCGAGATATACAAAACAATTTATTAGCAATTTTCAAATTCAATGTTTGCTTCAATTGTAACTTTCATTATTAAAAAGATGTCAGTATGTCAGCGTTTTATATCCAAATATGAGGCAAAAATGATATAAAAATGTCTAAATTTTCCTGATCATAAAGTAAAAATGTGAAAATAGACGTTATTAATCATCGGAAGTTTTTCATGATGATGCAGAAAGGTTGCCATTTTTATTCTATTTTTTATCCAGTTGAAAAGGAAGTGACATTGAATTCTCTCTCCCTTTCTGATTGGTTACGACATCTGACTCGATCGTAGAAGTAATACAACCATTCTTATTACTACAATTCAATCGCCGACACAGTCCCGGATGTTTTTCAAGGTCGTGAGAACACTTACGCCAATATCTGATCAGTAACACATTGATCGCCGATTGGACTCTAAGGATCGACAATCAAAAGAAATCCCATTGTCGACCGATTGTAAGTGCGATGTAGGCTCAGTTTTGAGCCTAATGTTGGTTGTCTGCCTCTACCATTGAACCTAAGTCTTCTTGTAAGAATCAGGAGCTGTTTCCAGCCTGTATCATTGTTGAGAATTGAGCAGAAATAATGAGCCCCTCCCCTACCGTCAACAAGAGCTGTGGGGGTGGGAAAATGGGGGTGGGGGAATGTTATGGGGTGGGGAGGGGGAAGACGAGTTTGGCAGGAAGTGATATATCTTAGCAATCGATAAAAGAAAGTTGGCACTTTGTCAAATAGGTGGGTGTCACATTAGGTTTCTCCATCTCAGCTTCATCTTTGCTTTATCTCTCTCCCTCTCTGCTTCTTTTCTCTCCCTCTCTGCTTCTTTTCTCTCCCTCTCTGCTTCTTTTCTCTCTGTCTCTCTGTGCTTCTTTTCTCTCTGTCTCTCTGTGCTTCTTTTCTCTCTGTCTCTCTGTGCTTCTTTTCTCTCTGTCTCTCTGTGCTTCTTTTCTCTCTGTCTCTCTGTGCTTCTTTTCTCTCTGTCTCTCTGTGCTTCTTTTCTCTCTGTCTCTCTCTGCTTCTTTTCTCTCTGTCTCTCTCTCTGCTTCTTTTCTCTCTGTCTCTCTCTCTGCTTCTTTTCTCTCTGTCTCTCTCTGCTTCTTTTCTCTCTCTCTCTGCTTCTTTTCTCTCTCTCTCTGTGCTTCTTTTCTCTCTCTCTCTGTGCTTCTTTTCTCTCTCTCTCTGTGCTTCTTTTCTCTCTCTCTCTGTGCTTCTTTTCTCTCTCTCTCTCTGCTTCTTCTCTCTCTCTCTCTCTGCTTCTTTTCTCTCTCTCTCTCTGCTTCTTTTCTCTCTCTCTCTCTGCTTCTTTTCTCTCTCTCTCTCTGCTTCTTTTCTCTCTCTCTGCTTCTTTTCTCTCTCTCTGCTTCTTTTCTCTCTCTCTGCTTCTTTTCTCTCTCTTTCTCTCTATGCTTTTTTTCTCTCTCTATGCTTCATCTTTTTCTCTCTCTCTCTTTGCTTCTTTCCTCTCTCTTTCTCTCTCTGCTTCTTTTCTCTCTCTCTGCTTCTTTTCTCTCTCTCTCTCTGCTTCTTTTCTCTCTCTGCTTATTTTTTCTCTCTCTCTCTCTGCTTCTTTTCTCTCTCTCTCTCTGCTTCTTTTTTCTCTCTCTTTCTCTCTCTGCTTCTTTTCTCTCTATGCTTTTTTTCTCTCTCTCTGCTTCATCTTTTTCTATCTCTCTCTCTTTCCCTATCTGAAGCCAATTATCAAGTTCCCTCATTTCCTCTTAGTGTCAAACTGCCGATTATATTCAATTTATTCCTGATTGATTCCAATCTACATTTGCCTTTCTTTACCTGCCCCCCAATTTTTTCCTCCTTGGGGTCCTTCAACCCCCCGCCAATTTCTTCCTCCCTGGGGTTCCCCACTCTCCTCCTCCCAATTCTCTAACCTTTGTGAGAAAAACAGATTTTAAAGCAACTTTGGAGGAAAACCTATTTTCAACCTTTTCAAACCCTACCTCAAATCTTGGGTGGGGAGTTTCTGACGACATTGGAACAGGTTACGTCACCGTCAATAAGAGTGTTTTGCATCTGCCGAAAAGCTGGCACCTATTGATTGCTGTACTTTAAATAAAGTCACTCAGGTAGATATCAAAAGAGGTATTTAGTTATACTTACATTATATAGACCAGTGCTACTCAAAACATTTGCGTTCCCGCCCTGGCTTTTTAAATGAGGACAAGGTTGGGGTTGAAAGTTAGAACCTTAGAGCCTATAAAGGATAACGGTGCAGTACAATTGTTCTGTGTAACCCCAACTTAATGTTCTTATATCGAAAGACTAATACTATGTCTTGGTGCTCAATTCATTGTGTCACCTCGGGTCAGGTCTAGTAGCTGCATCAACTATCAAGTACATCATCTGACGTTTGGATCAAACAGTTGGTCATACTTGCTTGCACTACAAATGGCGGGTAGAAGGCAAATCGTGTAACACATGGATGTTGAATCTTTGTCTTCAGATGAGATTCTGTCCTCGACAAATGAAATTTTGGCGGTGCAGAAATCGCTAAATTAGTTTGAACATTTTGGCAATTTTTTCGGACCATTTTTAGCATCTTTTGGGTGCTTTTTAGCTGTTGTTTTCTTTTTAAATTTATCATTTTTCAGCCATCAAACTAGCGTGAAAATACTTTTGTGTTGGCAATACCGATTTTAATCTTGGCAATTTTTTTCTGCTGACACTCATGGTAGCAAAGTTGCCACTATACCGAATATATCTTTTGCACACCCCCTCTCGGCCATGTGCTTTTGTCTCCAGAGGGCATCCATGCCTCTAACTTTACGCTACTCCAGGAATAGCCTCCCTGTGAGAATCGGTAGAAGTGCACTTGAAAAAAAAAAAAGAAAAAAAGAACTGAAGCAAGATCCGTGTTATTGATAGGAGACCTATCGATTTGTGATCCATGTTGGGCTTATATAATTTGGCTTTGAATCAATGGATGAAGTACTTGCACCTAATGGGATCCTCTTCCAATTGATTAGAGAATTATTTTTGTTTTGTCAATTCTGTTTTAAAATTTAGCACATTAGCTTCCTCGAAGATTTTTTTTGACCTCTAGAATTCAAAAACCTTGACTTGCCTTTCAGTTTGATTAATTTTAATTAACTCCTAAATTCATACAAAGAAAATGCCATGTCTAATACAAAAGGAATAGCTTCTGATCAAGATTATCTCCTTTTGACCATTTGATGAGTATTTGGATTTTTTTTTAATCATTACACAGAAGAGTTCCACTATTTTTTAGTGATATTCATTGGAGAGTTCCCCCACCAATTACTAGCCTTTTCAAGTGGTTTTTCAAGCAGTTCATAAATTTAAGAGTCAAATATGATATAGTTACTTTTTGGGTTATTTTATTCCTTTGATAGCCTATTATCAAGTTGGCCATAACATTCATTCTGGCTATTAGATGGCATTAGGAGTGTTTAGTTTCAATTTACTTGTCAAAAAGATTGCTTTTGATTTCTGATATATTATCACGCATTTTTTAAAATAATTGTCAAAATTAGTGTATTTTTATTCATTCATTCTAACATTAGAAGAAGAAGAAAAAAAAAAAATATATATATATATATATATATTATGCTCTTTTTACTTTGAAGGTAAAAATGGGACAGAAATGCAAAGAAAAAATGTTATATATGAATAAGGTAGTGAATGATAGATCATGTCAAAAGTGGTTAGCAGAATTTTGTGCTGGAGGTTTCTTGTTGAACGAAGTGCTACAGTCAGGTTGACCTGCAAAGGCTGACAGTGATTATACCGAATGTTATCATTATCGTCAGTCTTTTAACGTCTGTCATTGGACGTAGACCTTCCCCAGGATTCGCCACAATTCTCTATCATAGGCGTTGCAGAGCCAGTATTTCCTGAATCTGTCCAGTTCATTTCTCCGTCTTGTGTTCTGTCAGCCTCGGTTTCTTATGTGATCTCTGGGGATCCACGTTGTGAGACGTGATGTCCATCGGTTGTCTTTCATTCTTGCAACATGGCCTGCCCATTGCCATTTGAGTTTTCTAATAGTTTCTGTGATGTCACGGACACCCATTTTCTTCCTTATATACTGTGCTGTCTTGCGATCTCTTCATGTAAGGTTGAGCATGATTCTCTCTTGCGCACGTTGCATACTTCTCAGTTTGTAGGTCTGTCCCTTGGTTAGTCTCTTGGTTAGGTTCCATGTTTCAGCTCCTTCAGTATGCCAAAAATGTATGTGTAGTTTATAGAGAAGATACTGTGAATGATTATGTTGAAAGTGGTTTGCAAAGACACTGGATCACTTTTGGTATAAAAATGTCAAGATCTTACCCGTCGGGAAAATATTTGGAAGGGAATTCCATATAGCAGATGCTCTTGAGAAGAAGCTATTTACGTGGTGTTAGTATCTAGAGAGTGTGGACGTGTCTTGATTGCTGACAGTTTTAATGGAAAATTCCTCGACAGAAAGGTGTAGGGTGTATAGTTCATCTGAACTTGATAGCAAGCAAATCAAAACATTACTCAGGAATAATTAACATGTTATTAATTAACCCATTTACTTCTGTATATGGTGAGGAGTAATTATTACTATTACTGCAGTGAATGATATTTCAGTCATTTGCAGTTGAGGGGTTACAGTGTTAGGAATCAGTTGCACCAGCGTTGGTCGTCTTGGACTCGTTGATGTGCGTTGCTGTTGGTTATGTTGATGTGTGGTCATGGTCAATTTGATGTGGGCTCATGTTGGTAACTCTTGAGGTGGGCTCATGTTGGACACTGTTGAGGTGGGGGTCTTGTTGGTCACTGGTGTGGTGGGGGTCTTGTTGGTCACTGGTGTGGTGGGGGTCCTGTTGGTCACTGTTGAGGTGGGGGTCCTGTTGGTCACTGTTGAGGTGGGGTTCCTGTTGGTCACTCTTGAGGTGGGGGTCCTGTTGGTCACTGTTGATGTGGGCTCATGTTGGTCACTTGATGTGGGCTCATGTTGGTCACTGTTGACGTGGGCTCATGTTGGTCTCTGTTGACGTGGGCTCATATTGGTCTCTGTTGACGTGGGCTCATGTTGGTCACTGTTGACGTGGGGGTTATAATAGAATTTTGAATGCTGATTTCAAGACTGGAAGACCTTCCCCACTTAGAAGATTAGCGCAACACAGTCTTAACTCTTCCATGGCCCAGATCAAGCTGAGCTTAGTAAATATCTATATAGAAAGTAACACTAGTGAAATATTAGTACCTGTGTCCCATAAAAGTTGTTACATTTATATATACACTATATATGCAAATTCAACAATTATTATTACAATAAACTCTCATCGAAATGGACTACGGATATCAGACAAAATGTTCAAAATCTGAGTTTAGTGTCAGCAATAGGGAACTGAATTTTAGCTTCTGGAAGTGTCTGCTTGATGGTATCGAAAATGAACCTCTGGGACCACTTCGTGATTACCACTCAACGTTTAGAAGTAAAAAACATGATGATTCAGTTTTTGAGATCTAAATCAATTTGATATGTACATTCGAGTACTTCATATGCATACAGTATTAACTTTTACCGTTGGTTAACTCGGACAATCAGCTAAAGCAGACCCCCCCATTAGTGCGTTTTAAAGAAGGTTCATTATATTCATTTTGGTTACTATTTCCCTCCATCTTGAATTTCAGGTGTTTTTTTATCACAACTTGAGTGGAGCAGTCAAAATTGATAATTATGGTTTACGATGTGTCATCTAATAGAAATAATAGCTGATACCAAGTGAAATTATCCTAATTATATTAAAAGGAAAACGAACGTATTTTGTCTGCGATGAAGTATTTTCATTGTTCCACACCTTTTTTTTTTTTCTTCTTTGTTACGAATATCTTCGTATTCTTTTTGTCCACTTATGACACAATATTTTTGTGTCGTATTTTTCAAAGTCGTAGACTTGTTGGAATAAGGAACTTATACAAAGTTCTGGACAAACTTGCACACTTACCAGACGTGACACTATCGAAAGAATAAGATAACATAGATGAAAAGATTTTATAGATAAAAACCCCCAATAATCCCTAATAATCCCAAATCAATCCTGAAAAACAAAAATTCATTATTTTGCTTTCCTTCTAATATAGATAAGATGTCTTCCCTCTTATTCTCTATTTTTATTTTTTTTCTCATTGGTTCTGTGGTAAATTTCTTTTATTAATTTTTTCATTTTACTCTTTCATTTTGTCCGTTCTTGCGCTAAAAAAGATACGATTCAAACGTAAGGAAAAAATGACGGATCACATATGAGGTTCTTGTTTTTAATGCTTGAACTTTGTTTTTCCCCTTTCACTTATTTATAAAAATAGATATTTTCTATTTGGACCCCACCCTGCTCAAATTGTATCTCCGCCCTTGGATACTCAGTAATAAAAGTGCTGAGTAAAGGGATTACATTTTCAAAGAAGTAGTAGATGTAGTAGTTGTACTTCTACTTCAACATCATCAACATAAGCAACATGAAAAACATCAACATAAACAACGACATCAACATCATCGTCCACATAAATAACATTGTCGGCATAAACATCATCATCACTGTCAAAATGAACATCATCATCATTGTAGACATGAACATCATCATCACTGTCGACATAAACATCAACATCATTGTCGACATAAACATCATCATCATTGTCGACATGAACATCATCATCACTGTCGACATGAACATCATCATCACTGTCGACATGAACATCATCATCATTGTCGACATGAACATCATCATCACTGTCGACATGAACATCATCATCATTGTCGACACGAACATCATCATCACTGTCGACACGAACATCATCATCACTGTCGACACGAACATCATCATCACTGTCGACATGAACATCATCATCACTGTCGACATGAACAACATCATCACTGTCGACATGAACAACATCATCACTGTCGACATGAACAACATCATCACTGTCGACATGAACAACATCATCACTGTCGACATGAACAACATCATCACTGTCGACACGAACAACATCATCACTGTCGACACGAACATCATCATCACTGTCGACACGAACATCATCATCACTGTCGACACGAACATCATCATCACTGTCGACATGAACATCATCATCACTGTCGACATGAACATCATCATCACTGTCGACATGAACATCATCATCACTGTCGACATGAACATCATCATCACTGTCGACATGAACATCATCATCACTGTCGACATGAACATCATCATCACTGTCGACATGAACATCATCATCACTGTCGACATGAACATCATCATCACTGTCGACATGAACATCATCATCACTGTCGACATGAACATCATCATCACCACTGTCGACATGAACATCATCATTGTTGACAAACAACAACATAAACAAAAATTAGGAGGAGTGAATTGGAAAATAAGAGGCAGAGGAGGTAGGAGATCCGGGATCAGAAGTTTATGTTGCCGTCAGAAGCTTCGGTGGTTAAAACGGCATAAACATTGCTACTTGTCAGAGCAAGCTCCTGTGGTATGAGATGAGAATTTTCAATCTTGTCTGAAGCTATCATTTCATGCAAATTGATTTGAAGGCCAAAGAACGTATCTGTCAAAAACTGAGAAAAAGCCCCCCCCAATAAGATGAACGAGAAATGTCAAGAGAAAATGTTGGATATAAATAAAAGTTCTCTCCGCTCCCGGTTCTCTTGATCCACTTCTCTCGTGATATTACGTAATCAAATGCTTGCAAGCGTTATTAGAAACCGTCTACCAAAGCTGTCAACATAGGTTTCTTTTGTTTTCAAGTCGATCTGGCTGGCTGGCTAGTATGTAGAACCTTTAGCGACACCTAATTATCAGCCTTAGGTATTGAAGATCGTAATGCCCATTATTGTCAAACTCCTAGAGAGTTGACTTCATTATCACAATTAGTCAAACAGAAAAGAAAGAGAGAGATGGAAAAAGAAAGAGTGATTCAGTGGTCGACTCGTATTTTACTTTTTCTTTCTTCTCAACTCTTCTCATTCCTAACCGTCCATAGTTAGAACTTGAGACTCAGCACACACACACACACACACACACACACACACACACACACACACACACACACACACACACTCTCTTCAATAAGTAGGGAAAACATTTTTTTTTTTTTTTTTTTTAATTCAGCTCAGCTCTGTAAAGAGTGAAGTTTGACCCTGAAGCAGTCAGGCTTGTTTTTTAATTTTTTTAAAAGTTCTTCTGAGCATGGATTCCTAAATGAATATTAATTTCAGGTAGTATTTATCATTGAAATGTTGCATCTTTTGGTCTTTAAAAATTGCTTGATAAATTTTTCTCTGTTTTTTCTACTACATCATTAACAAAAACTATCAAGAAGGGTTTCTTCTGTTTTTGAGTGGGTCCGGTTGGCTATATGTATATATAAAATAAATAACTGAGTCATCCACAGACAGCTGTTTCGTTGTATTACAACCCTTCAGCGTGGCTATAGACTATCCAATATCCCATCCAGTACCACGAGATAGAAATCAAAATCTTTGTTTCAGACCCAGGGGCTGGCATTTTACCCCTGCCCTACATAGAACTGGACGGTCAGTAAGGCTGAATTTAAGCAATATATTTACTTATGCACAATTCCCTATCTAACTAGAGTGCTCCATTCCAAAGTTTGGAGAGCATCGCTATATAGCTTATAATGAACAAATCACCTCACTAAAAGAGTACTCAACTCTGAATAAAGGAGTGTTAATTACAATGATAATCAATAATCATATATATATATATATATATATATATAATGCATACAGGCCAAGCCAATGAAGCTAGAGGGCTGAAAAATTAAACATTCCCTCCTTATAATGTCTAGGAAAAAATGTTCTTCATTTCTTCAAAATCCCCATCCCCAGTTGGTTTTTGGTTGGGTAGGTTTATTTTACAATGTAAGTTCATGCTAGATTAATTTTAGCCTGTGTCCGGCAGTATTCATGCTTGTTCTTTGAAATTTTCAATTTTTTCAGTGATCACTGTCCAACAAAAGGCGAGAGAAGCAACTCTTTCATTGATACCTCTTTTCCCCATTACTTTAATTAGTTATCTCCAACAGGGCATGCTATCAAAAGAAGTTGGTCAGATGACGGTTCATATTGGATGACTAACCAGATTTATTATTACTAATGTAAATGACGATCTTATTTATGTATGAATCGGCACTAAGGAGCCTAAAGATGTTTCGTTACGTAATATGTTTTTAGTAATTCTAGTATTCCAATTCTAAGTTGTTGACATTTACATCTCAAGTTGAGCTTTTTTAAACAATGATCAGACATAAAGTCTTGAGATGAAATGTTATGTAGATAAAAAACACAATTGATATTGTATGGTATAAAAAAGTCTTAGGAAGAAGATTTGTTTTATCAAAAATGTATCTTATTTCATCACTAAAAAAGTTGAGTATTATTCTATTTAAAAAATTAGGAAGAAGAATATGGCCAAATTTGACAAATCTGGCATTTTTAAAAAGCATTTTCACACTTACTCATATTTCTCTCATTTTAGATTTCAAAATCAAGCGAATCTGTGATGCAATCTTCATTGTCATGTCACAACAGCCTATCTCTTGTTATAACAACCCTTTGATTGTTTCTTTAAGCTGTGTTAATCTTTTCATGTATGAATCGATCTGTTTTAACTTTTAGGTTATAACAGGAATCGGTCTAAACAGAGATATATACAGCAGTACAATTAAACAGACTAATTTGCATCATCATCGTCATCATCGAGCTTTTATCGTTTGTTGTTGGATATGGACCTTCCCCAGGATTTGCAGCATTTTCTATTGTTGGTGTTGTTTCTGAATTTGTCTAGTTTGTCTCTCTGTCTAGTATTCTGCTGGCTTTGGTTTCGCATATGATCTCTGGGGATCCATGTCGTGAGTCGCCATGTCCATCAGTTGTCCCCCATTCTTGCAACATGGCCAGCCCACTGCCATTTGAGCTTTTTAATGGATTCTATGATATCTCTGACTCTTATCTTTTCCTGGATGTACTGTGCTGTCTTGTGGTCTCTCCATGTGAGGCCCAGCATAATTCTTTCGTGTGCACGTTGCATGGTTCTCAATTTGCGGATTTGTCTCTTGGTTAGATTCCATGTTTCAGCTCCATAAGTGACTATTGGGAGGATGCATTGGTTATATACCCCTCTTTTTTAGGAATAATGGGATCTTCTTATTTTTGAAGGTTGAGCTAGCTCTGCCAAAGGCTTGTGTTGTCATGTGATCTCTTCATGTGAGGTTGAGCATGATTCTTTCATGCTTGCGTTGCATGGTTCTCAGTTTGCAGGTCTATCTTTTGGTTGAGTTCTATGTTTTAGCTCCATAGGTGACTATCGGGAGGATGCATTGGTTGTATACTCTTCTTTTTAGGATCGTTGGTATCTTCTTTATTTTTGAAGGTTGAGTTTGCTCTGCTAATTTGTATACATGACTTTTAGATGGATTTGATATCAACTTCTGACTGGTATTTTCTTTCATCCTAATCTTTAGTTGCTTTTTATCGCAACTCACCCAGAATGTCAATCTTCAGCTGTACGTAAACAGCATAGATCGGAAATGAAAGATAGGCAGTTTCAGATCCACATCGTGTAGTCACTGCCGTAAATTGGTGGCCTGCTGAGTGAGTTGCGATAAAAAGCAACTAAAAATCAAGACAAAAAAAGAATTAGTCGGAAATAAATAATAACTAGAAAGCGCTCCAGAGAGAAAGAGAGAGCATACCTCTGTCATCGCCATGCTAAAGGAGAGTAATTGTGGATGGATCCATCCCAAAATTCAATCACTCCTTCCTTGCCTATTGCTTACCACTCCACAAGATTTCATCGAGATTCATTGATAACTTTTAGAGATATTGTGTGGACAGACATGAAATTTTAGCGGTATTATGTGGTTTGGATGTATAACTATGAGATAGGGGAGACAATTGTTTATAGATTAACTCCAAAATTTATTCAGTTATTCTGTATCCTATTTTTCACCCTTCCACAAAATCTTAATGCAGTTCAAGAGTACTTGGAGATATAGACAGACAAGAGGTTTTGGCGATATTATATGGACTAGTGTGGACAGACAGTTCATGGAATAGCTCCAAAATTTAATTAGTTCTTCTATATCCTATTGTCTGTTCATCTATCCTGTGGATGGTCATGAATGCATATATATATATATATATATATATATATATATATATATATATATAAGCAATGGGGTAAGGAAGATGTGGTTGAATTTTGGAGTGTATGTGTGTGTATAATGAGAAAGAGAGGAAAAATATCTCTCAATCAAGAGATAAATAATTCCTGGATCCACCCCAAAATTCAACCACATCTTCCTTATCCCAGTACGTAAGCTTGTATAAGATTTCACTGAAATCCATTCCGTAATTTTGGAGATGTCATGTGGACAGACGGAAAGACGCAACTAAATACATATACCTCTTCAACTTTGTTGACGGAGGTAAATAATGGATGGCATTGTTCCAGCTAAGACAAATAAATCAGGATAATATAATTGCAAATTCTTGTCTAGTTCACTTGTTGAAATACTTATATAGCAAACCAAAAGTATCTCAGTTTTTAAGCTGGTCTGGCTGGCTATATATATATATATATATATATATATATATATATCATGTATATGGGCCACACTAATGTAGCTAGAGGGCTGAAATTTTAAACATTTCCTTATTATGTTTATAGAAGAACCTTTTTTTTTCTTTTAAATTCCCCATGAATAGGTTTTTAGTCGGGGGTTCAATTTGCAGTGTAAGTTTATGCTAAATTGGTTGCTAGTATGTATTCATGCTTGCTTTTAGAAATTCAAACTTTTTAATGATCCTGCAAAAGAAGAGAGAAGTAACTCATTCATTTATAGGTTTTTATTGTGGGTTCAATTTACAACGTAAGTTTATGCGGGGTCCTTTACTTAGTTCCCAGCAGTATTCATGCTTGTTTTTTATGTAAATTCTTAGATTTAGTGATCAATTAAAAGTTGGGAGATGGAATTTATTCATTGATTACCCTTTTTTCCATTTTTTTCATTAATCATCCCCAATATGACTTGCTGCCAAAAGATGTTAGTGATGTGACAGTTTCTTGTGATAGTTGTTTTGATTATATTGTTGTGTTTCTTGACCAAGTGAAAGGTATCAGTATTGTTAGATGAAGGCCTCCTCCAAGTAAATATATGACATTTGAGGTGATGGGCCTTACTCTGCCGTGCTGGCTAATGTTGGAAGTGGGGAAGAAATGGATGCATGCCTTTCCCAAGGCCATTAGTACAAAGTGATTACAAACTGTTTTGGTTGGAGTTCAAACTCTGCTCACGGATTTCATTGTCCATGCTTTTAACTCCACCTTCGAATCGAAATAGGTGACAGACCCCCCCCCTCTTCCACGGGGCAGGATTAAGGTTACATGGGGCCCCTGGCTGGGAACCTCCCATCAGACTGATTACTACTGTAAGTAAACTAGAAATATCATCTATATCCTTATTATTTTGACGTCATACTTTTACAAACTTTTTTGATGACAATCTCTTTCTGTTAACCAATTTAGAGGGCACCGTAGATATTGGGGACCCCTAGCCCCAGCCACTCAGCATCCCCTTAGTCTAGCACTAAAGTAAAAGCTCATCAAAATTGATAATGTTATAATACTTCATCGGAGAATAAATTTGAAAAAATTGAAATATCGTTGTTGATTAAAAATATCCACGTTTCCCTTTCAGTGATATGTTTTTTTTTTTGTTTTTTTTTTGTTATCAAAGAACAATCATTTACTTGTTTTTAAAAAAAAAAATTTGCGCGATTGATATAAAATTAGATCATCAGCGTTCATAAGCATGGGATTATAGATTAAAATTGTTCTTTATATATAATTTATAGTTTCTCTCCGAGTGGACACACTTCATCTGTGGTTTCCCTTTTCATTGGCACATGGACACATAATAAGTATTCTGTTCTTATTTTTTAATTCTTTTGAACACAAATTCCTGTATGGGATTAATTTCAGATAGCATTTACTCTCGAAATATTGCATATAGTGGTCTTTAGAAATTGCTTGGTACTTTCTGTTTTTGTATTTTGGAAACTGTTAACAAGAACTGTCAACATGGATTTCTTCAGTTTTTGAGCTGTTCTGGTCTGGCTGTGTATATATCATGCATACAAGCTTCACCTAAAGGCTTACAATTGAAACATTTACTCCTCATTATACCAAGAGACGAAGCAGCAAAGAAGCATGCAATGCGCTCATGAGAGAATCATGCTTAACCTCACATGGAGAGATCACAAGACAGCACAGTATATCAGGGAGAAAATGGGAGTCCAAGACATCAAAGAATCCATTAGAAAAAAACTCAAATATCAGTGGGCAGGTCATGCTGCAAAATGGCAGACAACCGATGGACATCATGACTCACAACATGGATCCCTAGAGATCACTTGTGAAACTGAAGCTGGCAGAACACAAGATGGAGTGATGAGCTAGACAAATTCAGAAAATACTGGCTCTGCAATGCCCATGATAGAGACATATGGCGGATCCTGAGGAAGGTCTATGTCCATCGACGGACGATAAAAACTGATGATGAAAAGAAACTTTTTCTTTTGTTTTCAAAATTCACCCCCGAGTAGGTTTCTAGTGAGGGGTTCAATTTGCATTGGAAGTATATGCTAAATTGGTCCCTTAGTTTGTGTCCAGCAACAGTCAAGCTTGACTGTAACAACCCCTACCCGTCCAAGCACGGCAAGCTGCCAAAAGGCGTTGCATTGTAAGTTTATGCTAAAATGATCCCTTAGTCTGTATATTCTTGATTTTTGAAAATTTAGACTTTTGTAGGGATCACTGCCCAACAAAAGACAGGAAAGGTAACTCTTTCATTGATCACTCACTCTTCTGAATTTTCTAACTGATCACTCCATTTGTGACATGCTGGCAAAAGATGTTGGTTACCAAATGGTTTCTATTGAGAGACTAACCAGACCTGCATTTTTACCACATCATCAGTACGTAAAATTCTATTTCACTACATCAGTTACACCCCCTAACATGACTGAAGATGAATAAATGAATATATATTCATTGTGTATTATCACCTCCGCCTACAAACTTGGAGAGGAATATGTATTTGGTCGTGTTTGTCTGTCAACACAATGTCTCTGGAAGATTTTTGATGAAATTTTGTTGAAGTGTGAGCCATGCAATAAGGAAGGAGTGATTTTGATGCGGATCTAGAAATTTGATTTCATTGGAGAGCTGTTTTTCAATTTTTATTTAATACATTTATATATTTGCACCTGTCTGTCCCCATATCCCTGAGCAAATCAATGAAATTCTGTGGAAGGGTTGGCATTGGGCTAATGAAGAAGTGGTATAATTTTGGGGCGGATCCAGGAATTTATTTATGATTGAGTAAATGTAATGCATTAGTAGAGGTATGTAGTCTTTGAATGCTTTACAGTTATAGTTAGATTTTAACAGGTCTTTTTTTCAGTTTGAGAAAACTTTCAGTCGTTCCAGAATTAATTATTTTGAAGTTCAATTTTCATAGTTTGAAAGATAAATTTATCGCAATATTCATTAATTCATGTTAGTTCTTTGAACAACTGAATTTCTCCGATGGAAATTAATTCATTTATTATGGTGATCAATTCATTTCATTAATTAATTCATCAACTCTGAAATTCATATTTGGGAATCCAGATAGTAATTCAAGATTACTAAAAAGTGCAAGGAAGTTATTTCTGACTAAAATTACTTCCTTAATTCTATTCATTGAAGAGCACCACAGGAGTTTCAGGTGGTTCATGAAACTAAAGGGTTAATATCTTTCACCGTTGGAATGGTAGAAAGTCGTATACCGAAAGCTTTCTTTTACAGGGAGCCAACCAATGACCAGCATTGTTAAGAAAGCCAGAATAAAAGGTGGCGGGACATCTTCGAATCCTACCTCAAAGCCTGTGATATTCCCACAGACACGTGAGAGAAGCTAGCACTAAATCGTTCAATGTGGCAAAAGATCTCAGACATTGTTAGGTGCTTTGAACACTGCCACCTCAACCAGCTTCGAGAACCTATTACGCCATTGATCAAGATCAACCCCAGACAGGTCATGACTGTTTGCCTAGGCTGCCAGCGTCGATGCCGATGTATTAACCAGTTTCAAGAACACTTGAGAGCCCGTTACGCCATTGATCAAGATCCACCTCAGACAGGTTATGACTTAAGTCTCTCCGGATTGCTAGCGTTCATGCCAGTACATTGACCAGCTTCAAGAGCACTGGAGAGCCGTCTACCCCAAGATCAACACCAGACAGGTCATGACTTCATCTGCCTGGACCGCCAGCATTAATGCCAACGCATCAACCAGTTTCAAGAGCATTGAAGAGCTCACTACTCCATTGTTCAAGATCAACCCCAGACAGGTCATGACTTTATCTGCCCGAACTGCCAGCGTTGATGTTGATGCATCAGTCAGCTTCAAGAGCTTTGCAGAGCCTGCTACCCCAAGATCAACCCCAGACAGGTCAAGACTTTGTCTGCCTGGACTGCCAGCATTGATGTCAATGTATCCACAAGCTTCAAGAGCCTACTTCCCAATCGTTCAAGATCAACCTTAGACGGGTCATTTCGTTTCCCTGGACTACCAGTGTCAATGCCACCTGTGGATAGGACTGGTCAGCAACCATTTCAGTCACACCTGCTATCCTCATAGTATTTGAAGTGCAGAGAGAGACCTATTGGATTCAATGGATCAGTCATTATCAGTTATGAAGAAGTGAATGAAAGCACAATCAATTATATTTTCCAGCATTTGGTTTGCGTGGAGTCTTGGGCTGTGATCACTGAAAAAGTCTGAATTTTCAAAAAAACAAAAAACAATCATGAATGCTGCTGGACACAAACTAAGGGAATGATTTAGCAGAAATTTGCATTGCAAATTGACCCTTTCCCTGAAAAAAAAACATAACCCAACCCTTATTTAGGGGGAATTTCAAGAATAAACAAAATTGTTTTTCCAATCATTAAAAGGAGTAAACGTTTAAATCTTCAGCTCCAAATAAGTAGAATTGCCAATTTGGGGAAGTTTCAAATTTCTTTTACACAAGATAGATACATAGTTTCATTTTGATGAAGAGTTTATTTAATCAAAACAAGGATAAAACAATACTTTTTTTTTTACGATCAAAAGTTTAACACAGTGAAATCAAACTTTTATTTAACAGAAAACAATGTAAATTTCGCCAAATAAGCAATTTTGATGATGGCAAAACACATACATAGCCGCCCAGCTAGACTGACTTGAAAACTGAAGAAATCTATGTTGATAGTTTTGGTGGATGGTTTTTTAAAAAGATGACTTCAATTATTTGAAAAAAGCTCCTTGAATCTAATGACTCTTCTCAGAATTCTGGACAGTGCATGAAGCTGCTTGCAAAACTCTTTTGAAAAAACTTTCCACACATCTCTATAAGACTCTTTTCGGTCAGTCTGTCAGTTGGTTGGTCCCAGTTTGGAAGTGATGTGATATTATTAGAGGTATGACATCATTAAGAAGCTGACTGCTATGATGTAATAGATTGTATGAGTTCAGCATTTTTGCACCTAAAAAAAAGCCCTGAACAGCCCTTTACATTTTGTATTAAAATGCTCTTGGAATATTTCCATATTGCAATATTTCACTTGCATTAGAATCAATTGACTCAAAGAAAGACTACTTGCTCTTCTTCCTCCTCCTGCTATCACTACCACGTATGGTGGACATATCATTGAACTTATGGGTCTTGTTTTTTTATCCAATAACTGTGTCATTTATCAGGACAATTGAAGTAGGAAAGTTAATCAGAAACTGTCAACAAAGGTTTCTTTAGTTTTTAAGCAGGTCTGGCTGGCTATCTATGTATGTATCATGCGTACAAGCTACACCAATAGGGATAGTTTTGTTTTTAAAAAAGAAAAAAAATTCACCCTATAATTGGTGGTTATTGGGGGTTCAGTTTGCCATGTAAGTTTACGCAAAATTGATCCTTAGTTGGTGTCCATGCTTGTTTCTTGACAATTCAAACTTTTTTTTAGGGATCATGGTCCAATGAAAAGTAGGAGAAGTAATTTATCTATTGATCACCCCATTTAAAATTTTTTTAATTGATCACCCCTAATACAACATACTGCCAAAAGACATTGGTCATGTGATGGTTTCTATTGACTGACTTACCATATCAGTTTTTAATAATGTTTGATATTTATAGTTTTTAATTCAAACAGGTTTTCAGTTGGCTATAAAATGGCTACCATGATTGTAAATGGCTGTAAATTGGCTACCTCTATCGTAAATTGTAAACTTCCACTCTTTCTATGTTGAAAATTCCTAACATCCTGTAAGCAAGCATGTGGAGAATTGAACTACACTTGGGCAAAAGCTTTAGAACACAAGTTTTCGTATGCTGTTATTGTAGTAGTATGATTTGTACTTGTTGAGTAATTATTACATTCTTTTAAACAGCACAATATTTATGGATGTGGTTGTTCATACTTTGAATTCTTCAGTAATTCCTGCTGCCATTCATACCATACATTTAGTTCTCCGTGATTGTTTCCTTTCCTGCGTTGAATTCAAAACATGGATGTTGTAAACTAGTTTCAGTAGCGGAACTACCGTTGCGATAATGACAAGTTTTTGCTGCATTCATTCGTTTCAGAATTGACTTTTGTAACCTTAACCCTAAACAAACAAGTTAATGGCTTTTATTTTCATTGTTTTAATATCGGATCGACTAAAAAGCCTCCCTTATGAAAGAAGGCTTGAAAAAGTAAAATTAACCACTTTAAAGAAAAGGAGAATAATTAGGGAATAATAAAAAGCTTTGACAATATCCCAGTGAAAAAATTCTTTACAATGAATGAAAGAAAAAAAAGAAAAATGTATATATATATATATATATATATATATATATATATATATCCACAGATGGCTATTTCGTTGTATTACAACGCTTCAGTGTTGCTATAGACTATCCATTATCCCATTCAGTACCATGAGGTAGGATTGAAACCTTTGCTTCAGACCCAGAAGCTGGCATCTTATCTCTGCCCTACGCAGAACTGGATGGTTAGTAAGGTTGGATTTAAGCGATATATTCACTCACGCATAATTCCTCATCCACCAGAGTGCTCTATACCAAAGTTGGAAGAGCATTGCATAAACTTATAATGAACGAGTTATCTCACTTGAAGAGTGCTTGAGCCTAGTTGTCAACAATTGGAATGAATCAATGGATCAAGACCCAGAAATGCTAAAAACTGAAAACAGTCAACAACTGTAATAATAAATACGATTATTACCAAACTAATTAAAAAAATGAAACAATAGATCAGGAAACCTTGCAAAAGAAAAAAATCTCCCTCAAATCGAAACAAGATACAAGCACAAATATGCGCTAACTTTTACTTAATATATATGAATTCAATCATCCCCGACTACTGGGGTGCCATGTTAATATAACTGTTTTGTTTTTAAAATCCCCTAAACAGTTGCATGGAAGACAACTGATGATCTTAACAAGAGAAAATTTATACACTGTACCATGATAACAAAGTATATGTGAAACAGAAAAAAAAACACTGAAGAAAATTCCATAAATCTAATGTTTAAAGCTGTAAAGTTTTCTTAACTGTCACTCTCTACTTTATATATATATATATATATATATATATATATATATATATATATAGAGAGAGAGAGAGAGAAAATGTGAGAGATTATTTCATATAGTATCAGTACAATATAATGCAATTTATAACCATTCTGTTGTATCATACATCTATTTTCAATGATATAACTCAAAGAGCTGAAAGAAACAGATAGAGCATATATAGACCGTGAATGAACAAAAATGAAGATTTGGAGTTAAAACAGTTATTCGGTCCTTTGCATTAGCAAAGACTGTTCAGCTCAATTAGAGCAATGTTATGTTTAAGCAGCTAACTTATCAATTGCTAGTTCAATTCCTGCAGCAGTCCCATATATATATATATATATATATATATATATATATATATATATATATATATATTCATGTAATTTTCTTCAGTGTTTTTTCAATATTTATTTATATTCAATGTTTTATATATGCTTTATTATTAAGGTACGATGTGTAAATTTTCTCACTCTTTCTCATATATATATATATATATATATATATATGTATGTTATCAAAAAACGGAAAAATGATCTAGCAGAATGATAATAAATTTGTTATATCATATTGAAACTCTTATTTGCATAATTCCCCATCCACCAGCGTGCTCTATTCCTAAGTTGGAAGAGCATTGCATAAGCTTAAAATGAACGTGTTACTCTTACTTAAAGAGTGCTCAACCCTGAATAAGAGAGACTCAATTATAATAATAATTAATAATTGTGTCATCCACAGACAGTTTCATTGTATTACTACTCTTCAGTGTGGCTATAGACAATCCATTATCCCATCCAGGAATCGCACTGATAGGGTAGCCACTCCAATGTTGCGTTGCTCCTACCATTGAGCTAGACAACCACCTGTAATGCTAAGGCATTAATGTAAAATGATACTCTCTGAGCCTTTGTACGAGTCTTGGAAGCATGGAATCTCGCCACTACTAGTGATTCAAAATGGCCGTAATTATGAACTACATTTATCCGAAGATTGCCCACACAAAGATATATTTTCCCCATGGATGTCGTGCTTTCTCATTCTCATATCTGCAATTCATGATTGTTCAGTAAAATATTGAACCACATTTAAAAATAGAAATAAAAAAAAAACCTGTTTCATTTCCTGTTCATTTGAACTTTGATCAGTGACCTTTCACCTCCATCAACCAAGTAGTTTATTTTTGTTTAATCGAGTGTGCCCCACCCCTCAATCCCATGTTTAATCACCGGGTTTCCAAATTAGCCATTTTCCGGCAAGATCTAACTATTTCCTTCAATTTAGCCGATCAAAAAAAATCTAGGATAGCAAATTATATCTGGTAAGTTTGATGAAGTAAGTGTTGAATTTTATGATTTATAATTGGTTCCGGAGTCTAGCTATGATAGGCTTTAGATAAGTGTGTATATGTATATATATATGTATATATATATATATATATATATATATATATATATATATATATACACACACACACACATAGTATATGTAGTACAAGTCAGCCTTGCAGTATAACATAATATAATAATATATCAATGATATAAAGCCACTTCTGAAATGTAATGGATTTATTTCATAGTGCTTGATACATACAACATTTTACTCATGAAGTCAAGTTATTTTAGAGTAGAGCTGGAAATAAATAGTAGAATGTGGATTCGCTACATAAACTAGCTCATGTTTCTGCCCTCCTAGGGCCTCATCAGGTAGAAACATGAGCTAGTTTGTGTAGCAAATCCACATTCTACTATTTTATATGTATATATATATATGTATGTATGTATGTGTATATATATATATATATATATATATATATATATATATATAACACCATGATATCAAAGTATATGTAAAACATAGAAAAACACTGTAGAAAATTACATGAATTACATTAACAGATATTGGGAAATGAGTGACTAAAGTGACAAAAAAAAAATTTTTGAAAAGGTTTTCTTATGTGTTGAGTGTTTGAAACTGTGAAGCTCTCTTGACTTTAAAGAAAGATATATATAAATAAAATAAAAGGTAGATCCTACCATTTGAATAAATAGACTCACCCCCCACAAAAAAAAAATGTTGTAAGTAGGAATCTAACATGAACTGAATCATTCGCCTGAAGAAGCCCAAACTGGACAGAAACATAAATGTGTTTGTGTAGCGAATCCTTACTCCATTATATTTCAAGCTCTACTCTTAATAAACTTGATGTTTAATGTATTGAGCTCTTTATGAAATGGACTCATCTCACATCGGATATTGTATTATATCATATTATATTCCTGATTTGTATTGTGTGTGTGTGTGTGTGTGTGTGTGTGTGTATATATATATATATATATATATATATATATATATATATATATATATATATATATATATATATATATAGTCTGATCAAGGATTTTTAGCAATTTTCATTTCATTTTATTCCCTCTATCTATTGACTTTTTGTTTTTAAGGTTAATCTATGGTTAGTTTGGATTATTTAGATTTTTCATCTTCAGAATCTCTTCTATTCATTTAAAATTTTAAAAAATTGTGTCTTGCCCTAGCAGGGGGAGAGGGTCTGAATCCCCTGAGTAATACATATAGTCTAAAAAGCTTTACATCTTTGAACGGTAAGTATAAAAAAACTTATTTTCATAGAATTTGTCATTTCAGTCACTTATTTCCCAATATCTGTTAATGTAATTCATGTAATTTTCCTCAGTGTTTTTTATGTTTTATACAGAATTGGATATTATGGCTCTGAATATTTTTTTTCATCAGTTGTTTATTGTGTAATTTTTTTGAGGATTTAAAAACAGAACAGATATATTAACATGGCTCTCTAGCAGTGTTTATATATATATATATATATATATATATATATATATATCTTGGTATCAGAAATTTAAAAGAACTGTGCATTGCCTTAGAAAGGCGAGGTGGGTTTGTACCCCTTGAAATCCCCAGGTAAGCGTCTGAGATATATACATATATATATATATATATATATATATATATATATATATATATATATGTATATTATTAAGAATTGGATATATGATCCGAGTGGATGATTATAAATTGTGATTTATTGAAACAAAACTCTTATTTGAAATGATATCCTGGTGAATATATCACTTGGCTTAGATGATGTAAACAGAATAAACAATTAAAGCAGCAACCTCATTTTCTATGTTTATTCTATTCAAGTTGTCTAGGCCAAATCATACATTCACTGTGTAATAATGGGAGATAATTTCAGATAAGTTTCAAAGTAATATACACATTTTATAGTTTATATATATATATGTATATATATATATATATATATATAATGACAACTCTTCAATGTGACTATAGACAATCCATTATCCCATCCAGTACCACGAGGCAGGATTGAAACCTTCGCTTCAGACCCAGAGGCTAGTATCCTATCGCTGAGCAACGGAACTGGATGGTCAGTAAAGCTGAATTTATGCTATATATTTATTTAGCTTAAATTCCCCATCCACCAGAGTGTTCTATTCCTATGGGAGAGCATATGTATATATATATATATATATATATATATATATACATTCTCACGCAGCACACACCACTGAAGATGGGAAGAATCCCGAAATATGTCTTGACAATTTGCATCTAAGGATTAACAAACCTTACCTCTAAACACTTTACTCCCGCATCCGTCTCACTCTCTACAGTACACATTACATATATATATATATATATATATATATATATATATTATGAAAATAAGTAAATAAATTTCACAATAACTATTGAATAAACTTGTGAAAAAATGGAAGCCAAACTTTTTTGTTAGTTTTCTGAAGCAGAATCACATCAGCCTTCTGAAGACCTGTGTGAAACTAATTGAGGTTTATTAGAAATTGACTTGCCTTTAAACCAGAACTAAAAAGCTTGGCTTTCCTTTTTTCATTTTTTTTTATACATATATATATATATATATATATATATATATATATATATGTATGAAAAGTTCAATAGATCCGATGAGAAGAAAATGAATATTTAAAAAAGGAAATTCCACAAGTGCGAAATACTCAAGTTGAATACTTTTGTTGAATTTCCTTATATATAGATATATATATATATATATATATATATACACATATATATGTATTTATATATAGAGGAATACTTCCATTTTTTTGGTTCAAGTATGGTTTTGTAATTGCTGTACGAGTTGATGTAAGAAAGTATAAGCTGAAAAAAAACAAACAAACATTAATTTATGAATAGACTTCGGACATTGTGACTTTGACCGGTACACAAAATTTTAGAATGAATTAACCATCAATAGTTATTCTATTTGATAAGTGGGCTCAAAATGAGTATAGCATTCAAATATATAAAATGTTGCCGATTTCAGTCATTCTAAAAGGCAGTTTTAGCCATAAATAACCAAAACCGGCTATACTTGGCAACACTACTCAATCAAGTGACCTAGTGGAGCTGGACTTTTCCGCCTGTGGCTCCGAACATTTAAATGGATACATATTTTCAGGACTACTCACCAGTTAGTAATTTAGTAAATGTTCTTAATAGCAAGGAGATACTCCCCCCCACCCCCACCACCGTCTTGTCTGTACTTTGTACCGATCTATGTCTGGTTAGTCACTCAATAGAAACCATCACATGACCAATGTCTTTTGACTGCAGTTTTTCCTATTTTTATTTTGATCACTCCCCCCCAACACGGCACGGTGTCAAAAGACTTTGGCCATGTGACGGTTTCTATTGAGTGACTAACCAGACCTGTATTGTTATAGATCTGTTAGTCCAACGTACAAAAAAATTACTCCTCCCCCTCTTTTCGTGGGCAGTGATTAGAAAAACAAACAAACAAAAAACAACAACAAAAAACAAACAACAAAAAACAAACAAAAAGAACGTGAATGCTGCCGAATCAATAAACTTACATTGTAAATTGAACATAGTAAAAACCTTGGGGTCCATAAAAAAAACCCACTGTTTTTTTCTAGATAGAAAGAATCCCTGAATTTTAAGCCCTCTAGCTCTATCAGCGCAGCCTGTACGCGTGACATATGGCTATAGATAGCTAGGCAGAATCACTTGAAAACTACAGAAATCTATGTTGACAGTTTCTGTTGCCTCTGTCCCATAATAGTTAATCCATTCCCATCGATAAATGTATGTATAAATGTAACAACAATTTTGGGACTGGGGCTGAAATATCGTTATACCCCGTTTTAGCCCCGATTGGCTCTTGTTTATAAAATATCAGTCGAGGCCGACAGAACACAAGATGGAGAGATGAACTAGACAGATTCAGGAAATACTGGCTCCGCGACGCCCATGATAGAGAATTGTAGCGAATCCTGGGGAAGGTCTATGTCCAACGACGGACGTTAAAAGACTGATGATGATGAATGAATTCAATAATGTTAAATCTCCGTAATAAATAAAAGGAGATATTATCAAGGACAGACCCTGAAATAACTGAAAAATAAAAAAAACTTGACCGTTTGGTTAATGAGCCAGGTGTATGAGAACTAACATAGTACACAGGGCCGGTCTTATAGGTTTACGGGACCCAATTGAAACGTGTGTTGCGAGGCCCTAGCCAAGGTCTGTAGAATCTAAGAGGTTTAAATAGTTTATAATAGACTTTACTTCTCTTTAGTGGAATGAAGAACAGTCAAAATGCACCTGAACATTTCAAATAGATAATTTTTGACGTTTTCCTATCATTTATCAACTTATTATTTAATTCAATTACAGTGAAGGAAAATCAAAATCTTAACAATATAAACCAACAGTTCTGACTTTTTGAGAATTCAGAAGCAAATCGAAATCGTTGCTATCCTCTATAAAAACCGGCCATGTGCTGATGGGTTAAAGTTACCATTTATAGAGTAGATTATAGTGGGGTCCCCCGAGACGTGGGGCCCAATTGGGCTAATTGGCTTAAAGCCGCCCTAACAGAACATACACATAGACACTAATTTACCAGGTAGCTGTATGTATCGTCACAGTGATATTTAACTAGTAGATACTAGATGAGACACACAGCACTAATTCTTTCCATCTTGTTGAAGCTCATCAACGATATCTTATATTTTAAAATGGTAGCTGGCACAATATTTCCAGTGGATTAGCAGTACGTACATTATAATAATAATAATTGTATGCTAACATGTAAGAAACTGGGATTCACATTACTCCCACATACACAGCGGTACTTAGTCAAAATCCCTGTCAATGCACGTTATGATAATAATAGTTGTCTACTAACGTGTAAGAAACCCTGATTAATTTCTCCATGTTACACGTTGTTGTGGAATATTTCGTAGCCAGAAAACTATATATGCCACGTAATGAAAACTATTCCTGACACCTTTTGATAGCACCAATTCCGAAACATGAATTCCCTGCCACACGTCAATGAAATATCTCGATGTTACATAATTGTATAATTTGAATGAAATAAATTTTCCCTTACTATGTGTTTAATTATTCTTAATTTTATTACAACAGGGATACTATGAAATATTTAGTTAATGTTTACTAGGGATAGTTTTTGCATTGACTTATTTCGTTAACACGTAACTAGAGCGTTAACCGAGGTAGAGTACACTCCCGTTATCACGTCTTCCTAGCGGATTCAAGTGTCGTTGTTACGGATTTGCCGTTATAACGGTTGGATTTTATTAGGTGTAATGAGAAACCTAGTACAGTCAGAAAATAATTTTTATTACCCCCTCACAGATTAATGGGCCGTATATGGCTTTCAGTTCTTGAAATAATGGCAATGCACTGAAATCTTCATGTTATATTGGTGCAAATGATACAACTAAGCGAACGTGGTCCCGATTAGATGTGACTGGGCGGGGCGGCATATATGCGATCTGTCGAAAATTTATGATGCGAAGCTGTATTGTTATAATTCAAGTTCATGTATTTCTCCTGTTCTCTCATTTATTTTCATGAATGCGCCAAGTTTAACTTCGAGTGTGTGCGGGTGTGAAGTGTTAACACTCTCACCCGTTATTCTGGTGTACCTTGAACAGAAGCAGATCTATATTAGTAATGTGAATACGGAAAACACGTTACCTACTCACTAACTCTTTCTTACTCTTTCTTTCTCTCACTCTCTACTGCAGTTGCCATTCTGGCTATTTTATGGCCAAATTCGATAAATTTGGCTTTTTTTGGAACCCATTTGGCCATTTAGGTTCTGGTTTGGCCATATTTATTTATTCTTATTTGCTACTAAAACGAAACCATGTCTACTCTATTTTACTATTATTATCATTATCATCATCATTATTTTGATATGCCCGGGGGGTGATGTTTTAAGAGGTTCGTGCCCCCGTCTTCAGAACAATAAAACATAGGATTGAAAGTACCAAGCTGACTTTGTTACTGTTATATTTTAGATATATTCTTTTTTTTAGTTTAGTATCGCAATGTTTTATAAACAATTCTGATAATCGGCCTTTTTTGGCCACTTATAGTGCTGTGATTGTGGCCAGAAAAGTCTCCAACTATCTGTCAACTCTGACTGTGCTACTACTGTTGCTGTCGGGCTAGAGAAGTAGTAGAAATACCAAGTAATGGATATCACTATTGTGTACAAAATATATAAATATTTATTCCAATGTATATAAATATATAAGTAATGTATATGTTGAAAGGTTCATAATCTAAGTTATTGGGTTTATTTTCAGTGTAAGACTGGTGTTGAACATGTATTTAAATTGTTGTAGATCATATTGTCCACCGTTAATTGTTTTGTCAGTACCGGTCTCTTCCCAGTTGGTGGAACTCCTGGTGACCTTCTCGGGTATTGCTTCTGTAAAGGAAAAAAGGATTACCTAACATTGAAGAAAGCTTCATGGAGAACGGGACTGTCTTCAATAATAACATTACAACAGTTTTATATTTTTTGGATGGATTCAGGTTAGATTTGGAATTTTCCCTTCATCTCTCTAAAGAAAAAAAAAATTATCATTGCTAAGTTGTTATATTTTTTTCTTTTTTGGTCAAGATCCTGATTAGGATTTCAATCCATTTCTTTAAAAAATGGATTTGTTTTTCGTGTGTATATTTCATGTTTGTCCTTTTTTCAATCCACAAGTCCTTCGTTCTCTCTGGAAATTCGTCTGTTTTGAAAAAAACATTATTTAAATCTATTTTTTTCTCCTAATTTCCAGGCTGGATGGGTGTCTATTTACAATGTATAATGCTGATCCCTACTTTCAATTCGTCGTACGAATCTCTGGCATCGAAGTATCTTGGTAACTTCCATTGTACCAGAGACTTAGTAAGAGGGGGCAGTTACCCCTGGGCGTGGGTGTGAAAGGCACAAAATTTCGTCTGGCCTGCAATGATTATTAATTATACCCCCCCCCCCCTTCACGCAACTGCCCCCGGGCGCTGTGAAACCTTGCTACACCAGAATACATTGTACCTTCGTTTTGAAGGGAAATCTTTAATTTTTTTAGAATAATTTATACAGTCCATAAAAATTCAGACGTTTTTGGTTATTTTGCTGTGTGAATATTATATTTGCTGTTCGTTATTATCCGAATCTCGACCCTAAATTTCAAAGTAGTTCTTTCTTTCTAGATTTTGCTCATTTTTTCCGTCTGTCCATTGATTCATCGCATGTCTGTCTGTCTTTCTAGCTATTCTGGTCTTTGTTTCTGTTAAATCTGACCCCCGGCATGCTGCCTAGAAAATTTGGTAATTTACCTAAACGTTCACTTCTAAGCAGGTCCGAATCTAACATTGCTGTTCCCCCTCCTCGGGGCGTAACATTTCTTGAGGGGGTCACTTTCTCTTTTTTTTTTTTTTTTTTAAATTCATTTATCTATTTCCTAACTTACCGAAACAAGAGTGAATTATCCATGTAAGATTGATATTCAATTGAACGTAAAGTCCTTTTATGGACTTGATTTCCTTTTCATGTTAGACAATAAATCCTAAAACAAGTTTGGTCGAGACATTTATACCCTTTTTTCCTAACAAAAAATCCAAAACATCAAGATATTTTTGAAAACATACAGGAGGGGGTGCTGCTATTTTGTTAGTGGTGTCTCAAGTACGACCCTGTCTCTGAACCAAAAAAAAAAAAAATCAAAACACACATCTATCTATCTAAATAAATTAGCAGTGCCCGTTCACTCTGTCGACACCCAGTTCGTCTAAATCAACTACTTGTATACAATTTCAATTGGTATTTAGAAAACAAATTATTTCATTAATTCTGCTATTTCCAGTGTTAAGTATAAGAATTCAGAAATAACAATATCCTGGGTATTTAAATTTCTAAAAATGAACTCTGCAATTTCCAATTTTTTTACTCACAGTCGTTGACAAAAATTATATATAGTACTTATTGTAATTAATTGTCGACACCCGAATGGTCTAAACTTGAAAATGACTGTCGACAAACTAAACTGTATATAAACCAAATTAACCATCAACACATTTACTGGAGACAATTATTGTCCCGTAGTAAGTAATTCATTATTTACTAGTAACTTGGATCTCGTCCAATATGTTCGACTTGAGACAAAATATAAATGATTTTTTTTCAATTTCATCTTAGTTCTCAGTCATAAGACTAAAGAAATCTTTATTATCCTCATATAAGAACTAAATTTCTCCTTCAAATGAAGGTGGGATTGTTTTTTCATAGTATTTGTAAAACATTTCATTAGACAGCGATTTTATCAAGGGAAGTAACCTAACACTTCAAAGCCGTGGTTTCGTAGGAAGGACGAAAAATCACCGTCCAGTTTAGTATCATATAGTCACGTTGTAAATAGACCTCCCCGGTGCTAAAAGAAAAAACAAAAAAAAAAAAACAAAACTTAAATATTAATTTCCTTCTAAACGGACAAATATCTGGAAGAAATGAAGGTCTTCCTGATTGAAAGCACATGAAATTAACGGAGAAAATAAATCACAATAAACTAACCAGTCATTTAGGGTTCGTTATCCGAAATTTCACTTTTATTAGCTTTTTTTACTCCATGTATTTCGAAATAAATTCCTACTCAAGTCCCTCCGTAAGTACAGCTTACATTAAATCAAAAATATACACACCTTCACGTTCCACACCATTATACAATTGGTGAAAAGTATAATGTCATATGTTTAATTTGGTAATCATTGTAAAAAAAATCAAAACAACATAACCTTAACCTAGTCAGAATTCGTGGCAGTATCTACTTTTAAATTAAGATTATTGATTTAATTATTATATAATTAAAATGAACTCTTAGTTCAATGTCTCAAATTATCCCGATTGTCGTGAGGGCACTTGCTTATCACGTCAGTAACAAAATACTGTCAAATCTAATTTTAAAATTTCCCAGTATTTTTTCTTTTTTCCTTTTTCAACATTTCTTTCACTGATATTGTATTTTAATCTTTTTATTTCCATTTTGTAACATTATTGGATGAAATGTCGTCGATGAAGTTAAGCATGCTAGATTCACGGTTGTTTTGAGGACACTTGGTTATTTTACAGCAGAATACCAACTCGGATCTTAAATCTAATTAAAAATAAACTTTACAGACTCACTTTTTTTCGACTGTGAACATTTTGTTTTTCGCTGTCATTTGTACTATTTAAAGTCACCCATAACAACATTCATCTCCACGAATACTCGACATTTCCAGACTCATTTGTTATGAATGATTTTTAAACTGTTTCCGGGTAGCAACTAGTTTTAAATATCACCTACTTATAAATAAATTTATTGAATAATACATACTTTAATGTTCAAAACTCCTTTTTTTTTTTTATACATTTGGTGCATGGTAGGATTTTATTTGAAACTTTTTTTTTTTTTAGTAATCTTCTTCGTAGATAAACTAAACAAACAATATATCCCAGATATTCATTTAATTTATTTCATTTGAAAAAAAAACAAACAAACAACAACAACAAAAAAAAAACGTGCACACTTTTTATTTCGTGTGAAGTATCGGGGGGGGGGGCTTCTCTCTTTGTATTTTAACGCACATTGATTTGTTGATTTTTTTCCCTTCTTATTGATCAATTATTATCAAAAACTGCCAGCCAAGATTTCTTCAGTTTTTGAGTTGGTCTGGCTGGCTATCATGCGTACAGGCCAGTGTTACCAATTTAGATGTGATTTTTCAATTTTTCAAATCACTCTCAAATTCGAAAAATTGGAAAAGATACGTCCAAGTTGGTAACACTATACTCTAAATATTACATATGTTAAAAACACCCAAAATATCTAAATACTGTCAAGTCTAGACTCATGATTTAAAACAAAAACAAAAAAAAAACATATTTAAATTGGTAACACTGAACTGGTCGCACTAATGGAGCTAGAGGGTTGGAAATTTATACATTTTTTTCCTTACATCTTGAAAAAATGTTTTTTTTTTTCTCGACCCTCCAATGGGTTTTAAGTGGGCGGCTCGATTCGTTAAGTAAATTTTTGATTTTGCTATATCTCATAGTTTGTGCCTTGAATCACTCACGAATGGTTTTTTTTTCAATCAGACTTTTTTTAGTGATCACCGCCCAACAAAAGGCAAAAGAAGTAAAACATTTATTGATCACCCCTTTTCCCAATTTTTCAATTGATCAGTCCTAACACAGCATACTTCCAAAAGACATTGATTCACTAACCAGACCTGTTATATATATATATATATATATATATACACACTGATTTATTTGATCTAGGGTTCTCATCTTTGTTTTTATAGTCTCAAAGCTTTTTATTCACTAGGCCTAGCATTGGTTAACTGTATATACTAGTTTACCTGGCAGTCATGAGTTCAATCCCAGGGTCAGGTAGTTCGAAAAAAAATACTCGGGTTCAGTGGAAGCGGTGGGCAAGCGACATCACAAGGATGGATTAACTTGGAAGAAATACTTGATACCATATATCCTCTGACATTGACAGTGGAATGAGAACAATCTACCCACGTGGTTTGAATAAAGAGTTTGGCTTGAAATTCCCAGATGGTTACCAACTGCCTTATGTTGGATATTAGACTTACCTGGTGGATATGGGACTAAACCTGAATTATATATATCCAGGTCAGTCGAAATACTCCTACAAAGGGGCAACAGACTCCCATAGCTAGCACGGGTATCTGCCAGGAGAAAGATACTCAAATGTAGGGGCCTAGCCCTCATTTGTACCATCTCTTTGGACCATAGGACGCAAACAGTTAATTTCAATGTAGTTGGCTGTGTGCATGTCACACTTCGCCTTAAAACTTCATTGTGCACACTGGAGGGTTATCTTGTGTGCAGATCCTGCCTTCTAAGGTCCTGTAAGCACGTTCTTGAAGCTGAGCCATTCATTCATATTTGAATCCTGACTGAGCGTTCAACTCGACCATATTAATCACATGTACTCACAACAGACTGGTTTGAAAACTGTTTTGCATGTACAGGCTGTACCAATGAAGGTAAAGGGCTTAAAATCTGAACATTTACTCCTTATTATTCTTTTTCATTTTTTTTTCTGGAATTCACACCCAAAATAGGTTTTTATTGGTGGGATTCAATTTACAATGTAAGTTCATGCGAAATTGGTCAATTAGTTTATATCTAGTAGGGTTCATGTTTTTTTTTTTTCCTTCTTTTAAATTCAGACTTTTTTTAGTGATTGCCAACTTACAAAAGGCAAAAGAAGTAACTATTCATTGATTACCCCCTTATTGATCACCCCAACACAGCATGCTGCCAAAAGACATTGATCACATGATGGTATCTATCATGAGACTAACTAGACCTATAAATCATTATTATTATTTACCTTCATCTTAATTTTTTAGCTTTCTTTTCAAATTTTTTTTTATAACAAGCTAATTCTGGCTGACATTCTACAGCAGTGAGTGTACGGAAACTCGTGTCCCTCTATGTTGAAGGGGAATCAGGTTAATGTCCTGCTGCTATACCTCTTAGCTACAAGAACTAAGTGACTTGCAGAAGTAGTACAGATATTTGGCATTAACCTGGCTTTCCTCTCGTGTTGGGAGACATAAGTTGGTCTCAGTAAGAATTAAGTCGTGATATAGAAAAAAAAAATAACTTAGCAGATCCATCGATAATTACCTTCCCTTCATCATAGCTATACGTTCACGAAGATTTTTCATTCCAAAACGAGGGTTTATAACCTTTGATAGTGAATAACTCAAAAAGACTTGCTCCGAAGCATATGACCTTTTGTTAACTTTCATCATCATCATCATCAGTCTTTAAACATCCATCCTGAGACGTAGTCTTCTCCAGGAATTGCCACACCTCTCTATCATGGGCGTTGCGGAGCCAGTAGTTTCTGAATTTGTCTATCGGTTGTCTGCCAATCTTGCAACATGGCCAGCCCATTGCCATTTTAGTTTTCTAATGGATTCTATAATGTCACGTTTTCTTCCTGATATACTGTGCTGTCTTGTGATCTCTTCATGTAAGGTTGAGCATGATTCTCTCATGCGCACGTTGCATATATCTCAGTTTGCAGGTCTGTCTCTTGGTTAGATTCCATGTTTCAGCTCCATAAGTGACTATCGGGAGAATGCATTGGTTGTATACTCTTCTTTTTAGGATGATTGGGATCTTCTTGTTTTTGAAGGTTGAGCTTGCTCTGCCAAAGGCTTGCCATCCTAGTGTGATTCTTTGCTTTACTTCTTCTTCTGAGGGTCTCCTGGAGATTCATTGTCCAAGGTAGATGTAGTGATCTATTTTATCCAGTTCTGTGTCCTCAGTTTTGATCTTAGTGTTTTTATATCCGATGTGGTTGTTGCATATGATCTTTGTCTTACTGAAGTTCATGTGAAGGCCGACTTTCTAGTTTTCTTCATTTTGGTTATCAAGCTTTACTCAGCTTGAAATTTCCTTTCTAATGATGTACAATATGTTTAAATTTATGAAAAGGTTTGTTTCTTCATCAGCCTTGGGCGCTACAGTCAATATATGCCATTATGAAAAGTGGTGCTGAAATCTTTTTGTAACTGATCTGGAATGTTTATCCAAGATGTTCTGACTGAAGATCCCTCTTGCATGTCCAAATGGTTTCATTTGTCAACTTGAAAATTCCTTTGGGACTCTACTACTCAGCTAGGACTATTAGGCTATATTGCCCTTGACACACCCATGATGATGAACATCTGGGATACCTAATTGACCCTGCACTGGGTTACACAGTATAAATTAAAAAAAGAAAGTGTCCTAATTCTGTCAAACTTGAATCCAATCCTGTTTTCAAGCTGGTCTTGCTATCACTGGGTACAGTCTGTATCAATGTAGCTAGAGGGCTGAAATTTTCAACATTTGCTCTTTATCATATCAAGAAATTTTTTTTTCCCTTCCTTCAGACCCCCTCAATCCGTCCAGGTTTTTAGTGGGAGGTTGTACTTTCTGTGTGAGTGCATACCAAATTGGTCACTTAGTTTTTATCCAGCAGCAGTATTCACACATGTTTTTTTTTTGAAAATTCAGACTTTTTTAGTGTTCATCTAAAGCGAGAAAAGTAATTCATTCATTGATCACCCCCAACACTGCATGCTGCCAAAAGACAGTCATGTGACTGTTTCTAGTGAGTGACTAACTGACCTGTTATGATTTCTCCCAACTAGTGTCCTGAAATTAAAACTGTCATCATCATCATCATCATCAGTCTTTTAACGTCCGTCGTTGGACATGGACCTACCCCAGGATTCGCAACACAATTCTCTATCATGCGAGTCGAGGAGCCAGTATTTCCTGAATTTGTCTAGTTCATCCCTCCATCTTATGCTCTGTCGGCCTTGGTTTCTCATGTGATCACTGGGGATTCATGTTGTGAGATGTGATGTCTATCGGTTGTCTTTTATTCTTACAACATGGCCTGCCCATTGCTATTTTAATTTTATAATAGTTTCCATGATGTTTCTGACTCTCGTTTTCTTCCTTATATACTGTGTTGTCTCATGATCTCTCTATCTCTAATTAATCCCCAAACTCAATTGTGGACCAGGAGTGGATCCAAGATATTAAGCAGTCGGATATCCAAGTGAAAAAGTTCTTTTTTTTACAAATAAATACATGAAAAAGAAAAAAAAAACTTCCGAACAGCAAAAACAAGAAAGTAACCGGTCTGATTGTCATTTCATAGAAACTGTCACGTGACCTAACTTCTTTGGCAACATGCAGTGTTGGGGGTGATCAATTAAAAAATTGGAAAGAGGAGTGATCAATGGATAAGTTACTGCTCTCACCTTTTGCTTGGCAGTGATCACAAAAAAAAGCCTAATTTTTTTCTTTTTTTTTCCTTTTAATACAAGCATGATGCAAATCAAGGGATCAATTTAGCATAAACTTGTATTGCAATTTGAACCTACTGATAAAAACCTATTTAGAGAGGGAATTTAAAAAAAAAACAAATTCATAAAAAATTTTTTCAAAGACATAAGGGGTAAATACAGAAATTTTCAACTCTCTAGCTTTATTGGTACATTCTGTACACGACTACATAACGTGTAGTCCAGACCAACTTGAAAACTGAAGAAAACTATGTTGACAGTTTTGTCGACGGTTCCTAATGTGTGATTCAGTATTTTTCGTTGACATTTGAGTCGTAGCTTTTAAGCACTCAAAATTGACAAAAGATGAAAGTAAAAAAAAATCCACCTAAGAAATTCACTACAACTAGTGAATAACAAATTACTAAAGAATGAAATGGAAGACATCTTATTTATATTAGATGAAAAACAAAATGGGACATTCTTGTTTTTAGATTTAATCTATGATTTATAGCTATTATTTGGGGTTTTATATTTATGAAATTTCTAAATCTAGATGTTGAAGAATTTAAAAAAAAAGGAGCCTGGGTTTGAATCTTTTAGACCCCCTAACTCCTAGATCTATTCCCGCAGTCCAGCTATGAATTGTTCTGAGTAATACTTTATTATGAATGGTTCACAGATAAATAACAACTTGAAAGAAAATAACCCACTTGTCTATGATGAGTAATGTGTTATTGATATTCTAAAATATTTATGATTAGTATCTATATTCATCGCATCCGTTAAATGGCGAGCTGACTAAATTGACAATCCGTTTCTGAGCGAGCCTTTAGACTACGAAGAGACATTCAGACACTTATGTCAAATACAGGCTGGCTCGGAAGCTTGTCGCCTAGACAACAAGTGGACCATCAGAGACACTGGATTGGACACCGAGAGACAAGGTCAGAACCCAGGGCCGACCAGAGACGAGGTGGAACACCCGAGCTCGTGTACCACGTAGGTCACACATGGCCTTGCTCTGCCAAGAAAAGGCATCGGTGCAATAGGACGTGGGAGGGATCCACCTCCCAGGGTTGAGAAAAAGTCTATGGCGGTAATGAAGTGTATTTTGTGAGAAAGCATAAACAAAGCGGGTTGAGATATTAGACACAAAACGAAGGGGGGGAAAGTTCGAGCTGAAGAAAACTAAACCCAGATGCAGCTGTGTATTGGACAGATTCTCCCAAGTCAATCACTAATGATGAAAAATTAATCAATATTGTCAAAATGACATCATTTTTGAAAAATCCTTATTTTCTAATTATTTCTTTGGTTTTGAATACCGTATTTCCCAGTGCCCAGAACGTTCTGGCCGAGAGGACTCATTGTAATTCTGACTTGTTAAATTAGAAAAAAAAAATCAAAGTATAAAAATAGAATTGGTCTATTAAAAGAGTAACCTTCGGACTATAGTATGAAGGGTATATTTTCAAGACTTATTTTTGGGAAAAAATGGCGTATTTGTTGCCGGAAAATACAGTAATTTCCCTTCTGCTCTGGTAATTGTTGATTCGAGAGGAAACTACTGATCAATAATCTATAAATAGTCTATAATCGGTCGAAAGAATTTCCAATCAAATGCCATATCATATTTTAATCTAATTTGAACATTGAAATATAAATCTTTATGCCAACTATGCGGTTCTTTTGTTTTTGTTTTTTTAACTGCGACAAAAGTCGACAGTCCTCTCGTTTGGACCAATGGAAAATTTTGTGTCAAGACCAATTTTAAAATCGGTCAAGTGTTTTTTAAGGAATTAAGTGACCCGAAGAGAGAGAAATGGACATTTTTCTTTTTTAAAAATCACATCGGAAAAGATAGAAACATATAGTATAGAGAGTAGGCAAAGAAAGAGGGATATTTCCTTCTTTTTTACATCACACTGTTGTATTAGTCTTTTCTTCTATTTCAGATTCATTCTTGAGATAAAAAATAGAAAGTGAGAGAAAGAAAGAAAGAAAGAGTATTCAGTGTGTATATACTCTCTCTCTCAATATAAAAACACGTTTATCTTTTTACCATGTTTGGGCCTCTTCAATTTCCAGCTCTACTCCAAACCAACTTAATACTTATAGTTTAGAGTCGACTGTATTGAGCACTCTATTCACATATCAGACGTGTCTTTGTTATATTGCAAACCTGATTTGTACTATGCATTTGTGTGTGTATATATATATATATATATATATATATATATATATATCCATAATTTTGGACAATGTTTTACTGTTCAATTTCTTATGCTATAATTATTCCAGTTATGGATGTTTTCATGGGGATTAAGCTTGGAAACAAATAGTTTTATGAGAGACACAAATGTAGACAAATGCTGTCAAAAAATTGTACATATGTCACAATTTTGGGACAGTGTTCTCTTACTTGGTTTTTGGAGGAAATTTTTTTTTTACCTTTGTCAAATAAAGTTGGAAGAGGTATATGTATCAGCTTATGTCATTCTGTATACACAGTATCTCCAAAAGTTTTCAACGAATTTTAATAACAGTCCGTGTAAGTGCAGTTCATTGGCTAAAGAAGACTTGATCGCATTTTAGGGTTGATTCAGGAACTTTCTAGTTACCTCCCCTTACAATGTAACAGTATATGATCTGATTTTTCATTTCATTTTTAGTGAAAATGGCATCGGCAGAGGCATGAGCTCTCTGAATGTTTCCCTAATTTTTTATCCTTTTTTCAAAGTTAGGGCAAAGATTTAATGACTTGCTGTTTTTAGAATAGAGGTAGGAAATTCCACAATTTTGTACTTATCTTGATACGGGGAGGATATGACCTGGCTTTTCAAAAAAATGTCACGTTTGTCATTGAATTTTGAGAATGCAATTGATTCTTCAAATCAATATAAGAAAAAATAGGAGTGGTTTTGTGGCAGAAGTAAAAGTCCAATCACATGCCATATCATATTTTAATCTGATTCAAATGTTGAAATATAAATAGCCTTTTGTTAACAATGAGTGTGTATTTATTTTTTATTTTTTTCTCCTAAGTTTGGGCAGATTTGAAAAATTGCAGTTTTGAAGCAGAGGAAGCAAGAACCATAAGTTCAACAATGCGTTCACCATCCATGTATATCTGTGATTTCTGATTTTGAAAGGATTTTTAACAAAGTTGTAATAGTATTACTAGTTGTGGTAGTTGTATCTGGAGGAAGGTAAGGCTAGAAAGCCCGAAAATCTGGCTATTAAAAAAAAAAATTTATTAGTAAGTTTAAATCAAAGTAAGCGTATAATTTTTATCAATAATTTGTTCTTTCGTAGTCTTAATGTACAGCAATCTTACTTGATTGGTGGGCTTCAAATGGGTATGTATAACACTATAAGCTATAAAGTTAGCTGAAAATTGAAGATTTTTGCCATTTTTTTGCTGATAGTTTTAGCTATTAATAACTGATGATACTCGGTAAAACTAAAAAAAACAAATACTTGATACATTATCTATTGATCTGAATAAATTTAATGATATCACACCTCTTATGGATATAATTGCAGCTGGTAGATGAGACATAACTTTCTGTTGTTTAATTCAACTGAGAATGACTGGCTGCTCGAAAAAATGTCTAATAGAGATGAGAGAAGTGTGGGCTCATCTAGGCACCTTTTTTATTTTCATTTTATTTTTTTTCACTCTATACGAAGCAGGACTTGATTAGGCTTTTTAGGAAAGTTGCGTTTCCACTTGAAATTTGAGATTATGATTGATTTTTCCAATCAATAATCAATAAAAAAGGTTTTCGCAGTAGAAGTCAAGATTATTTTTTTAGGTTAAAGTTAAGCCCAATATCTTGGAGTGAAATATATTATAAAACGTCAATCAAAACTGCCAACAAAAGGTTTCTTCAGTTTAAAAGTTGGTCTGGCTGGAGATATATATGAATCATGCGTATAAGAATGAAGGTAGAGATGAAAATTTAAACATTTGCTTTTGTCTACAAAAAAACATTTTTCCTGTTTTTTGAACCCCCTAAAATAGGTTTTTTGTGGGGGGGGGATTCATTTTGCAATGTGCAATGTTAGTTTGTTAAATTGGTGCCTCAGTTTGTGTCCAGCAGCGTTCATGTTTTTTTTCTTGTTTTAAAAAAAATTCAGACTCAAATAATGATCAGGGACCAACAAAAAGTGAAATAAGTGATTCATTCATAGATCATCCCTTTTTCCAATCTTTTTAATTGATCACCCTCGATGCTGCCCAAAGATGTTGGTCACCCGACAGTTTTTATTGAGTGACTAATCATACCTGTCTGAATTTTTTTTTTCTCCTTGGTGGACTACTTGCACGAAAATAGATGCCTATATAATGAAGTAGATCTGCCTGCAAACATAATTTAAACCTGGCGGAATATACTCTGCAATTCCGTATATGAAGTGGCACCCCCAGAAAACGGAATTTGAATGTGGCGCACAAGTTGGATGTACTTGCAAATTATATTTCTATATCCTATGAGTCAACACCAGTTTGCCATGTTGTCGGTTCTGTTGCCAGCTTCTGGAAGGATCTTTTCACCAATAGAGAACGTTCCTAACACCCTAAGCGCTATCGTTCCTCTATAAGAACTGAATTTGTCCGGAGATAGAAGACTGCGCTCCCCTCTGGGCAAGCTCCTCCCATCAGGTACTCTCCATACTCGATGAGAGTACAGAGGAAAATACGTAGACTGGCGGGTGATGAGATATTTTTTTCCGCACTCCAATCACTGTTTTGTCATTGAATATTGTAAGTTTGGCATTTTTCTACTGTCGAAGGAAAAAGCTTAGAAGAACTACATTTCCTTATCCTCTTGTCCAGGAATTTTCAGTTAGAAATCAGTCTGAAAATTAAGGAAAATTCATACTTTTTGGATATTTCAAAGACTCAACACATCATCATCAGTGTTTTAATGTCCATTTTTAACAACATAGACCTTCCCCAGGATTCGCCACCATTCTCTATCATGGGCGTTGCGGGGCCAGTATTTCCTGAATCTGTCTAGTTCATCTCTCCATCTTGTGTTCTGTCGGCTTCAGTTTCTCACGTGATCTCTGGGCATCCATGTTGTGAGATATGATGTCCATCGGTTGTCTTTTATTCTTGCAACATGGCCTGCCCATTGCCATTTTAGTTTTTTGATAGTTTCTATGATGTTATGGACATCCGTTTTCTTCTTTGTATACTGTGCTGTCTTGTGATCTCAACACAAGTTCCATGCAAATAGCAGATGTTCTTGAGAAATAACTGTGTGGAATAAGCTCCCTTCTTGATGTTTACTCCGATGAGTCAATCTCAAAATTTCTAAATACAGAATGAACAAGTGCCTTACCTAGTGTTAGTCATTTTAGTCTTCATTTTGATCGTATCATTTTTCACTGTTTCCAACTTGACAATCAATCGACATCAATAAAGCTTAACTAATTTTAAAAACATGCAATGATGAGTTTTGTGAAATCTAATAACCTCATCGAAGAAGCATTGATGTTGAATTTCCGTCTTCAGACGGAATTCTGTCTTTGACGAATAGAAATTTGGTGGTGCAAAAATCACTAAATGAATGTGAAAGGTCTTGGACATTTTTCGCGATATTTAGCATTTTTTTTTTTTTTTTTTTTGCATCTTATTTTTTTTTTTTTACTATTTCTTTTTTTTAATTTATCACTTTTCAACTAACTAGCATAGAAATATTTTTCGAGTTAGCGACCGAGTTCCAGTCTTGGCATTTTTTTCTTGTTTTTGTTTTTACTAACACCCAATTGTCATGGGAGGAATCATGGAAAGGCCTTCGTTCAGCAGTGGACCTGAAATTGCTGATACAATATTGATAACGATGATATTTCTCAGTGGACACAAAATCTGAGTTTATTTGTTTTTTTTTTCTTTTTGTTTTACACAAAGGGAAAAATGGACAAACGCTGAGAAAGTTTTCTGACCATTGAATGCAGCGATGAAGAAGAGATGGCCATCGTCATCACATTAGGAGGAGGCCATCTTGTAATGCTGAGGCCGTTAGCATCCATTATTATCTCAGTGACGATAGTCTTTGTATAAGCGATAGCCTTTGTATATATTGTTGTTGTTTAAGACCTTCAGTATCTTTCCATCACCTGATGTTATGTCCTGTTCATGTGGTGATGGACACATGACATCTTATCGAGTCACCATAGCCACACAAATGACTGACCAACCAGCCAATTGGGTTACGGATTCTTTTCTCTTTGAGTGTCTGTGTTTGTCTCTAGATGTTCCTGGTCACATTTTTGGGGGGCTATAACCTAGAAAATTTTGTACCTTCATTTGTTTTTCCAGAAAGCCTTTCTTTCTTTTTTTTTATATTTTTGTGGTCATTTTGGACCAACAATGCCGAACTCTTGTCCTGGTATTTTTTTAGGTAAATGATTTATTTTCTTTTAGATGATCATTTCTGGTAAATGTTTGGGTTACTGTGATTCATTTATGCGAGGTGCAGATATTTTAAATCTCTCTGCTCTACACCCAACTTCTTTATACATGTATTGTTTTTTATGAAAAATTATTTTTCATTAGATTATCTAGTTGTAGGATTTCTAGGGGGATCTCTTTAGACTTTTCTCTTCTTGGTTCTCCTTGTTGTCAGTTTATATCCATTCCTTAGAAGAATTCTGGTTCTTCTTCTGGGGATCCCAGTGAGGATGCAACTCAGATGGCAGATTATTGAGCAATAGAGGGAATAAATTTTTTTATTTTCTCTTTTTAAAAAAAAATTTTTTTTTTCTTTTCTCCTATAACTTTAAAAGAAGAAAAAATCAAAAGAAAAATCAAGAAGCCTCTCTTCTTTCATGATAATTTCTCTGTAGACTCTCTGTGGAGTATAGGGCCACAACTACACCCCACTAAATAATTTTGCTGCCATTCCAGTTGCAAGTAGATTTTTAAAGGGCAGAGTTTCTAACCCCATGCCTAACCTTCCTTGTTCACCCATGCTTCGGACTTGTAGGATGGCCATTGCTATTAACTCATAGCTGGGGGCAGACATGGATTCATGCCTTTCCCAAGAACATTAGTGCAAAGTAAGGAAGCTCAGGCCTTTGGCTTGATTCTATTTTCTGTGCCAGTAATCATTATACCTTCACAACAATTTGTTGAAGATTTTCCATCTTCCTAATGTTTCACGCCCGAAAAAATTTGATATGGGAGCAAAACCATTTATTAATCTATCTTACACGAGGTAGAACTTAAGTTTCTATCATTATTTGGACTATCCTCATCTTGGTTGTTTTTCATACAACGTTTCGGCCGTTGTACTCTACGGCCTTCATAAGATATCATCTGGTAACGAACTGAACCCTTTATTTAACTGACGGGGGTATATAGACCGCACTCCCCTCTTAGCATTAGTTGTATTATTCTTGTCTCACACTGGGATTGAACCTATAACCATTAGATCACTTGTAGTAATTCTGTCTGATTCTGTAACCACTATGCTATGTGTCCATGTAGACAACCGGTGCTAATTTTTAGGAGCCTTAAACCTCAGGTGACAGTTTTTGGTATTTGATGTGACTGCTTTCGGTCTTTCATTATTAGAGGTTCCCATATGGTATCCATTTCAATGCTGGGATTACTGAGGCAGTTTTTCTTGTCTAGCATATGGGCCGACTCTTTCAATTTTCAAATCTTCCAGTGTTCTTCCTGATCAATTATTTCAACCAAATTCAGAGAAACAGTAGAACTTAGGGTTGATATTGGGTTGTACTGATCAACCCATGTCAAATAGACCTATGATGTGAGATAACTAGTCAAAGTGACCTACTTATGGTTACAGTTCATCATTCTGTATGCACCAGCAACGTGTTGTGGGGTAAGGCAAGACACACAGAGCACCCTGGTTATCCACTGTATCCCAGTTTGTCTCCAGACTATGTCTTGCCACTGGTGCCAGGCAGACATGAACGAGAGGAGAGACTGACGACATGTGCAACTCTCTCTCACCCTAATCCATGTCGAGCGCTAATCATGACTTCAGACCTTGTGATGCATCTCAGCTGTTACACCATTAGTAACTGAAACCATGGTTATGTTCGACCACGGATATATATATATATATATATATATATGATTTTTTTTTCTTTGTTTCAATTCAACATCTGTCATTTATACTGATTTTAAGATTATTCTTAAATGGCTAAATTCATTACAAAAGGATGTAACAGAACAAGTTGACACCCACGTGAAGATAAATGGGGTTAGGTCAGCGGTTCTTATCTCGGGGTGCATGCCACCTCAAAGTAGATTGCAAGAATAGGGTGGCAGACAACTTTATTATTATCATTTTTTTTCATTTAATGCCATGCATTTCAAGTTGATCGAGAAAATGCAACAGCAGTCATGACATCGAATGGCTTTATCAGTAACCAGCTGCCCCCCACCCCCTGTCTAGCTTGTATGTAAACGTGCGCTGGAAAAAATGTTACTTAGATCAGCTTGAAAAAAAAATTACTATAATTTATTATACTTGAATTTAAGCTTGTCTCCGAGCATATTTACTCGACCAGCAAGTAAATATGCTTTGAGACAGACTTATAAATTTGGGTGAAACAAATTAGTGTAATTTTTTCATGTAGGTCTAAGTAACATTTTTTTCAGTGTATATATGTATATTGAATGGAAAATAAGGACCTAGTATAGCATTATAGTTACGCTGTAAATAGAACCCTTCCTCTAAAACACTTATTTTTTAATTTAATTTTTTTTCCCTCAAAAATTAACTTTGAAACATTTCCCTTGGTTCATTGAGCATGTATGTCTTGGTTCAACTGTGCCAATATTTAAGGGGGGAACTTGGTGACAAACAGGTTCAGTTGTTTTATACAATAGAAAGAGTATCTTGATTCAGACTTTTGATTTTCAGATCTGATAAATTTTAACATTCAGTTGTTTATTGTTTTTAATATAAACATTGCCAATTTTGACTTTTTAAATTCAATTTTTTTAGCATTAAGCTTGAAATGAGTGGGAAAGATTAATATAATATTGAACTATTTCTTTGTCTATATGTTTATTTTGTTCACAACATTTTGGTCGTGTAAACCTCCGACAGTCATTGGGTGCTGCTAGTTCTAAAATGTGGAATGACTTCCTGGAATTCATACTTGTATTGTACTAGACATATCATCTCTTTTTTTTTTTTTTTTAATGTTCCTGACCATTGGTGTTGTTTTGTTGCCAAATCCCAAGTTGCCTTTGAGTTCAGAATCAAAACATAGATGTTGAATCTCCATCTTCAGACAAATAAAAATTTGGCAGTGTGATAATCGCTACGTCAGTGTGGAAGTGCATAAACATTTTGGCCCTTTCTATCTTTAACGTTATTTTTTATTTTTCGCTTTTCAGCAGTAAAACTTTTGTGGAAATATTTTTTGATTTGGCAACACCGGGTTTCATTCTTGGCAATTTTTTTTTGCTCACACCCATATCAAAATTCAAAGATTTTGAAACCTCAAAAGGGTGTGAGCCTTGAAAAGGTTAGGAACTATTGCTATTGACCCTCGTGTGAGGTTTGAGTACATTGCGTTGTATTAATTGAGTGTTTTTTTAATTATTTTGTTTCTGTATTTTCCCAGGTGGACAAGCCAAATGAAAATGGAGAAACTGAAGCGAAGCTTAAGCTTCCGCAAGAAAAAAGATCCTGTCCCTGAATGTTCAAAGCCTCATCAGTGGCTGGAGGATGAACGAAAAGTTCGAGAAGGAACCTGTAGTTTTCAAGTTAGAGTGAGTACACGATTCTTTTATTGGAATTTATGAGATGATGAATTACGTTGTGACTTTTTTTCTCTTTTTTTTTTTTTTTTTTTTTTTCCCCTAGGTAATTAGTGTTATTTTTTCAAAATTCTGACTGATCATGTCAAAAAAGTATAAATACTAATTATTCCCTTCAAATTTTGCTTTTGTGTCCTGGACAGTGATAATTCAAAATTTCCTTATTTTCTATTTGACAACAGACAAATTTACATCTATTTAAATGAACGAAGTTAGAAAAACCATTTCAGTAAAACCTTGCAATAATGAACCTCGATATAATGAATTTTGGCTTTAATGAACTTGTGAATCTATCTGAACTGACTTTGGATTTGCTGAATGAAGATCGATAAGTATGGTGAATATGTGAACCATTACCAACCTTCTTATTATTACTGAACAAAATTTGATAAATATATCTTATGTGTTGACCATATAAATGTGGTGAACACATAGACCATAACAGACTTTGTTTTTATTTACTGAACGAAGCTTAGTATATCTCGGAATTTTTGAGATGAGGTATTATTATTATTTCTATTAATATTCGGACCATCCTCATCTTGGTTCTTTTTCATACAACGTTTTGGCCGTTGCACTCTACGGCCTTCATCAGGTATCATCTGGTAGGTGTGAGGAAGTAAGGAACCAAACCCTTTATTTATTTAACCGACAGGGTATATTGACCGCACTCCCTCTTGATGAGTGCAACGGCCGAAACGTTGTTTGAAAAACAACAAAGATGAGGATGATCCGAATATTAATAGAAATATGAACAAAGCTTATTAAATGTGAGAACTGGTCTCAGATTGTGTGTGTGCCAAGACTGATGGGATATGTTGGTGTGAAGGAATTCTGGAAAGCATAGTTACGGCGTAGTCTCCTTCGGTACTTGTTCGTGGATCGAGTACTCTTATGTGCCTAATTGCACCCCCCTCCACCTTGCTTATCAATTTGAAAAATTTTGTACCACCAAGAAACTTTTCAATTTGATTTTTTCCGAAAACATAAGAATTTTCTTGTTCCTATCAATACTGTACATTTTTACTTCTCCTGTGCCTACCCCACATTTTTCTCTAACAACTTTGTTTTGTTCAGATCCTTTTAAATTGTGTCGATGACCATAGTTTCCTACTCCTCCCCGAGCTTATGACCCTCATTTATTAAATTGTGACAGATTTCCACCCCTCCCCTGCTTATTCCGATCATTACCCCCCTTTCCAGGAATTAAGCACCTAAAAGTAGTGCAGGAAAGTCAGATAATCTGGTTCGGTGGAAGAGGCAGGTAAGTGACAAATTAGTGAGAAAGAATCAATGAAGACAAGATATCCCTTGACATAGCAGAATAAAAACGTTGATTGAATAAGTTCAGTTTGAAAATCCCAGTAAGTTACCAACTATGACTGATACCTGAAGAAGATTGGTGAGTACAACGACTAAAGCTACATAATAGGTATGAACAATATGAACAGAACTTACATCGGAAAATCGACTTCTGAAAAATTTTAAAATCTGGCAAAAATCAGCGTATCGGATTTGAAAAAAAATTGTCAATACTAATTTATTGAAGGATGAATTTAAAAAAGATAATTTTTTCCTCCAAGTATCGGAGATTTTTTTTTTCCCGTATGATTCCTATCTTTCATTATTTTGATGATTTGTTTTATTTATACATTGATATTTCCATTGATTTTTACACATCTAAAAAATAAATCCCTTGAGATATCAATTATGTTTACTATTTTAGAATAGCACTCTGGAACTGCTTGAACTGAGTGTGATCGATAAAGAATGATAAAAAATCTTTTTAAAAGAAAATAGTGTGAGAAAAATTTTTTTTCTTTTCCCCAGATTGAAAGCCTAAATTATAATTAATCGAATAAAGTAAAAAAAATTATTGAGAAGAAAAATGTTTGACTTAATTTTCCTGTTTTTCAATTCCCAAAGTAAAACTCCCAGGTAGAGCAATTCTGGAGCGCTTTTCTAAAAAAAGTAAACAGAATTGATGTCTCAAAGGATTTATCTGTTGAATGTGTAAAACTCGAGGAAAACATCAATGTAGAGATACGATAAATCCTCAAAATGGTAAGAACCATTTGAAAGAGGAATTCTTCTCTTCTGATGTCAGGAATGAAAATAATCTACAAAAATTTGTCCTTTTATAAATAAGTATTGAAAATTTTATGAAAATCAAATAAGATGAATGATTCTTGGATTTGTCACAAGTCGATCTTCCAGCGAGATTGTGTCCGTATTGTTCATCCCCAACTATAACAACCAAGATACGGACTCCAGTTAGAGTTGAGTATTTACATTTTACCAAGTGTTAGAAACTGTCGACCTTAACTGTTCAAATAGGTTTCTTTAGTTTTCAAGTGGGTCTGTCTGGCTAGTTATATATGTGTCACGTGTACTGGCCACACCAGTTGAGCTAGAGGGCTGAAATTTTCAATATCTACTCTTTATCATGTCTTGAAAAAACTTCTTTATTTTTTTCAAAATTTGCCCTCTAAGTAGGTTTTTTGTGGGTGGATTAATTTGCAGTGTAAGATAATGCTAAATAGATCCCTCAGTTTGTACCCGACGGCATTCATGTGCGTTTTTCTTTTTTTTTTTTTTTTGAAAATTCAATTTTTTTAGAGGTCACTATCCAACAAAAGGGGAGAGCAATAACGTAACTGTTGATTACCTCCCTTTCTTTTTTTCCAATTTTTTGATTGATTATCCCCAACACAGCATGCTGCCAAAAAATATTGGTCATGTGACAGTTCATATTGAGTAACTAACCAGACTTTCTTTTTTTCTTTTTTTTTCTCTATTTCTAACCTGTATTTGATCTACATTTTCTTTTTAAGCAAAATAAGTTGTTCTTTGTTATTAATTTTTGCGTAATTGTCTGACAAAAAAGTTCCGAGGCTTTGAATTCACAAAAATGATATTTCGTGTATGTTAGCACTTGTCAATTAGAAAATGAAGAGGTATGACAAAAAGTCTGAATTTTTGTACAGTCTAAACGGGGGTGTTTCTTTTTATCCCAGCCAGAAATTTAAGTGAGAAAAACGAATAGTTTGTGGGAGAATGGGGGTCATGTAATCGAACTGCTAGGGATGCAGAGATAAAAAGGAATGTGAGGTCAAATGTAGGCCTCCCAGCTTGCATGTGTACGCATACATATCCGGGATTAGCTGTTTGGAAACCCTAATAACCTTGTATAAAGAAACATATAATTAACAAAATAGGACTAAAAACTTGCTAAGAAGCTATCTTGGTGCATAAGATTTATTCCATAGTAACTGACAGAAATTAATAAAACTAGGGATAGAACTAGCTGAACTAATATGACTATCGGAACTGAATGTGTGTGTGTGTGTGCATGTGTATGGGAGAGAGAGAGAGAGGAGAGATTGATGTTTTTTCCCACGTTCCTTTTATCACATTCCCAGCTGTTCCATCAAATGACCCATACTCCTCACCATCGTTGCTTAGATTTTTGGCTGGGATATTTCGTTGACTGGGATAGAAAGTTGCGTTGATTTTCTAGTCAAGAAAACAATGTTAGTTTCCAGTTCAAAACCCTAGCAGTAGTGAGGTACAAATTCTGTCAATCCATAAAATCGAGAATAAAGTGAAATATTCAGTGTAATGCCCAAGTGTTAATTAGAAACTGTCAACACAGGTCTCTTTAGTTTTCAAGTTGGTCTAGCTAGCTGTGTGTATCACACGTACAGGCAACACCAGTGGAGCCAGAGGGGTGAAAATTTGAACATATACTCCATGCCTGGAAAAAAGTTTTTCTGTTTTTTGTTTGTTTTTTTTCACCCCACCCCTTGGCTTATTGGTTGGGGGTCAACTTACAATATACGCTTTTGCTAAATTGGTCCCTAGTTTGTGCCCAGCTGGCTTTTTTTAGATGTCCAACAAAAAGCGAGAGATGTAGCTAATTCATTGACCACTTGTTTTTCCGATTTCTTCTTTTATTGATCATCTGCCGTATGGTATGCTGCCTAAAGATGTTGGGCACATGACGGTTTCTATTAAATGACTAAACAGACCTGTTTTTTTGCTTGCTTTTAGTTTTGCATTTCAATGAGGATCTGACTCATCAAATGATTTCAAATTTTGTTCACAACTTTTTGACGCAAACGTGCCGTCTTTTTCCAAAATATGTACAGAGCGATTATTTAAGTCTCGCTTTCATGAAATACCCTGAATTGCTGCAGAACTCTTTAAAAAAAAAAATTCATTGAAAGATCAAAGGGAAGTAACTTTAATGAGTTATTCCCTTTTATAATGAATTCAGTTTTTCTTTGTATGAAATTAAGGGTTAATATATAATCCTACATCTTTATGCCGCTGATGACTGTAACAGTGAGAGTCAAAAGTTGTTCAAAAGTTAGTCCTAATTGAATATAAACAAGGTTTTATATATTTTTTATTTCAAGTTTAGAAATATGAGATTTACAAAGAATTAAGTATAAACATAGTCAGTCCTTTACACGAAGTTAGAACAAGATGTATCTTAGTAAGCTTTTACAGAAAAATTCAATATAGAAAACTAGCTCCTAAAATTCTAGCTCAGTTAATCTAAAACTATGTCTGATTCTTGCGTATAAAAGTAAGCTCGTCTAAGTCCTAACATCACTAGTTCATCTGCTATAGATAGACGTAAACTCCTATTTGATATTGTATAAATTTGTTTCGAAGCTGATTTCTAATTGTGTATATTTTTATCTTCTCTTTTCTTTCTGCCTGATTCAATTACGTATGTTCATTATCGTGTTTACTATCAATAATTTTGCATTATCTATGTTCCCTAACATAAATGTCTCTTTTTATTTCTCAAATACTCTTTTCATTATACTGTTTATATTCTTGTAGAAAATATCTCCATATTTCTTTTGCATCTCCTAATTCTACAGTTATATCTCACTTAAACTTGTGTACCAACTGTATTTGGAAATAAATGCATACATATCTACAAACATCTTTCATTTCAATGATGACCCAAACCGCTCGATTCCTACAAAGAAATCTTCCTTGAAGAATTCATCTTTGAAGGCCATACAAAAATGCTAAGACTATATTTGTAACCTGTGACTGTCTTTCTTCGTGCTGGCACTTGATATTGATGATTGCATTGTGTTTTTCTTTTCTTTTTTCAGTATTTGGGATGTATAGAAGTTTACGAATCACGGGGTATGCAAGTTTGTGAAGAGGCAGTCAAATCACTCAAAAATGTAAGTCAAAAAATTCTTTTTCCTTTTTTTTTCCGTAATCATCTATCCATATAAAAGCTATTCATACAAATTAGTGTGTCTAATTGTACGTTTATTTGATTGTACGTTTTGTCCAATTCCTGTTATAACCTAAATGTTATAATGGATTGGTCCATGTGAAATAGATTAGCAGAGGTAATAAAATGAGTTGAGCTGTAAAGACATCTGTTTGGTGGTCCATTGTGTCTGATGTTGACAGGCGATGGAGTCCCAGTTAAGATCTGCTTGGGCATTTACTCTTAGGGTAGGGAAACTGTCCGTGCTCTTCGGGTACTGCGGCTGTTGTTACATAACAATGAGGAATATGTCTTAGAATCAATGGATATTTGAAACTAAAATAAAATTAAAAAAAATTAGGTGTGTGAATGCTTTTTTAAAATGCAAGATTTGTCAAATTTGACTCTTATTTTCCTGTTTATTGTAAAATAAAAAATATTCAACTTTTTTTTAATGAAATAAGCTATCTCTTTAATAAAGTAAGTTTCTTTGTATGACTTTTTTAGCACGATATCAATAGTGATTTCTTTTTCACAAAACTTGATCTGTTTAAAAGAGTGATCGGGCATTAACTCTTGAGCCAAAATATTGTGTTGAGACCAAAGAAAAGCAACTTAGAATTGTGACATTTGAATTATTGAAAACAAATCACCTATTAAACTAGTTTCATGCCAGTCTATACATAAATAAATTTGATTGGTATATGCTTGTCTATCTATATAAATACTATTGTCACTTTTTTGTGCAGATATCTTTGTCTGTCACGCCATTCCGAACCAACGTATAGAATTAAGAAACACTACTGTGATCATGATTTAAACACCTGATGTACAACTTAGTCCACTGATGACATGCTCATGAGCTACCACTACGGAGATGAAATGAATTTGGATTTTAAGCCTAAAGTTTTGTCAGTTAGTCAGATTGGTCAGGGGGAAGCAGGTATCAAATTAACAAAAGTCACTAGAAAGAATGTCACTAAAAAACATTGATCATTTTGACGAGCAAATTACAGATGGATTAAAAAAGCATATAAAGGGCTACTAATATTTATTATTTTGGTGTATATACTCGAGTACAATGTGACCTCCACTTTCTGTAGCTAAATATCTGTGATATATTTTATCCTTTCGTGGCTGCAAATTTAAAAACATAAAAACTTTAACCGACACGGTTCCTGCATTTGCTCAGTAACTTGTGGTTTGAATTTTTCTAAAGATCCGAAATTCTGTATGTGTAATCAGTGTCTAAATAGACATGTACACGGATGACAGCACACTTCAATGGTCTTACTTCTGAGAACATGGGTCATCCAGGCCTTGCATTGGATCTTTCCTGTGAACTCGTGATTGTTACGTGGGGTATCGAATGGCTCATTAAATTCAGTCCTTCAAAATATTTGGGATCGGAGGGAGTCCTCCTGCCTGGATAAACTTCTGGGCCTCAAATTCATACCTGATTTAGAATGGGACACTTATATTACTTTTGTTGCGAGGGAGACAGCTCAAATGGTTGGATCTTTTTACTTATTGAGACGGTTTCTTACGCTCAAAGCACTGTTATACCTCTCTAAGAACGAAATGGAGTACTATGCCCAGATCTGGGTAGGCTCCTTTCATCAGACACTTTCTACTCTTGGTATAGTACATCACAATGGACGTCACAACTCACAACATGGATCCCCAGAGACCACATGGGAAACCAAGGCCGACAAAATACAAGATGGGGAGATGAACTACACAAATTCAGAAAATACTGGCTCTGTGACGCCCATGATAGATAATTGTGACTGATCCTGGGGAAGGTGTACGTTAAAAGACTGATGATGATGTTCATCCTTCTTAGATATATCAAGGACTCACGCAAATAGCAGATGTTCTTAAGAAGAAGCTATGTGAAGTAAACTCCCTTCTGAAAGTTACCCCGACGAGTACAATTTTGACTTTTTAAAATCCAGAGTGAACAAGTGCTTTACTTAATGTTAGTCCTTTTTTATGATTCATCGGATTGCTCTTCATTGTTCAGTGTTACTAACTCTTAGTAGTCATTCTAAGTCTCTTACTACTTTTTTAGTCACTTCTAGTCTTCGTTTTAAACATCTCATGTTTTTGTGTTTTCAACTTGAAAATTTTAACACCAATAAACTATTTTGACTTGAAAAAAAACATTTTTTTTTTCCTGGTTTTAATTCTGTGGCATAAATATCTTCCTCCTTACTGACCCTTTGGTGTGAACAGTGGCCAAAAGGCTTTGCTTAGAGTGACTAAAAGTAATTGTTGATTTGCTACCATAATATGGCAACAATTTTTATGGCTAAAAAATGTGTTCATTTCAGTATAGATTTTTTTAATAAATCGAGCACCTCTGTCATATCTAGAACTGCTGATCCAAACAATTTCAAACTTGACACTGCAGTGTCTGGCATGATAACAGGTGAATATCAACATCATACAGTGGCCAGTTGTCGAGTCATTTTGGTGCATATATATATATATATATATATATATATATGCACCAAAATATATTTATATATATATATATATATATATATATATATATATATATGGATTGCTCAAATTATAGTAAGAATCTAAAAATAACATTTCAGAATTTTCAATTTGTATTGTGGCCGTAAATGAGTTGGACTATTTTTTTTCATTATTTTTTATCTTTTTGTTTCTATTTGTCTCTGCTGATTAAAAATGGTAATTTTAATCTGTCATCATTTCTGAAGAAGGCAATAAACATTTTTTTTTCATTTTTCATTAAAATCAATATTATTGTCTATTTTAATCGAATGTGTCCAAGTTCTTTGTTTAAAGTAATTTACCTCTGCCAAGTAGGAAAGGATATATGCATTCACTTGTGTCTACCTATACACACAATGTCACCGAAAGTTCTCAAAGAATTTCAATGACATTTTGTGAAAGGATAGGCCATGGGATAAGGGTGAACTAGTTAATTTTTGGGGCAGATCCAGAAATTTATTTTTACATTTCCATGCATTCACCCATGTTTGTTCACACTATATCTCCAAAAGGTCTCAACGATTTTCAATGACTCCATGTAGGAGGAAAAATTGATTTGGGGTGGGATCCAAGAAATTTTTTAACAGTCACCTTCCCAGCATTATACACCATAACAAGAACAATCCCCTCCAAGATTAAAGGAGTAAATTCTTCACTGTTTGTCTGTCTGTGATCGGAATCACATCCTAATGATTGGTAGGCAGCACTCTTACCGACTGAGTCAAAGGAGTAAAGTTTGACCCTGCATCAGCCTATACTAGCATTCCAGGGAAAATCATAAATCACCACCACCTACGTATATGTTAAGAGTGATCAATTGAAAATTTGGGAAAACGAGTGATAAATGAATGTTACATTTTCCGTCTTTTGTTCGGCTGTGATCACTGAAAAAAAGGACTGTTTTAAAAAAAAAACAAGCAGGCACAAACCAGTGACCAATTTAGCATAAACTTGTATTGCATATTGACCCCCCCCCCCCTAGAAACCTATTCTGGAGGGGAATCTTCTATTGATCCATTGAGTAAAAAGTGTTAGTGTGAGTTCAAAATTTCAAATTTCTGCTATGAATGGTGAGAGTTGGGCAAAGTTCGGATAGATACGTAAAAATGTCAGAATACGTGAATAACCCAGCAACAGTGATTGAACCTGTCTGTTATAGGTAGCGGTGATTAATTATGAAAGAACTTAGATGTGTATGATTAGACCAGCCATTATAACTTACCCAGACAACCAATAATTATCTAATCACATGTGCATCCGAGTTCTTTGTTTGAAGTGATTTTTTCCTTTGTCCTATTCTGTGATTCTAGAAATGTTTTTGCAGAATCTTCAAAAGAACTAATTTTTACCAATTTCTTATTCAAACCAATTCCTCCAATAAAGTTATTAGAGACCATAAACCAAAATTGTAAAGCACTAAAAAGACTTATGAATATTGAAAAACATTTATGCCAAAAAGTGTCTAAGTGGCTTGATGTTTTCCCTTTTTCATTTCCAACTTTATTGCTAAAAATGTTTTTATTACACTCTAAAAATCATATGGAGACTCTATTAATTAATGTTTACGTTTCATTTCAATAGATATATCATTTAAAGATCAAATAATCATACTTTTTATCTATTTTCATTATTGTATTAATTTCTGGTTATTACGTTGTATAATTATACTTTTTGGAGCCTTTGTATGAATTTTCTAGCGTACTTAATATTTTTCTGGGGCTTTTTAATGATTTTTTTAGTATACTTCACATTTTTAGTTAGCTGGAAATGAAAAAAAGATTAATTCTAGCCACTTTTAGCCATAACAGAAGGCAACTTCCCGATATTTGCATAAGTTTTTTTATTACCTGATTTACAAGGATGACAGCTGAATTTGACGCACCAAAGAATTCAAAAGATACTGAGTAAGGCTGGAGAGCAAATCCACCATAATCATGTTCACTCTTCATTGTCTATACTTACTTCAGAAATGTCACCTTATATACCTAAAGGGATCAAGTGTTAATAAGAGCAAGCCTGTAAAGTCAGACCATATGTACACTAGTTTGATCTTCAGTCCCTTTAAAAGTCCCTCTCTTTAGAAGCCCTTTCCTTTCAAAGCTCCCACCTTTAAAAGCCCTTTCCTTTGAAAGCAGCTTGATTTAAAACTTAAATTGTAGTAAAATAGAATCTCATTTGTGCAATTGACATGTTTGTATTCTGATGTAGTAAAATGGAATTCCATGTTTTGATAACATTAATTATGAAATGTCACTTGAGCGACATCAGATTAATAGTCGTGGTAGGGAATACTCCGTAGAGGTGATCAGAGGAGTTTGCAATGTAAGTTTGTCAGTGACAGCAATCGCAACTGTATATACAAACAAATCTGAAAAGAACAAAGTTTATACCACTTTGACTCTATCCGATCTTTATTATAGATTTTAGATTTGATCCAAAGAGATCAAATACACTAAATTGTAACTGAATTTTCTCCCTTCATACCCTGTTGTCAAACTACCTAATTATTTTCCCCCACTCCTGCCCCTTCTACCATCATATCAAACTACCTAACTTTCTCTTCTCTCCCTTCCTGCCATGTCTGTCACACTTATAATATGAGTAGCAGTTATCATCTGTGCCTGTTGTTGTACACTTATGATAAAAAGTATATTCAAGAACTAAAACCCTACATTACCTCCCTTATAAGGTGCATCTTCAGATTGCCTCCCTTATAAGTTGCATGTTCTTTGTTATTGATGTCAATGGCATGTGTTGCTTTTTATCCTAGGTGTGCTGTGTGCTATGGATGTACAAAGATGAAAAAATATTTTAGTGTCAATAAGAAGAAGCAACAGAGAGTGAAAGCCTTTTTGGTACAATGTAGGAAAGGTGGTTCCGATTGCATAGTTTCACACCCTTGCTTATCTGATGTTTGTAATGGTGAACAAAAAAGAAATAAGCGAATTAATGAAAGAAAAACAATTTAGATTGGACAATATCATTCTTTGATAATAGTGTCCAATCCAAATTCTGTATTCCATTAATTCTTCAATTTCTACCATCACGACCACTTTCCGTATATTGTTGACAAAAAAGCTTCAACTTTTCATTGCTTTTTACAAACACTAAAATATTTTTTGTGCATTTATTGCATGCAGCACTTCCAAGATGCAAAGCACCAAGGTATTGATGTATTGGATTCTATAAAACTTCAAACATGGTTTTATATATATATATATATATATATATATATATATATATATATATATATAATAATAATGATTAGTAATTGTCATCTACAGACAGCTATTTCTTAGTATCACAACTCCTCAGTGTTGCTATAGACTATCCAATATCCCTTCCGGTACCGTGAGGGGGGATTGAAATTTTTGCTACAGACCCTGAGGCTGACATTTTACCCCTACCCTACGCAAAAGTGGATGGTTAGTTGGACCGAATTAAGCAATACATTTACTTACACGCAATTTCCTATCCACCAGATTGCTCCATTCCTGAGTGGGAAGAGCATTACTTCAGTAATATATATATATATATATATATATATATAATGTATAATCTTATTTGTTTATTCATTTAATTATTTTTTTAGGTACCAGCTGTAACTACAAGGTTAGCTATTGGAGTTGTCGGCAGAAAAAATAGATAATTCTATTCAGATATTTATTTTCCTTCTAAACTGTAAAAAGGAAGCAAGTCTTGGGGGTGGATGTATATAACATATATATATATGTGTGTGTGTTGCTCTTACTATTTTGCTAAACAGTTGTTTGTAATGAAATGCCCAAATAACTGTTTTAACTCCAGATTCTCATTTTTGTTTATTCTACTCTATATATATCTTTTAATGCAGATAATCATTATTTAGAAATGGATATATGATCTGACAGAATGATTATCAATTGTGATAAATTATATTGAAACTCCATTTGGAATGATCTTCCAATATTACATTTACCATGTAATAAATCATTCGGCCATTGGTAAATTGAAGCGGCTACCCTATCGGTGGCAGATTCAATTCCTACAGCAGCCCCATTTTCTTTAATTGTTTAAATATATATATATATATATATATATAGATATAGATAGATAGATAGATATAAATTATCATTCATTGAGCTCTCTGGAATAAAGATTTTGAGATATAGTCTTCTTTTAATGTATATTTATCTGCGTATGTATGTAGGTGTATACATATCTATCTATCTATCTATCTATCTATCTATCTATCTATCTATATATATATATATATATATATATATATATATATATATATATATATATATATATATATATATATTAATGACTGATTTCATAAATTTCCGTTAAAAGCTATCCAGATTAGATTTTTGTTCCTTCTTTGAGCATTCTGAAAGGTTCCTATATACGCCCCCGAATTGAGGGTCCTGGGATGATCCTACAGCTGCCTGCCCCCCAACTCCCTTCATGTCTTTGAGGCCCTGGTGAAAGGCGTAGGAAATATTCGAGTACCTTGTCCAGCTTCATAAGACACTCCGTTTTCAATTCTTTGAATATATCTGTCTTACATTGGCACGAAGTTCATCAATACGAGGGAAACCAACGGTACAATGCAAATCCTGTTTAGGTGTTTTTGAGATTTGATCCGTGTTTTGATTTAATCCGTAGCAACACGGAAAATGTTGACTCAGAAGCCATGTTGATGGGAATAACAGCAAAGCTTTCCTTTGAAGTAGAGTGACTTATATGCAACCCTATAGCCTGAAAGAAAGAGGGAGGGGAGCTTTCCTGGTTGGGTGCGTTGATCAGCTGTTTTTTAATTGGATTGTTATGCTGTACAGAAGTGAACATCATGGTTATCCCCCTAGACCTCTATAAACCCCCTCGTGAGGTGCAAATGTACCCCTGGAGAAGTGCAAGTGTACCCCTGGGTGTGCATCAGTGGCCTGTGGTGTTTTGTTTCTTGGGTGTGCTATAGAAGCACCAAAACACTTTGCAGTTCGTAAAGAGCAATGGACTGTGGAAACCTTTTAGGTATAGTGTAGGAAGGTGGTCCCGTTTGTAAATCATAAAATTTCATGCCTTTGCTAGTTTGATGTTACAAAAGGCTAACAAATAAAAAAAATGAATGAAAGAAAAACAAAATTGGGATTGGACGCTATTATCCGCTGATGATTCTTTAATTCCTACGATTGGGACCACCTTCCCTACATAATGCCAGAAAAGCTTCAATTGTCCATTGCTTTTCATAGACACTAAAATATTTGTAAGTTTTTTTTTGTTTTTTTTTATCAATCTGTTGCACATGGTACACATAAAATACCAAGCCTCACAGTTTACTGGGATGCTTTTACCCAAGGGCTATTAAAAAAAAAAAAAAATTGGGGAGTTACCTGTTGCACACAGCCCACACCTAAGATACAAAGCTCCAGGGGTCACTGATGTGCTTGTGCCCAAGGGCTGGGGGAAGTTATTTGAGAAAAGCCGAGTAGCTGTAATGATTTGTTACTTGCAAATACTATCCTGATTTTGTGTATATAAGTGAAAGTTTCTTCTTTTGGTAAATGTGAACGGCTGAAAAACATGTTGTTAGTCCTTCAATAGAGAGTCACAATAGTTGTGTTGGGGGTGATCAAAAAAAAAAAATGTGAGGGTTGATCAATGAATATGTTACTTCTTTCGCTGTTTATTGTGCAGTTATCACTAAAAAGTCTGAAATTTTACAAAAATAAGTTTGAACACAAACTAAGGGATAGATTCAGCCTAAATTTATATAGTTAATTGGGATCTTCATCGTTTAGTGTTTTTTGCTTGCATCTTGAAGTCAGCGTAATTGTTGTTCAGATGATTTTAATAAATCAAGTTATATTTTGCTAAAACAAATTTTGAAGATTGAGGTCATAATATATTTAAAAATAATATCAACACCTCTTATAAATGAATCACAGTAGCCCACGCGTATACCCGGTCTAATTATCTAAAAAATTTGGGCATTGTTGCTCTGAAATCACCACAGAGACTCGAAACAATCACTTTTTTTTTTTTTTTTTTTTTTTGTTAAAAAAAAACAAATGTTTTTAGATGGTGGCTAGTAATGTACTTACCCAAATTTTCAATGCTGAATCCCCCCCCCCAAAATGTGACCAAGAGACACACAGATGAGACGCTGACACTCAAAGAGAGAAGAATCTGTAACGTACTGGGTGGGTTGGTTGTTTGTGATATTTGCTAAGATTTGCTGAATTGAGATTTCCTAGATCTTAGATATATATCTGGAGAATCTGGATGTTTTTTTGGACTCCAGCTTGAAAATGAAGTTGCTAACACTGCCCTTACTAGATGTTCACACAAGAAAAGAACTAACACATATGGTCTGACTTCTAGTCTTGTTCAATTATTTTGTTTTGTGCGAATTCAAAAAATGTAACGTAGCTACAAGTAGGTCAGAAATACGTTGAATGCATCTGACGTGAGAACATAAATAATATTATCCAAATTGAATCGTATCCAAATTTATTAATTCTGACTACTATTTTCCTCCATCTTAATTTTTAGCTGTGTTTTTTTTTCGTTTTTTTTTTTCATCGCAATTTTACTTGGGCTGCCGACCTACAGCGGTGAGTAAACAACGCAGATTGGTTATTAGAAATAAGCGCCCAAAATTGCGATAAGAAGCAACAAAATAAAAAAACAAAACAAAACTGATTAGTCACATGATAGAAACTGTCACGCAACTAATGCCTTTTTGGCAGCATGCCATGTCGAGGGTGATCAATTAGAACAAATTTGAAAATGGGGTGATCAATGAATAAATTGAAGTGGAATAGACTCAAAGTAAGGATCAATTTAGCATAAACTTACATTGCAAATTAAACCCCATTCCCTCCCTAATAATTGAACCCCCCTTCCTCCCCACATATTTTGGGAGTGAATTTTAAAAAACGAAAGCCATTTATTTATATATATATATATATATATATATATATATATATATGTATAATTTTATTCATTTACTTTTTTTTTTTTTAGACATTCTTATTCTCTTATCTTTTGCTGAGCAGTGATCACTAAGAAACATTCTGTAGTGGAGACAAACTAAGGATCAATTTAGCATAAACTTACATTGCAAATTGACTTCCGGCCCGACACACTAAAAACCTATTTAGGGAGTAATTTTTTCGAATTATTAAGCAGTAAGCTTTAAAATTTTCAGCCCTCTATCTCTATGGTGTGCCCTGTAGGCGTGATACACGAATATGTACATAGCCAGCCTAACCAACTTGAAAACTGAAGAAACCTATGTTGACAGTTTTGATTGACAGTTTCTAACAAAGATGAAAGAAAATAGAAAATCAAAGTGAATAATGTTCTACAATACTTCATCTAATAAAGATGAATAATAATAAAACTTTTCCCAGTTGAATCGTGTCCAAATTCCTGAACTCTATGTAGATAGACTTTGTTTTATATATATATATATATATATATATATATATATATATATAGATGTATGTATGTATGTATATATATACACACACACACACACACAGAGGATGAGATGTCTATGAATTTTGTGGTAGGTAATGAAGAGTGCAAAAAGAACTTTGGAATCAACTAGAAAGAACGCATACCTTTGCCAATGCCTTTGTCAGGGGGAGTAATTATGCATTGATCCATCCCAAAATTTATTCACTTCTTCCATTGCCCATTGTCCACCCTTCCTCAAAATTTCACTGGAATTCATGGAGAACTTTTGGAGATATAGTGTGGACAGATATCGACTACGTAGGTTTGAGTAATTGCATCTTGATTTGTACCTGAAATTCAATCACTTCTTCCATAGCTTATTTTCTAGTCTTTCATAAGTTTTCATTAAAATTTATTGGAACTTTTGTAGATATTATGACTGACCTGAACCTTTGACAATGTTATGTGATGTGTGTATATATATAACTACGACGTAGGGGAGGTAATTATGTATCCTCCTTGAATTTAATGACTTATATCCTACCCTATTGTACATTTTTCCACAAATTTTCATTGAAATTCATTGGGAACTTTTGTCGATATCATGACTAACATGAAACTTTGACAATGTTATGTGATGTGTGTATATATAACTACGACGAAGGGGAGGTAATTACATATCTGTCTTGAATTTAATGACTTGTATCCTATCCTATTGTACATTTTTCCACAAAATTTCATTGAATTTCATTGAGAACTTTCAGAGATATGAAGACAGAAGTGTACACACAAATTTATGGAAAAAATCAAAAATTGTAAAAATATCATGGCTGACATGTCTGAAAGAATTCCTAGATCTACCCTAAAACCAACTCTTCTTAACCCCGTTGCCCACCTAGATAAAAAAATATCATTGAAATTCATTGAGTGCTTTGGGAGATATCCCGTGGACAGATAGACAGACGGAAAGATGCGACTGGATTCATACACTTCTCCAACTTTGTTGACAGACCTAATAACTGTTTGAATTTCCAAGTCGAGAAATTATCATTTTTATACACTATTTGGACTGGTGTCTTCATCTTGGTTATATTAGTCACAGACACTTCATTAGATGCGCTTAACCAAAACCTTAATCCACTTGGCCGGGGTTTCTCAAACTGGATTCTGCATCAAATGTATTTAGTTCTGTGGTTGATTTTGAGAAATAAACTGTTTATTTTCAAATAAAATGTGATGTGGTATTAATGCAACAAATCTAAATGTGTCTTTTACCAGACTTCAGTTGTAGGTTACCATTAAGAAAGCCATTGATGTAGAATTATAATAATGGATATCCATGACCATAGTCATGTATTCTTATGAATTTCGTATTCAAAAATTATACTCTATCATGCTTGCAAAAATGTATCTAGTCTCTAGTCTGCACTCACTCGATATTACGTTGACTTTGGCACTATAGTTTGGGGCTTTGGTACTTGAATTTTATGCTTAATAACCTGGGCAAAATTATTTGCTCTGACTTGGAGGTTCTGTGAGAATGATAAGTTTGAGGAATCCTACACTGTGACATGGCCTGGATGGTTGTGAATTTAATTCTGGGCATTTAAAAAAATTTGTACACTCCTGTAAATTATTAGAAAGCAGACAGGTGACATCATAAGGATGAATTAACTTGGAAAAATTAACTGATACAAGATTTCTTCTGGCATGGATGTTGGAATGAAAATAATCTACCGCTCCGTCGATTGAATAAAGGGCTTAGTAGGAAAATCCCAGAAGGTTATAGAATACGGCATACAACTGGAGAAGAACTATAGAGTACAATGGCCGCAGCGTTGTGTCTATGACAACCAAGATGAGGATTCAAGTCTGAATAGATCAAGGTATACGACTGCTAATAACCAGCAAAGAGAAAAAAATAGGAGTGAATCTATCAAATGAAAGCGTTAATAAGGATTCTTCTTTTTCAATTGAGGTTTCCCTCAGGCCTTCATTAATGAATCTGGCTTGAATTCTTAGCACAGATCAGCAGAGATATGTGAAATAAACAAAGATTTTCTTTTTTTTTTCTTTTCTTTTTCCTTCATTGAATCACCATAGCCACCAAATATAGCAGAGGGTTCTATCCTCTTTTATATGTGTTTGTGTACTCCAGCACACCTGGTCATACCATTTAGTCTTCAAACTTGGGAATTGGCATCAATAGTTCACTAGCACTCCTGGCCATACCATTTTGTCTACAAACTTAGGAATTGGCATCAATAGCTCACTAGTACTCCTGGCCATACCATTTTGTCTACAAACTTGAGTATTGGCATCAATAGCTCACTAGCACTCCTGGCCATACTATTTTGTCTACAAACTTGGGAATTGGCATCAATAGTTCACTAGCACTCCTGGCCATACCATTTTGTCTACAAACTTGGGAATTGGCATTAATAGTTCACTAGCACTCCTGGCCATACCATTTTGTCTACAAACTTGGGAATTGGCATCAATAGTTCACTAGCACTCCTGGCCATACCATTTTGTCTACAAACTTGGGAATTGGCATTAATAGTTCACTAGCACTCCTGGCCATACCATTTTGTTTACAAACATTGGAATTGGCATCAATAGTTCACCAGAAACCCTACAAAAAATTTAGATTAAAAAAAAGAAAAAGAAAAAAGAAAGTTTTCGATGTTATTCTGACAGTTTTTTTTCAAAATAACAATAATTCTCCAGAATGATTCTTTTCTACTCTACTTAGGATGTTTCCTTCTGGAAAATGCCTGTGATGTCATAAATTGGATTCATTGTGACCATATTTATTCTTCAATGAAATTTTTTTTACACAACTTCAAATTTTGTTGCTATGGTTGTTCAATTATTGACTATGGGCTAGTGTCATTTGGCTTAATTTTTCTTTTCTTTTCCTTCCAGCAATGTAAGGGCAAATATCAAAGGGCAATACTATATGTTTCCGGAGATGCGTTACGTGTTGTAGATGAAATAAGCAAGGTAAGTAAAAGCATTTTGAATTGTTTTGTACTGATAAACAAGTATTGTTTATTTTGGCGTATAAGACAAGAGCCCCAATTTCAGCTCTGAATTTCATGGTTTTAGCTCACTACGGGTGTCCGTGACATTATAGAAACTGTTAAAAACTCAAATGGCAATGGGCAGGCCATGTTGCAAGAATGAAAGACAACCGGTGGACATCATATCTCACAACATGGATTCCCAGAGATCACATGAGAAACTGAGGCCGACAGAACACAAGATGGAGAGATGAACTGGACAGATTCAGGAAATACTGGCTCTGCGACGCCCATGATAGAGAATTGTGGCGAATCCTGGGGAAGGTCTATGTCCAATGACGGATGTTAAAAGACTGATGATGATTAGTCACTGGCCTATAAGAAAACCCCGTTTTTGGTTGGTTTTTATGGATGCTTCAAGGATTGTTTTGCCCACAAAAATATAGTTATAAAAAAAATTAGAGGAAAAATTGATGCAGTTTTGTCTTGAGAATTTAAAGATTAAAAATTGTCTTTACTGCCAGTGGTCAGGGTTTGAACCGAAGTAAAGGCTTGTATTTTGAATGCTCATTTTTCAAGGCACGTAAGCTATTTTCTTGAAGAGTATTGGTCAGAATTTCTTGAAATGAAAAGGCCTGTTTCTAAGTTCTCTTCTCACAGCACAATCTTCTCTACTTCGTATGATATGAAGCCGAGTTAAGTAGTATAATATTATTTAATTTCTATAAAAGCATATTAAAAGAAAAGGAAGGTTGCTTTACTGTAATTGAGAAGCAAGAGAGCCTGGTGGTATCATGAGGTACTGCTGGAGAGCCCTTGATTAGTTGTAATGATGCTTCAGTCGCAGGACCATACATAACCCCAGGGTCATCATCTGATCAGTTTTGTTGAAGATACTGCTGCTGTTTTTGCAGTAGTAGCTGTATAAATTTATTATATGGTTACACATTGCATTCTATATGAGTAGATGATGGATCTGCTGCTTTTTTAAAATGAGTTCATACATCTCTATAAGAAACTTTCCAGTTGGTCGGTCCTTTATTTTAAATATCAATTTTCCCAGCTTTATCATGTTGTAATGATATGAAATTTGGTCCAGACCTTCAGGTGAACAATCCTCATTTTCCTCTTCCACCTATTGGTACTACAACTAGCAATGCTAAATATCAATTTTCTCAGCCATATCAAACTGGATTGAAGCAAAACTTGGTCCAGATCTTAGGGGGAACCATCTTATTCCTATTCCTCCTACTAGTACCACAATTAGCAATGCTAAATATCAATTCTCTCAGCTGTATCATGTTAGATTGATATGAAACTTAGTCCAGATCTTCAGATGAACCATCCTCATTTTCCTTCGCCCACCTCCTTTTCCTGCTACCAATACTATAACTAGCAATGCTAAATATCAATTTTCTCTGCTATATCAGGCAGAATTGATGTGAAACTTGGTCCAGACCTTTGGGTGTACCATCTTCTTCCTATTCCTCCTACTTGTATGGTAAATATCAATTTTCTGAGCTGTATCATGTTGGATTGATATGAAACTTGGTCCAGACCTTCGGTTGAACCATCCTCATTTTCCTCTCCTCCTCCTGCGACTAATACCACAACTAGCAATGCTGGATATCGGTTTTCTGAGCTGTATCATGTTGGATTGATATGAAACTTCGTCCAGATCATAAGATGGACCATCTTCCTCTTTCTGCTATATCTACCATGCATAGTGGACACGTCATTGAACTGATGTTTTTTTTGTTTTTTTTTTGTTTTTTCTTTTGTAGAGTATGATAGTTGACCAAACAATAGAAAAAGTTTCCTTTTGTGCCCCAGACCGTAATCATGACAAGGGATTTGCGTACATTTGCCGAGATGGCACGACAAGACGATGGATCTGCCATGGCTTTATGGCCATCAAAGAATCAGTAAGTGTCAGTAAATCTTTTCATTTTTTTTGCTGCTGCTGCCGCTTAATCCTCGTCAAACGAAAAATTCTTCCGAAAAGCCACTTTGCCTCATTAATCAGCTAATATAACTTTCTTAATTGCTGCTTTTTTATTCACCTTTTGGGAAGTTATCAATATGCACTTTCGTTTATATTAGACTCAGAACTGAAGATGAAAATAAGTTAAAATATATCCGTCTGTACCTCGCATAAGTCGATCACTGTAGCCTGTGTGTATGTATCAGAACTAATTATCTGAAAAATTAGATCTTATATCTAAAATTATGTATTTTTTTTTTATCTAAAGAAAAATAGATCCTTTATCTAAAATTATCTACTCTAGATTTGGGCATTATTTGTCCAAAATGATCATGGGGACCCAATGGGCAAGTTTTTTAAAGAACAACCATAATCATTCTTAGGAGGTGCTTAGTGGTGTACTGATGCAAATTTTTGAGGTTATAGACCCCAAAGTGTGACCAGAAACACCCAGAAACACAGAAATGAGCAAAGAGAGAAGTAACTGTATCCTGATGGTTGGTTGGGCTTGCCATTTGTTGGGCCACAGCTATTCAACATTAATCGTCCATTTTTGTCATCAAGGGTGTCATAGAGTTATTGCTTGTCTATAGCTTTGAGAAGGATCATCAACATTCAAATAGTTATTCGGATAATTAATCTATTCATTGGTTGTGTTGTTAACACGTTTCAACCAATCCATTCTACAGCCTTCCTCTGGTGTATTATCCAAGTGTGATGGTTGTGAACAGATTCTTCCGATGGTAGCAATGTTATAAGATTTGGTTAGGGTGATGTCTTTTCCTTTCCTTGTTACACCTGGATTACACCCCTATTTTCATTGCTTACATTCACTGATTAATTACATAGAAAAGGCCAACCTGTGTGTGGTTAGATCAGTCAATTAATTGAATTAATTGACTCTTTGGTCAGACTAACAGTTACCAAGTCACAGGGTTAGATTCTAGAGTTACAACTCAACAAAGCACTTTTAACCTTCTTATGATACATCTACCTTAGGAACACAAATTGAGGATGTAACTAAAACCTTTTGATCACACTTCTGTCAAATTAAGATAAGATGTGACTATTTGCACCCATAAAAAATGATGGGATTATTTGTTATGGATTGGTGCAACACGCTCATCTGACCCTCACTCTCTTCTGTGCAGTTCTGTTCTGGATTAAAGCAAGTGAGCAAAACTCGAATCAGCAGCTGCCATTCTAGCTACTCTTGCTGTTCGCTTGGACAGTTGCTACATGAAGATTTTGTACACTATTTAAGCAGCTTGAGCTTGGCTTAATGGATATTCCACTAGTCTACCCCCCAGAGGGTAGGACATTCGAATAGTGGTAGGGCTTCTTTGATTTAATTTATCTGCTTGCTTTGGTGTGATAGAAACCAGCAATATATGTATACATATCTCGATGAATGAATCACTTGAGTGTCGGTATCTGAAGATTTTTTCTATGAGATTTGTATACGTAAGATAGATCTTTTTTCTATGAGATTTGCATATGTAAGATAGATCTTTTTTCTATGAGATTTGCATACGTAAGATAGATCTTTTTTCTATGAGATTTTTATACGTAAGATAGATCTTTTTTCTATGAGATTTGCATACGTAAGATAGATCTTTTTTCTATGAGATTTGCATACGTAAGATAGATCTTTTTTCTATGAGATTTGCATACGTAAGATAGATCTTTTTTCTATGAGATTTGTATACGTAAGATAGATCTTTTTTCTATGAGATTTGCATACGTAAGATAGATCTTTTTTCTATGAGATTTGTATACGTAAGATAGATCTTTTTTCTATGAGATTTGTATACGTAAGATAGATCTTTTTTCTATGAGATTTGTATACGTAAGATAGATCTTTTTTCTATGAGATTTGTATACGTAAGATAGATCTTTTTTTCCTATGAGATTTGCATACGTAAGATAGATCTTTTTTCTATGAGATTTGTATACATAAGATAGATTTTTTTTCTATGAGATTTGTATACGTAAGATAGATCTTTTTTCTATGAGATTTGTATACGTAAGATAGATCTTTTTTCTATGAGATTTGCATACGTAAGATAGATCTTTTTTCTATGAGATTTGCATACGTAAGATAGATCTTTTTTCTATGAGATTTGTATACGTAAGATAGATCTTTTTTCTATGAGATTTGTATACGTAAGATAGATCTTTTTTCTATGAGATTTGTATACGTAAGATAGATCTTTTTTCTATGAGATTTGCATACGTAAGATAGATCTTTTTTCTATGAGATTTGTATACGTAAGATAGATCTTTTTTCTATGAGATTTGCATACGTAAGATAGATCTTTTTTCTATGAGATTTGTATACGTAAGATAGATCTTTTTTCTATGAGATTTGTATACGTAAGATAGATCTTTTTTCTATGAGATTTGCATACGTAAGATAGATCTTTTTTCTATGAGATTTGTATACGTAAGATAGATCTTTTTTCTATGAGATTTGTATACGTAAGATAGATCTTTTTTCTATGAGATTTGCATACGTAAGATAGATCTTTTTTCTATGAGATTTGCATACGTAAGATAGATCTTTTTTCTATGAGATTTGTATACGTAAGATAGATCTTTTTTCTATGAGATTTGTATACGTAAGATAGATCTTTTTTCTATGAGATTTGTATACGTAAGATAGATCTTTTTTTCTATGAGATTTGCATACGTAAGATAGATCTTTTTTCTATGAGATTTGCATACGTAAGATAGATCTTTTTTCTATGAGATTTGTATACGTAAGATAGATCTTTTTTCTATGAGATTTGTATAAGTAAAATAGATCTTTTTTCAATGAGATTCGTCCATGGTAGATAGATCTTTTTTCTTTTGTCTTGAATAATAAGTGATTTGATTGAATGGTGGCCATTATAATTAGCTTGACAATTCTCATCATCTATTGTGATGTTCTAGGTGAGGTGATAAAGAAAAAAAAGTACTTTCTAGATTTGAAGACCTGATAGGTGCAAGCAGCCTAATGGTAACCGGCACAAAGAACAGAATTAGTAAGCAGAGGCAGTTTTGGCAGAGGCTGCCTGCAGTCACTTTGCTATAATGTCCATGGGAAAGGTGTGAATTATGTAATAACAAAAATACTTCATCTATGCACTTAAGTTTGTTCTATTTGACACTTTATCCAAATTTAGGTTTTATACCAAATTGGTCCCCAGTTAATGTCCGGCAGTGTTCATACTTGATTTATTTTTTGAATTTTAGACTTTTAGTGATCACTGACTAATAAAAAGCGAGTGAAGTAACTTATTCATTGATCACCCCTTTTCTCTCTAATTTTTTAATTGATCACCCCTAATATGGTATGCTGCCTAAAGATATTGGTCACCTAACAGTTTTTATTAAGTGATTGACCAGAACCCCCCCCCCCCCCCAAAAAAAAACAAAACAAAAAAACAAAACAAAGAAAACAAAACAAAAATTCAATTTTTGGTCGATTTGTTCTGGGCTTTAAACACATTGCATATTGATTCTTTCAGCTATGGCTTTTCCTGCTTTTTCACTTCAAAAAGATATATCTTTTTTATAATATTCACTTTATGTTCTTGCTCTGCACAAATGATTGGGCTTACCTCCCTTGCTTTGAGGGAACTCTTTTTTTTTTTTTTTTTTTTTTTAAAGGGAAACCTGTTTTTATTGTTAGTGGATTTTAAATTACACATCATTGGTCAATTTTTTTTTGCTCTGTAGTCAACAAAAGAAAATGAATTATTTTTTTTCCAGGTTTTTAATTGTTATTGCAAAAAAAAAAAAAAATCCCAATACAGGTGTCCCTTGTTATAATGCAGGTGTTGGGGTCCAAGAAAGCCAAGAGCATTATAATCAAGCCATGCTTATCACGGTTGCCAATTTAGTTATTTTGTTACAAGATTCTAGCTCTTTTACAGCCAGATTATTATTTTGGGGTCCACTATCCACCTACATAATATTGTACTGTAACGAACTGCATTATACCAGGAAGGCCTGTAATAAAGTATTCTAGACGTATCTACCAGTTTTTATTGTGGTAAAAAATGTTGCCCATTTCTCTAATTTAAAGCCATTAAAAATTGTTTATCATCCCCCAGATTGTTGTCTTTTCTAATGAGTTTTTTTTAATGGGCTCATATTTTTTTTAATGGGTTCATAATTCTTTTTTAATGGGTTTGTAAATTTCATTTCCATCACTGGTTTCTGATAGAGTATTGATTAGATTTCATCAAAATAAGAATGTCTGTTAATATATAGTTTAGCCCAGCTTCTGAACTACATATTTCTAGGAGTTGAAATAATTTTTGTACTCGACCAGTTATAAAAAGATAGAATCTCAGGCTGTTTTACAAATGGATTCAATTTACATAACTTGTTTAATTTATTCCATTCTAATGAATATGAATACTGGCGGCCGCCATTTTGGAGCTGGGTCTAGCTGTCTTGGAGCTAGATTAATATTTTCGGGTTCACTATCCACCCACATTATAATGTGAACCTTTGTATTACCAACTGTGTTATAAGGGCTTTTTTTCCTTCTGCAAAATAGAACACATTTTTTTCATGAGACTGAATTCTTCATCTTCAAATTTTTATTTATGAATTTTTTTACAGTGGTGTAGTGCTGTGGGAAAGGTGTTTCTTTACTTTGTTTGGCAAGGGTGATAGCATCCCATCGCTATCTATATACTACTAAAATCCTCTTTTGATTCATCTATTTGTACTCTTAAATAAGCCGAAACAGTGTGTTGTAGCTAATCCAGGTACGCCTAAAATGTGCCCCCCCCTCCTGAACTACCCTACTGTAGAGGCTTCCTTCATTCACTAGAGCAGGTAGCTCTGTGTCCCCTCACTTTTTTTTTTTTTTTTTTTTTTTTTAGCACTACACCTCTGGTTCCACACAAAACAAATGTTGATTTTTGCCTGGAAAAAAAAAAAAATCTCCAGACAAGATTTTTTGAAAATTTTCATGATAATTATTTATTAATTTCTTTGTGCTATTCCAGAATTTTGAAAATTACACACTTTTCTTTCTCTCTTTCCCTCCCCCGCCTTTTTTTTTTTTTTTTTTTTTTTTTTTTTTTTTGTTCGTCTTCTCTCCCAACTGCCCTCCAGGAAAAGTCAGATTTGGTAAGCGAAACATTTCTTATCTGTCTTGGATGTTTTCTGGATGTGTTTTAGGAAGCTTCCATCTTCCGGAATGTTCTAAGAATTTTAACTCTTAATTTCATTAATCGCTTGATACCACTCAAAATTTCTATATAACTCTTCTGTGAATGAAACAAAAAAAAATTAAGGAACTCTTTTCGTGAATAGAATAGAGAAAAAAAAAACAAAACGTATCTAAATCAAAGAGAGGTAACTTTAATCAACCGTTATCACTTTTTACTACAATTCAATTTTTTTTTTAATATGGATTTAAGAGTTAAAGCTAAATAGTTTTTGCTTTGTGATTTGGTTTTCTGTAAAGAAAAAAAAGAACAAATCTAAAATCTGTGCTAATGATTTGGATCTTATACAGTTGAGCTTTACACAACTCACAAGCTGTTGATAATTTTTATTCATTTTTGTTTTATCTCGCCTCACTGTTAGTAGTTTCAAGGCTAACACTTATATCACATTGTAATTCACCAAATGCCTGTCTGTTTGTCATCACATAACTTGAGGACAGCTAGCGCTATAAATTCTCGGTGGTTACCAGTTGGAACTCAGAGCTAATGAATTTGTGGAAATTCCATAAGTTTTTAGTGAAAGGTTCAATATACTATATAAATCTAATGTTGAATTGGATCTTTATTTTGTGTCCAATCAGGTTTGCTAAACCAAATCTTCTTGTTTTACCATATAAAGTAGGCCTATAGCTGCCATTCTATCCATAGGGCAGGTTTTCAGCTAGTAGGTGTAATTTTAATTGATATTTTTTTTTCTTATTTACATTAGAATTCATTTTGTCTATTTGATAGTTAAAAGAAATCATTTCAATTCAATACACTTGTTAAACCATGAATTCTAACCAGTGAGTGAACATTCAGAACTTCAGAGAGTGTCTGCAAAGCCAAAGGCAATTTGATTGCATCTAATTTTAACGACCTTTTTAGTACACAGGGCTGGCTGTAAGGCAGTTGGTCCAACTGCTCGGAATCGAGACCCGCCCCAGGGTGATCTATTCTAGTCTTGTCAAATAGGCACAACATATTGTAACATAAACCTCACACAATATAGATTATAGAGAACAGTGAGTTTAATTTTCTGCTGAATTCAGAAGTGTTTATATTTTGAACTTCTATTTACTCAACTTGAATCAAATGAAATAATAATTATACAACATTGGAGAATGTATTTCTGTGAATTTTCTCAATTACACACATTTTGATAGTTTTCCCCTCTATGGTCGAGATATGTCTATAATAAGCATTATTTATGTCTCGAAGATTCTACAGACCTTGGCTGCAAACCTGGGGGGGTCATGCAAACAATGTTCCCAATAAGGCTCCGCAGCTCTTTAGGTCGGCCCTGTTTGTACAAATAATCAAATTTATTATTTCGGAAAGTATTCTTTCATCTTGAAAATGAGATGACTTTCTTCCACCGATGATATCTCATTTCTAGCCTTTGATGAGTGGACTGAAGTTGATACAGATAAATCTCACTGCTGGTTAATGAAAACACTCTTTCTTATTAAATAAGAGTAGGAGTTAATTTTGATAACTTTTGATGAGCTAAAGTTTCAGTTGTAGTTATGAAAGAATAACTACGAATTCTGTTCCTTTAAAACTAGTCTCTAGAAATAGCCAGTTTTGTGAACAGACATTCTGATCATTGTTGATTTTGACTATGGATGCATAATGAGTAAATACCATTTTCCCAATAAAAGCTGTTTGATGTAAGATATTTCCATAAAACTTCTTTATTTTTACAATATTATTCGCTTTAACTGTGTATATATTTTGATGGAATTTAGATATTTAAATGAGTTTGAATTTCGTTGTAGCAATGATAAATATTGAAAACAAATATAATCCATGGTATAAAGAAAAAAATTCAATATAGATAATTAATATTAAATACCACTTATTGAATTGAATAACCCCGAAAGAATTTGTATTCCTGTCTGTGAGCAATTTAGGTGAGAATATAGGATTTTCATTTTTATGATTGATTTGTATGTTTCTTTGATTTTTGCCCTTATGTGCATCCGTAGTCAAAATCGACAATGGTTAAAATGTCTTCGTCCGTAAAACTTGGTATTGCTTTGTCCCATAATACTTGCCATTTGATCAAAACTTGATAACGAATCTACTCTCATTATTTTCAATTATTTAGAACTATCAAGACTTTAAACTTGAGCGAAGCATTCAGTGCATGATCTGTGTTATTCTTTGCTGTGAATAGCATGAAATTCTTCCAACCATTAAACTGGTTCTGTGCTGTGAATGTCATGAAACCTTTTCAAACCATTAAACTGATTCTGTGCTGTGAATGTCATGAAACCTTTTCAAACCATTAAACTGATTCTGTGCTGTGAAGTCATTAAACTTTTTCATCCATTAACTGGTTCTGTACTGTAAATAGCATGAAACTTTCCCAACCATTAAACTATTTCTTTACCCTGAATGTCATTCTTTTCTGTTTACACCGGTTTATTTTTGTTTGTTCTTTATAAACCGAAAACCTCTTTTCTGGAACCTGCTAACATTTTCTCAGACTCGTAGAGCTTTTTATGTTTCATTATGCTTCTGTTACGGAAAAAAGTAGTGGAATTTGATGTTAGACAGGATAGGATTAAAGCCATTTGATGCTCTAAATGGTACCCCCACTGCCTTGGCCCTCCCCTTGCTCAACTGATAAAATTTTCAAAAATTAAACATTCCTAAAGAAATTGAGGTCGTATTCATGTAAAACATATCAAATTACATTAGACTTCACTGAACCGAATCTTTACCAACAAAACTTGTGCTTACATAATGATCAGTTTTCTGTAATAGTATTTGTGTGGACGATTGAGACATTTAAATGTTTGAATTAACTCTCTCTCTCTTTATATATATATATATATATATATAAGAAAAAAAAAAAAATTTTAAATTTAAAATTTCATATCAACAATTCAAACTACTTGTGAAAATTAGAATGAGGGGAACTGCAAGAGACCTGTGGTGCCCTCCCCCCCTTTGGATACACTAAGCATATGCTTATACTAATGGTTAATCTAGGGCTTATGTTGGACAAGACTAGTTTCTTCATGAGATCATGAGAAGTCCTTCATCAAGCCCATTCCCAGGGAACAGCTAGTAGCTGGTAGGGGCATCCAGTGAGTCTGGGGGTAGTCAGCAGACCTGCTCAGTATTGCTTAAAAAGTGCTATTTTAAAAAAAAGATAGCCAAAAAATGCCATGACACATCAAAAAGATACTAAAAATGGTTGAAAACACGCTAAAAAAAAGGGCAGAATGTTTATGCATGTCTGCTCTAATTTAGTGCATTTTTGCATTGCTGAAACCAGAAATGGGCTGAATTAGCAACTCTGGAAGTGTTAAGAGCTTAAAGCTATTTAACAAGATAATTCATTTTTGATAATTCAAGTATATTGATTTCAAGCCTTTTTTTCTGAAGTCTCAAGCTATTCTAATGTATGATGATCAGACATGAATTCTTGAAGGTTTCTATCATATAATATTCATGACGTCACAATAAGGTAAATCAACCAATGATATCATCCCATTTGAGCACAAACAAACAAACAAACAAACAGGAAATCAACATATAAGCTCATTATATGGTTAGAAATTTCACCCTGATTATTATCATTGTACCTTCGCAGCTTAGAATGACAGAGGTACTAAATTTTTTACAGTTGACCATCGCTAATCTGGCACTAATTTCGGCTAGCGTAATTTCATCTGTTGATGTCTGTCAAATCTGATGTGGAGGCTAATTGTCTCCCTTGGATTTCAGGCACCAGATTCAAAAGTAAACAAGTACACTTGTAGCCATAAAGCTAGCTGTGGTTCCAATGAATAAAGGTTGTGCTTCTCATGGAGTAAAGATTTTGTTACATATACTTGTGTTAGTTCCATTATGATAAGATGATTAATAGAGTTTCCAAATAATTTCAAGGTGCATTCAGCAAGTTTGTTTGTTGGTTCTATGATCTAAGCGATAGATAATTGGAGTACTACATGGAGTCCTTCTTGGTGTCTCTAGGGCAAGAAATATTTCTTTCCTCTCCAAGTTACACAGTCCTAAGAACAGGGAAGAATGTCTAGTCCGGGGAGAGGTATGTTCTTGTCTTCCCTATAGGTATTAGTATGCAGTAATAACTCACAGTGTCAGGTGGAATTTAAATTTGGTTTGCCGATTCTGTTTTCCATGCTAATAACTGTTACGCGCCAGGCCCGAACCCACCATTCCATGAGCAGATTTATAGTGTTACAAATCACGCGATTGATTGATGTTTAGTTGTACTTTGGCTCAATTTGTTGATGGCATGAGTTTGTCAGTGTTAAAAAGCATGGATCATTGCCTGTTTGTTTGTTTTTCCTATATTGTTTGTTTACACTACAAACAAGCTTCTGAGAATCAGAATACAAATGCATGGAGACTATCAGTTGAGATGTTGTCTAATCCATTGTATGATCCCTTCCTCTTACTTCAGATAACTGTGGTTTTTATTCATATTCATTTATACATACATATATATATATATCCATTTCCTCTTTCTTGCATGGTCTGTTTTATTTGATATTCTTTTATTCCATCTCAATGTATTCAGATGGTGATTATTGGCATCTTGATCTTCAAGTGAGGAACGACTTTGCTTAACTCTTCAAAAAAAGATGAATGTCATCTTTGAGACGTATGTGTTTGCTTAAAATTGTCAATCTTTATGACGTGAACATTTTGACATTTGATATGTGAGTGTTTATCAAAGATTTCTTTTGACAAATATTAAGTGATTTTTTTTCCACATTATTATTCAAAATGTTGGTTCACAAGTGATATATGCTTAAATTTACCAAATGATTAAATACGACCCATCAGTGCATTGTGTGGAACCCATCATATGATGAAGTGACAATATTGGAAGGCTTGTTATACAAATGAACTTTTATTTCAATGTTTTTTCCAAACCAGATTCGGTCAAGTAATAGGAGGTTTATGTAAACTCTTATGTACTCAAAATTACTACATGACCAAAAGACATGGTCAAAATCTTACCCAACAACATAGGTCCCAGCCCATCACACAAACTTTTCTAACCTCGGACGATTGCATCTAACTGGAATAAATCCCCTCAATCCTCCATTACTCAAATTCTAATCTGCTGAAGGGATGACCTCTTGAACCTGGAAGCTGATATCCCTAGGGACTTGAGACAAATATCTTTGCTCAGCCACCTACCACAAATCACTGACCAACTATAAAGACACCAGATTCTTGCATGAACCTCCTCATTTCTTGATAAAGCTTGGTTTGGGTGAAACTCCGGAATAAAAGATTCATTTATGCAACAAGCTTTCTTATACAGTCATTTCACTCTCATATTATCGGCTTAACCATAATCCATATCAATACACTGATATATATATATATATATATATATATATATGTATATATATATATATATATATATATATATATATATATATATATATAACTTTTTACAATGTTCTGTTCTCTTTTGAGGCTGGAGTAGTAAGTTTTAAGACTGGCGATCACTCTAATGATTCTCCTGTGCTGTTCAACCTATTGCTTTAGTACTGTATATTTTTTATTAAGTTTTAGCCCTCAGTAGGCAACTTTTGCTAAGCAAAAAGTTAGTCCTGTCACATGTCATGTCAATTTCAGTTATGAATAAACTACTGTACTAGTTACTGGCTTTTGAAGTACTAAGTGCACAAAATCTTGTGACCCTTGAAAAAGAACGTTGAGTGCTAAAGGTTAACTGTTCAATATTTTGGTATAAGTATGATTTAACGGGCAATGTCTCATACAATTTTTTCTCTTCAATGTTTATTGTTATTTGTTGGATTAAACTATCAGAAGACATCTCTAACTTTTTCTCGATGGGTCATTTAATTGTTCAAATATATGACTTATTTTCCTGTGGTCAGTATCAACCCCTGGATGTGGGGATTGTTGTACTTCTATTACACAGTCATGATTTCATTTCGGTCAGTTTTTTCGCTATTTCATATTTGGTCAGTAGTTGACCTTATAAGTGAATTTTTGAACTTTTACTCACTAGGATTCTTTGATTTGACTCGTCTTGTCCTTAAATTTTGTACTCTGATAACTTCTGTCTGTAAAAGTTCTTGAAAATCTGGGTAGAGACATAAAAATATGTAGATTCTGAATGCTGAGGGTGAGACTAGGTGGTGAAACGGTGTTAGATAAATTTTCTTCTATATGCACTCAGTAGTGTCAGTGAATTTTTCTGTAAATTTTGCGATGTTTTCATAAAAATAGTTCACAATTTTATAAATAGAGAAATTTGACATTTTATAAAGCAATATAATGTTGCATTCCATTTGAGGAATCTATATAAATGGACACACTAGCAATTGCATCCACTATCGAATTATTACATTTTCTCTCTGAAACCGGAAGATCATTAAGATAAAATGCGGAATTTATTTTTAGGTTTACATATGAAACCGTCCAAAAACCCTGAACAAAAATATTTAAATAAAAATCATCTAAATAGCTATTTTGAGCCTTCGAACGCAATCTGAAACATTTAAATCTAGATGGAAAACATCTGCAAACGCTGGATATCAATTACATCCCTTTAATTACTTCTTGTTTTAAAATTTTGTGATTCATTTGAGAATCATTTCAATGAATATATATATCATTCGTACATATATTAGCGTACCTGTGTTGTCAAAAATGTTTTGCTCCTTTTCTTTTTCTTTTTCGTCCTTATAGCAGGTGACGAATTTCTGAGTGTGTGTGTCTGTGTGTGTGCAGTTTCCAGGCGTGTGATTTTTGATCGATCCTCACCAAATTCTGAGAGGACACATATTTTCAATATATCTTGAAGCACTTTTTTCGAATTAACAAGAAAAAAAAATTTCACATTGCTTTGTGCTTAGGTATTCTGTTGCGTGTTTCCTTGATTGTAAAAAAATTGGACATTTTTTTCTCTCTTCAATTATTACGCATTCTCTGTATAACTAGAGAATACTTTATTCTTTGTTTGTTTGTATATTTGTGGCTATTATAGGCGTCCCCCATTATGATGCAGGTGTCAGGGTCCAAGGAAGCCAACCGTGTTATAACTGAGTTGTGACAACAAGGGTTTATAATTTAGCTATTTTTGAGCAGGATCTAACTCCAAAATTACTGGATCTAGCTCTTTTGGAGCTATGTGACTTTTTAAGGGTTCACCTTATCATCATCATCATCATCAGTCTTTTAATGTCTGTTGTTGGACATAGACCTTTGCGAACCTCATTATAATGGGTGGGGCCTACATCATGAAATTTTTTTTCTGTTTCCCTGACGGAAATGGTTCAGGATAATCGCTTTCTCTGTGGCATCTATTTACATAATAAGCAGGGATTGATCCCTCCCCCCTGCTGTTTCTCTATACGTAACAATGGACGCTCTTACTTAAAGGTAACAATTTTGCTGATAATATCTCCTACCCATGATCTAAAACAATGGTCTCTTCCATTGAAATGATTTCAGCAGTTTATTTTCTGATATGAAATCTTGTAGAAATTGAGATATATCTATTAATCCCCCCCCCAAGGATTAAGTACTTGATGCCATAAATCTTGTCAATGTGATGATTTTTGTCCTCAAGGTTTTGAGAAATCTTTCAAATATTTTGCGAATTGAATCTACTGTACCTGGTAGATGTAACCACTATAACGTCTTATTTCATTTATAAGAGTGCATTACTGCAGTCCTCAAATAGATAGTATAATCTGAACTGAAAGACAATTTTTTTTCACTTAGCCTCTGTGGTTAGTATTGATTGTGAGAAACTGTCGACCAAAGCTAATAATATAGGTCTCTTCAGTTTTTATGTGATTCTACTGGTTCTCTATCTATCTATCACACAGGCATTGCCACTGGAGCTAGAGGGATGCAAATTCAATCATTTACTCTTTGTTTGGAAAAAGTGTTTTTCTTTGAAAATTTTATGCCAAAACGAGTTTGTCGTGAGGGTTTAATTTACAATGTATTTTCATGCTAAATTGGTCCCATAGTTTTTGTCAGCAATGTTAACGTTTGTCGTTTTTTTTTTGTTTTTTTTTCCAAATTTGGGCTTTTCAGTAGTCCAACAAAAGATAAGAGAATTAACTTATTCATTGATCACTTTTTGTCCAATTTTTTTCAATTGATCACCCCTAACACATGGTTTCTATTGAGTGACTAACCCGATCTGTTATTTTTCTATGTTTATTTATTTATTTTTTTTTTTGTAAAAAAATACTCAGTTTTGCTTTTCAGAAATTAAATTGTTTTGGCGATTTGAATGAACTTTTCAATCTGCTTACAATTGGTGCTAAACATTATTTTCCTCCGCAGGAGATGAATGTCATGTTATATGGGTTAAAATGACTCTCTCTTTCAAACATGAAAAAAGTCTTTTTGTCTATAGTATTGTGAGGGGTCATTAATGTACCATTCAATAAGTTTTTTAGATGATTAAACTCCCTTTTGTTATTTGTATTGTTGACTCAACGTTTCGGCCGATTTCCACTTCTATGTGGTTCGTACACAACAGGGATAAGGTATAGGAATCTAGGCCCAACAAGGAAAGGGAAGGAAAACCCTCAAATCCTATGTTATAGGCATTGCTGCCATTGGGAGAGGGAAATTCCTGTTAACTACTGTCACATTTGGGTAGTAAACCTGAAGAAAGCTGTAGAATGGATCTGCTGAGATGTATTGAAGACTCAAATAACAAAAGGGTTCAGTGGTATACTTGGAGGACTCATTGTAACTCATCCAAACTCTATAAATGTCCATATAGAGCTTGGTAGATTGACCCCCTTGTCATAATACCAGCACATTAGACACAGTTAAATATTTGTGTAAATCTTTTATGGAATAATTGACCATGGATGATAAATATCCATCTTCTGACAGAATTCTTTCTTGGACAAAAAAAAATTTTGGCTGTGCAAAAATCGAAAAATTAGCACAGAAGTACTGAAATATGTTGGCTTTTTTTTTTTACCATTTCTAACCATTTTAAGCATCTTTGGGGTATTTTTGGTCTTTTTTCTTTATTTAGTGTTTTTTGGCAGTCAGACTAGCATGAAAATATTTTTCAGTCCTGGCAATTTTTTCCTGTTAACAACCATGAATGGCCACCTCCGTACTTGCATCTATGGTGATTCCATTTGAATAAATGTTGATATTTTTGCGTTGGTTGCAACTGAGTTGAAGAAGGTATTTGTTCCGAGAAGTGGCATTCCAATGAATGTCATATGGCATGTCTTGGTGAGGTAGAAGAAGAAATTAATCCAAATCCCAATATCTATTCTTTTCATATCTGGATAGAAAAGTCCAACGCTGTTGAATCAAATCTGCTTCCAAACGATTTCCATGAATGCTAATTTGTCATCATCCTATTCAACTCTGAAGAGGCAGGTGATTATATAAACATAGAGCCATTAAGATTGACTGCGTGTAGCAAAGAAAGGCATATAGCACAATAACTCATTTCATTATTGAAGATGGTTTCCTGCTGGTAAAGCCATGTTTGGCCTTGGCATTAGACATTGTCAGCCACTTTGAGACATCTTGACATTTCAAATTTTAAGGAGAATCTAGTTAAACCCCTTGGATTGCTTTTATTTGAGAAATATTGCTTGGCTTGATTTCATAATAATTAATATAGGTTTGAAATACCGCCTTTTCTCATACTTCCATTGGAAAACGACCTTGGGGGACCGAGAGAATGGGATTGTCAACCGTGTAACAACCCTCCCGCTTTGTAAATATTCATCCATTGGTTGCTATGCGAATATCCGCACAGCCACGAATATCATCAGAAAGATGGACAACCAACATGGAATGGGTTTCACTCACTATCCAAAAGCAGAGCGTTCCTGTGAAACCTTTCGTAAGCTTAAATGGCATGAGTCGAAGAAGCAATTACCATTAATTCATGTGGGGAATATATTTTTAGCGTACCCAGTCTCCAAAAATACCCATGCATGAGATTTCGTGATTGTAGAAAATATCAACAAAAATCCTACATGGACTTTTGAAATGCACAAATATCTTAGCTATACAGTGAATGTAAAAAGTGATATACTGCAAAAAGATTTGTTTTGATATCATTTTAATATTATTTTAAAGTATGATAGGGTTGGACTATTTACATACGTGTTTATATGTTAACAATGTTTCGTCCATGTACCCTCTAGCCTTCGTCGGGTGTTGTTGGTTCAAGAATATGGAATCACTACTCGGAGCTCATGCTCGATTAGACCGGACATGTCATATTTGTTTTTTTCAATGTTATGATGAGATGTCTCAATTGGAAGCCTTTTCAAACCTTTATTAATTTTTAAGAAATCAAGCAGCATCGGGTGTTGTTGGTTCTAGAACATGGAATCACTACTTGGAGCTCATGCTCAATTAGACTGGACATGTCACATTTGTTTTTTTTCAGTGTTATGATGAGATGTCACAATTGGCAGCCTTTTCAAACCTTTATTAATTTTTAAGAAATCAAGCAGTATTTGTCCAATAAAATTGAGCTTTTTTTTTTTATGTATCTGATGCTTTTTGCCCTCGCCGTGTTTGGTGTGTCTGGAATCTTCAAACGTAGAATCGTTTTCTGCCCTTAGGATTGAATAAATCTTAAAGAATATCAATGATTGAATGAATCAATCAAGTGTCATGGCGTTCAGTATGGACGTTTGTGTCTCCCTCCATTGTGGTCATCCTCCGTCGCGGGCTCCCGCGTGTCTCCCTCCTTCGCGGTCTCCCGCATGTCTCCCTCCTTCACGGTCTCCCGCGTGTCTCCCTCCTTCGCGGTCTCCCGCGTGTCTCCCTCCTTCGCGGTCTCCCGCGTGTCTCCCTCCTTCGCGGTCTCCTGCGTGTCTCCCTCCTTCGCGGTCTCCCGCGTGTCTCCCTCCTTCGCGGTCTCCCGCGTGTCTCCCTCCTTCGCGGTCTCCCGCGTGTCTCCCTCCGTCGCAGTCTCCCACGTGTCTCCCTCCGTCGCGGTCTCCCGCGTGTCTCCCTCGTCGCGGTCCCCCTTGTTTCTCTCTCAAACATATTCTTCCATGTTTCTTCTTGATTTCTTTCAATCCCCAATAAATCAAAAACTGTCAATGTAGGTTTCTTCAGTTTACAATTAGGTGCAACTGGCCACACCATTTAAGCATTTAATCGTTGTGTCTAGAAAAAACTCTGAAGTAAAAAAAAAATGGGTTTTTAGTAAGGGTTCAATTGACAATGTAAGTTCATGCTGAATTGTTCCCTCTATTTGTGTTCAGCAGCCTCCACACTTGTTTTTCTTTTCTTTTTTTCCTAAATTTGATCGTTTTAATGATCTATTGAAAGGGGAGAGAAGTAACTTATTCATTGATCACCCCTTTTTCTAATTTTTCAATTGCTCATCCTAGCACACCAAAAGCTGTTGGTCACATGACAGTTTCTATTGAGTGACTAACCAGACTTGTTATATCTTGTTGAAAATTGTCCTTTTACTTGGCCTTATACATGCACTAAAATTTCTCAGTGTAACAATTTTTTTTTTTTTAATAAATATTAGGGGTTTTAGCTTTCTTCAATCGGGGGTTTCCATACTTTTTCTCTCAGCAAACCCCCTTTGACCTGTCCAGTAGTGCTGTGAAGAACATTGTGTAAAATGTAGGAAAAGACAGACATGTAGTATTTGTCTGTAAGTCCATTCAATTTAATCTTACACTGTTGATGATGTGAATAAACATGGTTCTTTCTAATAAGTGAATTGGTCCTGGTATAATATCACATTCATATCACCGTCATGGATATTACACATGAAGGCTGTAGAATGAATTGGTTGGAATGACCTGTTAACACAAGCAAGGAGCTCAATCTTCTGGTAAACTATTTGAATGTGAAATGCCTTTTAATAAACTTAAGGAGTTAATACGGTATCAACTCCTGATACAGTATTTGTGTCACTCCTCCAAATGCAGTATTTGTGTCACTCCTCCCGATGCAGTATTTGTGTCACTCCTCCAAATGCAGTATTTGTGTCACTCCTCCCGATGCAGTATTTGTGTCACTCCTCCCGATGCAGTATTTGTGTCACTCCTCCCGATGCAGTATTTGTGTCACTCCTCCCAGCACAGTACTTGTGTCACTCCCTTTGATACACTATTTGTGTTTCAGAGAGACATGCCTGCATATCATTCTCAATCAGGTCTTACACAAAACTAGGTTTATACTGTAGCATTTAGAAAAAAAAACAAAACTTGAAGAGCGTGTAGTGAAGTCGAAACAAGTGCAATACGCATACAAACCCAGAGAGATTTGAACTGTCAAAATAATCCTTCTGATTTAAGCATTTTTGCCAGTTCTGGATCGGGATTAGAGGACATAATTTTTTAGTAGTGTTCTGGTTACTTCGAAATCCCAGTGTTTTTTCAAACTTAGCTTATCCCTGAAATCCCCCCCTGCATACCCCTAGGGCGGTATGTGTACCTCCAGTTTGGGAATCCTTGTTTAAGATGTGGGTAGCATTTGTAGAATTTTACAAAAAAAAAAAATTGACCATAGCCATGTTTTTTGGATGATACTCTTGGTGAATGAAACTAATAGAATTTCACATGCACATAATAAGTAAATAAATATTAGGTGTGTGCAAAAGTTCCCAGGACTTTTTTTTGGAAACTAAAGACTAATACTGTGGAAAACTACTTTTTTTTTTTTTTTTTTTCATTAATCTTTTTCTTCTTTTTTCATTTTTTCATTTTTTTTCTTCTTTTTTATTTTTTTTTTCATGGGAAACTTTTGCACACATTCAGTACAGTGTGTCTCAAAAGCAACAAAGGTATTAAAAAATAATATTTTACTTCAATTATCATTGAAGAGAGAAAGAGACAAATAACCCTCGCTTTTTATTAGAAACTGTCAACCAAAACTTTCTGTAAAGATTTCTTCAGTTTTCAAGTGATTCTGACTGGTTATGTATGCATGTCGAGTGTACAGGATGTACCGATAGGACCACAGAATTGAAAATTCAAACCTTTATGTCTCCTGTTCAGAAATTTTTTTTCTTTCTAACCCTCCCCGATATTTTAAGGTGGGGTTGAATTTACAATGTAAGCTCATGCTAAATTGGTCTCTCAGTTTGTTTCCGTCTATATTCATACTTTAAAAAAAACAAAAACAATTCAGACTTTTATTTTTAATACTTTTGTTACTTTCTGGGTACCCTCCACAATTAACAATGTTAATGTGATATTGTGGAATGTAATTTAAAAAAAAAATCTTTTTCATATACAAGAAAGATGTTAGTGTTTTGAAGCAAATGTTAGATATTTCAATTATCAGTATCTTGATGTATCGATGGGTCAGTAATAAAGGAGTGACAGAACAAAGAAGTGAATAATTGGAGATAAGTTATAAAGGAGAGACCTGGGTATTGCTATGACTAAGTGATGATGTGAAATTCCACTGTTTATCCTTTCAAGAAGGGTCATAAATATTCAAAGAGTTTTTTTCAGATGATTAAATTCATTGTTCTTAGTGTTGCTGACACCATGTTTTGGCTGATTCATTCTGCGGTCGCCTCCAGGTATAATAACATATTCAAATCGCCATCATAGATATTATACATGAAGGTTGTAGAATGAATTTGCTGAAATGGCCTGTTAACAACACAAGCAAGGAGCTCAATTTTCTGATAAACTATTTGAATGTGAAATGCTTTTTAATTACTTTAGAAGTTGATACGGTATTTGTGTTGATACAGTATTTGTGTCACTCCTTCCAAAACAATATTTTGTGTCACTCCTTTGAGCAGGATAGATACTGATGTGGTGTGCATTTTCTTCCAGTAGTAAACTCCATAATAACCAATAATATCAATAACATCTCAACTTTAGTCTTGACTATCCACTTATTTTGTCTGTTACTGAAGGTATTGTTGTAGCACATAACAGCAGTAACATGCATTTTCATTGGCTGCTTGTCCTTTGCCCCCCTCCCTTCCTTTAAAAAAAAAAAAAGAAGATATTAACCCCCTTTCCATCGCCTGGAATGTGTATGCGCCACCTTAGAACAGTCTGCACTAACACATGTCTGTTGACGTTTAATAAACAATGTTTTATTGTCATAAAATTATTGTTATTACTACTATTATTTTTATTATTAATCTATTATTGTTTTTACGTCTATAGATATCTTTATTATTGTTTCTTTCACACAGGATATACACTGGACTGTCATTGACCAATTATTTGATGGGTTATTGATGAGAACAAACAGCAAAATGACTGGATAAGAGCTCTAACTGATTGTGAAGGTTTCTATGTCCAAATTGGTCAAAGTGCTGTTCATGTAGAACACATATTGGCAACCATAGGCTTGCAGCAGATATTCTGTGACCTCTGGCCAATGTAGGCATTTAATTAAAATCTTCTCTGAAAGTCAATTCTATATTGTAAAATTACTATTGTTCTGGCTTCGCAAATCAATAATATGATAATGGTAGTTCATGTTTGTCCAAAATAGAAATTAAGCTTGCTTTCTGTATTCTACATTTCTGAAGTGAAAGTGTGGCCTGATAAAGATGAAAAAAATATCTTATGTTGCCTGTCAGATCAAAAAGGTTGTATATGCCTGATTTAAAACAACCTATTCCCACAGAAAATGCTTTGCAATGTATTTACTAATTAGACAAATAGCCTGAAGATATGGAAGAAGTGCTTTAGAAGAAGCTTGTTCACATTATCTTATTATTGGACATACTTACAAGTGGTGATTAATAATTTTGTGGCCCTGGGTACAAGTACATGAGTTCTACGGGTCCAATTAAATTCACAAACAATTCAAATCTTTGAATGATTACAGAGAAAATTTCAAGATCATAATTGTTTTTATTTTTCTGTTCCAGACTATTGAAACTTGAGTTGGCAATTGTTGAGAAATGTACCAATATGGCCCATTATATAATTTAGCCGCCCACTTTTTAACCATTCTGCCGCATGGCGAATCCTTCTTCAGCATTGTCATTATGTATCTTTTGGGGTGATATTCCCTTGATACCAAGATAACAATGGATTGCTCGATGGGTGATATTGTCCATAAAATTGCTGACTCTTGAGTTTCAATTGACTGAAACAGAAAAAATATAACAGTTATGAACTTGAAATTTTCTATGTAGTCATTCAAAGATTTAAACTGTGTGTAAGTTTAGTTGGACCTGTGTAAGTCATGTCCTTGTACCTTAGCTACAAACTTATTAATCACTTCTCATAAGTATATTCAAATAATACAATATTGTAAACAAGTTTTTTTTTGTCACTCTTTCATATTTGTAGGATATTTTTCTATCTAATAAATACACTGCAAAGTATCGTCTGTGTTGTTTTTACATGAACAACACTTGAATCAATTTGACAACAGAAACCTTCATGGTCAGGTAGAGTTCTTATCTGCAGTCACTCTGCTACCTCTTCATCCTGATTTTTCTTTATCCTATATTGTTTGTTTACTACCTAGTAACACTTTATGGTACATATATTGATAGATGCCTCCTGAGAAGTTTCCTTACATGAGCCAGCCTTAAAGGAGGAGACTTTGAGAAACACTTGAGATTATTTGGAAGAGGAAGTGTTGCAAAGACGGTCATCCTATTGTTATGATTGTCTGTATTACTCTGTCTGTTTGGGGTATGAAGCGAAAGAACCCTATGACTTTGCTCACAACTTTGAAATATCTGGTTGCCGACTGGGCTTGATAGAAAACGCACATCAGAAACATACTTAATAGTTGATAAGGCCAAGCTGAGTATGACTATGGTTATTTGGTTGTAGTAGTCCTCTCGAGTTGTTGTGAGAATTTTACACCGAGCATTTTTGACTATCAATGTTGATGAGCTCCTGATGTTTATGCTGTAAGTTCAAGTCAAAAGCCACTTTAAAAAAAAAAAAAATTCTGATTTCACTCTTAAATTCATTGACTGAAAATGTTGCAACAAAGAGAAGCTAAAAGAATGCTTGTCAAAATTAATCATGAAAATTTCTCATCTCAAAACAAAGTAAAATATTGATTGGACTTCATATCAAAAAAAGAAAAAAAAAAAGAATTATGACTAGCTTTTTCTTCTATCAATATTTCTTTGGTGTTTGAAAAATATGTCGGCCAGGAATTAGCAATACAAGTCATTTTTTTGTAACATGATTATTAATTTTGACTAGCTTTTGCCTTCTTCCTAACTTTCAGTTGCTTTTTATTACAACTTTGAATCAAACTGTAATCCTATGGCAATAATTGAATAGCGGAATCGGGAAATGAAAAGCAAGCCCATAGTGAGAATCAAATTTGTTTAGTATACGCCTGGCTGCTTTAACCAGTCGGCCATGGTGACTATATAGGTAAACAGAAGCTGGTTTTACACTTTTAACCTAACACCCTACAAAAGATGTTCAACGCCTGTGGACGTTTATATTTGAGAACTAGTAGTCTTAATTATAACATCATTTCTAATCGATTGGAATTTATTCTTATCCTTGGATGAAGTATTCTTGGATGGAGAGAAATTATTGATTTTGACCAGTTTATACCTTCATTCTAACTTTAAGTTCCTTCTATTGCAACTTTGAATTGGACCGTAATCCTACAGGAACGATTTAAACAGAGTAAATGGAAATTGTGATAAAAAGCAACTGAACGTAGGATGAAGGTAAAAAAAACCTGGTAGATATTGATAATATTGCAATGTTTCATTCAAAAATAGAAATGAACAATATCATTGTTATAAAACACTGCTAGGTCTTCATTTTGAACCAGCTCAGCATGTAATATCGGTTGTAAGCAGTTGGGTTTAAGGTGTAAAATCAGCTTCCATTTAATTATAAAGTCAGTGTGGCTGATTGGTTAAAAGCAGCCAGTTGTATACTGGACCCCCTGTAGGTAGGGGGTATGAGCTCGATGATCACTATGGGCTGGCTCTGTATTTTCCAACTATGCTATTTAATCGTTTCCATAGAATGATGATCAGAGTCAGAGTTGTGATGAGTTGTTACTGAAAGTTGCAATGAAGGTAAAGACTCGTCAAAATAATGTTGCAATATTTCATCCAAGAATAAAAAATTTGAAAAATCTTTAAAAATATTTTTTCTGTAGCCAGTTAATCCAGTCTGCTCAGATTGTGTAATGGTTTGCACCTCTGCCTCACATGCAGAAGGATACCGGGTTCAATTCCTGGTATGAGCAAAGAGTGTGGAATATTCTTCATCAGGACAAATGATTAAAGCATATTGTCGTAAAGCTATTAGAATTTTAGCTCAGTTCCTCTCTCTGGCATCTGTCAGTCTCACAGGACTCTGGATCCACACCCAGAAAGTTTTGTGCCAAGTTGGATGGAAGACAGGTAGTTGCCCATACGGCAAGTGTTTCCTCTTTTAATCACCTATGTTGTCCTAGATCCAAGACAACTTATCACCCGTGTTGTTGCTGTAGTTGCCAGAATAAGGCTGACAGTAATGTTGTACTGCGTTAGGGACTTAAATTCCCGATTTTGAATTCAGAGTTGTCCTTCTACTCTTGTTGCCTCCCTGGCCTTGAGAGCCGAGTCTGCCCTGCTATTTTACCCACAGCTGAGTGGGGAGGGAGGGTAAGATATGGATTGATGCCTTTCCCAAGGGCATTAGTGTTAAATGAATGTAAACAGCTTCAGAGTTTGAACTCGTCTTGCTGATTCTGTTGTTTGTGCTGTGGGACATCACACGACTCGCACATCTCTGTTATGAAATCCACAATACCCACAAATTGGTCTTTGACAGTCAGTATGGATTTCCTTGTGATCTTTCCATCTTTGTTATTCCTTCATGATGAATATTGAAGAATTTTTAGTTCAAGCAAAAAAGTTTTTATTTCTGATTGCAGTGAGGCATTATTATTATTATTATTATTATTATTATTTATTTATTATTTGGATACAATAATTAAAAAAAGAAATTGCCTCTCTGCTTATTAAAGTGCACTGTCCACATTATCTTTCCCCTCCGCCCTCTTCATTTTTGTCCCCTTTGTTTTTCCTCTAGCCCACCCTCTTCATTTTTGTCCCCTTTGTCTTTCCCCCACCCCACCTTCTTCATTTTTATCTCCTTTGTCTTTTCCCCCCACCCCACCCTCTTCATTTTTGTCTCCTTTGTCTTTCCCCCACCCCACCTCACCCTCTTCGTTTTTGTCCCCTATGTCTTTCCCCCACCCCACCCTCTTCATTTTTATCTCCTTTGTCTTTTCCCCCCACCCCACCCTCTTCATTTTTGTCTCCATTGTCTTTCCCCCACCCCACCTCACCCTCTTCGTTTTTGTCGCCTATGTCTTTCCCCTCACCCCACCCCCTTCGTTTTTGTCTCCTTTGTCTCTCCTCCTCACTGCCCTTTTCATTTTCGTTATCTTTGTCTTCCTCCCACCCCTCTTCATTTTCGTCCCTTTTGTTTTTTCCCCCTCACCGCCCTCTTCATTTTCGTCCCTTTTGTCTCCCCCCCCCCTCACTGCCCTCTTCATTTTTGTCCCTTCTTGTCCCCCCTTTCAATTCTGTTCCCTTCTTTTTGTATTTTGTACCCATGATGCCGTACCTGTTCCCTATTTTTCCCCTTTCTCTGTTAAACACTGCTTTTTTTTGCTTCGCCTTATTATTATATTTTGCAGATTGCACGTTTTTTTCGTTTGAAGAACCAAGGAGTAAGTACTCTCCTTATTCCATTACTTCTGAAACCCGACCCCCCCCCCTTTTCTGTTGTTTTTTTTTCTTTTGGTTTCTTTGCAGATGATAAAAAAGTATTATGTTAATTATTTTATTCATTTATTTTTGGGTCTCTGTTGCTGTATTATTTCCCTCCGTGACCCCGTAAACTAAGCTGTACCTTCCGAGTCTCACGCAGAATGCTCGAGACATACCTATTTTAATACATTCTCACGCTCAAGGAAAATTCTCACGCATAATTATAAAAAGAGTTAGATTTATTTTGATTCAACAAATTGGTTAGGATTTCTGGTAGAAATCTCATCTTGAATGAAATGTGTTTTAAATGGAAATTTTGATAGCATTTAATTTCAGTTGCTGTTATACTCTCAAATATTATTTCGGCCTATCCTGAATACATGATTTTCAAAATTTTCTGAGGTCAAATGACCCCAAATTCTCCTAGATCTTCCTGCCATAATTTTCTTCCTTGTATCTGGAATTTTTTTGTAGGGGAGGATCACACAATTTTCACTCTTTAACCATCAGGTCTTGACGGGGAATGATAAGTCATTGTCCCATTGCTTTAAATTCTTTTAAAATCTCAATCTTCCCTCACTTGTAACTAAACCGTCCCAAATGGTAAGACTGCAGAGAAATGCAGATATTCTCGGTTGGCTTCTGTCTATAGGAATCCATTTTTCAAATTTAAGCACCTTTTCAATTTGTTATAGATGACTGTTAATGTATTGAATGTTTTGAAATAGTGTGCAATTTTTTAATATGCAAAATGGTGTGCTTTTGTGAATGCTTAGTGCCGAAGGATCAGGGAAAAATGTCTTTGAATTTTTCAACTCCCACCCTGGGCTGAGAAGGGGCCTTCAAAATGAGCTCTTTCACATGATAGAAAAATGTTATTTTTTTACTGAAAAAAAATGCCAGAAAATGTGATCCATGATTAGAAATGACATAACCCTCTAGATAACATAATCGACTCTAGACTTGCTCAAAAAACTCATCAGTCTGCTTGTAATAAGACTTGCATATGACGTCAAATATTCCTAGAGATATGGCCTACACTAGTTGAACTGTTGAATGGTCAGAATTCAGTTTGTTTTGTGAGCTAATTCTTCAACTGTAATGGCACTTTTCCTGTTGAGTTCAGACCATAGTAGGTTATTGTTGTACTAAGCAAGAGACATTGTTTGTGGCGTAATGATTCTTTCAAAGAATCTATTCAATAAACACCATGGGTTTTTTTTGCATTATCATTGCCTTTTCTAAGCTGATATGTCTCATGTTCTCTGTAGACATGTCCATCATTTTTGAAGGGTCAATAGCTAATTAGTTGAATTGTACTCTGACACTGTAACCTTCTCATTTGAAACATGTACCTGTAGAAACCTTCAACCAAAACTGTTAACATAGGTATCTACAGTTTTTAAGGTGGTCTGGCTGTGTATCGAGTGTACAGGCCATATCAATGGAGTTAGAAGGCAGAAAATCTTAATATTCACTCCTTATGTCAAAAAAAAAAAGTTTTGGGGTTGGGGAGGGGGTCAATTTGCTATGTAAGTTTATGCTAAAGTGATCTCCTAGTTTGTGTCTGGCAGCATTCACGGCTTTTTTTTTTGTGTGTGAATTCAGATTTTTTTAGTGATTACTGTCCAACTAAAGGCGAGAAGTAACTTTTTTGTTGATTGACCCTTTTTGCAATTTTTCAATTGCTCACCCGCCCACCACCACGTGGCTCGCTGCTGGAAGACATTGGACACATGACGGTTTTTATTTTGTGACTAACCAGACCTGTCATGTATCATTTAAGTATCATAGAATCTCAAAAATATCATTTAATTTTTTTGATTTCGAACATTGTATCTGGGATGACTATATTTTCGGCCGAATTCTATTTTCTGTGCAGATTAGTGTTATGTCAACCAACAGCCCCCTGGGAACTTGTTAGTTACTTGATACTGTCATTTTTTCCCCCTATAGATCTGTTGGGACAAAATTTACAGATATATTTCAATCTCCTTAGATGTAGATGCCATTGAAAAATCATTCAGAAAACTTCCTTCTGAATAGATTTGAATATACCTTAAAATGTAACATTATAGAATCTATGAGAAAATTTAAATGGCAACGGGCCTGTCATGTTGTAAGAATGTCGGATAACCGATGGACATCACAACTCACAACATGGATCCCCAAATATCACATGCAAAATTGAGGCCGACAGAACACGAGATGGGGAGATGAACTGGACAAATTTAGAAAATACTGGCTCCATGACGCCCATGAGAGAGAAACGTGGCGGATCCTGGGGAAGGTCTATGTCCAATGACGGACGTTAAGACTGATGATAATGATGATATAATGTAACAACCTTCACATATCTGTTTAAATTAATAGAAACTGTCAACCCCAACTGCTAGCATCAGCTTAGGTTTCTTCAGTTTTTAGGCTCCTCCTCCTGTATATAGGCCTTGCCAATGGAGTTATGGAGCCAGAAGTTCGAACACATACTCCTTATTATGTTTTGAAACCTTTTTGAAAGTTATTCCCAAAGTAGGTTTTTAGTCGGGAAGTTCAATTTACAAATGTAAGTTTATGCTAACTTGGTCACTTAGTTTGTTTCTGGCTATATTTACGCTTTTTTTTTTTTTATAAAGGCGGACTTCATAGTGATCGCTGCCTAACAAATGCAAGAAATAAACACTTTTCTCAATTTTTTTAATTGTTCACCCCCAACAAGTTATATTGCTAAATGTTGGTCATGTGACAGTTTCTATTGAGTGACTAACCTGGCCTGTCTCATTTTGTAATTAAATAGCAATGTAAGTTTCTGGGATGGATTTTGTATGTCAGTATATTTGTGTTTGCTTGTGGGTATGTGTACATGTATACAATGTATGATTATGTGTGTACATGACTGTACCTGTTTGCATACACACACACATGCATAACAATAAATTAGGAACAAGGCAGACTTGGAAGAAAGGCTGTTGTATTTGATGTTCGCGTCTATTTGCCTTTGCCAAAAAAGTTGGAAGAGGTATATGTATTCGCTCGTATATGTCTGTCTCCCTAACATCTCAATGAATTTCAATGAAACTTTGTGGAATGGTGAGCTATGGGGTGGGGCTGAACTGATTAAATTTTGGGGTGGATCCAGTGAGTTTTTTTGGTGGGGATGGGGTTCAGATATTTTCTCATATTTTTATATGTAATCACTTGCTCCTTCTATTTGCCCTCACAATATCTCCAGAAGTTGTGACATGTTGTGGAAGGGCAATAAATTGGCTAAGGAAAGATCAAGTATATTTTGGGATGGATCCAGGACATAGTTTCCGATCGAGGGATACTATTTTTAGTAAATAAAGAGGTAAATAAGTACAAAGTATGGAAAATATCCCTTCATTGTAGCTATACATAAACTGATATTCATTCAGTTTTTAGTTAGTTAATGGCATTGGCAGAAGTATGTGCTCTCCAAATACTGTCTGTTTGTCTCTCTCTGCAAAATTGTCAGTTTGATCTTTGCGGGTCAGGGCAGGCGGGTCGGCGTCGTTTGAAATTGGTCGTTGTTAGAGGCATAGAATTGAATAAGCAGATAGGCGACCTTGTTTTGACAAGATCTTCCTGTTCTGTTGAATTTTTACTTGCAGAACTGGCTGCATTTGTTGTAAAATTGTTTTGCTTCCATGTTGAACAATTAGGTCAGACTCGAGGCCCAATTGAAGGTTGTTTATTTTTGTTTCACGAGCTGCAAAGGGCGTGGCGTGTCCTGACCATGCGACACTAACCTTTCTGCTTTCCTCTTTGTGAAATGGTAGAAAATTGATCTTTCCAAAAATATGGTGACAAAAATATGTAAATAGGTATACCTAATTATTTCCAAATACTTTGACTGCCTCTTTACCTTGATATCAATTTTGGATTGATTAGTAAGTAAGGTAGTGAGTCATCATCAGTCTTTTAACGTCCGTCGTTGGACATAGACCTTCCCCAGGATTTGCCACACTTCTCTATCATGGGCGTTGCAGAGCCAGTATTTCCTGAATCTGTCTAGTTCATCTCTCCCTCTTGTATTCTGTTGTCCTCGGTTTCTTATGTGATTTCTGGGAATCCATGTTGTGAGACATGATGTCCATTGGTTGTCTTTCATTCTTGCAACATGGCCTACCCATTGTCATTTGAGTTTTTAAATAGATTCTATGATGTAACGAACACCTGTTTTCTTCCTTATATACTGAGCTGTCTTGTGATCTCTCCATGTAAGGTTGAGCATGATTCTCACAAAAATATACCTTTCATTAACCCTTCAAATCACTGTGTAAACATACTGACACGGAACACTGCTTTAGGTATACTGTTAGCAAGGCAACAGGTATTTACTTGTACAGGCGTTCCCCATTATAAAACAGGTTTTTGGTCCGAAAAAAACAACTGTGTTATAATTGAGCTGTGATAACGTGTTACGAATTTGCGTATTTTGTTGCCAGATCTAGCTATTTTGGAGCTAAATTTATATTTTGGGATCTGCCATCCTCCTACATTATATCAGGGACCGCTTTATTACAACGGAAGCCTGTACTTATCAAAAACAAGGATCATTTCTATCATTATTCGGACTATCTTCATCTTGGTTGTTTTTCATACAACGTTTCGGCCGTTGTACTCTATTGCCTTCATCAGGTATCATCTGGTAGGTGTGGGGAAGTAACGAACCGAACCCTTTATTTAACTGACAGGGGTATATAGACCGCACTCCCCTCTTAGCAGTAGTAGTATTATTATTGTCTCACACATAGCGAAGTGGTTACAGAATCAGACAAAATTACTGCAAAGTAATCTAATGGTTCTAGGTTCAATCCCAGTGTGAGACAATAATAATACTACTAATGCTAAGAAGGGAGTGCGGTCAATATATCCCCGTAGGTTAGATAAAAGGTTCGGTTTGTTACTTCCCCCACACCTACCAGATGATACCTGATGATGGCCGTAGAGTACAACGGCCGAAATGTTGTATGAAAAACAACCAAGATGAGGATAGTCCGAATAATGATAGAAATAATAATGATACCTAATCTCAAAAATTCAGAGATATATCAATTAACGTCCGAAACATTATATGAAAAACAACCAAGATGAGGATAGTCTGAATATCAGTAGAAATAATAATAATACCTCTCTCAGAGAAAAACTAGGATCAGAAAAAGTTTTTTGTATAAGTTGACATTATTAGGAGCAAACCTACAAAGAAACATTGATTGCTGGAATTTTGATTTCCAAGAATCATTCAAGGTTTGCAAGCTTTCAGTTGAGCAACTTTCAAAAACAAGGAAATCTCATTAGTTCTAAAATGGGCCAACAACAAATGCATCCACTAAATAGTCAGTTACGGAGCTGAACTATGGAACCTAATCAAAAGACCCCCCCCCCTCCCGAGCTGAGAACCATGCAACATGCACAGGAAAGAATAAAACTCAGCCTCACAAGACAGCATAGTATATTAGAAAAGAAACCGGAATCAGAGATACCTTGAAAACCATTAGAAAACTAAAATAACGATGGGCTGGTCATTTTGCTAGAATGTTTGAGAACAGCTGGACATCAAAGACTCAAAATGTGGATTCCCAGAGATCATATGCTTAATTGGAAATGGCAGAAAATAAATACTGGCTCTGTGATGCCCATGATTGAGAGGTCTGACAAATTTTGGGGAAGGTCTATGTCCAATGATGGATGCCAAAAAGCTGATGATCATCATCGTAATGGTATAATTAGTCTAATTGGTATTAATTAATATCTGACTCAATTTAAATACCTAAAAACCAATTATCCGCTACGGTTAAAATGTAGGCCTTTGATTTTAGTAGCGTTAGTAATATTCTAAGTGGTTATCATTACTGCTGCGATATTTTTACCATCCGTCAGAAGTGGACTGGCTGTTGGAATTTCTGCCCCCTATTAGTGATAAGACTAACATGTCAGCAATGTGTAGATTTTTTGATGAAACTCAGTTAAACTGGTAACAATTATCTATCTGCTGTTGTATTATGTGAAAAAATGTGAGTTGAATTTCCCAATAGAGATTGAGAGGGTTCAAAATTTTCTGGTAATCTGAAATTAATCTCAGATTCACCCTTTAATCCATAGCGAAATCCTAAAAGCTTCAAAATAATCCCTAATTTCTAGAATTAAATAATTAGATGAATAGTGTTAAAGATGTGGACGGTAGATTCTAGTAAAAAAATGTAATGTTAAATAATGAAAACGAATTTAATAAAAGTACCGTGCAGTGATTACTAGCCTTTTTTTTCTTCTTTTTATGCTACTATTTATGTTCATCTTAATATTTTTGTGGCTTTTTGAAAAATCTCATCTGGTTTGAGACAAGTTTCTCTAATAAGCAACAAGAATATTAAGATGAAGGTAATTAGTAACATGCAAAGAAAAAAAAATTGTTAGTAATAATTTGCATTATTTTGAGTATGGTAAATTGGAAAATTTTTTTTGATGTTCAACTAATTGGTTTTCGAGGGTAAACAAGTTTGAGGCAGGGTTTATATGTTCTAAATCAATTTCAATTACATCTTGTGGAAGGAAAATTAGATTTGGGGTGGATTCTTTTTCTTTTGAGAGATATTTTTTTTCATGTATGTATATTTATTCACCCGGGTTTGCCTCAGTATCTTCAAAAGTTCAGTGTATTTCAATCAGATTTTGTGGTAGGGTGGGCCATGGAATAAGATGGATTGGTTAATTTTTTTTTTCTCATACATCTTTTGTATTCAACTGTATTTGACCATATAATATCTATGAAATTTTCCAAATCAATTTCAACGTCTTTGTGTAAGGATGGGTCGGAGACTAGGGAAGAACTGATTTAATTTTGGGGTGGATTCAGTTTTTTTTGACAATGGCATTGGGAGTTGTGCACTCTCTGGGTGCTCTCTAATTACACATTTTGTTGATAATTGTATACCCCCCCTCACCTTTTTTAACGCACATCAACACCAACATGCTTTAGAACTGTTTCCTGCCAATAACTGGAACCTCTATGCTTTTCAGTAAAACTATTAAAGACAAAACAAAAAAACACTTGTTGCTCATTTATAGCTTTCCGTGACTTCTGGACAATTAAACATACAAAATTACAAAATTATTTTTTTTATTATCTCTATCATTGTTCAAACTATCCTCATCTTGGTTGTTTTCCATACAACGTTTCGGCCGTTGTACTCTACGGCCTTCATCAGGTATCATCTGGTAGGTGAGGGGGAAGTAACAAACCAAACCCTTTATTTAACCGACAGGGGTATATAGACCGCACTCCCCTCTTAGCAGAGGTAGTATTTTCGAATTATTATTATTATCTCAGACTGGGATTGAAGCTAGAACCATTAGATTACTTGCAGTAATTCTGTCCGACTCTCTAACCACTACGCTATGTGTCCATATGGAAAACAACCAAGATGAGGATAGTCCGAACAATAATAGAGATGATAATAATACCTTATCTCAAAAATTCAGAGAAACACTATTTTTTTATGTTCAGATATGTGAAAATGGTTATTTTTTGTCTCTACCGTACTAATGCTCCGAAATATTGTTTTTTTTTTTCCTGATGTTATTGTGTCTTTATCTTTCCTGAAGCTACGCCACGGCAAGGGAGACGGCTGCACGGTGAAGGTATGGCAAACAATCCACTTAACAGTCGTGTGCCACTAGTATCGGTGTTAGTGAAATGTTTAGTGCTGTCAAATAATGAAGCACAATTCACTAGTGACAAGAGAGCATTTTGATGGTATCATTCGGTCATGTTTCAGTGACAAACTGTTGTTGCTTCACTTCCACATCAAAGCACTAAGCATGAGTCAGACATGTTGAATGTTCTCACAAAGATGTTGTCGTCTAAATATAAATGTTCAAGAAGTTCACTCTATATCAATTAACTCTCTCTTTCTCTGTCTCTTAAATATATATATATATATATATAAATGTATATATATGTTGATAACAATTGGAAAGTGAAGGGAAAAAACTCGAGATAAGTGTTAAATCTCATAACGGCTGGCTCCCGTTGAAATGCATCGAAATAAGCCCACGGAGTAATAAAAAATTTTGGGATGTAATGCCTATCTCTTGAGTTTTTTCTCTTCACCTTTCAATTGTCATCTTCAACAATATTCTGTAGGATCACTTCACATCCTCAATACAAACACACACACACACATATATATATACATATATATATATATATATATGTATATGTTTATCCTTGCTGTCACAAAATGAAGGTAAATAATTTTGCAAATGCATTGTACTTACAAAAAAAAAATATATATATCAAAAACAATGTTGTTCAGCATTTTTTGTGTTCACATTGAAGCGTTCCTCATTTAATTATTGTATTTATGTGTGTATAATGCGGGAATTTTAATATGAAAAATCAGGGTCAAAATCGGGGGTAGCATAATTCTTGAGTTAAAAAAAAAACAAAAATAAATAAATATATATATATATTATGATATATAATATAGATAAAATAAACACATATATGTATATACTTGCCATCACAGTCAGTAATTGAACAACTGTAGTGTCAAAATTAGAAGTCCTACAAAAAAAAAAAAGAAAAAAAAGTATGGTCAGAATAAAACTTATTTGGAACATCACTGGGTTTTTACCCTGGAAAATATCCAAAATAGAGTAAAAGAACATCTTGCCCATTAATGAGCCTGTCAGAATAAAGCCACTGAAGAGGTCTAAAAAAACTTTTTTTCCCAAAATTTAAAAAAAAATAAAAAAAAATGGACTACTGTGGCCAATTCTTAAATCTGTAGACAAAATAGTATGGCCAGGAGCACTATAACAAACACACACACAGACATATAAAAAAGAATATGACCGTTCACCATCATTGGTAGCTATGGTTGTTCAGTGGTACTGATTTATATAGCTACAAAAAGTGGGGGTTGCATTATATTTAAGATCAAAGTAAATATAAGGACCTAGGTTAGAATTAAGTAAAGATATATGTATTAAAAGAAGAGTCCTATATGCAGGGATGGGCAAATTGTCTCTCATTACATATTCATTTTAAATCAAAATTATTTTTTCTGTGTAAATTTTCAAGTGTTGTTCATAGACAAAAAATATATCGATGCATGTGTATTCGTCTCTTACATGAAAAATGCTTTGCCCGGCAAAATTGACGAAGTTCTATATTCTCCGTCGAATAATTATGCTGTTTTACTGATCAAGTTTAACCTAATATAAAATTCTATTTCCATTCTCTCATCTCTATGTAGTGGACTCTTCTGGTGGTGTATGCAAGTGTTACGAACAGAAAAAATATATGGAGATATACATATATATATATATATATATATATATATATATATATATATATTGTGAATTAATATGTAGAATGTTGAATAAGTTAATAAGGCTCTTTTCTCTACACAAGTTAATCCGTCTAATGAATCAGCATAGTCCCACAAATAGCCCGCCTACCCAATCAGGCAAAGGAGAGCTACAGATTTCCTCTTTGCTCATCTGTGTGTATGCATGTGTGTATCTTTGGGTGCCCCTGGTCACATTTTGGGGGCTCCGATCTTGAATATTTGCATGAGTATACCACTAGGCACCATCTAAAACAGCCTTTTTTGTTTTTCTTTCCAAAAGAGCTTTTTGGGGTCTTTATGGTCATTTTGGACCAATGATGCCCAAATCCTGTGCTGGTATTTTTATTTTTTTAAATTTTAGATGTTTTATTTAGATGTTTTTTTAGATAAATAATTTAGATAATTAGCTCTGGAACATATGTGGGTCACAGTGATCCTTTTATCCAAGGTACAGATGTGTTTCAGTAAGGATAATACTTGGAGTAGATGGTAAGATGGTAGACACATTTTCACTCATGGGCATCTTTTTTAGTTCTTTCAGTGCAAATTGAATGCAATAAAATTGCTGAAAGATATCTTGTTGATATAACTATATCAAGGATGAAGTTATAATAAATTGAGACAATTTTGTCTCGGAATCTTGTAACAGTAAATCTAATTAATTCTAACAAAACAATGATTTTCCACAGTCTGAGCATATCATCAGTCAATAACAGCCTATGAAGGCCTCTTGGGCATTCATAAGTCCATGCTTGGTTGTCATGGCATCAAAATTTGATCATATTACTAATTTCTAAGCTACATAGCTCGGTAACTCTGCCTGATCCTTGGCCAATTAATATTACTTGGGCAGTTCCTGTTTACAAGATGCATGTTTCGAAAGGGCCAGACTTGATGGAGGTTCCAGATTAGACTGATCAAATAATGTATACCAGTGGTTTTCAGGAACTTTGAAAACCCAAGAACTCTTTCTATAAAGAAATCCCTATTTTTACCATTCAAATTTCAGATTGTAATGAATGAACTACGATAAATAATTTTTGGCCTTTAAAAATCATATCTATTCCAAATAGATTATGTTTATTTGAATTCTTCTATCTGCTTCAATAATTCTTTTCTTGATAGCTATGCAATTTATGTCTGCCTCAAGATAAGCAATGTCAGATTTAGAGGAAACTCTGCGGCTGACCCCTGAGCTATGTCGGACCCCGAGGGGTCTATTGACCCCAGTTTCGAAACCACTGGTGTATACTCATTTAAAACCAATCAGTATGATTAGATTTGGTTGTAAATAAACACATAGTTGACCAGCTTGATCTGTCTGGTCCGTATTAATCATGTAATCTCACGACTGACTTACCACTGCACTTTAATGTCATTTATTGTTGGATAGGACTATGTCATCACTATTTGAGTTGTGTTATAGGGTTGTACTTTTTATCCCTGCCGCTTCCTGATATCACTAGTTCACAAAGAAAACAAACTCCCTGCCATTACTTGCCACTCTATACTAATAGTTCTCAAACATGAACTCCCTGTTATTCTTAGTTCTAGAACATGAACAGACTCCCTGCCATTCTCTGCCACTCTCTAATACTACTAGTTCTCAAACATATACAAACTCCCTGCCAGATGTTTCATTAATGTTTGAGAATTTGAAGCAAGGATAGTTATTGCCTTGAAAAATATCATTAATGTGTGGCAGAGATGGATTTTGCATCAAAATATTCCAACCTGTGGTAGGGAAGGGCAAGGATAAAAAGTACTGCTGTATATGATACACACGAACCTGCACACATATATGTACTTTGTGTGTATGTGTATTTGTCTTGGTGGAGCATTGTGCTTTGTATCTTTGATGTGCTATGTGCTATGGATGCACAAGAATGCAAGAATATTGTAGTGTCTATAAAAAGCAACCGTCAATAAAAGCCTTTGTGTGATAATTTAGGAAAGGTGGTCCCACTTGCAAAGTTTCATACTCTCGCTCTTTCGATTTTACAAACAGCGAACGAATGAAATGAAATAAGAGAATTGATGAAAGAAAAACAAAATCTGGTTTGGACACTATTATCCACTGATAATGGTGTCTAATCGAAACTTTGTTTTCCATTAATTCCTTAATTTCTAAGATCAGGACCACCTTCCTGACATTGTGCCAAAAAAGCTTCAACTGTCTATTGCTTTTTTAAAGACACTAAAATATTTTTATGCTTTTGTCCATCACAGCACACCTTGAGATTCAAAGCACTATACGCCACTGATTTGTATTACATATAAGATATCCATCTTAAAATGGATACACTATTGATGGAAACTGTGGTTACTACCTGAAAGTTATCAACTGAATAACTTGATGACTATTTTTTTTTCTGAACATCTCAAACTCTTAAAATGCATCATTTAAATGTAAACATGGAATGCTTTTCTTTCTCCACTAACGTTTGGCAATCCTTCGAGTCACACAATTTTCTTTGATTTCTTGGATTTTGAATGGCCAAAAGTGGCTAGATTTTATCAAAATATAGCTAAATTCGGGTATTCTTTTCCCAGGTAACAGTAGATGCTCTGAAAACTTTTTACAAAGGCTCCAAAGTATACAAGAAGACAACTATTGATAAGATATCAATGTTCACAAATAATGTTATTCTCAATCTATAAATCTAAATCCTTAATGTTATTCTTGATTTAAAGATACTGTTCTTTATATTTATGGAAAAATATTTATTTATATATATATATATATATATATATATATATATATATATATATAAACAGCTGTCTGTGGATGACACAATTATACATATATATATATATATATATATATATATATATATTATTAATTTAATTCCATTATATTGAAACTCTCATTTGAAATGATCTCCTGTTATTACATGGTGAATATATCATTCGGAGTAGTGATTAGAATAAACAATTGAAGGAAATGGGGAATTGAATCTGTGACTGATAGACTAATCATTTCAATGTTGCGCTGCTCTTACCATTGAGCTATACACCTGCTGGTAATCCAAAGGTCCAAGTAACTGTTCCAACTAATTCTAATTTTTTATATCGCGTTGAAATGGCGACCGTATTGGTCTCGGGTTCAATTCCTGCAGTAGCCCCATTTTCTTCAATTGTTTCAATATAACAATTAATAGTCATTGTCTGATCATATATCTATTTCTTAATGACAATTACACACACACACACACACACACGTGTCTAGAAAGCTTTACAGCTTTAATCACTAAACATTAAGAAACTTTTTCAAATTTTTTTTGACACTCCAGTCACTTATTTCCCAATATCTGTTAATGTAATATAAGTAATTTTCTCCCGAGTTTTTTTTTTTCTCCCCATTGTTTTACGTATACTTTGTTATTATGGTACTATGTATAAATTTTCTGTTGTTGGGATCATCAGTTGTTTACCATGTAACTGTTTTGGGGATTTTAAAAACAAAACAGTTATATCAACATGGCACTCTAGCAGTGATGATCAAACACCACCTCCCTTTCAGCTACGATTCCAATACATAGCTTATGTCATATGTGTTGTTTATTTTATTTAGCATATTATCATAATGTATTGTATGTACACGCATATATATATATATATATATATATATATCTCTATATATATATACATATACTCACAACATATCAGTTAATAACAAGATAATGAAAACACATTCATTCAAGTTTTCAAAATCATATTGTTAATCATGTACTACATACTAATTACCTACCCTTTCTTCTCACTCCTATCTATTCAAAATGGTTGTTCAAGAAATCTGATAAACTGTGTTAGTCCGAAGATTGCCTTTGTTTATTTACTTTGAAAGTATTTTATTCACTTCTTGGTACAAACCAGAGCTATTATTGACAATGTGTGTGTATGTGTATGCAATTTTTTGCTGCACTCAGATGTATAAAATTTCAAAAAGTAAGATTCATGAAATTTATAGAGTTCTTATACAGTTTCAAAAATTTGATAACCAAATCATTGTTGGACTCATGAATACATTAGCTTTCATTTGCAGTTCAGTTTATAAACCAGAATATATAAAAAAAATCTCAACTACGCAGAGATTTTATAGACACCCTCTATGGGTGTGAATGTATATAGTGTGTTTGTGGCAATAAAATCCTCGTACAGTTCAGATTTTTTTATAAAATCACTTTTAGAACGATAGCTCAGGTTTACGATTGACTTTGTGACTGATGACCTTGAAAAGAATGTCTCTTATCTACAACATTGAGACGATGATTGGGAACTAAACACTTTTTAGCTGTGGATCAGTCGTAGTTGATGATTTATATTTCTACTCTAAAACATGTTAGCTTGAGATCAGCAGTCACTGTCGTAATTAACGATGTAATTAATCATATTTAGATAGGGATTTAAACTAAAGTAAAAGCCAGTTTCACATCTTGAATCCAGTAAGTCATTACATCTAGAGTGTGTATATATCTATGGAATCCTCATGTAGTTCATATTTCTAATAAATTCTTTTCTATAAATAAATGACAAAATGCAACAAAATTATATTAGAATCTCTCAAACAAAACCGTCAACATATGTTTTTTCAGTTTTTTAGTTGGTTTTGCTTGCTCTCAGTGTATGTATTGCGAAGAGATAGAGGGCTGAAAATTTAAGCATTTACTCCTTCTTAGGTCTAGATAAAAATGTTTTCTTGTTTTTCGAAACTCGCCCCTCTAAATAGGTTTTTTGTTAGAGGGGTCAGTTTTTTGTAAATTGGTCTCTTAGTTTGTGTCCAGCAGCATTCACCCTTGTATTTTGGGGAATTTAGACTTTTTTAGTGATCATTGCCCAACAAAAGGCGAGTGATGTAAATCATTCATTGATCACTCCTTGTTTAATTTTTTAATTGATCACCACCAACCCGGCATGGTGCCAAAAGACTTCGATAACATGATGGGTTCAAATTACAATGTAAGTTTATGATAAATTGACTCCTCTGTTTATCAGGCAGTATTCACACGTTTTTTTGAAAATTCCGATGTAATAAAAAGCGAGAGCAGTAACTTTCAATAATCTCACCCCTTTTCCAATTTTTTAATTGATCACCCCCAATGCAACATGCTGCCAATATATTTCGGTTGCATGTTAGTTTCTACAGAGTGACTAACCAGACCTGTTAAAAAAAATGTTTTCTGTTGATAGAATATGAAGGTAAGGTTTTTCTAGCCTCTAAAAGTGGAGAGTTTTATAAGATCGAATATTTCCGTTCCACCGCCAACACGTTGGGATGGGGTCATAGAATCAAATTCTAGCTTATGGCTAACATCTTTGTCCTTGAATTGGGGGGAAAAAAAAGTTAGAAAAAGAAAAGTGCAGCTCATATTTTTTTTTCTATTTTTTCTTCTTCTTTTTTTCTTCTTTTTTTCTTCTTCTTTTTTTCTTCTTTTTTTCTTCTTCTTTTTTTCTTCTTCTTTTTTTCTTCTTTTTTTCTTCTTCTTTTTTTCTTCTTCTTTTTTTCTTCTTCTTTTTTTCTTCTTTTTTTCTTCTTCTTTTTTTCTTCTTTTTTTCTTCTTCTTTTTTTCTTCTTTTTTTCTTCTTCTTTTTTTCTTCTTCTTTTTTTCTTCTTCTTTTTTTCTTCTTTTTTTCTTCTTTTTTTCTTCTTTTTTTCTTCTTTTTTTGATAGAAAATAAATCGAACGCTGTAAAAACGTTCGTATTTTGATCTTGATTATTGATTAGTAAAAGAAAAAAAAAAAAACACAAAAAAAAGCATTTTGTATTTTCTTCATAATTATGCCAGTTATTCTTAGGTCCCCAGTAAAATCCATATATTTGTCTATTGGTAATTGTGTTTGGGTGGCAAGCGAGGCTGTTGCTCAGAAAATCCATTTTTATTCGATTCAAGGGAAGAAAGTGTTGAAATCTTAGATTCTGTAGGCGGGAACAGGAAGTTGTATGAAGGATAATCTCAAGACCGTTATGCCATTATATAAAGATAACTATTATATAAAGACTATTATAAACTCTGCGATCGATACTTTTAGATGCTTAATTGCTAGGGTCGGAATGAGCTGGATGGATTTGAAAGTCTGTCCCAATTTAATGGGGGGTTGGAATCTCTGAAGTTATTGGATACAATTAAACTTGGTTAAACAAACACCAAGTTGAACCGAGTTTCCCTTCCCTTGTATTCTTTATAATAGTCATCTTTTGACGGGAAAATTTTGTTGATACTAGTGGTGGTGGGGGGGCAATTGGATGCCAAAGAGTATTTTTTTTTACCTCTCTTTCCCAAATGTATATAAACCTCCTGGAAATGGAAATTTTGAAAGTTGAATTCAGCTGTAAAATCCATAGACCGTTATAACTGATCATATTGACATTGAAACTCTTCAATGAATAGAATTAAAAATAAGGGAATATTTGTGGAGATATCAAGTTATTTCTCTTGAAATTACATTTAATTTTCTTTTTATGGATTTAAGAGTTAAGGTATATTTTGTCCTGTCAGTCCATACTATATACTTGTTCAAAACTTTCAATAATCACTCACCCAAATACTGACCCCAGATATAACTCTGTTGATTACAAAAGTTTGTTTTTTGAATTTGATTTAACTCTAATTCCAGATTAATATCTGTTTCAGGGGTTCTCAAACTTCTTCTTCCAATGTACCCTTTCGTCCTGGCAATGTGTGAAGAATATAGTTTAAATTGTATGACTATCATAGAAGAAATGATAGACTTGTAGTATTTGTTCATCATTTCACTTTATTTAATGTTATATTTTTAATATGAAGGATGAGCTTGATTCTCTCTTACAAGAAATTCAATTATTGGCACAGTTTCAAAGAGACACACCCACATATCAATTTCAATTGACAGGGTTGCATAAAATTTTTTTAAACTAAAGAAAAAAATAAGTACATTCAGAGCCTGGAAGGAAGTTGAAAGAATGCAGGTATATATGCAATCCTTGGAATATTTGATTTTTATCGGATGATCCTTTTCGATTCATATTGCTAACTGTACATCAAGTTCCCAAGACACCCAAGTTGCATTTAGTGATAAGTTGGAGATTCCAGTCTTTTAAAAAACCTTGCGTACTCTCATAATTTCTCTTGCGTAACCTTAGGGTCTCGTACGTATGTATTCTGGTTTGAGAATCCTTGTTCCGTTTAATATCTAAATCTTTTTTCCATCTTTTCAGAAATACTTTTACAAAAATGATTTTGGATAGTTTTTTTTTTGTACGCGGTGCGAATGGGGAAACAGTTATATCCTATAAATGCTTGTTCTTTTTTCAGTTTTTTGAATTTTTTTGCTCGATTCTGAATTGATATTTGATCAACTGACATAAATGTCAGGTGATATGAGCGCAAAAGTTTCCCACGCAATACGTTTTTCCAATTGTGTATACAGTCTCTAGTTTTCAAACTAGGGACTATTATGTACATTTCCTTAATTTCTAAATAGATTTGCTTTATTTCTGCTGGTTGGGCTTCAGATTTGCAATAAATATTATTTTGACTGATGAAATTGTATCATGAAGATGGAAATAATTTTTTTTTTTGCGTTCCAGTGTTTTTGGTTTATTCTTGAAATTTAGAATTTTAAAAACCTTATAAATTTCAAATTCTCACAAATGTGGGTCTGTCTTGTGTATTTTCTATTGAGCGATGCAATATACATATTTTTGAATGTTTAGGTCATCTCTGACATGACCCCTGTTAACAAATACATTGTATGACACAGCCTTAAAAGAGAATTGAACAATTTTTTTTCCTGTGTACCATCATAAATGCTTTTACCCTTTACTCAAGTCTTGACTGTGGTCTGTTTTGATTTTTGATTGTGTTTTCAGAGTGAACACTTTGAAATGAAATTGTTTGATCATGACACTGTATTTCATTTTAGAGCAGGGGTTCTCATCTTTTTTGGCATCACCGCCCACTTTAACATCGGGAATTTTTTCACCACCCACTCTAACAGGGGAAATTATTCCACTGCCCACTCTACTATGGGGGAAATTTTACCACCGCCCACTCTACCAAGGGGGAATTTTTTCCACCGCCCACTTCAACCTGGGAATTTTTTCCACCGCCCACTTCAACCTGGGAGATTTTTTCACCGCCCACTTCAACATGAGAAATCATTTCATCGCCCACTTTTACATGGGAAATTTTTTCATCGCCCACCTGTATTGTAAATATTCAAAAGGATGCCAAAAAAACAATAAAAATGAACAGCTCTTTGCTGTTTCTTTAATGAAAATGATGTAAAAAAAGGAACATTAAATGTTTGGCACAGACAGACCATTTTTAGATATCAATGTGATCCCTGTGTCTGGTGAGATACAACTAGTACTGACTCATCAGGTTTACACAATGTCTGATATCACGGTGCTGCTTGGTAAATTAATGATCGAGAATGTTGCAGTTGTCTCGTTGTCAATTACAGACTTCGATGCTCAGAATACTATACCACCCACCAAAATTACAAAATGCCTATCTTTTTCTGTACAGTTGCTTAATACCCACTCGAGTTGAAATCGCCAACAACGGCGATATTACCCAGGTTGGGAAACCCTGTTTTACAGGATTGCTATTAAATTCATTTTCATATACATGAACTAAAATTTTAAACATTTTAGTTTTTAGATGTGTCCAACATCTCTATAACTCACTTAGTCTGTCTCCAGTTGACTGATGTCATTCATTCTATTTTTAATGAATTCTTGTGATAGATATGAAATTACATCATCAGCCTTTACAAGCATGGGATTATAGATTAAAATTGTTTTCTTGGATATAATTTATAGTCTCCCTTCTAGTGGTCCCTCTTTCCGTGGATTCCCTTCTTTGCAATATATCAATCAGAGATCTCACCGTTATCCTTAGCCCCCCTTTAAGTAATATGTGGACACATGATTAGAATTTGATCCTTGTTTCATATGAATTTAGTGATTTTCTTACATAAAAACCATTGTCTCTCTTTAGAAACCATCATCCAAAATTTTTGACATAGGTTTCTTCAATTTGTGTCTCTCTAGCTGGCTATGTATGTATGTATCGTGTATATTGGCCACACAAATGGAGCTAGAGGGCTGAAAGTTTATGCATCTACTCATTATGTCTAGAAAATTAAAAAAAAAAAAAATACCCCCACCTATGTCTAGAAAATTTGAAAAAAAAAAAAAATACCCCCACCTTCTAAATAGATATTTAGAAGGGTTTTCTATTTGCGATGTAAGTTTATGCTAAATTGATCCCTTAGTTAATGTCTGGCAGCATGCTTGTTTATTTGAAAATCCTGACATTTTTATTGACCACTTCCCTATGATTCGAGAGAAGTAGCTTATTATTCATCGATAACTTTTTTCTAAATTTTTAATTGATCACCTCCAACATGCTGCCAAAAGACGTTTATCATGTGATGGTTTCTATTGAGTGACTAACCAGACCTGTTTCATTTATTTTTTGGTTTCTGTCGCACTAAAGCAAACAGATATATGACATTAATATTAAGAACCTTCGGTGATATGATTGTCCGACGTTGAAGTAGGCAGGCAAGTATAACTATTATACCAACCTTATGCGACTTGTACATAGGGTGAAATTGAATCCCTGGTTAGCAACCAATTGAGAAAGCAGCAGGCACCGGTCAAATGGCTGTTGCTAATTACATATTTACTTGCTTTTCCGCTTTTGTTTTCTATAAAAAAAAAAAAGAAAATCCAGTACATTGTACTGCACAAAGCCAAATGGAAAGAAATGAGGGTCAGAAGACCGTGTGGCACCAATCCATTCTTCTTATTTTTGTTGGTCACACAACATTCTGCCGATCCATTCTACCACTTTCTCCAGGTGTACTAGCAGTTTGTAACTTTTTTTTTTTTTTTTTGGTGTCAAGTAATGGTGGCAAACAGAATTTTATTTTTGTTTACAATAACTCCTTTTCTCTCCCTCCCCCCGCCTATATTTACCAAAGACCACACGCTCTAAACAACAAATAACCCCGCCCCTCTTTCAGAACAGTATTACGCAGTGCCTCGATATCGACCGCAGAATGGAATTTGCTGCCCCAGGAGCTGGGCGCAATTGTAAACACGATATTCAGACGGAGACTGCAGCGCTCTCCTGAAGTTTTTCAAAATGCAGTTAATGCATCAAGAAAAATGTTGACTCAATAGATGATGTTTCATTACAGAGAGAAAAAAAATAAGTTGATAAGATCTTTCTATTTTAAGGACGTTCTTGATATTTGATGTAATGGTAAGTGGTTAGTCAAATGGATTACTTTACTAGTAACTTGAGTTCCAGTTGTCAACTACCGTTAGACAAGGGTTTCTATATTGAGTCCCTGTTGAGCCACATCGAGTTGAATTCTATACAAGTCTGTCTTGTACAGAGAGTGGCCAGACGTCTTTTGTCAAACAAAACCAAATTTAGTTGCTTTTGTACCAAAATAATCAAATAACTCAAAATCCATCATCAGACCAAATTTGTATGGTCTTAGGACCTAATTGAGTAGCTTCAGTACCAAAATTATCAAATAACTTTAAATCGGCCATTAGACTAAGCTTTAAGGAAAAAGGAATTCAAATAAATATTTTATCTATTTTTTTATGTATATTCAACTTACAATTCATGCTTAAGGGATTGTTATCTTTTCAAGTTTTCCTTCAATAACAAATCTTCATTTTTTAACTAGATTGAGCTTCGATTGTGACCAGTTATAAATACTCTGTTACTTCTACCATAGATTTACCAACCTAGTTTTTCTATCACTATCTTTTGTGAACTTTGAATCTTGAAATAAGTCACAGACATTATTTAACCCCTTTCTTCATTAGGCAAGGACTTCCATGTCGTTTACCTGTTGAGCAGATGAAGTCACACTGTTATTAAAAGAAATTTCTGTTGACCACTGTTATTCACTTGAAAATACCAGAAAAAAGTTCCCTCTCATAACATACTGATAGAACATCTGATGAAGGCTGTAGAATTGATCTGCCAAAACATTGTGAGAACCACAAAAATAGTTACAGTTTGATTGTCCGAAAAACCTTTTTGAATGTTATGATTATTCTGATAATTATAGACTGTTTGAAAAATGTTCTTTTGTTTTTTAGGTGAGGGTAAGTTAACTTGGGCTAGATTTACAAAGATGCATCATGTAGCTATTTTGATATGGGCCTTTTATATGGCTACAAGTGGCTAGATTATTAAAAAAAATGGCTATTGGGTAGATTTTATTGCCAGGTAACTTAGTAGATTTCCTCTTTGTATGAGCATTGATTTTGAATGTCAAACAAAACCAATTAAGTTATGTAAGGGCCACATTTACTATGTGTATGTTTGAATTTTTTTTTTCTATCTTTTTGATACAAGCGTGAAAATACCAACCACTTGTAGCTATTCAAAATTGCCAATATAAGAATCGCCCATTGCAAAATGGTTTTCTGGTATGTCTTTGTAAAGAGAGCTGTTACCTTGTTTTATATTGTGTACCCTTTGTGTGTATTTAAAATTTTTCTCATTATTGTTTTCTACCTCGTGGTTTTCAGGGTGAACGTCTTAGTCACGCAGTTGGTTGTGCATTTGCAATTTGTCTGGAACGTAAACAAAAACGTGACAAAGAATCAGGGGTCAATGTTACTTACAACCAAGATCGTACCAGTTTCACACGCACGGGTTCCTTCCGACAAGCCTCCATCACCGAACGTATTGCCGATCCTCAGAGTGCCATACTCGCAGGTAACACTCTAAACGGTATTTATTTTTTTCATTTATTTCCATTTTTAGTCTTAAGAACTTTGTAGAACGAGCTGCTGCTTCGCTCACTCCCTCCCACATCCGTGAAGGGTTATTTGGCGAACTCTGACTTCTTAAAAAGAAATTTATTTTATTTTCAATTGACGCACAATCTTTCTGGGTTTTGTAAGGATTACCTCTTTTATCTGACTCTCTTTTAACTGTGACGTAAGTGGGTTGCAGTTTCTAAGAAAGTCAACACCTGATTTAAATACGATAACAGCGTTTGAGAGGAATTGAGCTATTTGAAGAGTAAGTGGGTAACAAGATAGACAGCATTCCTAACAAAGATAGAGAGCTGTTATCTTGAGGTGGGAATAATAAGAGAGAGAAAGCATTGGTAATGATAGAAAGATATGATATAGAGAGTGGGCGAAGAAAGAGGTATATTTTTTTTCTTTTTCACATCATACATTATATTATTCCTTTTTTTAAACATCAATTCTCAAGATGGAAATAAAGAAACTACAAGAAAGAAAGACAGAAAGCAGACTCTAGTATCTTTAATTAATGTATACATTTCATATATATTCATGTTTTCATTTTCCAATGAAATCTTTTGCATTTCGGACAATATTTTTTTGTTTTATTTTTGATACTGGTGTTTGAAAAATCAATTGAGAACAAGATAGTTTTATCACAGAAACAAATTTTGACAAATGCTGTCAAAAATTGTATATACAATGTTGCCTGTTATGAAAAGGCTGTTCTTTCCTTCGTTTCTTGTTTTTGTTGCTCTAATTAGTTATTAAATTCTTGAATAAACTATCTTTCATTTGCATTTTGTCTGGAATGTTTTCTTATACACAAAAGGAAAATTATCAAAAATCTCCACTGCACAATACTGTCTGTACAATAAATCAATGAGAGATATTCAAAAATTTCTAAACCATGATATGAGCATTTCCTTTGGAAGTATACGGAGACTTTTGCACTATTACCAAGTTTTATTGTATATCTGTTTTCTTAGAGAAAAAAAAAGCTCTGAAGAAAAAAGATTTTGAATTTTTTCCAGTTGAAACATTTGTGATTAAATAAGTCTTTAGATTGACCGGTATAAATGAACAATAAAATCATTCCAAATCATTGTGACAAACACGAATCAATCTATCCATAAAAAAGCCATACATTCAAATTAGTAAGTTTTATTGTTTATCATATGTCTGTCGTGTCCTGCTCTGATATAACCTAAAATTTGCAGTGGATTAGCCCATGCGAAATAGATTCTTCTTCTTCTTCTCTGTCTTTGTCTTCTTTGTCGTCATCTTCTTCTTCTAATGTCCGTTGTTGGACATAGACCATCTCCAGGATTTGCCACAATTCTCTATCGCAGACGTCACAGAGCCAGTATTTCCTGAATCTGTCAAGTTCATCTCATCTTGTGTTCTGTCGGCCTCGGTTTTGCATGTGATCTCTGGGGATCCATGTTATGAGTCGTGATGTCCATAGGTTGTCTTTCATTCTTGCAACATGGCCTGCCCATTGCCATTTGGGTTTTTTAATAGTTTGTATGATGTCACAGACACCCGTTTTCTTCCTTATATACTGTGCTGTCTTGTGATCTGTCCATGTAAGGTTGAGCATGATTCTCTCATGTGCACAACATAGCTAAAAAAAAACAATTGAAAGGTTTTGAAATGTGACCGTTTGTTAACGATGAAGATTATGTCACAAGAAACGCTGATCATTTGAAGCTAAAATAAAAGTGAAATTTTGAGTTTATTTTGTAATGTAATTAGTTATATTTTTAATAGAATGTGTTTTCTGTTTTGATTTTCTCTTGGCTTAACCATTACAACCAAATAATTTAGCATTTTGATTAGATACAAAATCTCTGTTGCTGAGCTGGAGCTTAATCTTGATATTTACCGAGCTTCAGCATAAAACCAAATGGTAGTGTTTGGAAGATTATGTTGTGCCAATTTTCCCATTAAAGACCTAACTGCCTTGAAATGTAAAATCTTGGTTTTTTTTCTTAGGATTGAATGTTGACCTCTGGCAAAACACAACTGTCTTAGCCATGAGTCTGGCCATGAAAGTTCAATCTTACTGAAAGTGGATATTTACAATGTAAAGTTCAGTCTGGCTCAGGGATGCCATTGAGAAACATCTAGTTAAGATCAAACTCCTTGGCTTTCAAGACTTGCTTGTCAACAGCTTTCATTTTGAAGACAAGGGAGATAATTCGCTATCACATTTCTTTTTCCATGTTCTGTGATTTGTCTTGAAGTGAGGCTCGTTTTTATTTATTGGAAAATCTCACCCAAAACTGTCAACATAGGTTTCTTCAGTTTTCTGTTTGGTCTGGATGGCTATCTATCACAGGTACAGGCCACATCAATGGAGCTAGAGGGCTGAAAATTCAAACATCTACTACTATTATCTAGAAGGAACATTTTTTTTTTGTTTTTTGAAAATTCCTCCCTCCAATTCATTTTTAGAGGAGGGTTTTATTTTGCAATGTAAGTTTATGCTAAATTTATCGCTTAGTTTGTGTCTGGCAGCATTCATGCTTGTTTTTTGGAAATTCTGACTTTTTAGTGATCACTGCCTAACATTGATCACATCCTTTTCCAATTTTTTGTAATTGATCATCCCTAACATGGCATGCTGCCTAAAGATATTGGTCACTTGAGAGACTAACCAGACCTGTCTTAATCTTTTTTTTGTAAGAAAACCTGAGATTAGCTTCTTCAGACTGAATTCCGTCTTTGACAAATGAAAATTTAGCTGTACGAAAATTGCTAAATTAGCATAGGTGTGTTCAAACATACCGGCCATTTTTTGGCAATTTCGGCTATTTTCGGCAATTTCAGCTATTTTTCTCGGCAATTTTCGGCTATTTTGGTCGGCAATTTTCGGCAATTTTCGGCAATTTTCAGTATATTTTCCATTTTGCTGCTTTGGTGTTTTTTCGGACACTGTTGGTATTTTGAGATTATTTAAAGAATTTATCCAGCACTTTTTGGCAGACAAGTTAATGCAAAAATATTTTTTTGAGTTGGCAACATTGAGCCTCTGTTTTTTCAGCTTATATCAGTGGAATTTTGGCAAGCTGCTTCACTCTCTGGTCTGAATTTTGTCCGACAGGATGGATTGTCTTGTAACACTTAGTTCAACTATTTTCCTTGCCTCAATTGTTCACTAGAGATGTTCAACCAGATCTCTCAGTATAGGTTTCTCCAGTTTCCAAATTAGTCTGGCTGGATATGTATGTATGACCACACAATTATCCCAACTTCATTAGTTTGAGCTTCCATAGTTATTGATAATTATTATTTGAGCTTTATTCACATTTAATATTCATTAGTGTTTTTATCAATCCATTCTACTAGTGTTGTGGTCCAACTTTGTATTTAACTAAACCAACGATTGAATCACATTTTCTATTAAAATCCATAAACCAAAAATGTCGACACAGGTTTCTTTCAGTTTTCAAGTTGGTCTGGCTGGCTATGTAAATATGACGCGTTCAGGCCTCACCGTTGAAACAAGAGGGCTGAAAATTTTAACATCTACTGGTTACTTTTTTTTTTCATGTTTTTCTTGAAATTCCTCCCTGTAATAGGTTTTTTAGTGTGAGGTTCAGTTTGCAACGTAAGCTCATGCTAAATCTATCACTTAGTCTTTGTCTGCTTGTTTTTTTGTTTTTTTTTGAAAATTCAGACTTTGTAAGTGACCACTGCCCGACGAAAGGTGAGAGAAGCAACTTATTTATTGATCACCTCTTTTTCCAAGTTTTAATTGATCACCCCCAACACGGCATGCTGCCAAAAGACCTGACTAACCAGACTTGCTTTTAACAATGTTTTGGCTGCATACCCTCCGGTCTTCCTTAGGTGTCTGTTTTGTTCTAGAATGTCTTTTTCCAAGAAGAGCATGTGCATGCAAAGCTCACAGGGCCCCAAAAACACAGAGATGCAAAAACTGGATGTGATGCCTATCGTAAAGGGATATTCATACTCTCTTGGAACCAAGATCCGCATTTCAGAACAAAATGGACACCCAAGGGAGGACGAAGGGTACGAGGCTAAAATGTTGTTGGAAAATGAACAACGAAGACAAGGAAAATGGTTAGACTAAATCCATGTCTGTCAAATCTCCGTCTTGAGACAGAATTCCGCCGTTGAGAAGTAGAAACTCTGGCAGTGCAAAAACCACTAAATTAGCATGGAAATGCCTAAACATTTTGGCCATCTTTTTTTCTTTTAATGATTTTTAGCATCTTTCCTGTGTTTTGGGCCATTTCCAGTGTTTATTGGCTATATTTTGGATTTCTTTTATTTAAAAAAAAAAATGATTATTTTTGCGCTTTTTGGCATTCAAACTAGTGCAAAGATATTTTTTGAGTTTGTCTTGGCAATTGTTCTGCTAAACTCCATGTAAACCACATTCTATGACTGCTTTGCTCTCCTCAGCTCAAATTGGTAAATATGAGGTACCGTATTTGCTGGCATATAAACCACAGATTTAAAATGGTATTTGGAGGTCTAGCACCTACTGCAACTTATCCAAGCCCCAAAGACGTTCATTTTGAACTGTTGTACTCAGTCCCGTAGTCATAATACTAATTTTGCACCACTTTTAAAAATGTAATCTAAATCTACTTATATGCTGACAAATACGGTATGTGCTTATTAACATGCTAGCCTCTTTTAAAACAGATAATTTCTTTATTAGTGTCCTAATTAGAACTGTTTTACCAAAACTTGAAGAACCAGCAGCTCCTTCTACTTTTTGGTTGTGCTTGTTGGAATGTTTGTGGCTTGAATCTTGTCTTTTTTTTTTGTAATTTTCCATATTCGCCTTCATGTTCAATATCTATTGTAAAAATTTGCTTTCAATATAAACAGCTTTCAGTTGTGTCTTTTCCCATCTTGGCTGTGGAGCACAGAAATTAAAAAATACTTAACAATTGAACTAAACTTTTAAAGCTTAAGTTGATGCAACGTGAAAACGGTCATTTATTTTGTTACAACATGATAGAACTTATTTCTTCAAAAAAAAGTTTTAAAGAAAAAAGATTTTTTAAATTTGAACTATTGTTATTTTTGAAAATATTTTTCTTATAGAACTGTATGAATTCAGAAATTAGAAGAAATTATTCTGACAAACCTGATTCACTGTCATTTCCATGCAAGACTAATCTGCGCTAAGACCAACAAAATCCAACTCTGGAATTGAAACAATGTATTGGGATATAAAAATTGAAATTATTCCTTGTGTTTGCAAGTACTCCACTATGAACACAGTATCTCTCGTGAAATAAGTTTGCATCATTTAGCATTAGTCATCATCAGAACTTGACTATTCAATTTCAAATTTTTTTTCATAAATCATATTCACCACAAAATCCATGAATACGCCATTCCATGTAAGGACTGACAGCATTGACCTTGTGTTGAGTTAGAATGTAGAAAAAAATTAAAATTAAGATACTTCAATTATTTGAAATAAAATACCTAATGAAATAGCTTTAATCTCCTTAGTGCTGATCCATGCATAAATAACACCATTTTTTTTTTTTATTGCTATGAGGGTATAGAAAATGGAAGCAAGCAACTATTAAAATCAACATGAGGAAAATATTTATATAGGTGCAACTAAAACCACTTGGAGGCAAAGATATCGCAACCACAAAATGTTTTTTAATAATGAAATATATGAAAATGATATGACTGTCAAAATACGTGGAAAATCAAAAAAGAAGGTAAATCACCCTTCATTACATCGTTAATGATTAAATCAGTGCCACCAAATGAAAAAGTACCAAAGAAGTATACATTTGCTTAGAGGTGAAGCCCAGAATGATAGGCTTCAAAGAAACTGATAAATTCCTTAGGAAGAGAACAGAATTGATATAAAAATGCAAACATCTAACAACAAAAAATGAAAATACCGACTTCAATGGCTGACCCCCCCACAAAAAAAACCGGAAACTAAGACAACGCTATATTCAAAAATTCAATCAAACAATACTGGATTAGAAATTCTATGTTCAAGCATTTTAAAAAGTATCAGAAAACTTAATGACATCAGAAAGACCAATAGATATGAAAGAAACCAAAAAGAGCAAACCACTTCGAGATTTCAAAACATTTGGAACTGACTCTTGTGACAAGTAGAAATCTATATTATAAAAAATTGACTAAATAAGCTCTTTTGGGGGGGGAGGATTTTTTCTTATATTGTATGCTCTAAAAAACTTATTACAACTGAAAATGAAGAAATTGTAAAAAAACGTTCACTTCTCAGGGTTGAGCACTCTTAAGTAGGGTTCTTGTCTACTATAAGCTATTGTAGCAATGCTCTTCTAATTCTGGAATGGAGCACTTTGGTAGATGGGGCATTGTGTGTAAGTAAATATATCACTCAATTTGGTCCTACTGACCATCCAGTTCCATGTAGGGTAGTAGTAGAGCCTTTGTTTCTGGGTCTGAAGTGAAGGTTTTGAACCTACCATTGAGGTACTGGATGGGATACTGGATTGTCTTCAGCCACACTGAAGAATTGTAATACAACGAAACAGCTGTTTGTGGATAACACAATTATTCATTATCATATATATATATATATATATATATATATATATATATATATATATATATATATATACACACACACACACACACTCACGCACACACAAATACATACACGCATTGAATTGTTGGCACGGAATAATCGTTTGTGGATTCATCTTGCATGGAAATGTCGGATCATAAACAGATGATGATTTTATAAGGAAAATGTCTTTCATTTCTGGTAAATGATTAATGTGTGCATGTTGTTGATGATGCTGTCTTCATTGTAAGGTTTCACTTCAGATATTTACGATATTTCTGCTGCCCAATATTTTTCAGATCCAATTCCAGTAAAGAAAGTGGAGAACCCCTATGCAGTGCAACGGCCTCATGCTACCCAATCCTTACTCCAACGGCAGGGATCTTTCCGTGGATTCGAAAAGTTGCATGAAACCTCATCACCTTTTAAGCGGTCAGTTTCACTGAGGCTCAGCGATCTGCCGTCGACCTTAAAACGACAGAACGCTGTTCTAGAATCCCCACCAAACGTTGGAGGTAAGTTTTCCTTTAAACAGTTTGTGCTGATTCGCTATAGTGCTCTTTTTAAAATCATTTTTTTGCAATTTACTATCGTTAAATTTCCGGAATATTTAGTGAGAAAAAACAAGCATCATGGACAGTCTCTGATATAACTGTAAAACCATACGGTTTGGTTAATGAGCCGTGTGTGTGTATGAGAATAGATACTGTACGCATATAACAATATACATCAACATCTAGTGATATTTCACCAACACTGGAAAGTATTCTGCTGCTTTATGTCTCATTTTGAACTTGTACAATACAATTGCTTGAATTGGCCTTTTTTCTCATCTTGATTTGAGAGCCTTGAGTGAACCAGGATAAATAGTGAGAAGAAACCATTCAGCTTGAATTTCATAGTGAAATTTACGCTTTTAAATGGTATATCCCATGGACATAGTTGAATAATACTTTATTCTGAAATAAACATTAAATTATGGATAGAAGGCTTGAACTTTTGGGCTGGGGGATGATTTTCAATTAACTCTAGTGCTCGAGAATTCCCTTGTTGAATTTGCTTTATATTAAGTAGTTAATGAATTAATGTTTTGAATACACTAAGAGAATAGTACTTGTCAAAAATGACTTGATTATCTATGGATGAATTATACGAATATATATTTAGTTCAAATGTATTTATTGTGAACAAAATGATTACATACTTCGAACAAAACTTACTTTTATCCGATTTCCTACATCTCTTCATATTCTGTGCTTTTTTAAGAATAGTTTTAAAGTAAGCCAAACCTTCTTGTGGTGTACTTTGAAAACACTGTACATTGTCCATAAATGACAAGGTTGAACTTCTAGAATACTCGACAGTGGTGTGTCTTTTAGATGCCTGTATGAATTATGTCAAAAATTATTTAAAAAAAAAGAATTTTTTTTTTAGTGCGGTCGACCGTTGGTATTATGACAGTCACTAGTCAGGCATCTATTTCATCTTAAGTAATTGAAGAGTTACGTCCCTTTGATTTGATTTGGAGGCCTAGTTGCTTCCCTTGGATTTCGGGCATTAGTTTAAAAAGTAAATACTATCGGTGGCAGGTTCGATTTCTGTAGAAGCCCCATTTTTTTTTTTAATTGTTTGTTTCGTTTACACTTATTGTTACAAACATAAAACCAGTCCTAGTTCCAGTGAATAAAGGAAGCGCTTCTCGTGGTGTACTGTGAAAACACTGTACATTGTCCATTAAAGATGAGGTTGGACTGTGAGAAGCCTGGGTGAATTATGCTGCATCGGCTCTTTGACATTTTATGATATAGAGAGACAAGGAAAAATTCCAATTTTTTTTTAACATTATTTCAAAGGAATACATGTTTAAAAGGAAAACACTGATGGAGAGAAAATGTTCAGAACAAATTTCTGATGAATTTATTCAGGTTTCATTAACCAACTCGTACTGATTTACAGGATATATTTCATATTGATTTTTAAAAATTTTAATTACGTTTTTTAAAATCGATTATTGATTTTTTGCTGTGTCCATTTTGTTCATACCTACTGTTGAATGTATTCTAACCTAACCACTCTGTGATATGACAAAATCACTAATCCAGTACCCTACAAGTCCCAATAATGCTGGAATAGTGATGGTCAAGTGTATGAAAAATCTGAAATGTCTATATCACTACTAAGACATTGACAGTAGTAGTAGTAGTAGTAGTGACATAGATGTGAACACATAGACACAGTAGAGCTTTGCTTTATCCCCTTTCTCTCTTTTTGTTTGGTTTAGAACCAGTTGATGTAAACCTTTTCCTCTTTCTTGCTAAATATATATATATAGCTTTGTAAATGAATCTGCTTAATAATGGAAAAAAAAACATTTGTTTTACACAACAAATATTTATTTTTCAACATGATCTCTTTCCTTGTCAATGCACTTTATCCAATGCTTTTTCATTAATCATATAGATTTAACATGTGTGGGTGTGTGTGGGTATATATATATATATATATATATATATATATATATATATGAAATGATCATATCAGAAGGCCTGCTTTCCGAGTGACTCTTGGATTTCAACGTTTTTTTCTATCTCTGTTTTGTCAAGCTTTGAAGCTTGAACACTGTATTACGAAACATTCATTGTAGTGTGAAGGAAATTATACAATTTGTACATGAAAAAAACATTTGCATTTGCGTAATAAACATCATAATTCTTTTGAAACTCATTTACATTTGTTGATAGCGCTACACCATCCAGTAACCTAATTGATAGTCCTACAACTCTGTTGCTAAATAAGAATTTTCCGATATTCTATCTACTCCTGTTCGCTTCCATCATATATATATATATATATATATATACACACACACACACACACACATGTATATAATCTCTCAGTCCCTTGCAAGCTTCAAAATAAATTGAAAAAAAAAAACTGAACCTTGTAGCTCTTAGTATAATGAAAATGTTGACTTTTTTAAAAGGATTAAGCACTCATCATGTGCATATATATATATATATATATATATATATATATATATATATATATATATATATAAAGAAAGTGGTTCATTTTGAACTTGTTCCCTCAAACCGTGGCACGCATACAAATGATTTTTTTTTGATTTTCTGTAAATAAATGAGAAAGAAGCTTAAATTTTGCAGAAATGCGTCTTTTCTTCAAATCTTGTTTAAATTCACTGGCATGAACTCAAAGACAAATTAGTTACTTCTGATATCTCATCAATGGTCCCGCAATGATCTTCACTTATTGCATAGCAAACATTCTCAAAATTTTCATCATTTTCGTTTGTTGGAGGTCAGTCAAATTGTGGTTAGTCCTAAAGTGACCTTTTACCACCTTTGAAACGCGAATACAACTCGTACACTTGTGTTTGTGCCAAAGAAGCTTTTGTGTCAAAAGCTTCTTGAAGCTTTACATCAGTTCCAGCTGCTATTTTCCCCCCCGAAAGAAAACGAAACTACAAATACACTTTCTGTTCTTATTTATTTGCCGTAGCAGAAATAGCTAAACATGCTTGTGAACACGAGAAAAAGGACACGGGCTGGGGAAAGAGAAATCAATTCAGAACCCTGCCATGAGGCAGACTGGCCTTGAATATTTCCGCTTGTATAACTAAATCCAGTGTGTGCACCAGATTCAAATTCGGGTGGGGTAGCACCTTGTATACAGTCATGCTTCACTTAACATCTTTCCAGATGTCCATCTGTCTGCGTATACATCTGTGGTCCCATAAAGTAGTGATGAAAAATCTTACAATAAAAGTAATCAGGTGTAGTAGTGAACGCAACACTTGATTATCCAGTCTCTTGTATTGTAAAGAAAGTGATTGTGCTGCCAGGCGTATTATGCAATGGCTTCTCTTTGTGTGTTATTTCTGTTTAATTCTAATACTAAAATACTATTGTGAACTGTCTATGGATACTATTTATTATTGAACCAGATGTGCCACAGAGACATATATACTGGAAATTATTTATTTTTGGATATAAATCATTTGTGCCTGACTTTTGAAATCTTTCTCATTTCCAACTCTAAAACTCTAAAAAAAAATTGGCGAATCTTTGATTTCTTTAGTAAAAAACACATTTGCAGGGGCGAATTAAGAACGTATGGAAATTTTAATGTAATTCACTTCTTCGGTTTAGGTGTGCACTGTGTTATATCGAATTGGAAGTAAAAATTCCCTAATAATTTGTATGTAGTGTTTTTCAAAGCAATTTTCGTTTCGTTTCTCGCAATTGGTTAAGTTACAAAAGTTGTTACAAAATTGAAATTTTTCCCGTTACAGTCCTGTATTCCAGCCAATATATGTATACATCCAGGCTATTTTGTCTCTGCAGGAAACATACAAGCATCCCATAATGCTTTGCTAAGTACATGTGTAATAAGTCCATATCGCGTAATGTTCTATTTCACAGAATGTATTGTCAAGGCCGGATTAAGCTATTTGGGGCGGGGGGCCTTAGGATAAAATTCAGGTCTCGCTAACGTTTTGAAATGTATATACAAGGTCTGTCTAGACGATAAGAATATTTATCGTCAACCTGATTATCTTTATTTTCTCCCTTTGGAAACCACACACCCACCGACGGATATATTTGCTCTCACTCCTGGAAGCAGAGCTAGAAGTCTCCAACTGACGCTACCCTCGGTAGGTTCTTTAGAACCTGTTGATAATTGATATTTTTACACCTTCCGTTTCATTACTTTTTAGACGGACCTTGTATTTTTATAATTGTATTATGTTTAAATTACTTGAAATATACTTTTCGTAGGCCCCAAATTTTTGTAGGCCCTTGTCACTAGGCCTGTACATTTTGCTTAATTGATGATAAGGCCTTGCGTGTCATGGACGTTAATCGATGTATGACTGCATACACACACACACATATACGCACGCACACCCACACTTGAATTTTTCTTTTTTTTTTCTTCTTTCTTCCAGTAGGTAGTCCAATCCCCGAGCTGTCACCCACTGAAGAAAATACAGACAGTGTGGCTCAAATGTGCCAACAATTGTCCCAAGGTCTGCGTGCACTTAACACAGATGATCCCTTTGCCAGCGTACCTCACAGTACACTTCAGTCCCTCCACTGCCCATCGTCCGGTGTCATCAATACTGGAGCCTCGTTCCAACAGAGTCCGACTCACATGTTTAGTAACCCAGCACACCAATCAATTCAAGGTAGCACCGTCACTTATTACCTGATCGTACTTTTTACGTTTGCCAAGTCAGCCAGGCACGCCGATTCTATGTCCTGTTTTTATGCACGCCAGAAAGAGACTGCTGTAACATGCTGTGCACGCCGTGCACGCCCAGACATAAATAAAAATTTATTGTTGGTTCTAAAATGAAATGTTGAAATATTGATTTTCAGATGTCTTCTTTTATATGGTTGAACAAGACGGTAAAGATTTAGTTTAGCTTTCCTGATAATGATAATAAGTATTAGGTTAAACTGGACTCTTGCTTTGTGTCCACAAAACAAGGGTCCAGTTTAACCTTAAACTTATATTGTAAAGCAACAACTCAAAAGTTGATTATTTATTTTTATTTTATTTATTTATTTTTTTTTAATGAAAAATTTCCAGAAGTGCTATCAAAGAATGGTAAGCTAACTTGATGGATTCTAAGGGTCCAGTTTAGTTTGAAGAAATGAATTTCAGATTCATTCAAAGCACAAAAATAAACAAAGAAAATATTTATTCCTTTCGAAATGCTTCCCTTTGATTGGACATGCTAGGCAGACTCGGCATGCGTAAAAAGTACATATTTTATGGTCTCTCTTTTTTGTTTGAATTTCTGAGATGAGGAATTATCATTATTATAAATAGAATTACTATTGTCCTCATCTTGGTGGTTATATTTACAATGTTAACTACTCATAGATGTTAAATCTCTGTTTGACTTTGCGAAAATCACTGAATTAGCATGGAGGTGTTTAAACATTTTGGCCATTTTGAGCATCGTGTGTTTTTTTTTTTTTTTATTTCTTTGGGGTTTTTTTTAGGGGGGAGTTCTTTCCTCCAATTTTTGGGAGATGGCAGACACCAAGTTTCAGTCTTGGCAATTTTTTCAACACCTTTGTTCCCTGGGAATTTCGAACCAAACCCTTTATTCAATTCAACTGGGTAAGTTAATCTCCTTCTACTATCCATTCATATCAGTTGATTCTTTCAAGTCAAATTGTCCTCTTGGCAATATCGCTTGTCTGCCTCTTCCACTGAACTAAAGTGTATGAATTTTATGACCTACCCAACCCAGGGATTGAACTCAAGACCTCCTGGCACGTTACTAGATATACTAAGCCAATGCCTTTATGTACTAAGCTGTGTGTAAAACAATCGTATACTCTGGTTCAGTGGAAGAGGTTAGCAAGTGATGCTGCAAGGACAAAATTAGGAGTCAAAATTGACTGATATGAGATATCCTCTGGCATGGATAGCAGAATGAGAACAACCCACTTCCATAGAGTAAATAAAAGCTTCAGTTTGAAATTTCAAGGAAGTTACTTACTATGGTAGACATCTGAAGAAGGGCGGTGTGTATAGTAGCTGATATGTTTTTTGGGAAAGAACATCTAAGAATATCCTTCTGAATCTGACTTGTATTGGGTGTATAATGTCAGATATCCCCCCCCCCCCCTTTGCTTAGGGGGATATTCAACTTCAGACAAGAGAATATCCATCTGAATCTGACTTGTGAAACTGAAGCCACTCCATGAACCGTCCTATCTTATACTCTGGGTATATATTCACAATTTCCATCTTGTATTGGGTGTATAATGTCGGATATCCCCCCCTTTGCTCATAGAGGGGGATATTCAACTTTAGACAAGAGAATGAGGAGAGTAAAGACAGAAGAGGGTAGAGATTATTATTAGAGAACTCGTGGAAATGGATTGTTCAAAGAGAAGAGAGGAATTTTATATATGTCATTTTGATCAGTCAACTCTTGGGTTTAGTGTAAGCAGGTTAAAGTAGGGATACCATAGTTTAACAGACTACAGGCATTGGTTGAGGGAACTAACTCCGTCCTACTTATACTTCAAGGGATATAATTGTGGTGGAACTAGGTCAGAAGTGAACCTCTAGACTTGAACTAGCTATAGTGTTTAATAGTTGAATAGCTGTTCCAGTATTAGTATACGGTAGTAGTAATTTTACGATGTAGAAGTGTTTGAGAATGAGTGTGTTACATTTCAGAAATGTTTGTTATCATAGAGATGAGCTTGATGCATTTCGCCAAAATTTCAGTGGCCTTTTCAAGGAACACTTAGCAATTTCAAATTATCTTCTATCTACTCAATTGATAGTATATCCATACTCTTATCAAAAGTTGAAAGGTGAAGTGTCACATCTTTTAAGTGACAGCCCCCAATGAAGTATGATGAGTGGTGATGAAATCCTGGTTTATGCTGCATACATCAGCTTAGCGATCCTTGCAAGTCTCAAGTCTGGTCGAGACCAGGACTTTATAACTACAAGTTTTCCTGACCACCCTATTGGCAGGATGCAAGGGGACTGAAGGGGCCTATTGAAGCTGCCAAGTCCATATTTATACAAGACTTAGTGGGGAGTGTTCTGGAATGTTCTATTCAGATCTCGAGCCATGGACAAGGTAGAAAAATCTAGATGAAATTGACTCCTTGGCAGCCTGTAAAATTTTAAGAAAAAATAATTCGACAGTCAATTCAGAGGGAAAGTTCACTTACCCCAAATTAATTTGTCTCCATGAAGATACAAATGCAGAGAAGATTGAGTCATGCCTAAAAGGAAAAAAATCATGTGAAGTGTGATGAACTATGATGATTTTGACCTCATTGTTTTACCTTTCCTGTTCCTAGGTGAACAAACTTTGTATAGAAAAAAAGGTTATATAAGGGGATACATTAACATCATTTGTACGAGGAAAAATCTGTTGGGGTGTTTATTTCTGCTGACTCTGCCACTGAGCGTGATTCTGTGGAATATTTTTAAAAATCGAATAAATATAATGATATGAAAGATCTTATTTCTTTCAACTCGACCTGTGGCCGAGAAAACTGGAAAACTTTCAAGCCTGCATGAGAGTTGAATTGACTTCAATCTCATTGGCAGTACCAGAGGAAGGCTAAAGAATGCATCGACTGAATTGCAGAGATAGAATAGTAAAGATCAGATTGTCATTCCAAATATAAGGAATAATGACTCATCTCAGAATTTCTGAAAATATTTTATAATCGTTGTCGGTGTTGTGTATGCTTTCTTGCTATACAGCCTTTACACCCACAACCTCTACTCGAGCTCGACAATTGGAGCGTTGAAGCTCAGTCGTCCATTGGAATCCCCTCCAGCTTGGTTTTAAGTTCAGGATTGTTTTTCTTATAGATAGGTTGCCTCAAAAGGCTCGAAAACCAAGTATGCCCTGTTATTTCATACATAGCTGGAGGAAGTCAAGATGCATTCATGCCTTTGCCAAGGGCATTAGTATGAACTGATTGTATATGGCCTAGGTCAAGGTTTGATCTCTGCTTTCTGATTTCATTGTCTGTTTTGTTACTGTCTTGCCACTCAAACCTCCATTTCTCAATACACGTGTCATCGTAGTTCCGTATGACAGAAAATTGTTTCACATGATGATTATTGTAGGCTGCTCCCATACCATTCTGATCTTTTTTTTTTTTTTATTAAATTTTTTTTTTTTTTTTACTTGCCTTCAAATTTTTATGCTACAGTTGTTCAGTTATTGACTGTAATGGTGACTTTTAATACCGTCTAATTTATTCATTTTCCGTCTTTTTTTTTTCTTTTTTAATTTCTGTTCAGAAAGTTTCTGATAAGGTCTCTGGTACATGGCGGGTGCCCCTCCCCCCGGGTCCTGGCACCCTGGGTAATTGCCTGTATTGTTAGTACCTAGGATCAAAAAGTCCATCCTTGTTTCTTCAATGGAATCGTTTGATTTCTATTAACTCATCCCAATTTTTTTTTTTTTCTCGTTTCAGGATTGAAGAGTGCTGAAGTGAGCAATCCGTGGGGGGGCAGCCACAGCTGGGCAGCAGCCGCGGCAGCTGGGGTGGCGGTACCCCCCTCCTCTTCGGCCTCATCCTCATCGTCTTACACGAATCCGTTTCTCAGCACTTCTTCTGTGAATGGTGTGCCTTTTGGTAACAATGACAGGCTTCAAGCATCCACCTCGACCAGCGCTTCGACCTCTTCCCAGTTAGTGAACCCCCGTGCCCCGCAGTTGGTTCAATTACGCAGCCATTCCATAGATGGGGGGGACATGGTCTCCTCCAGTCGACAACAGAGTCTCAGGCCGACCCTACAGGAACTCGCCAACCAACAGCGCAACTTCCGGCACAACAATGGGAATATTGGAAACGGATGGGGTGTGAGCGTAGACGCCAGCATTGGTAGCAGCAAGGTCACCTCGACAACTTCGGTTGCCCCCCCTCTCTCGAGTAAAGCAGGAATCAGCAGCAGCACACTGTCGGCTTTGTCGTCGTCCGGCACCACGTCGAAAGTGAGCTCGAACGAGAGTGGGCCGCACGTTGACCCCTTTGACGTCGCCTGGGCTTCCAAGGCCGCCAGTCTGCACGCAAGTAACCCCTTCCAAGGGTCCCAAGCGCAGCAGTCCTCAACACAATCAGCTGCACAAGCAAAAACTTTTCAAGTACAACTATAGACCCCCTTAGTTATTATTTTCCACGAAATTGAAAAAAAAAAAAAGAGAGAGAGGAAAAAAAGAACAGAAAAAAAAAAAGTGTATAGCCCCTCTTGGGCCTGCCCCCCCCTCCAACTTTTGCTCATCAATTCACGACACCCCACCACCGCCCCCTGCTCTCCTCTTACTCCCTCGTAAACTTACAGTGTTGACATAAAAGTCCGGTTTCCGACTGATCCCTGAGGTTGAGCAACCTTCTGTCTGGTCAGTATGAAATGGGTGACCATTTAAGAATACCAACTGCTGTAAGCAAATGAGAAAAAGTGGGGTAAAAAAAAATAATTCTCATACTTTTTTTTTCTTTTTTTTTTTTTTGAATTTTTATTCTTTAATAACCTCTCGTACTTCTTGGGCCTGTCCTGCGGCTGAAATAGTTGTAAATTTCCCACTGATGCCAGAAATCATTATTCAGGCCTGATTAAAAAGCCAGGATTTTGAATGCTGATCTTCAGGGCAGGAAGGCCCACTCCATCTGGAAGATTGATGCAACACAATTTTCCCTATATCCTTTTTCCTTCTCGGGCCATACTAAGCTCAGCTTAGTAAATATCGATCTAGTACTTCTAAAATCCACAATACTTCTGTGGTATTACTGTTCTCTAAATTTTTTTGTACTTCCCTTCTCTCTTTTCTAGATGAACCCTTTATCACTTTGAATTCTTTTTCAAGGGCGCCAAGATATTGTGCACTTGGTAACTTTGAAAGCCTGTAATTTGTGTGTCTGATCATGTATGACTGGAATTCATGAAATTGATATGACAACACAACTGCGAAATTCAAGCACAATATTGTTCGGCGATCAGAGTAGCCTGCAGTGGCAGTACAAACTTTTTGTTTGGCGAACAATGTCATCTACGGAATGCTACAAGTTAAGGAAGGGTGAGAAAGAAAAAAAAACATTAATTTCATTTGAAATTCTATGATGACATCAGAATGGCCAGCAACCACCCACTCCCTTCTCCTCTCCTTTTCCTCTGCTGCTACACAATCTTCCTAATTCTCTATTCATTTTGGTGTCATACTAAGCTTGGCTTAGTCAATAACAATCTAGTACTTCTAAAATCTACTATACTGCTGTGGCGTCACTCTGCAGTCTATGGAATAAACAGCACTCCCCTCTCTTGTCTTCTTTCCCCCCTCTCTTGTCTTCTCTCCCCGCTCTCTTGTCTTCTCTCCCCGCTCTCTTGTCTTCTCTCCCCCCCTCTCTTGTCTTCTCTCCCCCCCTCTCTTGTCTTCTCTCCCCCCTCTCTTGTCTTCTCTCCCCCCTCTCTTGTCTTCTCTCCCCCCTCTCTTGTCTTCTCTCCCCCCGACTGTTGTCTTCTCTCCCCCCTCTCTTGTCTTCTCTCCCCCCGACTGTTGTCTTCTCTCCCCCCGACTGTTGTCTTCTCTCCCCCCCCCCCGACTGTTGTCTTCTCTCCCCCCCCCCGACTGTTGTCTTCTCTCCCCCCCCCCGACTGTTGTCTTCTCTCCCCCCGACTGTTGTCTTCTCTCCCCCCGACTGTTGTCTTCTCTCCCCCCCGACTGTTGTCTTCTCTCCCCCCCGACTGTTGTCTTCTCTCCCCCCCGACTGTTGTCTTCTCTCCCCCCCGACTGTTGTCTTCTCTCCCCCCCCGACTGTTGTCTTCTCTCCCCCCCCACTGCTGTCTTCTCTTCCCCCTCTCTCCAAACTTGTCTCCCCTCTCTCCCACTGCTGCTGGTGTGATTGGCATCAAAGAGAATAAAAAAAAACTTATGTTTTAAGAGAAAATGAAACAAGAAAAATAATTGATTTAGAGAATATTCTCCCCTCCTCCCCTGCCACTGTCTTCTTTGTTCCTCTTCCCCCCTCCCCGTCTGTCTCCCCCAGCACAGAACGCTCACCCAGATCTCCAGCCCACACATGAACATATCACTAAAAATAATTCAGAACCAATATATGTATATCTATCTATCTATATATATATATATATATATATGTATAAATATGTTATTTTTCTTTCGGTGGGTTACAAAGTCATTCAGAGCAGCAGGTGATTGAATTAAAAAAAAAAAAACAAAAAAAAATGAAATAACGAGCTTGACTTTGTGGGGGAAGAGAAACTGCCTGACCACCAACCAAAATGATATGAGCCCCGCCCCACTAAGGTGTGGCATGTCATGTCTTGGCTTAGCTTCGCAAATGAAGATTTGGGAGAGTTTTCCATATCTTTTAGGCCCTTAAATGCCAGCAGGGCCTGTACGTGATTAGCCCTCAGGCCTGCATGATGAAGCTTTAGGCAAAGTGCGGCGTGTGCACGGCCGAACCCCCCCCTTTAAATCAAGGGTTTTGCATGCCATGCCCCACCGAGTGTGGCATGTAGTACAAGGGGTTACCTATGTGTGATGGCTGTGTAAAGGATGAAGGGTACTCTGACGAAAAAAAAAAAAAAAAATTAATGAAAGCTCGGTCTTGGTCCTCTTCATTTCTATTGCCATATCAGAAGTTTTTTACGAGGAGATTTGTGATGGTGTCGAGGAGGTTTTTTTTTTTTAAAATGAAAAAAAAATTCACATCCGCTGTTAGTGTCTTGCTATTGCCATTTTTGTCGATGCTTTTTGCTGAGAACTGACAATAATATTCAATGGAGCCTCTTTCACCAGATAAAAGGCTAAAGAAAGGAAATACTGATGTGGGTATTGATAAAAAAACAAAAAACAATGTATATAGTAATAAAATTTTCATTTGAACTCGCATCCCTTTTGCCAAGGGGGGCTTGGTAAACGCCCAGCTGCTCTTAACTGCCTGAGCTATGAGAAAAATTTCCATTCTTTCTGAGGTTGAGTTAGGGAGCCCAAAAAGACGAAAATGTAAACTCTAATACAGAAATGAAGATTTTATTCTCGTCTCTGAAGATGTATATCTTTGTAATGGAACTAATTGAAACTAAATTAATCTGAAAAAAAAAAAAAAAATTGCGTACACTATTTTGACTCTGATTGTATGTGTGTATGTGTGAGTGTTTTGGTTTCAAGGGGGGGTATATATGTATGTATGTATGTATGTATGTGAGTGTGTGTAAGCATTCAAGACTTATTTCTTTGCCTCCACAAAAACCCTATACAACCAGAGCGTTCTACATGGATAGCCTCTCATCAACGCTATCATATCAAATTAGTCAACAGAAAAAGCGTTGGAGGTGTGTAGACCTCGGGTGGCTTTTTATTATTTTCAGCTATGTCTACCATCAACAGGGTGGCTGCTTGTCATTGCCGTAGTAACAGATTCCTTTCAGAGAAATACACAACCAACCCTGAAAAAAAAAAAAAAAAAAAAGTTGGGTTTAAATTTCTTATTCCTATCCTTTCATTTTCGGAAAAAGTGTTTTGCAATGAAACTCACCCATCCGCTTCCCTTTGCTTGAAAGAAACAAGTGAAACCTTCTCTCCACTCTGTTCCTCCCACAAACCATCATTTTTTTTTTTTTTTTTTTTTCCTTTTCCTTCTGTACGTACTTCCCCCTCCTTCATGCACCCGTATTTCTGCCCAGTCTCTCTCCTCTATCCCAGGCTTTAGCGTTCCTTCTCATGACCCCCCTATTGTTTTTCTGTTCTTTTTTTCTACTCTCTTTCATTGCGGTTCTTCATTATGTAATAATTCTAACAATAAACTTGAAATGCTGTACATAAGGTTATTCAGTTGGCGCAACTCTGAATTATTGGATTTAAGAAACAGAAAAATAAAAAAACAAAAAAAAAAAATAATAAACAAATAATGAATGGCCAAACTTGTAACTCACAGCTAAAAGTGGAAGGGAGACATTCTAGAAAAATTCTAGAAAAATTCTTAAAATTTCTAGAAAATTCTTAAGATTTCTAGAAATTCCGAAAAAAATTCAAGAAATTTATAGAAATTCTAGAAATTTTCAGAAAAGTCAGTTGTGATTCTTTGTCTGTTAAGAAAGAAGACAAAAAAGTCATAAAAAAAGAAGAAATTTACATTTAATCAGAGAAAACAAAAAACAAAAAAAAGCAAATTTTCTCTCTTGTTATTTGAGTGATACTTGTGGCATATTTCTAGTGGCCATTCTACACTGATTTATTTCACATTTTTTTCCCGTTTTAACCAGTCTTAAACTTCCCAATCTCATCTTAAACCAGGGATCAGCATCTTTTGTGTCACTGCGGGCCTGATCGCGTAATAATGAGTGGATGTTGAGCCAGATAAAGCTTGAAATATGGAAATCATCTACTTGTATATTTTGCTGCAAATCAATGAATAACTTACGCTAGAAAAATATTTGTGCTTAACTGAGGATGCCAGTTATCAAAGAACTCGTTTTAGTCGCATTTTTTTCCTCTAAATCTAACCATCATTCGAATCTATTGAAAAGACGCAAAGAATTTTTAAAACGTAAAAGTAAGCATAGATACCCCATTATTTGCTCACTCACGGGCCAGACAAAAAAAAAACGAACCCTGATCTGGCCTGCGAGCCGTAGGTTGCCTTGCCCCTCTCGTAGATCAAACCAATGTGTAAAGGAGAAAATAGTTTCATATTTTGGACAACTGGGAAGGGAGAAAATCCCAACAAAAATAGATTTTTAGAAAAAAGAAAAAAGTTCATCGAATTGTCAGTTGTTGTAGGCAAAAGTGCCAAAATTGTTTGTAAAGTGTTTCAAACATTTTGCATTGCAAAAATTAAATGTTGATAGATTATTGGAGAATAATGTTCGAGGGATTGTAATGGTTGGAAGGGGAGGCAACTCTTGACTCTTTAATTGCTCCACGTTTTGGGTTCTGGGTAGAAAAAATATTTTATCTTTTTTTTTTTCATTTCATTTTATCTTCTTTTACCAGTCCCAAATTCTTGGAGGGTTTTTAGCACCATGAGCGAAAAGATGAAAAAGAAAGTTCAAAATAAAAAAATAAAAAAATCGATCAGGGGTGACTACTCTCTTCCTTTCTATTAATCACTTACTCAGTTGCCTCCCTTTTGTGAGGATCTGATTCTGTTCGCGTATCTAGCTACACACACGCACATATTCTTCCTGGAAATAACTAAAGACACATCCGCACTCATTGTCAAGTGCCGCTTCGTATTAATGTGACTCCAACCTCATTATCTGCCTGGCATGATACTCTGCCTCCCTTTCATTGAATTATTTAGCATGTCGTGTAGTCTACGCATGTTTAACAGCTCGGATCATCATGCAAAGCCGACCAGATTATGCTGCTTATGGCTTCCCATATTTTACCCAGTTTTTCGTGACTGCTAAGATGTATGTGGATGGAAGTCACTCATTTGTTAGTTTTTCAATCTCTCTATGTTTAGGAATCATTTTCAAGTTGAAAATCTCCCATTTCTTTCTGGTAAACCTGGCCAACCTTTCCAGTTAGAGTGTATATTGACAACCCGCCATAAGTGACACTGTTCTTTATAAAGAGAACCACCCCCAAAACTCCTAAATGTATAGAAATGCATTAGTCTATATCAGTGGTTTTGAAACTCTGAATACTCCTATTTTTAGCATTTAATTCTTAGACTAATGAACTCCCATGATAAGCAACTTTCGACTTTTAAAAATGATTTTTAAATCGAATGGATCATATTTACTTGATTCCTAATATATATATATATATATCTTGTATGAAAATACCCATGTTTTTCGATGGCTGCGTTATGGACAAAGTTGTTTTTCTGCCACGAAATTCACTATGTCAGGTTCAAAAATTTTATTTGTTAATTCTGAAGTCATGGTCAACATTCAGCGACAAAGTCTTACTCAGAAAAGTTCAAGAAAAGAACAAATGATGTGATTTTAAATTCATGATATTAAAGTTTGAACTGCAGGACCCCCGCACCTGCCTGCAAATCACAGTTTTCAAACCACTGATTTATATTACTACTAATACATAGAATTAATGCAGAGAATAAATTTAGAAAAAAGAAAAGGTTATTTTACTCCCCTCCCCGACAAAGAACGAATCAGTTTTATTATCATTGTGGAAATAACATTGAAAAAAAAATTGCTTTTAACTTAAACTTTCTTTTAAAATTTTTCCCTTGTACACAAATTTCATCTTTTTGACAGTAATTGAGGATGTTTGTACTTAGTGAAAAGACGCGTTCCAGAGATACATAAAATTGTGGAGTTACCTCCCTTGGGTAGGAATTTTTTCTCTCAAGCTCGCATTGTACTACTGTGTAAATAGAAAAGAATTTGTTCATATATGTACTCTATATGGAAGGAAAAAATAGATCACTGTTGAATATTCAAGAACTAATTGAGAAAAATATGATGTAGAAAATATCGACAATAACTTTATAAAACAACCCAAGTAATTGTTCGAATAGCTTAAGAACTAAACGTCTCCTTATGATGCAAGATTATCGAAAAAATCAGATATTTTATTGTTGATACTGGTTTGTACCTGTCAAAAATGAAAGGGTTATTGATGCATACATTTACAGTAAGGAGCTGAAAGCTATTAGGTAATTTATTTTCTATAACTCAGCATTAAATATTTCTTACATGCTTTTTTGTCTTTTTTTTAAAGTGACATATTATTGATTGTAGTGTCATAACAACATATCTCATTTTAATGCAACCGTTTAATTGTTCTGGTTTTTTTTCTTTCTTAGCTATGTTAATCCATTTTGCTTGGGCAAATCCATTGTAGCTTTACAGAAGGTTATGACTAGAATTGGACAAAACAGATCTATACAATCATACATAATTTGCAAATATGGTTTTGTATTCTGTATTGATATATCTTTACACCACAATTTTTTTCATCTTCTGAGTATTCTTCCGTGATTTAATTTTTTTCCAATCTGAAAAAGAACACACCGATCCTTAACATAATTCACTCTTCTAACATATCACAAACGAGTTAAGAAGAAAACCTCATATCTATGGGAAATAACTTGCTTCATAATTTTACTATGTCTGTCTGAACCTGTCTTTTCACAAGGTATTCAATTTTTTTTTAACTATAAAATATTTTCATTTGGTCTTTAATTTTTACCATTCAACTATTTTAAACCTATTAAAAAAAAACACCTTGGTCCGATCCTGCTGTTATGGACCACAGAAAGACATGTTGAGAAGCATTTCATCATTGTGATATAAAAATGAGAAACGGATTAAAAATAACAAACACAAAATGTAAATATATATATATATATATACTATACTCCAGCCATATAAGACGCACCTTCAAATAGGGGAGAAATATTTAGCTACAAAATTTTAAAATCGTTCGGGACTGCTTCTTACAACAGTAGAACTCTTCAATGATTAGGAATTTTGAAAAAAAAGAACTTTTTTGTGAATTGAATTTTTTGAATAATCAGAAAATTTACCGAAAAATGAAAGGGAAGTAAATTTTGATCGGAAATCCCCCTTGATCTAACATTTGAAATCTTTTATCTCATATAAATTTTAGTGTGAAATTATGGTATGATATAAAGGTAAAATATATAATAGAAATAATGATAAAAATATATGAAATAAATATAATTCTTGAAAAACCGTTAAATGCTTGATACTGCTCCTATTGGCAGTGGACCTCTTTGGTTTTGGAAACACCTTAAAATTATGATAATGGAAATGGAAAAAAAAAGTTTATAAATTTACCTAAAGCCTTAAGGGGAGGTAACTTTGATCAATCATTTCATTTGATATTAACATGACCTTCTATGAATTTAAGAGTTTATATACGACCCCCAAAGAAAGTAGAAATTCGACTATGTTAACGCCATCAGGATAAAGGATAATATATAAAATGTTTTTGGTAAATGTTTCTCTGTTTTGGTAAGATTGTAATTTTTTAAAAGTTTCATACATTTTTATGATTTGAATCGATGTATATTTTAATGTTGAATATGTATTTCTTGTGTAAATTATCTAGAGATACCCACAGAGGCATTTTTATTTAATAAAAAAAGCGCGTCTTATATGACAGGATAAACGATATATATGTATAAATTAGATTTCCTTAAAATTTGATTCTAAAAATTTTCCTTTTTCTTGGCTTTTTATATCTGAGAAAACTCGTCTCTAGGTGTTAAATTTTGGAAGAGTTTTACCGTATGAAAGGTTAGTATGTCTGTTGTGGTGAATGTATTTGTCTATTTACATATATATGCTGTTGCCTGTGATATATCTCAGTTTAATCTTTTATCACATACATACGCGCACACACATGCACACATACATACAAAGTATGAATGATATCCTTTTAGTATCAAATTGCAGTGTGTCGGAGGTCAACCACTGTTATCATCACCCCCTCCCCCCAAAGAACTATAAACAGGTACAAAGAGCAGAAAAACCAAAATCTCCAACAACTGCTTCTTCTGGACATTGAAAAAAACTATTTCATCCAATGATTGTGGTCTAAGACTGGTCTTAGTTTATAAATAAAACAGCAGATATCACTCGAAGATTGTGTTCTGTTTTCTTTTGTCTCTTTTTTTTAGTTCTTTTGTTTTTCTTTCTTTTTTTTTTTATTGTCTCTTTTTTTCTATTGTCTCTTTTTTTCTTTTTCCTTTTGTCTTTCTCTTTTTTTTCTTTTTGTCTCTCTCTCTTTTTTTCTTTCCGTCTCTCTCCTTTTTTCTTTCCGTCTCTCTCCTTTTTTTCTTTCCGTCTCTCTCCTTTTTTTCTTTCCGTCTCTCTCCTTTTTTTCTTTCCGTCTCTCTCTCTTTTTCTTTTCATCTCTCTCTCTTTTTTCTTTTCATCTCTTTTTTTCTTTTATCCTTTTTTGTCTCTCTCTCTTTTTTCTTTTCTATTTTTTGGTCCCTCTCTCTCTCATATTTTTCGTTTCTCCTTTTTTGTCTCTCTCTTTTTTCATTTTTTCCCTTTTCATTCTCTCCTTTTGTCTCTCCCCCCCACAATTATTTCTTTTATCTCAGAATGTTTCCCTGACACTGCTTCAGGAACTTGTTGCTTTTGAGTCTATTCTTCCCGTATCGCATACCATTTTGGCTCCAATGTCCATCGTGGAAAGGCAAACTGCCTAAAGACAGACAAGAAATGAGGGAGATGGTATTGATCAGACTTGGCATGGGACATACCAAAATTCCAGTATACCAAGAACAATATACAATGGAATGCATGCTAATAAATCGTTGTGTTCCAAGCTATGCAATCAACTTGAAAGACCTTACAAAATATTACATATCCCGAAATGAGTTAGACTTGAAAATTAAACTCTTCCATCCTAAATACTATTCTTATACACAGGTATATTCTTACCTATATGTCCTTTGAACCAGCAACATTTAATGCCTGACGACTAACATTGATGACGACCAGCATCAACTCAACATGTACACACAAAATGTTGGTATCGTCAGTCACTGAGAAACCAAAATTAAGACTACAGATCTAATTAGTCACTCAATAGAAACTGGCTGTATGCTTTGTTGGGGGTGATGAATTAAAAAAAAATTATCAAAAAATTGATGATCAATGACCGAGTTACTTCTGCCTTTTGTTGGATGATGATCAGTAGGGAGAAAAAAAAACTTGAATTTAGAAAAAAATGAAAAAATGGGCAAACACAGCTGGGCGCAAAATCAGGGACCAATTTTGCAGAAAGTTTCATTGTAAAATGAACCCACTTCAGAAAACCTTTCTTGTGGGAATTTAAAAAAAAAAAAACAACCTCTTTTTTTTTTTTTTTTTTTTTTTTTTGATAGAATGAGCAGTAAATGTTTGAACTTCTGTCTCTCTTGCTCCATTGGGGGGATATGTACTCATATATGTATATGATAATCAAATGATTGTGTCATCCACAGACAGCTGTTTCGTTGTATTACAACTCTTCAGTGTGGCTATAGACTATCCAACATTCAGTACCACGAGGTAGGATCAAAACCTTTGCTTCAGACCCAGAGGCTGGCATCTTACCTCTGCCTGATGCAGAACTGGACGGTTTGTAAGGTTGAATTTAAGCGATATGTTCACTCATGCATAATTCCCCATCTGCCAGGGTGCTCTATTCCCAAGTTGGAAGAGCATTGCATAAGCTTATAACTAACAAGTTACCTCACTTGAAGAGTGCTCAACCCTGAATAAGGGAGCATCAATTATTATGTATATATATATATTTTTTCTTTTTTTTAAATTTAAAAGTGAGCTTCAGAATGAAATAATTGAAAAATCATATCTAAATTGGCAACCCTGATACATACATACATACATACATAACCAGCCAGCCAGACCAACTTGAAAACTGAAGAGACCTGTTTTGCTTTTATTGAAGGTTTCTAACAATGCTAATTATTATGCATGGCTGTAGCGACTGATATACTTGTTGAATCTGCCTTTGAAATTTAGTCATCAAGTTAATCTTATAAGCCATTGTTAGTAGGTTTGTCTCTTACTTGACCCTCTGCAAACATAATTCTAGATTGGTAATGTACATTTCAAGGTCTCTCTAATTCAGAGAGAGGTGTCTTGTTTGAGCTATTCCGCGGAATTTCTCTTGGTAGCCTAAATCTTTGGCACTCAATTCTGTGACTGAAGCTGATGAGTTAGATTCTACATGGTGCCCAGCTCCAGTGACCTTGTGCCATACTAAACTTTGTATGTATCTCTTTTAAAATTCACTTCCACATTGAGACCAAATAAAGGCATTATCATCTAATCATGATGTGAGCTCATCATGGTGCCCAGCTACAGTGACCTTGTGCCATACCAAGCTTTGTAACCATGTCTTTTAAATTTCAATTTTACATCAAAACAAATTAAAAGCATTATCATCTAACCATGATTTAAGCTTATATGCAATTTTTTTCTATAATTTGTTTGATCTCATTGATTAATTTATCTTCCTATAATGACATAACAATAAAAACTACACCATAGAAACTCTTAAAACTACATGTCTGATCATCACACATTGAAACAGCTTGAGTTGAGTTGAGACTTCACTTAAAATTAGGATATTTTGATTTTTTTATCAAAAATAATTGATTTAATAGAATAACTTAAGGCTCCTCAGTGCCGGTCCATACATAAATAACCCTGTCATTTCTGACGGGTATATGTTACCCCAATTATTCCTAAAAAGAAAAGTATATGACCAATTTATCCTAACGATAGTCACATATGAAGCTGAAAAATGTAACATTATCAAAAGGTTGACCCTCAAACAGAAAAACATGCTCCGTGCACATAAGAGAATCATGCTCAACCTTACATGGAGAGATCACAAGACAGCACAGTGTATCAGAGAAAAGACAGGAGTCCGAGACATCATAGAAACTCTTAGAAAACTCAAATAGCAATGGGCTGGTCATATTGGAAGCATGTCAGAAAACTGTTGGACATCACGTCCCACAACGTGGATCCCCAGAGGTCAGGTGCATGGCTGTGGCCGATAGAAAGCTACATAAATTAAAGAAAGCACTGGCTCCACGATGCCCAGAGAGGTCTGGCGAATCTTATGAAAGGTCTATGTCCAATGATAGATGCCAACAGACTGATGAAGATTTTACATTAGTCCTAATCATAATAAAAAAAAAAAAAAGAAATATATTTGCGTTGTTGGTAAACTTTTCCAAGATGCTCATCGTTTTGGGTCATTGAAGTTCGGCCAGATCATGGTTGGTCTTCAAGTATCACGACAGCACGTTTGAAACGCGAATAGCGTAATAGTTAACTTATATTTTACCAGAAGCTTCTTGAAACATTACTACAGTCCCCCATAAGGAAACAAAACTTCGTGCACATCCCCTGGGCGTCTGATGAAAAGGATGAGAGATATTTACCTTCTCTGGTTTGAGGTTACAATGATGGGGCACCTAGTGAAAAACTACGAAATAAATCCATCATACATAGGATATTGCATTATATCACATTATATTATACTATGTTGTATTGCATCCCTGATCTGTGACATTACATATATATATATATATATATATATATATATATATATATATATATATATATATATATATGTATATTATAATCATACAACGTATTCACCAATTGTTAACAAAACAATGAAAATAAAACCCTTGTTCAAGATATCGTTTTCCAAATCAAGTTGTTAGTTGTTCAGCGAACTAATTATCCCCTTTTCTCGAAACCAGCCGATTCAAAGATTGCCTTCCCGTTCTTACTCATATATAATATAAAATGAACATTTCTATATAAATAAAAAGAGAGGTATCTTTTGATCGAAAATAATGTTATTTAAAGTTTAGATTGATGTTTGTGAACGTTGATATCGTATCAATAGTTTGTATATTTATACTTGGTATTTCTTTCTATGAGCTTTTAGAGGGAATAATGTTACTTAGAAATTGACTACCCAAGTATAAAACAATCTCGCCATTTTTAACCAATCAAAATAATCGATTCAGAAAGACCGTTCAAGAATTGCATTCTCCCTAGGATCATCATCATCATCATCATCATCATCATCATCATCATCATCATCAGTCTTTCAACGTCCGTCGTTAGACATAGACCTTCCCCAGGATTCGCAACACTTCTCCATCATGGGCATTGCGGAGTCAGTACTTACTGAATTTGTCTCGCTCGTCTCTCCATTTAATATTCTGCCGGCCTCGGTTCCGCATGTGATCTTGGGGAATCCATGTCGTGAGTTGCAATGTCCATCGGCTGTTCGCCATTCGTGCAACATGGCCAGCCCACTACCATTTGAGCTTTTTAATGGATTCTATGATGTCCCTGTCTCTTATCTTTCCCCTGAAGTACTGTGCTGTCTTGTGGTCTCTCCATGTGAGGCCTAGCATAATTTTCTCATATGCACGTTGCATAATTCTCAATTTGTAGATCTGTCTCTGGGTTAGGATCCATGTTTCGGCTCCATAAGTGACTATTTGGAGGCTGCATTGGTTATGCACCCTTCTTTTTAGGATTGATGGGATCTTCTTATTTTTGAAGGTTGAACTTGCTCTGCGAAAGGCTTGCCATCCTAGTGTGATTCTTTGCTTGACTTCTTCTTCTTTTGAGGGTCTCATGGAGATTCGTTGTCCTAGGTAGATGTAGTTATCTACTTTCTCCAGTTCTGTGTCCTCGATTTTGATCTCAGTGTTTTTATCTCCGGTATGGTTGTTGCACATGATCTTCGTCTTGCTGAAGTTCATGTGTAGGCCGACTTTCTTGCTCTCTTCGTTTAGTAATCGAAGGTAAATATCTACTAGGTAAGCAAGATAGTCAACAAGCTTATTTCGCAAATAGGTTTGCAAGAGTAATAAGTGCGATCCTCACTGGGTTCCCCGCCACTGGGCCGGGTGCCACAATCAACCTAGCCTCTTGTCAAACTTTTGACAAGTTATCTGTGAAAGTAATATCTGAATAGAAGAAAAAAATGCAATTCAACGCATAAGAATCCGATTTAACCCATTAATTGTGGATGACTTGAATTTCAGTCATTGCACTCTGTAAACAATGGGCGCTTCCACTTAAAGTCACGGACGACTTTTCTGTTTGTTTCTATGTTTTTCTCCCCATAACTTTGAGAGGAAGGGTCCATCGTTTATGAAGAAAGCACATTGTTAGTTATCGCCGGATTTAGAACACGGCAACTGAGCTCAGTGCCAGATCAAAGGGGAGCTGAGTGGGCTGAAGACAGAGGCCCCAAATATCTAAAAGCCCCCTTAAGAAGTTACTAGAAAAAAAATTGCTGTGAGAAAAGTTCATGAATGTACATAATAAGTATGTGGATGAAATTCAATTGATTAGGAATTCAATCCTTTAGAATTTCCTGTTTCCTTACGCTAGCAATCATTTAGATAGGAGGGCCCTGTTTGAATTACAACGTGGGGCCCTATGTGACCTTGATCCGCTCCTGACTGAGCTGCCCCAGTACCAGCTAATTGGTTGAGTTAAAACGCTGTTAAGAAAAAATCAAGTCACACACTGATTCACTCAGCCAAGTACCCTTATCTTTGTTGTTATAGTCACAATGTTTCAGCCGTTGTACTTTCAGACCTTCTTCAGGTGTCTGTCGTAGTCGGCAACTCTCTGGGAATTTTCGTTACCCCGTCCGTGCTAAGGGATATCTCGCATCAATTAATTCTTCCAAGAGAATTCGGCAATTGTTTGAAATAGGTGAGATTAAACATTACGCCGATTTAACAAGTACAACCATTTCGAATTTAGCCATTTTTGAATCTCTAAATATGGCTACTTTTTTAAAAGAAATTTTACGGTAAAAATGAAAGAAGAAAACATTGAAAACTCTTTCATAAAATTTAACTAGAAAGGATATGATTCATGGTTAGTTTTACAGTTACACTTAACAATAAGATCAATTTTAAACCTACCTACTAACCCTAACTACATGCTATGTTGGCTCTGAAGTAAATTGTATTTAGATCGAAAACGATGTTATTTGATTATCGATAAAAATCTAGCCACTTCTAGCCATTTACAGTTGCCATAGCGTTTATCGTAATTACCTCCCCTGCAAATATCAACATGATGTTTAATTTTACCCGTTTTGAACAATTACCGAGGATTCGTCTTTGCATATCACCATTATCTGCCTCTTTTACTGCAACAGAGAGTATGACTATTTTGCAATGCCCGACTTACAGACCCCACAAGCAACAGGTTTAGCCAAGTGGGTCAGAAGCATCCTATTTATTCACTCTCCCACAGGAGCAAAATGCAACACAAGTTACGTTGGGGATAAAAAAGGGAAACGCCCATAAAAAATAGCTCCAACCGACGCATCTTTGCGTTGTGACTGTAACGACCAAGATGAAGATACTAATCCTAATAAACCTGCATGTAATAATGTCAATTCCTCATCTCAGAGATTTTGACGAAAATAAAGCAATGTAAAGTTTTTTTTTTCTGACAGTTGTCTGCATCTTCGTTCATTTCTTAAACAAAACGTTTCGGCCGCCGTACCCAACGGCCATCTTCAAGCAATAAATAGGCATGAGGACAACAGTCCAGAAAAGAACAAAAATTGTAACAATAATTCGTCCCCTCAAATAATCAAACAGAAAAAATAATGTAGTTTTCATTTTTTTTTTTTTTGAGATCTTTATTCATAGAATTTTATGGAGCATAAGTTACATTATTTTTCAAATTTTATACAAATCTCCAACTTTTCAAGTTCATTTTGTAACGGAAGTTCTGATACCAATGACCGGAAGTTCTGTTACCCGTGACCGGAAGTTAGAATTCTCACATTCAAAACTTTAGTCTTTTGTTCCGATCGGATTCAAGAAATGGATTTACTATCGGTCGATTTAACTGACTTTTGGTTATCCATTTAATATATATGTATATATATATATATTTATACTTGTAAATATATACATAGGTGCATTCAAATATTTGTTTTACCCTCCATCAATAACGTTTTTTCTTTTCATTTTCGGTGATGGGGATATGGAGGAAAATAAATTATTTCCGATGAAGAGTGTAGAGAAATCACTTGAATAAGTGGGTCGTCATTTGATGATGTTTGTGTGTGTGACAGAAAGAAGAACATTTGTGCTGGTGCCGGCTTTTTAGGTCGATCTCATCCAGGGGGCAGTAGGACACACCTTCCATAAACATAGACCCATACCACCTACAAGGAGAATGCAAAGAATAAAGATTTAATAAAAATTCGACATCGATTCAAAGAAAATAAGCAAAGATATTTCGTATTTCTTCGTCGTCTGTATCCAGTGTTCAGCACAGCTAACGAAAACGCTGAACTGATAACCGTTTGAAATTTAGCGGAAGCAAAGATAACCGCTAACTTTCTTTCTGCTTTAAAGCCCTTAAAAACTTCCTTCAATATGTACTTGAGGAGAGACAGTTTAGCGTAAAAGCTAAACCGATGAATCGTTAAATATGTAGCGGAAGCAAAGACAATCGTTAATTTACATGAATTCAGTTTTGGTTTGTTTTTCTTTTAGCTTTTAAACCTTTGAAAATAGACCAAGAGAGCTGAAATTTTAACATATTGTAGCATAGACATAGAGTTTTGAATAAACCTTAAATTGAATGTTAACTAAGATTCATTTTCATTTGTTCACTTAATCATTTATGTACGCCTTAATCATTATCTGATATTGGCATGTTATACCTTTTTGGAAAGCTGAAATTTGGTTCTGGGGACTCTTGGACCAAGGCGCAAATTTTGTATACATCAAAGTATGAAAAGCTCCCTTTTGCTGACCATGGCCTAGCCGTTCCTGCTTAGAAAACTGACCCCACCATTCTAGGTACAGAGACTCTCAAACAGTCTCAACTGACTCTAAGTATTCTAAGATATTTGAATGTATAGAGATAATAAAAAAATGTTCGCTTTAAAATTCATTATCGGTGCTGGAGATGAAATTCATGCAAATCAGTTGACTTCGTCACTTCGATAGAAATGGAGTTGTTACTGCGATACTACTATAATAAGAGCCAGAGATGTGGACGCCTAGTTAATCGCTCAATTTAGCATGGTGGGCCTAGACATTGGGTATACGCCCAATAATGGAGCCATTTGAATAATTGGGGGTAAATTTGGAATTTGGGTGTGAACATTGAAAGACTGACTTGTGTTAAGACTCAAGTGATCAATTCCTAATAATACAATATTAATCATTTCTAATTAAACGATACCATTATTTACTAATTTTCCTAATACATGATATTTGTAAATTTAAAGTAGTATTATTATAGAATGTAATATTCTTTCTTCTAGAATGTAATTATTTTTTGTTTTGTTTTTTTTTCATTATTTCTCGCTCATTCAGATTTTTAAGATGTGTCTACACATTTTCATAAGATGGTTTTCGGTCGGCCGGAGTCAAGTATGTTGAACAACGGAAATAGGGAGAAAGGAAGATACGTGAAGTCATTAAAAGGTGTAACATCTATTCCTATCATTCTTCTTACCAGCCGCAAATCATGTCATGATAAAATATCCAAGATCTGCATAAAAGCCAAAATTTCTAAATCTAACATTATTAAACTTTTCAACAAGAAATTTCCTTTATTATAGTAAGGGGAAATAAACAAGGCAAAGAAGTGCATTATTTGGCTGAATGTCAAGAATTTAATTATACTTATGAAAAAGTATATGGGATCGGTGCAGTCAATCTAGTACTTTTCGTGCTTGATTTAGCGCATAAATTCAACATTTAGCGCTAATTTCGGAGTTCTATCTTGGACAAATATAGACGTTTTCAGCAATTCAAGATGTCCGAAAAATGGCTAACAGTGTGTTTTTTTAGCGCGTTTCACCGTTCTTTGACACTTTTTCGAGATCGATTTAGCGCGAAAACCTTTTTGAGTTGGAAACACTGGCTATGAGATGTGTTTTTTGCCACATGACAATACAAAATATCAGTCAAAATTGTCAAAATAGGTTTCTTCAGTTTTCAAGTTGGTTTGGCTGGCTGGCTATGTATTTCTCAGGCCTACAGGCTATACCAATGGAGCTGGAGGGCTGGAATTCTCAACATTTTCTCCTTATAATGTCTACAGAAAACGTTTTTATTTTTTAACTCCCCCTGTCTAAATAGGGTTTTAGAGGGGGTTCATTTTGTGGTGCAAGTTCATGCTGAATCGATCCCCAGTTTTTGCCAGCATTCACACTTGTTTTTTTGAAAATTCAGACTTAGTGATCACTATCCAACAAGAGTTGAGGAGAGTGTCATCCGTTGATCACCCATTTTTCAAATTTTTTAATTGATCACCCCCAACACAGCATTCTGTCAAAAAACATTGGTCCTGTGACGGTTTCTATTGGGCGACTAACCAGACCTGTATAATTGTATTAATCCTTTTATAGTATTTAGGGGGTCAGATATTGTTCTGAGTTATCGGGGTGTAACATTGAGCAAGAACCAATAATTTAGGTTCTTAATGACTGTTTTTTCAAGAAAATCTCCAAATGGGTTTTGTTGTTACTTGTCTCATGCCTTTTCAAATTAAGTGCATTCTCTTGTGGGTCGTGACTGGAATTAAGATTTATTGTTTATTACTTTGAAAAGATTCTAAATTGTGTTTCTCCAGTTGAACCCTTTCTTGAAGGAAATTGGAATCTTACCGAATGAACCCCAACCCCAAATATAATATTTAAAACCGAATCATCAATCAAATCTCCGTAGCCTCAGTAATAGTCCGCCCGACCAACCAGCCAAGTGGACAATAGATTCTTCTCTCTTTGCTTGTCATCTGTCTGTAATGATCCCTGGGTGCTCCTGATCATATTTTTGGGAGCTACAACATTGAAAATGAACACGAGTACCCCATTAAGCACCATCTAAATACCGTTTTACCAAAGAAGTGTTTTCCGGTGATTTATGGTGCATTTTAGACCAGTAATTGCTCAAATTTTATGCAGGTATTTTTTTTAGATAATTTTAGATAAAAATATCAATTTTCTTAGATAATTTTAGGTCATTTATTTAGATACTTAATTCTGGTACACTCGTAAGCTACAGTGATTTATTTATGCGAAGTACAGATACTAAAAATATTTTCTGAGTCGATCAAAGAATGAACCGTAAAAAATCAATTGTCATTTAATAGTTGATGATTTTGAGAAGGGTCATCAACATTTTTCGGACGATTGGACTCATTCTTCTTGTTAACATTGTTGTTCCTCTCTAACGTTTTGACCAATCTATTCTACGGCCTTCTTCAGGTGTTATATGTAATATCAGTTAGGAAAGAGAAGGTTTACCGGAAAAAGAGATAAGAAAAAGAGACATTCTATCCCCTTACTGATATCATATATTACACCCGAAGAAAGTCGTTGAAAGGATGGGCCGAAGTTTTGTGGAAACAACAATGTTTGATAGAACGTAGGGAAGGTGGTCCCTATTGTAAAGTTTAATACACTCGCTCACTCGATGTCAAACAGTGAACCAATGAAAAAAATTCAACAATTAAATTCATTCAAAGCAATAACAATATTGTCAAACTCCATACAGAGTTGACTTTGTTTTCTTTCCGTAACAAGATATCCTCACCAAAAACCAATGAGTCACACACTTAAAACGATGACGTGCACAAAAACTCACAACGAGTTTACTTAGTTACTGGAGGTCAAACAACATATATAAAACTGCATATATTGTAATTCTTTTTCTCTCTTCACTACTTTTCTCAGCTCTAACCGTCCATTGTAGAATTTCTGCACACACACGTCCCTCGATGAAAACGGAAAACATTTTTTTTAAATTTGGCTTAATGGCTGAAATAATTGCGTTCAGAGTAAAGTTTGACCCTGAATAAGCCAGCCTTGTAATTCATGTATTCACTTGTTTTTATCTCGTTAATCGTCTTATTTCTTTTTATTCGTTTGTCGTTTTTAACACCAAGTGAACGAAAGTGTTTGAAAGGGTTCAATTTAAAACCAGGATCAATTTGAGCCTAAAGTTGACGAAAAGACTGAGTTCAGTTGTCCGTCGTTTTATGTTGAACCAGACTTACCTCTGCTGGCTCGGCTTGGTACATCTGATCCTCTCTTGACATTGGACATTCCGAGTCGCAGGTTTCCTTCTAGTTCCCTGAGGGCGGCCAAGTTCAATGGGTAAGTCACACGTCCTTCTCGGTCTAGCATTCTGTACAACCATCTCTGGAAAGAAACGAGAAATTTGATACATTTTTTTTTATCAAACTCCTACCATTAGATTGAGATTTGACTTTATTTTCGTATGTAACTGCAATAATGGATGACAATGACCGGACCAAAATCAAATGACACCATACAAGAATTATACAATTATAAACATTCGTCATTCATTCATTCATCTTTTATTGTAAATGTTGACCATTACCTTTCGTTTTAGTTTATCAGGGTCAATTGTAAAACAGATAATCTGAATTTGAATCACCGTATAAAGAATTTTGAAATGAAATCCGACTGAATACACAGTCGAAACTACAACCCTTGGGTCAAATCCGGCCTGTGGTCTCATATCATCGGACCCACTGACATTAAATATATGACGCTAAACGTTTCAAAAGCCCGGGGTATATATATATATATATAAGTGACTATTGAGGTACCCTTAAATTCGCTAAATTACAGAATGCAACAAAATTCCGAATGATGTACAACTTGATAATAATAGTGTGGGATCTACACCTGCGACGATCTAGATCAATATCATAATGACCGGGAAATAACTGATAAATGTTAATTATAGAGTAGTCTCTCATACATAATCATTTATCAGCAAATGCGTAACTAAATCTGGTTCACTCTAGTCTCTTAAAGGATGACTTAACGGATCACAGGGTTGTTTAGTGTACATCAGAGAACGAGTGAGTCCATACTGCTTAATGTCAGATCAAATGACACATGACAGATTGTTTTCTAAATAATTTTATTCTTCCCATTGAGAAAAATAAAGTTTCTTAATAAAAGTTTTTCAACTGGACAGCAATAATCTTCCAACGGATAAATCCAGAGAGCGCATGACAATGTCGTTAAAACCGGTTTAACCAGGTAATCGACCCAAGATTATACCATGACAAAGACTTTATAATTATCAATCAGGAAACGTTGATAGTTTGAAAAGCAACTATACTGCAGTTCATCATATTTATTCATGATGATGTCATTATGATGACGTCATTCCTGTGTTATTACATACGAAAAGTCAGAAGTTTGGTCTATCTTGCAACGCACCCCCTCCCCCAAACTGCGAAAACATTCCTAAATTCCCCACAAATTTAATCAATTATTTTGTGGCCCATGGCCCATCATTCAACAAAATTCAACTCAAATTCATGGAGAACTTTTGGAGATATTGTGTGGACAAACAGAGAGGCAACCATGGATGAACACAAAACCTCTATCCAACTTCGTCGGCTGATATGAAACTCTGCGCTATTGAATTACTAACTTCCACCTTCCACGAAGATTAATTTGTAAAATTTTATTTTTTATTTTCAAAATCAAATAAACTTTCCGAAAGTGAATTAGAAGTGTCTGAATCCAATCTGTAAACATTGACAGATCGAATTCCGATAAATTCGATTTTTGTTTTATTATTTGTTTGTGAGAAAATGGTGAGATCCGGGGGTTTGCCTTCAAGTCATGGCAAAGGGTGTCACAATCGAGGCCGTCGTGGACAACCGTGGGTAAGGCCAACGATCGAAGAAAAAGAAAGGGAGACTTTGTTGTCGCAGATCGTGACACGGCTTCCCATGGAAGGACACCTCATCTAAAATGCAAAATAAGCACACACATACACATACTTGTGGTTACGTTGAATGTGTGTATACGTGTATAAGCATAAGAATGTGCGTACGTGGTAAGTGGCAAATCAGGGTTGACAGATATTCGGAGACTTTTCTGGCCCCAAACCAGCTAAAATGGCCAAACGCCAAATTTGTTCAGAAAACATTGCAATACTGCAGTACACCAGAAATGAACATTTATTTAAAATACTTCTGCAATTAAGTCAACCTTGGTTCTGTACGAATGGCAGGAAGTAAGGGTTCGATTTATAATAGCAATTACATCACAATTAATCTTAAAAAATTGACTTTTCAAACTGATATATTTCCTAATAAAACAAGGGTCTTAAAGCACAAACATTTCTTGCAATAAATTTCCATTTTTTTTAAAGTAAAAATTCGATGGAAATGAAAAACTACGGCCTAACCCTATAGTACATGACCGAATGCTTTGAAAAGAAAGAAAAAAGAAAGAGAAAAAAATGCCAAATTGGCTACAAAAATGGCCAAAATGCAACAAATCCCTAAGGGGGGCATCGATTCGAGTGCGATCGTCTGGAATTCATTTGGGGGTGGAGGGCTGACCGGGTAGAAACGGGGATGGGTCAGGGGAGGTTCGAGAGAAAAGTAAACGATGAAAAGTCTGGGGATTGAATGCAAGTCACGCTGTATAAATACAGATCTGTGATCGGAAAAGGTGAACATTGTTCCAAATTGTTTTTGATATTGATCCAAAGAGACAAACCAAACAAAAAAAATCGCTTTGTTGGACACATTATCAGTGTTCAGCACAGATAATGAAAACATTAAACAGATAAACCGCTAAAAAAATTAGTAGTAACAAGGATAATCGTTAACTGCTGACTTTTATTAAATGAATTTAGCTTCGGCTCGTTTTTCTTTCTTTAAACCTCTCAAAAACAGACTTTGACAGCTAAATTTTCAAGATGTAGTTTAGACATAGGGCTTTAAACAAACTGTATATTGAATGTAAATCAATGTTTGATTTCACATGTTCATTTAGTTATTTGCGTACACCTTAATCATCATTTGATATTGGCATACTTTTCTGGAAAGCTCTATATCTGATCCATGACATATCAAAAATGGTTTTTGCGAGAAAAAAACGAACCGAAGCTAAATTCATATAATGAAAACTTAGCGGTTATCTTAGCTTAATTTTTAGCGGTTTGACATTTTAGCGTTTTCGTTAGCTGAGTCTGCTATAGCGGAGACTCTCAACCTTCATTGAAGAGTCGAAGGGATGGTCAATTGAGCTGAGACTTATTACAAGAAAAGCTGAAACTTTCGCGCAAAGGGTCACTGAATAGGAATCAAATTCAGAATTCTGGGACACAACAGCACCAAGGCCAGACATGATGCTGACCCCAGTAGCCTCCAAGCAGATCATTCTCAGGGAATTTACCGTTCCATGGGAAGATCGTATTTTAAAGTTGTACGGCTTTCCACCGAAACGAATTCTCAACGAAACGATTAAAAAAAAATACGTTTCTATACCAAAAAGCAACTTATCATTGACATAACTTTTGATGGAAAAGATTCTTTTATAAGAGTCGAACGTTGAATTTCTTGACACAATAACGCCAAGACCAGGCATGTTACTGCTCTCGGAAGCCTCTAAGCTGATAACTCTCTTGAAACTCGTCCTTCCATGGAAGGATCATGTTGAGGAGGCCAATAAGAGTAAGAAGGTAAACTACAATAAGCTTATAGAAGTATATCGAAGTAACGGATAGTGAGCGAGCTGCTAGTTAAGGGTGGCCAAACTTGTATAAAGTATAAGCCACATATGTTGAATTTCAGATTCATGAGAGCTGCAAGACATAAGCACATGCACGCAATGATATTAACCAAAGCATATGGTCTTTTAGAGTGCTTATCAGTACAGGTTTCCGTAATCATCAAATGCACAAACCTTATTTTATCTAATTATTTATGAACAATTTTGACCTAACCTATAGTTTTGCAATTTTCATTTAATTAAAAAGTATTTGCCAGAATTATTGGAGAGGGAAGTAGTCATGAAAGGGTAGGGCATAGTATGTCAATGAGGATTATATTTGAAGAAAAAATATCACGAAAAATAATTAAATGCAGATGTGTAGTTGAATTTGAATTTAAATATAGGATTGAATAAATAGAATTGAATTTGATGTTAGATTTAAGTTTAAATTGCGATGAGCTGAATAGATCAAACTTAATTTTCTTTGGAAGATTATTCCAATCAGAAATGCATTTTTTGGTGTTCAAATTTGATCAAGACAGAATATAGAGGAATCCTTAATTGGATTCTTTTTATAATTAATGAATAGATCGTTTTCGTTTGTCTAAAATACTCTTGGAGACGAAGTGGGATTTACCTTATTTGATAAGTCATGTACCTATAAACAATTTTGCAATACGATTTGATCTCCAAGTTTGAAGATGTTGAGATTAGCAATTGAGTTACTATATGTATGAAAGTCAGAAAAGGATATTATGCAAATGGTACCATTTTATAACTTGAAAACTTTTCTGTTAGAGACTTTTAAGCGTTGTCTTCATATTTGGCTACCATAAGTAAGATGAGATGAGAAAATAGCATGGTACAAAAAATTCAGATCTACCGTATTAATGTAGTGACTGGCTTTACCTAACATAACCTTTGCTCTAATCGATTTCTCGAATAAGATTTAACAATGGAATCTACCAAAAAAGGTGATTAGATGAAAAAATGCGTTTTGTCAATACAGATCAGTTCAGTCATCCAAGGTCGTAGGTTTAATGTCAGTAGGAATGTAGTAGGTGAACTACTATTCATAAAGCTTTTGGGGGCCCCTTTCCATTAAGGGATCGGCCGGGAGTCAAATAGCACCATTCCATAGCCTACGCTTCTGATAAAGCCAGCATATGAAAAAACAAAATAAAAAATTATGTTACAGATATAAATTCGTTATGAAAGTGAAAGTGAAATTAAAAAACAACCACTTCCTGATTTTTCCAAAGTTGGCAGCGTTGTTTACTCACGTAAATGGACGTCCGCTGTGGGGCTAAGCGAGGCATGGCATGTAAACTTGAAATTGCTCCGAGATAATTTTGGCACACTCTATGATCTCTCTTGGCTGTGTGGGCATGTTTTAACATAATGCAAGTATTATTGCGTTCTTACGAAGTAGCGTATCAGAAACTGTGAACCAAATCTGTCAACATAGGTTTCTTTCAGATTTCAGTTTGTCCGGCTGCAATATATGTATATATGACGCGTGCAGGTCGTACAAACGGAGCTAGAGGGCTGAAACTGTAATTTACAACTTATGTCTAGAAAAAAACTTTTAAAAAAATCATCTCTTCCGAATAATTTTTTAGTGGAGGGTTCAATTTGCAATGTAAGGTTATACTAGATTGATCCCTTAGTTTGTGTCTGCTTTAAAAAAAATCAGACGTTTCTTTAGTGATCATTGCCAAAAAATAGGCGGAAAGAAACTTATCAATCACTCACTTTTCCATTTTTTCTACTTGATTACACCTACACGATATAATGCCAAAAGACGTAGGTTATGTGACGGTTTCTATAGAGTGACTCTTCAGCACTATTTAGTTGAGTTTTTATACTATTCTTTGAACTATTTTGTTTTAATAAAATACAACTATAACTGCATCCTACAAAGTCATGTAGTTGGCCGAGATTTCATAGTAAACTTTGGACTCGCTTTGTCTTAATAATATCCAACTATAACTGCAGACTACTAAGTCACGTAGTTGGTTGAGATTTCATAGCATACTTTGGACTATTCTCGTTTTGATAATATCCAACGATAACTGCAGACTACGAAATCACGTATCTGGTCGAGATTTCATTGTATACTTTAGACTACTTTGTTCAATTTGTCGTCTGGTGTTTCTGATCAACTTGAGCCATTATCGATGCCTTTGCAAATGAGGGCTAACAAAGGCGTGGTATCAGTGCCAGATTTAGATTTTGCAGGACCCTAGGGGACAGGTACACTGAAGCCCCCAGTTATATTTTCAAAAGAAAAAACAAGAAAAAGATGGAGAAAAATTAAATTTCTGTTTATAAGGCTAACAACAATTGAAATTACGTAATTACTTAGAAACATATTTTTCCAAAACATTTGTAAATTGTAGACCTTTGGGAACATTTTTTTCAATTTCCATCGGAAGAAATCTGTTTTAGTCGTTCTTAGACGCCATAAACTGCCATTCAATATATATGCACTACAATATACCCGTCAGAAATGACAGGGTTACTAATGTATGAATCAGCTCTAAGGAGCCTAAAATTAATTTATGAGGTAATATATTTTTTGATTATTCAAGTATCCTAATTTGGATTTTTTTCAAAGTGTCAACTCATTTTAAGGTATTTCAATGTGGGGTGATCAAACATTAAGTCTTCAGAGTTTCTACGACATAATTCTTATATCATAACAGGAAGATAAATCAAGCAATAAAATAATCCCATTTGAGCACAAACAAAAAAGATAAATAAACAGAAAATTAGTAAATAAGCTCATTATATGGTCAGATACAGTACAGTTTCTTTTTGCCATAGTATGTATATGCAATATATTAATCGAACCTTTTTTTTTTTTAAATTGATGATTTAGAGTATTTACGCTTTGATGTAGCATACACAAATTGAATAACTTATCACTCAATTTCTAGAGGCCTTCCAGTTGGTGAAGATCCTTGCAGCCCCCAAAACGCGTGCCTTAATCCGACACTGCATGGTATGGCTCTGTGTAAGCAACGACGATTCATGTCAAGATTGTTCAGGACTGGTCCTGTGATCAAGTCAAGCTTGCGCAAATGTCTTCGTGACTCTAATTGCGGGGACGAGAGCCATATTTTGGAAAGCCAGAGCCCTATCCCAAACCAAACTTCATGTGAGACTTCCAGCAGTGCAGATGGCTAGTGAATAAGTGAATATTTTGTTCAGTTTGTCGCCCCATTAAATAAAAACAAAACCAATGAGTATTCCTTATTTAATTTGATCCAATGTTGAAATAAATTAACGATGCCTGTCAATTGACTGGTAATTTACAATATATCACAATCAATGACAAAAAAATCTGATCAAAACTATCAACACAGGTTTCTTCAGTTTTCAAGTTGGTTTGACTGACTAGCTATATATGTATGTATCATGCGTACAGGCCACACCAATGGAGCTAGAGGACTGAAAATTTAAACATTTACTCCTTATGTCTGGTAAGAAAGATTTTTTTTAATTTTCAAAGGTTTTCCCAATAAATAAGTTTTAAATACGGGTTCAAGTTGCGATGTAAATTTATGCTAAATTGATCCTTTAGTTTGTGTCTGCTTATTTTTCGAAAATTCAGAATTTAGTGATCACTACCCAACAAAAGGTGAGAAGAGTAACTTATCCAGTGATCATATCTTCAATTGTTTATATTTGTTCACCCCTAACATGGCAAGTAACCAAAAGACTTTGGTCACATGACGGTTTCTGTTGTGTGACTAACCAGATCTGTTTTCAATAAGTAAAATCAAAATATATCAATAATGTTAATACAATTATTTTTATACTTATAATTATAATTAAATACATGATTCTTTGTAACGAGCCTTTTGTGCGCACATTAATTCCTTTCTGCGCTAACCGTAGGAACTGTATGCAAGCGCTTAGCTTAGAGGGAACTTTGATAAAAATGTTTCAGACCCTCTTTATCAGGCATGGCTGACCTTTTTATTCTGGCATGTCACAAAAGACATTTTTTATCTCGATTCAGGCCACACATTCACTTCAAAAAGGTCGATCATATTTCAGAAAGCGTATTAAATTTCTATCATAGACAAACAAATGAATTACAACTATTGTACTATTGGTTTGTGTAACCAAAACAACAGTAATTTTAAAACATAAATTGTGAAATTGACTTCCTGGGAAAATCATAAGAGATTTTTTCAAGTAAATGCCTACATTCGCGAAGGGTCACACAAATGTTGCTGCAGGACAGAGTTGGCCAGCAGACCAATGATTGCCAATATGTGCTTCATTCATTTGGTACAAACTGTGACAAATCACCTACCACCTACTAGTGCCGCTAGGCTCAGCTTTAGCTAACCTCCACTTGACGAACCTCTACCGAACCTCTACTCGACTCACCGAGCAAAGTTGCGATAAAGACCCACTCAAGAATTTACATAAGAGAAAATACTAGAAAATATTAGAAAATACTAGAAAATACCAGAAAATACAAGAAAATACTAGATTGATAATAAAAATGGTCGACAATGCATCATCTAATAACAAGAAAAAGAACAGACTCTGTTCGTAAATTGCGACATTGTTTACACAATTTTTGACCGAATTTGTCGACATTCGCTCCTGTAATAAAACTGTTCCTTCCCAAGTGAATCCTCGTTAAAATAAATAATTGCTGCATCGTAAATAAAACGAAAAATATCGTCTAGAATGCAACACAATTGATTGTAAAATGAAAAAGTTATAAATATACGTATATGGAATGCGAACTGTTTTAGCCGGAATTTGAACTCAGCTCTCTGAGTCAATTCCCTATTAACAACTCGGCCACGCCGCATCCCTTACGTAAGTGATCCTGTGGTTGACAGATATTATGCTCTTACTTACAAGGAACAGATGTAGGTAGTGAGTAACATACTGGAAGGGTTTGAGCGGGTAGCTGGCACAAAGAATACTGGAACGGATGAGGAGTTGCCAAAAGCGATAAGGGAAAGGATGCTGTGGAGAGCCATGATCGCCCACCTCCTCAAGGGACATGACACAAAGAAAGTAATTACGTATTTCACTGCTATAAATTACAAACCAATCAACTAAGCTAAGATCAAGTTTTTATGGTACCAAACGATGTCTGGTTCTAATTCATCATCTTTTCTATCCGACAGTGTGTCGTTTATAATAAAGTTTAACCTTATGGAGGACTGAGACTTTAAAGAGCAAAAAAACAACACATAATTTAAACAAGAACCGTAAATTACATAGGCGTCCACCATAAAGTGTAAACGCCATTATTACTAGATCACATAACCCTGAGTGGCAGATTTCTCTAGGTAAAAAGCATCATATCATGGGACAGCTTATTATCAAGTTTCAAGTAAATTTGACTTGAAATATCTGAGAATATGGGGATAGACCAACTGACGGGCAGACATAGACTCTTGTAGAGAGGCGAGGATACCGCTAAAGCAAAATAAATATTTCTTTCGACGGGGAATCGAAAAGTTGCCTTCCCGTTCGGCTGGAGTCATTGATAATGATGATGATTACATTATTGATAAATAGTTTCTGATTAAACTTTACTGAGAATTGTTTTTATCTCTGTTTTGACAATAACTAATCCACCACCAAAATACGTGATCACTTTCCAAACACCTAACTATATTGAATGAAGATAATATCGCATATCACCTACCTTGGCAAGAACTTCTTCTTGGCTCGGATCTTGAGGGGCAGGCATTGCATTTGCAATGGCCACAAAACATAGAAAGAAGGAGAAAAGGGCGAGGAATTGTTTGGTCTGTAGTTGAGAGTCCATTTTTTCTGTGATTCTAAGAAGTCCGCGATTCGGTTGAGGGAAGAACTGAAGACTGGATTGATCTGTTGCGATGGAAGCTTTGAACGATCTCTGAGATTCGTCTGACGGGTTCTACGTTTACACAGAGGCATTTATGTGCAGCGTTTAAACCACGCATGCGCACGTGACCGTTTTCTTTTCCTTTGCCTTTTCTTTTTCTTTTCTTTTTCTCTTGTTCTTTTTTTGCTATCGCTTGGGAGGAGCGGATCATCTTGACTCTCCTCCTCCCCACGTATTCTCTCACATTCTCTCTCCTGGCACCTCTTCTTTTTCACCTCGTCTGACTGGATAGGCAGAGGGAGGGAGGGAGGGTTTGATGTTGACTCGCCGTCCTCCCTCTATATTCTTCTTCTCTCCTCCTTCCCTCCTTTCTCCATATCCTTTTCTCTCTTCTCTCATCCCTCCCTATATCTAATTTTCTCTTTTCCTCTCCCCATCCAAATATAATCTTTTTCTCTTCTTTCCCCTTCTCTCTCTCACTCACTCTCTCTTTATATATATATATATATATATATATATATATATATATATATATATATATATATATATATATGTATATATATATATATATGTATATATATATATCCTCTCTTCCTTCCCTCCTCGCTATATGCTTTCACTCTCTCTTCCTTTCCTCTTGCACGTCATCTCTTACTCTCTGGGGGCGAATTAATTGGTTGTAGAGAGGGGATCCTCTCGACTTCCCTCCTCACTATTCACTTTCTATTTGTCTTTCTTCCCTTCTTCTTATGTAATCTTTCTTTCTTTCTTTGCTCTTGCCTATGTATCCTCCCTCTCTCTCCTTTTCTTTCACCCTATGAACTCTCTCTCTCCCCCCTTATGTAGCCCCCTTCTGTCACTCCCTCTCTCTTGCCCCCCCTTATGTAGCCCCCTTCTGTCACTCTCTATCTCCTCCACTCTCTCTCTCACTCTTTAAACTGGGAGTGGATCAAGAGGATGTAGGGAGGAAATCATCTTGACTCACCTCCTCCCTATGTACTACCTATCTATCTTCCTCCCTCTATCTCTCTCTCCCCCTCTCGTTGTTTACTCTCTCTTCCTTTCTCCCTCCCTACATACTCCCTCTCTTTACTCTTCTCCCTCCCTTTCCTCTCTTGCTCTTTTCAGTGGGAGTGGATTAAGGAGTATCATCTTACCCCCTCAGTCCATTTATTATTCACGTCTCTTTCTCTCCTGTCTTGATTGTCCATCTATTTTTCGTTCCTGATACAGTTTCCTTCTGTCTGTACAGACCAGACGTTCATAAACTTTACTGTATGACGACACACTTAGGAATACACTTGACTTATGCAACGCAACGACTGTTTTCTCGAGTGGTTTCGAAACTCTGAAAACCCAAGGACCCCTTCTATAAAGGAAATCTTCTGGCAGACCCCGATTTTTAGTATTTATTTCCCAAACTGTATTCAATGAATCATTGAACTATAATAATGAACGACTTCATTCTAAATGGATTACTTTTTGTTAAGTCCTAATATGTGGTATAAATAAGAGTACAATAATCATGTATTTCGATATCAGTAAGATGGATAATGTCTTTCTGCACCCAAATTCGCGATGTAAGGTTTTAAAGGAAACTCTGCTACACTATTAGTCTAACAAACTGCTATATCTCATTGAAATATAAATATATTAGTTTGGTGCAAAAATATTTGCGGCCCAACACCATCAAGTTTAAAACACTGTATCTCAGTTCATAATAGAAGTTTTCAATTGAAATAAGAGTCTTTTGAATCTACTCATTTTTGCCAATTAGAAACATGTCCTTTATTTCCGGAAGCATAGAATTCTGGGATCCTGAAACTACTGAATTCTTCGAAGGCGTTTTGAGCGGCTGCTTGATTGTTTAAGATCTCCCCTAGGTCTGAATGCTTGAAATAGTGGTTGTCGGTCGGAGAGCAGGGTTATCCGCTCAATTGGGTGTCGTCAATCACAGAGGGACGTTCACGTCTTCGAGGCTGTTGTCTCCGTTTCAAAAAATTTGGAACTTATGTTAAGTTCGTAGAGGGTCCTCCGGTCAAATACTTGGTTGATATTGCGAGAAGTTTCCGCTGATTTACGCCCCTCTCAGAACTCATATAAAAAAATTGCTCGAATTTGCTTTTTTCCATTTTTGATTTGACAGCCTCAAATAAACCAGAGTAAATACTGAAAAGGAAGAGGAACTTTATATTATGACATCATAGCAGCAAGTAAAAATATTGATCTGAATAGTCTTCTTTTAATGACATCACACCTTTTAATGACATCACATCTTTTAATGACGTTCTTTCCATCCTATTTCTGTTGTTTAACAATACTAAGACCGACAGACCGATCGAAAAGTGTCATAGAGATGTCAGGACACATCAAAAGATTTAGTGACATTCACACTTGTCTACCCCTAAAAAGGTAAAGATCTCTCTCGAACCACTTATCTGGTAAGTTAGTGGTGGAAGTGGGACAGGCATATTACCCGTTCGGGATACGTTTAAAATACATCTTTGCTATTTGGGAGATACACGGCACACAGTTTGAGAACCATTACTCTACAGTCATGGATTCTTTATTAGAAACTGTCTCATGAAACAGTCACCAAAACTATCCAAAGGGAGCTACAGGGCTGGAAATCTCAACATTTACTCCTTAATATGACTCGAAAAACGTTTTCAGCCACCTACCCAAATGTACTTTTGTGCTTTATTTACTCTTAAATATGACTAGTAAAACGTTTTTTCAGCCACCCTCCTAACTGTATCTTTATGTTAAATCGATCCCTCAGCATCTACTATTGTTTTTCTTTTTAATCCAGACTTTTTAAATCCTGTCTATGTACCCTCTCTCTTCTTTCCCTTCGCCCTGTATAGTCTCTCTCTGTCACTCCTCAATTTTTACTTGCGGCTATGACGTCATAAACAAAAGGTGACAGAAGTAACATATTCATTGAGAAAGCCTTTTTCTATATCTTAATTGATTCTTCCAAAGGCGACGTGCTTCCATAAGACGTTGGTCACGTGATGATTTCCATTGAGTGACTAACCACAGCTCTTTTTTCCTTTTCTTTCTCAATGCTTAATCTCTTTAATCCATTCTTCCGTTCTTAATGCATATCAAGGATTATATAATATCATATACTTGAATCCATACTAGAGTATTATATACTGAAAAACGATGGTCTTATTTTTGTATGGATTGACAGTAAAGAACCAAAAACTAACTTAGTAGGTAATTGGATAATGAAAAAAGTTCAATAGTTTATGAAGAAAAACAATCATAAAACCTGTTTCTAGTATAGACTATGAATTTCTTACTTTTGTATCATATGATATCAATTGAAAATTTTCTTACAAAACTTCTAATAAAGACTGTTGTCACAGAATTCGCCATGAAATAAAACGGGGAAGATAAGATTGTAAGTCGTTTTTTTAAGAAAAAAAAAAATGGCATGAAATTTATGATGAAAAAAAAATGGTTAAAAAAAAGGAAATGTTTAACGTCTACAGCTGTCCCCTTACTACTTATCGTCGTGGAATTGGATACATTTGGGAGAGGAAGAGTCTGGCTCGCTCGTTCACTCAACGAATATTTTTTTTACTCATCGTCAGCGGGTCGCTTGTACGGCGTTCCTTCGACATATGGAAGTTTTCCCGAGGTAGTCGTTGTCATGACAGTAAACTATCACATCCTGCACCCCCTATTCCATATCATCAGTTAGATATGAATGAATCAGATTATGGCAAGTCTATGTACATTAGGTCACATTAGGCGTGCAATTAATCAGAAAAAGAGTTTGAATATACGCATACTAAATGTTTATATTATATATAGTGCGACCCAGGACTTTGTATTCAGGTGAAATTTTACAAATCTCAGGCAGAAAATATCTATTTTATTATTCTGATCTTTTGATAAGGCAGTTGGCTTTATTCTAAGCGATACACAGTTACCTTAACACAATTGCTTTGAAAAAGGTTTGAATTAAGTATTTAGATCAAAGAAATCAATTAGTTCTGCAAAACTTGAAGCTCAAAGCTAATTTTATCGTTTTATTGGGAAGTTTATTTTTTAACTTTGTTGAATCACCATTTTTAATAATAACTTGAAAAATCTGATTCGGCGGGCTCTGAACCAAACGACAGAGGAATTCATCTAACACTTCATTAAAAAAAATTGTATGGATTGAAATATTCGCTAAGAAATCTTTAAAAAATATAGATCCAAAAATAAAAGTTCCCTTCGAGCAGTTCCTGG
>OY735242.1:13627230-13704730 GCA_963457665.1 Thysanoteuthis rhombus
CACGATAACAAACAAACTATATAATTTATTAATTACAAAAATTGGATTATTTTTGTTATTGCAGATACCAATTACAGTATGTAGTGTATATTGAGCAATCGGAGCAACTTCAAAAAGGAAACACCTCCCGAAGAAGTACCAAATGCAATGTATAGGCCGTATTGGCTTATGTAAAATCAGATGATGCCTAAACGCCCACACTGAATTAGCAAATTCACACCGGCACTCAACAACATACGCGCATCGCTCTTCTTCCTAGCCATTTGCAGCCTTTCATAGTTACTCAAAAACCAAGTCGATCTCATTAATCATAAAAAGAAGAGTATACAACCAATGCATCCACCCAAAAGTCATTCATGGGGCTGAAACACGGAACCTAACTAAGAGACAGGCCCGCAAATTGAGAACTATGCAACGTTCACAAGAAAGAATTATGCTCAACCACACATGAAGAGACCATAAGGCAGAACAATACATCCGGGATGAAACAGGAGTCAGGGACACCTTAGAATCTATCTAAAAATTTCAAATGGCAATGGGCTGGCCACGTTGCAAGAATGACAGAAAACCGATGGACATCACGACTCACAATATGGATACCCATAGATCATATGCGAAACCGAGGCTGGCAGAGTACTAGATGGAGAGACGAACTAGACAGATTCAGAAATTACTGGCTCCGCGACGCCCATGATAGAGGGGTGTGGTGAATCCCAGGGAAGGTTTATGTCCAACGACAGACGTTGAAAGACTGATGATGATGATGATGTTGATGATCGTAATTCAAAAAAACTTTATTTATTTATCAGGACTCACTCTCCAATGAACACAAAACGGACGTAGATCCACGGAGATGTCGTTACCCCTCTCCTTGCTCGGGCAAAGCAGAATCTAGTTTTGTTTTTTTTAAATAAATATTTATTCAAAGAAATTTTATAAATAAGAATACCAATTAATCCCAATTAATCGTTAATTGACCTTGAAAGAATATTTTTTTCTTTTTATCTATCATAAGTAGGACGTCTTTTGTCACATTCTTTATACTTATGAACTGTAAACTAAAAACTGTCACCAAAAATTGGTTTCTTCAGTTTTTAATTTGGTCTGGCTGGCTATCTATGTATGTATTAAGCGAACAGGCCACACCAATGGAAGTTTGAAAATCTAAACATTTACTCCTAATCCTGTCTAAATTACCCCCACCAAATAAATATTGAGGGGGTCAGTTTACAATGTAAGTCTATCCTAAATTGGTGCCTAGTTTGCTGAGGGTTGAAAATCCAAATATTCACTTTTTATTAAACATAGAAAGAACTGTTTATTTTTTTGAAATCTCTCAATAGGTTTTTAATGTGTGTTGGTGCAGGGCGGGAGCAGTTTGCAATGTGAGTTTATGCTAAATTAATCCCTCGTTGTGCCCGCTTGTTTTTTTATTTTCAAATTCCGACATCTTACTGCCCAATAGAGGGCGAGAGAAGTAACTTATATATTGATCACCTCTTTTTCCAATGTTTTAATTGATCACGGCAATGCGCGCTTCAAAAAAGACGTTGGTCATGTGACGGTTTCTATTGAGTGATTAACCAGACCTGTTTTTATATTTATTCATTGGTTCTGTGGAAAATTTCTTTGATTATTCTTTTGTCAAGTGTTAAGAAGCTACGACTCGAATGTTTTGGATGTTGGAAAAATGAAACCGTCAGCCAAAACTGTCAACCTCTTTCAAGCGGGTTTGTCTGGCCATGTATGTATGTATGTATGAATGTACGTATGCATGTATGTTTGAATGTATGAATGTATGCATATATTTATGTATTTATGTTTGAATGTATGTATATTTGTATGAATGTATGTATGTATGTATGTTTGAATGTAATTATGTATGTATGTTTGAATGTATGTTTGAATGTATGTATGAATGTATGTACGTATGTATTTATGTATGAATGTATGTATGCATGTATGTTTGAATGTATATATGTATGTTTGAATGTATGTATGTATGTTTGAATGTATGTATGTATGTTTGAATGTATGTATGTATGTTTGAATGTATGTATGTATGTTTGTATGTATGTATGTATATATTCAAATATGTATGTATGAATGTATGTATATATATATATGTATGTATTCAAATATGTATGTATGAATGTATGTATGTATATATGTATATGCATGAATGTATGTATATGTATGTATGTATGTATGTATGTATGTATGTATGTATATTTGAATGTATTCAAATATGTATGTATGTATGTATGTATGTATGTATGTATATTTGAATGTATATATATATGTATGTATGTACAGCCCGCACCAATGGAGCTAGAGCTTTGAAAATTAAATCATTTACGCCTTCTTATGTCTCAAGTAACCCCAGCCCATATTTTTTTTTTTGGGGGGGGGTCAATCTACAATTTAAGTTTATGCTAAATCTGTATTTAATTCGTGTCCGGAAGTATTCATGCATTTTTTAAAATTTTTTTTTTTAAATCTGAGCTTTTTTTCAATGACAACTTTAATACAAAAGGCGAGGAAAGAAACTTTTTCATTGATCAACTTTTTTTGCAACTTTACAATTTAGCATCCCGATATGGTGTGTTATCATACATTGACACATACGCATATATGAATACTCATAAAAACACACACGCACACATACATACACAGACGCATTTATACATACACACACACACACATATATATATATATATGTACACTTACACTCACTCATATATACACAAATAAATATAGACCAACAGAACTAGTTACATATATATGTATGTGCGTGTGTGTGTGTGTGCGAGTGTTTGTGTGTGTGTAGGTGTGTGTGTGTGTGATAATTATAAAGACATTTAATTAGGAACTAATTTTTGACAATGATTTTACTCGGGAGCACATCGGGCGGCCTTCAATCGTGTAAATAAAAAAAATAAATTAGCGACATTCTGTCGGATATAAACTGTCCATATACTACTATTTTTTCAATATATATATATATATATATACATATATATATATATATATATATATATATATATATATATATATATATATATATATATATAGAGAGAGAGAGAGAGAGAGAGAGAGAGAGAGAAAGAGAGAGAGAGATACTAACGGCAGTAGACTTGATTGGGATTTCACACGGAGAATTAAGCCTTCTAAATGTTGCACAGACATACATACATATATACACACACAAGCACGCATGCACATACACACGCACAAGCACACAAGCACACACACACATACATATATATATTCAAACAGATACGTACGCTGTGCAGATACATACACATAAACACACACACTCTAATATATATATATATATATATATATATATATATATATATATATATATATATATATATATAACACATGCACAAATGAACACTCACTTGCGTGTATGCACGCTCATATACACACACACACGTATATATTTTATATATATATATATATATTTAGATAGATAGATAGATAGATAGATAGATAGATAGAGAGAGAGAAAGAGAGAGAGAGAGAGAGAGAGAGAGAGAGAGAGAGAGAGAGGGAAAGAAAGAGAAAAACGAAGAGAGATAGTATCGACTGGATTATGAATGCTTACAGAGATACACGCCCACTAAAAGTTCAACAGGAAGCAGGACACGCCTCTGTCCGTGTCTTCAACGGCACACCCCAACCGACCAACCACGCACATTGAGAAAGACCTTGATTCGATTTCATTCATTCATTCATTTTTTTGCCGTTCACAGCCAGGACAGTCAGTGGGCGGAGGGGAAGGAGGCTTCCGATCACGTTATTGTGCATAGTGTAGAGATCGGACTCCTCCTAATAAACGGTGTCAACAGAGAAGCTTCTGTATGTAATCCCCAGCTGTTTACGGTACCTGGCACTTGCAGACACTCACTCATCTAGGTACTGACCAGGCTTGACATAGCTTAACTAAGGTGATCGTTCGAGAACTGGTGTGTATAACGTTATGTGGACCCAACTCTTTGACTTGGTACATGCGACAAAATAGGCCTGGTTAGTCACTCCATAGAAACAGTCACACATCTTTCGGCAGAATGATGTGTTGGGGGTGAACCATAAAAAAATTAGGAAAAGGGATGACCGATGAACAGGTTACTTCTCTTCCATTTTGTTGAGCTGTGATCACTTGAAAGTCAGAATTTTCAAAATAAACAAAAAATAAACGTGAATGCTACCGGGCACAAACTTGTGATCAACTTAGCAAAAGCTTACATTGCAAACTGAACCCCCACAAAAAAATTATTCAAGCGGGGTTAAAAACAACAAAAACTTTTTTTTCATGGTCCCTGAGGAGTAATTGTCTAAATTTTCATCCATTTAACCTTTTTGTTGAAGCCTATACACTGATACATACATATATACATACATACATAGCCGAATAAAAAACTGAAGAAAACCAAGTTGATGTTTTAGTGGCAATTTTGGATGACATTTTCTGAAAAAGACACGTGGATTTAAAAATCTAGATTAATTCTAAGATTTGATAAATACCTATGGATTCATTTACAATCATTTATGGCTGTATCAGTTAGACAATGTGGAAGTGAATAAAATGACAACACGTCTGTGAAAAATATTTATTATCATTAAAGATTTGCTTGATGCATTTCGTTGAATTGGCGCCAGCATTTTCAAAGGCATTAAGCGATGCAGAAAACTGTTGCAAAAATGGTAACTATCATCATGTTAGGATGTACTACTGAACTGGAGAACATTTTTTGGAGGAGAGGAAGGGAGAGGAGTTGTTCCAAGTATGAGTGAAACAGAGGTCAACTTTGGGATGTTCTTTCATCACAGCAGGGATAAAATGAAGAAAAGGTGATATGTTTTAGCTCTGAGGATAAATGTGGATGGATATGAGGGATGGATTGTTTTCATATTTTTGGTTGTGTGTGTGTGTGTATATGTGTTCTTCTGACTTCAATTGTGTGTGTGTGTATATATACGTATGTATGTGCGTGTGTGTGTAGTGAGTATTTTCTCTTAATCTGTCAAATTGATACCATCATCTTGTCGTATTACCATACATGATCACAAACAAATATTTACGAAAAGCTTGGCTTCGTCTTACAAAAGGCCAACGTAGTTGGGCACCCAGTGAGAATCAAATTCATTTGCAATGTCTGATCTCTCTTACGACCTCTTCCTCTTCATACACACACACACACATATCATCATCATCATTCTTTTAACGTCCGTCGTTGGACATAGACCTTCCCCAGGATTCGCCACACTTCTCTATCGTTGGCAACGCAGAGCCAGTATTTTCTTAACTTGTCTTATTCATCTCTTCATCTTGTATTTTATCGGCCTCAGTTTTGCATGTAGTCTCTGGGGATCCATGTTGTGAATCGTGATAGCCATTGGTTGTCTGCCATTCTCGCAACATGGCTTGCCCATTGTCATTCAAGTTTTTTTAAATAGTTTTGAAGAGGGACTATTTTCATTCTTTTCGGATTTGAAGGTGGCAGGGAATTCTGACCCTCTCTTTGAGGGATCAAAAGTGAAGGAAAGCTTTTTTCTCACTTCAAGGTGTTAAAAGTGGAAAAATACCTCCTCCCCTACACACGATTCAAGGAGTAAAAATGAAGGGAGGATTTTCCACTTGGAGGGGGGGGGGTCAAAAGAGAAGAGAAACTTTCTCCGCTGTTTAAGATATTAAGAGTGAAGAAAGAATTTCTCCACTTTTAAAGTGTTAAAAATGAAAGAAAACCTTCCCCATTTATGGGGTTAAAAGTGCAGGAAACTTTTTTTTACATGTATGAACGTTTTAATCCTTTTTAATGCATTAAATATATCAAGGCGGGTACTTCAGCTAGTATAATTTATATTTAGGCAGCGATTTTTCTTTTAAGCAAATTTCACTGAAGACGACACACGAAGATTGTTTTACCAATATTTCAGTGAATTCCTCCTCTTTCTTCCTTTTGTTAAGAACTTTCATGATCTCCAGATAATACTAGATGAACTAAATGAGGAAAGCAAGAAAGTTTTTCTCCAAATGAACTTCAGTAAAACAAATTTCATGTACAACAAATATAACGAGGACAAAGACACAACGATCAAAATCGAGAATGCAGAACTGAATAAAGTAGACCACTACATCTACCTCGGACAACGAATCTCCATGAAATCCTCAAAAGAAGAAAAAATCAAACGAAAAATCACTCTAGGTTGGAAAACTTCCGGTTAGAGCCAGCTCAACCTTCAAGAACAAGAAAATCTCATTAGTCCTAAAAAAAAAAAAAGGTGTATAATCAATGCATCCTCCTGATAGTCACCTATGGGTCTGAAACATGGAATCTAACCAAAAGACTGACCCTCAAACTGAGAACTATGCCATATATACAGAAAAGAATCATGTTCAACATCACATGGAGAGATCACAAGACAGCAAATTGTATGAGGGAGAAAAACTGAAGTCAGACAGCATAGAGCCCATTTTAAAACTCAAACGGTAATGGGCTGTTTATGTAGCAAGAATGTCCGACAGCTGCTAGCCATTACGGCTCACGACGTGGACCCCCAGAGATATATGCGAAATCGTGGTTGGTAGAAAATGAGATGGTTGAACTAACTAGGCAATGCCAGAAAGTACTGGCTTCGCAACGCCCATGATACAAGGTCTGACGAATCTTGGGGAAGGTATATGTCCAACAACGGGTGCCTAAAGTTGCTGCTGATGATGTATGTAAGAAATGGTCATAAGTATGAGTTCAAGCGCTTTCAACCATCTACTGGTCATCATCAAGAACATGGAATGTAAATGCTGTAAGTTCAGAAATCCTGAACAAGAACAGAATTTTATAATGTACATATACCAATAAAAAGTAAACAGCGGATAGGAGGGGCCACTGAAAAGGGAGCAGCGGATAAGGGGGATTGTTGAAAGGTCAACTGCAGATGAGTGGAGTAACAATGAAATGAAAATCGAGGATAAGGGGGATCACTGCAAAAAAAAAAAAAAACAAACAAAAAAACACTGCGGATAAGGAGGACCACTGGAAGGGGAATTATAAATAATACATAAAAAACAATTTTAGTCTATAATCCTATGCTTGTGGACGCTGATGACATAATTTTACATCTCTCACATGATTTGAATAAATAAAAAGAATAAAAGATCATTCTTTGATGACGTCAATTAACTGGGAACCGATAGACATTCTTATAGAAATATAATTGAATAGATAAAAAATATGATGTCATTGGTTTTCCACCTTTCAGTCTAGAATGTGTGATTCGAAGAAAAAAATCACTTTTTCCAGTCAACAGATACAGAGGTTGGACCGACATATCTATTAATTATTAGATATCTATATTTATTTCATATCACTTTGTTTCCGTGTTGATCTTTGTACAGCGGCCATGACCAGACCTGCCAACTCTACTGATGTTGCCGGGAGACTCACGATTCCAAACAACTCCTCATGCTCTCCTGATTTCTTGTTGTTGTCTCCTGTTTTTTTGAATTTGAACATATTCCGTACGTACAAAAAAAAATCAACCTGATACCCAATCAAGTCTCCAACTAGTTGCTATATCATCTTCGATTCAAGCAACGGAATCAAAATACCCCAAGTCACACAAACCAAGTCGTGAGCAGCAACCATTGGAAGAGCTATTAAAAAAAAGGCAAAATCTGCTTCTACAAAGTTTCTTCAAAAATAAAAACTCTTTGTTTCCAGATTTCTCTTAAAGACTTGTTTAGAGACAAGTATTTTGTGATTTTTTTCAATTCTAGGTGTACTTTGTTTCAGAAACCGATTTTTGTTCAGCCAATCTGATAACTTCTGAGATTGACAGGTCTGCATAACTTCAGCTTCAATTACTTTCGGATTTATGTGTCGTATATGTATACCTTAAATATCCCACTAAATCTACTTGCTCTGTTGAAGTGATAACCCTAATTAAATCAAATCATTCGTTAAAATCGATAACCTTGAACACCGTGTCGTTCAAAGAACTTCAAGACAGTATATTACTAAAGTAATGAAAAAAGCACGGATTCAGCGTGTAGGAATTAGTTTGTAAGTTTTTAGCGTGGGGCTCTTGGCATTGCGGTGCCCATAGCATATGCTACTTTTACTTCATAGTTATTACGGAGCTGATGGTCCAAGTGCACATTACTTCTCCAAAGTACGAATCCCAAAAAGGCATGAATTTTCCTTATGGAAAAATTGCCATCAACTAATGCTTGAACACGTCCGTTCAAAAGGTGCATTCGGTTTCATGAAAATCTCAAGGAGGTTTAAACTTGAAATACTGAGGCAATGTTCTTTATTTGTTTATGATGTCGTTAATAGCAATAATCAAAACAGATATATCGTCGTTAATCGTAATAAAAAAACAATATTTTTAAAACGCCGTTACATAATCTATGTATGATTTGATTCAATCTCGTTTCGTAGGATAATTCATAAAAGAACCTGATTTCCCTTTCTCTCCCTTCCTCTCTCAGTTCTATTCCGAAAGCGCTTGGAAATGACGAGAAACGCACATGGCGTCATAAACACGTCATAAACATGCCAGAAACACGTTCACGAAATTTACCAGTATAGATTTTTTAAATTGTAAATCGAACACCCCTTGGCTCCTATCTTGAACCGCTGATCCGAATGGCTTCAAACATAACACTGTAATGTGTGATGCACAGACCAACATCTCTGGCGAATATCAGCTTCTCTCAATGGCCAGCTGCCGAGTTATATCGGCACACACAGACACACGCACACACACACACACACAACGCTCCCGCGTGCGGATATTCCTTAGATCACATTAAAGATGGTTCAGAATCAAGGACCACTAAAATTGGTATTCCGGTTTTCTCCTCAAGGCAAATCCCTGGACCAATTACGAATATAAAAAGTCAATTGACAAACTGATTGACCAAATTAGTATAAGAGGATCCCATTTATCCTACAAAGAAGGGTATACAACCGATGCACCCTACCAATTGTCACTTATGGAGCTGAAACATGAAACAAGAATCAGACCCACAAATAGAGAACCATGCAACGTGCACACGAAAGGATTATGCTCAACCTCAAATGAAGAGACATCAAGACAGCACAATACATCCGGGAGGAGACAAGTGTTAGGGACATCATAAAAATTCATTAAAAAACTCAAATGGCAATGGGCTGGCCATGTCGCAAGAATCGCAGACAACCAATGGACATCACGATTTACAACATAGATCCCCAGAGATCACATGCGCAACCGAGGCTGGCAGATTACTAGATGAAGAGATGAGCTAGACGAATTCGGAAAGTACTGGCTCCGAGACACCCACGATAGAGAAGTGTGGCGAATCCTGGGGAAGGTCTATGTCCAACGACAGACGTTGGAAGACTGATGATGATGATAATGATATAGTATACTGCATTGGAAAATACTATTTGATACTCTTATTTAATACATGTATGTTTCTTTTGTGTTAAAAAAACGTTATTGAAAGTTGTTGGGTTAAACATGCTCTCGACTTTATTTCAACATGGCCTTAATCTGGGGAGAATACGAAGAATTACTCTTCCGTTCTTGGGGTGCTTGAACACGAGATCGTCTTTTCATAATGCTACTGCTAATAATAGTATGTCCACTGACGAAAGTCAAACGGCTCATCTCCTGCTAGTTCCTAAACAAAGGTAACATTGACGGTAGGGCCGGTCTTTCCATTTGGCAAACCTAGGCGATCACCTGGGGTGCAAAAGACCTGGAGGCTTACTCCGAACTTGAAAAAGAAATAGCCTTACTAATACAACTGGGGTGCAATTATTAGATCTCCCCAAGGGCACAGGAAACCCTAGCGCTGGTGCTGATCAAAGAAGCATTTAATATCATTGTATAATATTCCCTTGGGCTTATGGTCGTAGCAACATGGAAAACATTCATCGAATATCAACTCATCTCGGACAAAAACAACAACGAAGATGGGGATAATGTACAGTGGCGTAACTAGAGATTTGAACGCTCAGGGAGCTTGGGTCATTCAACATTTAATGAGATTTGATACAAAAGAAAAAAAACACTATTTGTAAAAAAAACAAAAACAGACCCCAATGTTGAATTATTATGCAATTCATGCACGTATAAATATATCCTTGTAGAGTGCAACGGCCGAAACGTTGTATGAAAAACAACCAAGATGAGGATGGTCCGAATATCAATAGAAATATTGTTTATTTTAGTTTCAACACAACAGAAAGTACGTAAATATCGGATATCCCTGAAAAATCCCCTCTTCATATCATGGAATTGTCTCATTTTAACTTTTTATTCTGTGTAATTTATCCCTTTCCACAATTTTCTCTTTGGCTTTGAATGTCCTACTGTCTCAGACATATGGCAGCCCCCCAACAGAACTTGGCACCTTGGATGATTGTTTGTGGTGCCGATAGCCAGGGCTGGCTCAGCTCTCAACCCGACTTCAATCGGTTAAGTAAAACCAAGTCTATTCGTCAAACGAGTAAAGCAATATCCCTGTGAATTAAAATATCTGGTTAAAAAATTCAGACCATTTGATCGCTAGAAAATTAAAGTATCAATTCCTTTGCTGCGTTCAACGTAATTGTATTTTCAAACTAAAAATGTTGACGTGTACACATAAATAATCTGCCTCAATTTTATTGAAAGAGAAAGCTCCAATCGGAAAAGTGTTAAAACATTCTCAATTACATGTTTTTACTGTCTAAAAACAAATCAAATATCGCCGCTCCACACCGTTGGGTATGGCGAGGGTTGGCCATCTTGAATCCGTTGTCTCCGGTAAGAATTTGTTGTCTTTGATTTCAAGTGGAGCACGCCTACAGAGTCAATAATTGAACAGCCGTAGCGTCAAAATTTTAAGTTATGTAAAAACATCCAATCGAAGAATAAATATGGTCAGAGTAAATTCTATTGATGACATTACTCTGAAATAGAGTGGAAAAATATCCAATTACTAATAATCTGATCAAAATAAAGTCAAAAAAGCTTTCTTAAAAAAATTCTCCCAAAACAAAAACAAACCGAAAACATTTTCAGAAGAGGTCTAATGAAATACCCATGCCAATTACCAGTCCGTAGACAAAACAGTATGGCCAGGATTGCTAGAACACTCAAACACACACATACCCACGTATAAACAAGGATAGATCCTTCAACCATCTTTGATGGATACGGTTGTTCCGCAATATGAAGTGCAATACCATTGTTTCATTTCGTTCATATTGCTAGAAGCTATCAACCAAAACTTTCACCAAAACTGTCAGCATAGGTTTCTCTAAGTTTTTAAGCTGGTCTGGCTGGCCGTGTCTGTATTCATCACGCATCCAGGCTGCATCAATGTAGCTACATGTCTAAAAACTGAAACATTCACTCCTTTTTATGTCAAGAAAAAAAACAACACCCCCTCAGAGTAAGTTTTTAGTTGGGGTTCAATTTGCACTGAATGTTAATCCTAGATTGATCCCTCATTTAGTGTCCACCTGTTTTGGGGAAATCAAAACTTTTTTTTTTAGCAATCACTACCCCCCAAAAACGAAAATTGATCATCCCGGTCTCCCAATTTTAATTGATCACCCCCAGCACGGCATGCAGTCAAAAGACATTGGTCGTATGACTATCTGTTGAACGACTAACCATACCTGTTTCACTTAGAACCAAAGAAACTTATCTGCAATATTAATCAAGATCTGTCCATATAACTAGACAATATTTGGGATCGGATAACGTTATTTTGTGGGGCATATCTTTCATTATCTTAAAAAGGAAGAGAACAGATTCTGTTAAAAAAAACAAACAAACTGCGACGTTGTATTTACATTTTGACGGCATTTGTCTAGAGTTATTTTGTAATAAAACTATTTTCCAATTTATATTCCTAGTAAACCCCAGTTAAAACGTCAGAAACCAAAAATAATGATCGCATCAAAAATGGAAAAAAAAATGGAATTATCGTCCTAAATGCAATATAATTCAATGGCCAATGAAAAAGTTATAAATATTCATATGGAGTGAATACAGTTGTTATAAACACCGTATTGTCAGCTTTCTTTCTTTCTTGAACTTTCAATTTTTTATCTCCAGAATTGATCTAAAAAAAGGGAGAATGTTATGACGTAGAGCGACGTAAAAAAGGAAATAAGTATCTTCTTGGTTCACTCTTTATATAGTATCTTCCAATCTTCACCAACGCTTACTCTCTCTTATTTTATTACTTACCTGGCACCTTTTTCTGGTCCTATCTTCGGGATCAAAGTGTAGTATCTGTTCCATGGCATAGACTGAGGAGTCGGTACTGACACTTGCCCGTTGAATGGGCCGGAGATTGTGTGGAAGGTATCAAAGACCGAGTGCGCCGGTGCAAACGTTGGCCAATGAGGTTACACTGAGGCTGTGTTTGCTAAGCGCTTCAGGAGGCCTTTGGACTCGTCCTTAGGCTCTCCCATTATTACTCGGCCCAGCTTTCGCAGGTGACGTTGTCTTTTCAACGGTAACTGCGTCGGCTGGAGCCATTTTTTGGGGGTAAGGTACTATTTCTTCCCACGTTAAGCCCGACCTTGTGTCACATATTGCTGTGGTGGGACAGTGATTAAATAGACTTACTCTCTCTTATTACCCCGTTTTATGAAGATAACATCTTTCTGTTTATGTTAGAGGAGCTCTCTGTCTCTCTTAAACCACTTGCTAATCGGGTCACTTAATTCCATACGAACGCTGTTAACCTATTCAAAACTGGTCTTGATATGGATTTCCGTCGTTCTTAGTACTGTCGAGATACGCTGCAGTTAAAAATAACAAAGGCAACTTATTCCAGGACCGAATTGAAAAAAAAAAAAGTTTTTAAAATTATCATGAAACATTGATGGTGAAACATATGGACTCATTTTCTCCATAAATCAATTAATACTAATCTTCGTCAATTATCAAAAATGTATCACAACAGTCTCAGCTGATGGATGCTAATGATACTATGTGTAACTACACAGTAGGAAGGGAGAGGGGAGAAAAAGTTGATTAGAGAGTACGGTAGGAGAGGGGACAAAAGAAAGGTCGGTGATTTTATAGGAAGTAAGTATGAAGTTACGCTAATTGCTCTTACTGATACAACATGTGACAAATACGGCTCTTATTTTCTAGTTGAGGTGAAATTTCACACTCCTGATTCTGTAGAGCAAATTTTATTTTATAGAGATTTCATAGAATTAATGAATGAGGATGTGCACTCATGCCGCCCCTGTCAGTTCTGGACACACTAGCTCACACAAACAAACTTCAAATATAAATATGCACGAAAGGAAATTATATTTCATAGACCATAAAATTATCAAAGAAGATGGAATCACTCACCTACAGAGAAAACACTCTTAGATTTGGAAATGCAAAAACTGGAAGATTTCTTGTCTCCCGTGTATTTGAAAATGTCAAAATTGACCTGACTCAAACTTGACCTTTAGATGTCACCAGAGGTCAGCACCACCTATCCTATTTTCATCCTTGAATCAAGTTACTCTTCAACATGAACACTCGTTAACACTCGTTGAGTGAAGTCATTTTAGAGTCTGTTAACTATAAAGAAACGGACTAAGAAACAAACGTTCGTCATCCTTATAGAATTTGATATAATTTATCAAAACTCGATTCCATCATTAATTCTTGGAACAACAGGCTACGGTGAATCATTAATGCGAGGTATGGCTATCTATATTTAGAGACTGTTGTGGACCGATGGCCGGCAACAAGTTTTATCAGCAAAAGCTGGGATATAATTTGTTCATTAAAAACGAATTCAATTCTTTAGAGTTTAATATTTAGGTACTCAACCCTTTGAGGTATATGCTTATATCACATATGATCTGTTTTTTTAAAAAAAGTCTCCCCCGTCATACCATCCATAGCTTGAAGAGAAGTGGAAGAGATGGATTCAGGCCTTCCCCAAGGGAAATAGTGTGAAGCGAATGCAAACAGTCTCAACCAGAGTTTGAATACGTCTCGCCGATTCAATTGTCCACTACGCCACTTGCACCTCCGCCAGTATGAACCCGAGTAAAGACAGTTCAGCAAAAACGCTAAACTGATGTATTGCTAAAAATTTAGCGGATACAAAGATAACCGCTAAGCGCTAGCTTTTATTGTAGGAATTTAGCATCGGTTCGTTTATTTATTTATTTTTTTGCTCAAAAACTCTCAAAAATTGACCATGCGAGCTGAAATTTTAATACGTTTCAGTTTAGACGTAGAGCTTTGAATAAAACTGTAAATTGAATGTAAACTAAGGTTTAATTTCATTTGTTCATTCACTTGTTTATGAACACTTCAATCATCATCTGATTTTGGTATGTTATACCTTTTTGGAAAGCTCCATATTTAGTACTAAAATTCCAGCACTCTGTGTCCGTTTTTAAGAGTTTTAGAGTAAAAGAAATCGAAGTTAAATTCAGATAATACAAAATAGCGTTTAGTGGTTATCTTTGCTTCAGTTAAAATTTTTTCTGGTTTATCATTTTAGCGTTTTCGTTATCCCGGGGATACTTGAAACTTGCGCCCCAATTATATTTCAACAACTATTTTTTATGGTTTGGATTGCTTTCGCAGAACTTTTGCGCCTTAATTATTTATGTACACCTTGATTATCATCTGATATTGGCATGCTATACCTTTTTGGAAAGGTCTATGTCTAAGCTACAATAGTATAAAGTCTCTTCCCGTTTGAATTTCATTAGACGGGGTATCATCATCATCATCATCATCAGTCTTTTAACGTCCGTCGTTGGACATAGACCTTCCCCAGGATTTGACACACTTCTCTATCATGGGCGTCGCAGAGCCAGTACTCTCTTAACTTGTCTTGATCATCTCTTCATCTTGTTTTTGATAGGCCTCGGTTTCTTATGTGATCTCAGGGGATCTATGTTGTGACACGTGATGTCCATCGGTTGTCTTTCCATATCAATCATTATATATGATACAGTGGAATTATTTTCCTCATCTACGTGTTCATTTATTTACGAAGTTTCGGCCATTCCACCCCCCTGTATTCGTCGAGTAATTTTGGTTCTACGACGTGCGGTCACTCTCTAGAACGCATGATCGTATTGGACTGGACACGTCATATCCGTTTTTTTTTTGTATATCCGGGTCGTGTTATTGTGACCCTAGATCCTTACCTTGCTTTGGGTAAAACACTGTGAATAAATGTACAATAGATAAGGAATATTCCGACCATATCATATATAGTCATATTAAATGTCTGTGTTTGAGGGTTTTAGAGTCTAAACTACCAAATAAACTGAGGCTAATTTCATATAATAAAAGTTAGCGATTACCCTTTCTTCCACTAAATTTCTAGCGGTTCTGTGTTTTCGTTAGCTGTGACCACCACTGGGATTGAACCCTGTATTTGCAAATAGACATCTTCATTTAAGACACTGACTACTTGAACCAGCATCCATTTGACTGAAACTCCGCCCATTCGCTTCTCTCTTGTCGGCATCACGTAATCAAATGGAAAAGAGATGCAGCCATCTTAGAGTCTCCTCCTTCTCAACTAACGGCAACCAATGGCGGTCAACGAAATGGCAAAGACATCTTTGTGGAGATACAAATTGAAAACAAAAAAAAGCCTGGTGAGTCACTCAATAGAAACTGTCTCAGAACCGACGTCTTTTGGCGGCGTGTTGGGGGCAATCAATTAGAAAAATTGGTAAAGGTGGTGAACAATGAATAAGTTACATCTCTCTCCTTAGGCAGTGATTACTGAAGAAAGCTTGATTTCTCGAAAAAACAAAGAAACAAATAAAAAACAAGTGGACAAAGATCAAGGTATCGATTTAGCATAAGCTTACATTGCAAACTGAACACCCATCTAAAAACGTGTTGGGGTTAGAGAAAAACAACAACAACGTTCTTGAGAGTAATAGTTTAAATTTCAGTCCTCCAGCTTCATTGGTGCGGCCTGATACATACATACATACATACATTGCCAGCCAGACCAATTTGAAAACTGAGAGAAACCTATGTTGACAGTTCGGGTGATAGTTTTGGTTGACTGTTACTAATAAAGATGGCTGAGGGGGCAAGAAGAAGCTACAGTCCGGTCGGACATGTTAAGTGGAAAATATAGTATGAAGGGAGAGGGTGTTTCCAGATAAAAATCGACAAGAATATTCGAGATCGCCCACAGGTGCACGAGAATCAAGAAACGTTGGCTGCATTTATGGGTACATCTGAGTCGTAAGATGATTGGGGCGCACAAGTAGAGGGTTTTTATATTTTCAAAAGTCTGAATCATTAAACAACGAACGTGGACATCATCATCATCATTATCATCATCAACAACAGCCTTCTAGCATCTGTCGTTGGACACGGACCTTCGTCAGATCTCTCTGTCGTGGACGTCACGCTTTTGTAGTGTTTTCTTGTCTTTGAAGGTCGAGCTTGCTCCACCGAAAGCTTCACCAACCTAGAGTGATTCTTTGCTTGATTTGTTTTCTTTGAAGATTTCATGGAGATTCGTTGTCCTAGGTAGATATAGCGGTCTATTTCCATCAGCATCACGTTTTCAATTCTGGTTTTTATGTCTTTGTCCTTAATATATTTTCAAACATGACATTTGTTTTACTGAGGTTCATGTGGAGAACAGCTTTCCCGCTTTCTTTATTCAGTTCGTCCATCTGAAGTTCATGAACGTTCACAGCAAAAAGACAATATCATCAGTAAATCTGAGGTATTCGTCGTCTTTTCTGATTCCTCTATTTTTTCAGTCTAGATTTTGGAAGATCATTTTGAGGCTGGCTGTGAAGAGTTTAGGTGAGCTGAGATCTCCGTGTCTTACTCCTTTTTTATACGAGCTGAAATGGTCCAGGGTCTTTACGTAGCCTGATAGAGGAACTATGGTCTTTGGGAGATTCCATTGAGTCAAAGGCTTTTTTGAAGTCAACAGATGCTAAAGCGTGTGGCATTTTATATTCTGCTGCTTTCTCTTGTGAATACATTCGGACACGAAACTAAATCTATTAATTTTTCAGATATTTGTTGCTCATTTCCTCCAATAAAAAATGAATCAACTCTTGTGACAGGTCTGGTTAGTCACTCACTAGAAACTGTCAAGTGACAAATATCTTTTGGTAGCATGTCGTGCTGGGGATGATCAATGAAAACATTCGAATAAGCGATGATAAATGAATTAGTCACTTCTCTCACCTTTTGTAGAATCACTAAAAAGTTTGAATTTGAACAAGAAAACAAGCGGTCATAAACTAATGACCAATTTAGCATAAACTTAGATGGCAATTTGACTCCCCCAACTAAAACCTATTCTTCGGGAGAATTTTACCTGACATAATAAGGAGTAAATGTTTATATTTTAAGCTCTGTGGCTCCATTGGTGCGACCTGTGCGCATGCTACGTACATAGTCAGCCAGACCGGCTTAAAAACCGAAGAAACCTATGTGGACAGTTTTGGTTGACGGTTTCTAATAATAAAATAAAGATATTCATAAAATTGTTCTATTATGACATATTTTATGAGACCTAGTATTGTCAACCATCTTTATTTTGATACATCTCTTTTCGGTTTGTCGGTCGGTCGGTCAGTTCTAGTTACACTGAATTATATGAATAGGAAGGGAGAAGCATGATGTCATTAAGGGCACGACATCATTAAGAAATCAACCAATATGATGTCATAATAAAATTTATGAGTTCAGCATTTTAAAAAAAGCCAAAAATGACTGAAAAAACAGCCAAAATAGCCATTGATGATTTTTATTGAAAATAAAACTCTCGGAATATATAAAAGTCCTATCATATTCCACATTGTATTTTATATAAATAACCTTTTGTTAACTATGTGTTTTTTTCAAGTTTTGGCAGAGATTTAGAAAATTGCTGTTTTGAAATAGAGGAAGCAAGAACTATAAGTTCAACAATACATCCACCGTATATGCATATATATATATATGTCTCTGATTTCCGATTTCAAAAGGAATCTAAACGAAGTAGTTCAATATTTCATAAATATGAGAATCAATTGACTAAAAAAAAAAAACAAACTGCCAACCCTTCTTCTTCGTCACCCCCCTCCTGCTACTATCACGGGCAGTGTACGCATCATTGAATTTATGGTTCTTGGTTTGACTACTTTATCCCCCCCTTCATCTTCATTCCAGTTGCTTTTTATCACAATGTAACTTGGGTTGTCGACAAATGGAAAGTGAACAGTATGGATCAGAAAAATGAAGAATAAACTCTTAGCTCAAGATTCGAACTCACGTCTCTTTGGCCACAGGGAAGTTAGGTAGACATTCAGAAAGAAAAAAACGTCCAGAGTTCGAGTCTGACAGAGAGCTTATTTTGTATTTACAATTCGCGCCGTTTATTCACTGCAGTAGATCGACTGCCTAAGTTAAATTGTGATTAAAAAAACAACTAAGAATTAAAATGAAGGAAAGTAGTTGTCTAAATTGAATAATAATGACTTCGTTCTCATTTATTAGATATTGTCAACCAAAACTTTCAGCAAAGGTTTCTTTAGTTCTACTGCTAATCATATATAGGAAAAAAACAACGTTTTTTAACCCCCTCCCCTATAAAAACAAATTTACTTTTTTGTCATTCTGGAGGAACAATATTACCTCACCAAAATCCAATGAATTATGAAGATAAAATCATGACGTATGCAAAATCTGATGACGTGTAAAAAAAAATGTCAGTGTCAGATTTCTTTGATAAGAAGAATTGAATTGAATAGATTTTATTTTATTCTTTTCTATTTCATTTTATATCTCTAAACAAACATTAACAAATTAATTTTCGCTTATCTATTCCTAAGTAAGAAAATTGACAAATTTGAGAAAAAGATGATTGATATTAAAACTGAATTCCCTGAAGTATTTTGTTTGTTTCAAATTTAAAAGGTGTTTTTTTTGTGCAGAGCTAGAGAGAGTAGACCACTACATTGACCTAGAAGAGGTTACCATGAAGTTCTTAAAAGAGGAAGAAATAAAGCGAAGAATCACACTGCGTTGGTAAGCTTTCGGTAGAGCAAGCTCGGATTTCAGGGACGCACAAATCCCACTAGTTCTAAAAAGAAGGGTATACAACCAATATCTCCTCCCGATTGTCACTTATAGAGCTAAAACATGAAGCCTAACCTAAAGATTGGCCCTCAAACTGAGAACCATGCTACGTGTACATAAGAGAATCATGCTCAACCTCACACGGAGAGATCATAAGATAGCACAGTATATAAGAGAAAAAAACGGAAGTCTGAGATACCATGGAAACGTAGAACAGAATTTTTTTAAATGAAGGAAAATAGTTGCCAGAATTGAATGACAATGACTTTGTTCTTGTTTATTAGATACCATCAACCAAAACTGTCAATACAGGTTTCTTTAGTTTTACCCCTTATTATGCTTAGGAAATAGAAAACTCAAATGGCAATGGGCTGGGCATTTTGCAAGAATTCACATGCAAAATTGTGACCGATAGAAAGTAAGATGGGGTAACGAACTAAATAAATACAGAAAACAGTGGCTCTGCGATACTCATGATTTAGAGATCTGGCGAATCTTGGGGAAGGTCTTTGTCCATCGACTGACGCTAAAAGGCAGATGACTTTGTTTTGGAAAAATATTGTACGGAGAAATGAATTCTGTTTTGCTTACCTTCTATATTTTTATGAAGCAAGGGAGTTTGACACTAGCGAAGCCAAGCATGTCATTTTTTTTCTTGAGTCCATTTCTTCCTTTGGACTTTTAGCTGGTGAGGAGTATTTCATTATGTCGCAGAATCGAACTTCAAGGGATCAACTGTTTCGTTTCTCTCTGCTCATCTTGTTCGGTTCAAAGTTCTAAGTGTAGCACATGTTGACTCTTTGGTATCGTATGTGCTTCATAGCTAATGCCGGTGAACTATACTATAACCAAAAAAGTAAAGCGCATCTTCAACAATTCAAAGAAAATTCCAATTCTACGGTTTGAACTCACTGCCTCATCGAAACTAAATCCAAATTGGTGGCACCTGATGTACAATATATGCTTGCTGGGACATGTTGAGGACTATCTTTTGAGCACCTGTGTAGACTCCAATCATGACATCGTGACCTTATCCATGACATTTCCGTTCATCTAGCCCTTTTTCTTCCAAGGACTCAATTACCTTTTTCCGAAGTCCACTGGTCGACTGATCGAGCTCTTCAGTAAATGAGGCGAATACTTTACAAACCTTAAATTCTAATGGCTTGCCTTCATCATCGTAGATTCATTTTATACTGCAAAAAACATTGCCCTATTGATCAGTTTTTCTAACATGTTGTGCTGTGTCAAGGATTACTGAATGAAAAAGGGGGCGTTTTCCAGTTCATTCTAAATGTCCCTAAATACTTCAGTTGCCTATGAAGAAATAAGCTCTATTCTGTATTTTGCGACTTTAATATTTGACTGAACCTGCTGGTAACTTCATCAATTTGTCAAAAACTGGATCATGTTTTGCTAGTTTTTTATGATACAGAAAATTACCTTCATTTTGGACCGCAAGCTTGTCTGTAATTCCTTGGAAAGCAAGCTTGCAGGTTGATAAAATAATTGTGACATTAAGAATCCCATCTAAAAAACAGAAAATTTGTTCTTCGAAGAGCTTTTCTGTAAGACATCATCTGATACAATGTTTTCAGTTGTTGCTCATAAACAGAACAAGAATTGGCGTGATTACGTGATTCTTCATGCTCTGGGATTCGTGGGCGTGAGCCAAATTGTAAGGGAGAAGTAATTGAATTTAAGGGAGAATCCAGTGATTCGTTTTTGATTAAGAGAAATTTTTGTCTTTTCCTCTTTCTACATTTCTAAATCTCCAGAATTTCTCAATTAATACAGATGTAATTTTTTTGCAAAAATACGCTGCGGGGTAAAAAAGAAGTGATTAAATTTTAGGTTGGATCAAGGGATTTTCTTGAAACAACTTTCTCTTCTCTCTTTTTCCGTCTCTCTCTCTCTTTCTCCTCTCTCTCTCTCTCTCTCTCTCTCTCTCTCTCTCTCTCTATATATATATATATATATATATGTATATATATACTCTTCCAACTCTGGAATGTAGCACTTTGGTAGATGGGGGATTGTGCCTAAGTAAATATATCGTTTAATTCGGTCCGTTTTGCTTCAAGTCATCCCTGGAAAAATCACGCGAAACCCTAAGGTTCTGCTGGACATAGTGTATCACGCCTTATATTTTTAGTCAAGAATTAGATACGAAACCCTCTTTTTAGCTTGGTTTCTAAAATGTCACTTCCTACGCCGAGCCCATATAAAAACCCTGACCACACGTGGTCAACCGCTCATTGGTACCAGCACTTTTAGCTGGTTACGGTTTTTAGACCTGGCACTTGTTGCTGGCTATCTTTTCTCTCTCTTTCCTTCTCCCTAAAATTTGTATAATCTCGCCAACCTCTCAGCCAATGAACGATTGACCACGTGTGTTAAGGGTTTTTATAGGGAGTCGTCATAGGAAGTGACGTTTTAGATACCTAACTACTTTCAAGTAATGTATACGTGTATGTGTGTGTGTGTGTGTGTGTGTGTGTGTGTGTGTGAGAGAGAGAGAGAGAGAGAGAGAGAGATTTCAATGATAAAATGGTTCAGGAGAAGACTTAGGTTGAGTTCAGGGCACTAATGAAATGTAAGAGTCCTACACCTGCTTAAAAGAAATAGGAAAACAAATTTCGTGACTATTTTTTGTGCTTTCAGTCTGCAACCTTCCTTCCCCTCGGGGAATTATTCAGTCTTTGAAAATTTGTTTTTTTTCTAATAATTTTAGAGGGGGAGTAGTCTATCTACAACGTAACTATGATGTGAAAATGAACACTTATTTTTCGCCATTCGTGTACACAGAGTTTTAAAAATTACTCGCAAATTTTTTTCTTTCTTGGCAGGGCCTAATGGTCAGAGGAGTACAAATTTTGTATTCTAAACACTGATATAACTTTATATTTTTCACCTAATAAATCATTCCGCATTTTGGAATCTATTTTAGTCAAAATTTCAGACGTTTTAACGGGGACAATAGTCGTCAAATGAAAGAAATTATATTGAACTTGAACTTCGGACGCCATCTTTTGCAAGATATCTGATGCCAGACTTTTCAAATCAAAAGAACATAAGTCCCAATTTTAATTTTTTTTCTCCTACAAATAAAATTCTATTAATTGCTGCTAATGTTGAATTATATTTTAACGAACGTTTTAATAGTTATCTCAAATTTCGTTTTTTTTTCGACTGTTAAAGTTAGTTATATAATTTCAGTTTTTGAGGGGGCCTTCTTCGTGGCTTTTTTTCTTTGTTACAGTAGAACGTCTCTATCAAACAAGTAAATAAAAAATGAATACAAACTTTGAAATTAAAAACTCATGCATACGCGCGTACATACAAACACATTACCTACACACATACTATAGGATTGGTGTGCATATATGTGTTTGTGATATGTATCTGCATGTGTGCATTTTGCATCTCTCGGCTGTTTGATGTCTCTTGTTTAAATGCACTGACAGGTTGCATGTTCGCTTGCAACATATGCATCTAAAGTTACCAAAAAGCAACCTTCCGGTGAGGTGTCACGAATTGTAAAAAAAATTCTTTGCATTTATGTTGAATTTGGTGATATTTTTGGTAAATTTCGAAAGACGATGCTGGATAATTCTATTTTGCGAAACCTACACACTTGATGATGACTTATTTTTCAATTTTTATCCCATCCCTTTAGTATTCAAAGGGACCCATATCATGATCCCCACGGAGGTTTATTCACTAATAATGTCTGTAAAATGTTTTTAAGGATGCGTAAATTTTTACACGAGTCTGAGTCCTTTGCACGGCACCTCGAGATAGGAGCCCCAGAGAATTGCCCCAACAGCCCTATCAGAAGTTACGGCCCTGAGAATAAGTTATATATACTTATAAAGGGTTTTAGCAGATTTTCAATGTATAGACATGTTTGCTGACGGCTATAAGGACCTCCAAAAGGTGTGTTTTGGAGAGCCCTATAGCTGCCGGAAAACATGTCTATACTCTATCGTGTCAAAATAGCAAGAGAGAGAGAGAGAGAGAGAGAGAGAGAGAGAGAGAGAGAGAGAGATGCAAACATGTTGCTAAGATCATGTGATTGTATGAAGGATTCTGATTGATAGCGCCATTTTAAGCAAATGAACGACGGATATTCTATATCTTTATTCATTCTAAATCACATTTTTTTTATTCATTTATTTTTCTGATCATTTGAATCATAAAAAATTCGACGGCTTTAATTTTGTAACACATTTGTAAAAAAAATCAACCAGTATAAATGAAATGTATGTCACCTTGTAGAGACCTTTATTGTGAGTGACTTTTCAAAATACACTGACTCAACGAAAATTACTCTGAAAACCGCTGCATACAATATTTTTTTTGGATAATTTTTGCTTCAAATTTGATATAACGCAATGCATCGCTAAACCAAAGGAACGAATTACACCCAAATTTCCATATACATTTAATCTGACCCTGCAAATGTTTTCTTAGAAGAAAAAAACAAGGATTCTCCTATATGTAAACGTATAACAAGAGATTTAGTATTGTAAATGAGAAAGATATCAGAAATCAGGCACAAATGATTCATATTCAAAAACAAATTATTTCAAGTACATATATCTCTAGGACTCAGTTGATAAGTGTATTCATTTTGTAATCGACAGATTGGGGGTTCGAATCCACCCAGGAACTACTTTTTCCAAATAGTTATGGTTGGGGACACCACGTGTAAATATAAACATTAAAGAAAACATAACTTGCAAGGAAAATGTGTACTTGCACAACCATAAAACCTTGGAAACCACTAAATAAGAATATTTTAGCATAAAGAGTATAATAGCTATTTATAGTGGCATGTACACACATATAACTTGACTTTGTGAAATAGAATTGTTCAATTTTGCCTCTGTGTTGATATATTTCGTCTATTTTATGTTAAAATATTCTTGTTCAGTATTTTTCAAGTTTTTAAGATTATATCAATGCACTGTGCTGGCATGCATTCCTCTAATTGGTAAGTGATGTGTTCAAGGATGTATCACGTGATACTTCTTGTGACCAGCATCCTGTCGATGACACATTCTGATTAGGCATGAAAATGCTTTTTGGGTCTCCATGGTCATTTTGGACAAACAATGCCAAAATCTTGGGCTAGTGTTTTTTTTTAATGATTTTAGATAAAAGATCTATTTTTCTATAATATAAGATGAAGAATTTATTTTTTTTCAGATAGAAGATCCATTTTTAGATGACAATTTCAGATAAAAGATCTTTTTTCCAGATAATTCTAAATGAAAAATGTATTTTCTTTAGATAAAAGATCCCTTTTTAAAAGATAATTTTAGATGAAATATCTATTTTTCAGATGATTTTAGATAAAAAAAATCTATTTTCTTTAAATAAAAGATCTATTTTTCAGATGATTTCAGATGAAAGATCTATTTTTTCAGATAATTTTAGATAAAACAACTATTTTCTTTAAATGAAAGATCTATTTTTTTCCAACTAATTTCAGATAAGGGATCTATTTATTTTTATAATTTCAGATAAAAAATCCGTTTTCTTTAGATAAGAGAAGCATTTTTGAAACAATTTTTGATATGAAATCCATTTTTTGAGATAATTCTAGTTAGATCTATCTTTTGAAATAACTTTATATGAAAGATTAATTTTCTTTAGATAATTTTAGATGGAAGATCTATTTCAAAAGATGATTTTAGTTAATATTTTTAGATAATTAGTCTTAGTACAGATGATTCATTTACGCAAGATACTGTAATTAGCTTTAATCTTAAGGAGAGACATTAACATTTAATGTGTTTTTCGGATAAACATAACAAGATGAACAAGTTCAAACGTCCAAAAAGCTCTTTGAATTGTTCCTCAGAAATACTTTAGGGTAATTTGTCGAAGATTAAAACTTTCAGTTGTCGAGATTGAGAAAACAAAACATAACAAAAGTCATAGGTTCGACGATGCGTCCGCCAGCAACAGTAGTAGTAGCAGGAGGTGGAGGGAGGGGAAGAAAAGCAGGTAGCATCTGTTTGAATCAATTGATTCCCATACTTGTAAAATATTGCGATCTGGAAGTATTCTGCAAGTATTAGTTTTAATAGAAATCATAAATTGGCTTTTTTTAAAATACAAAAAAAAAAAAAACAAAAAAAACCGAACTCGTATTTGCTATTATGACATGATAAGATTAATGATGTCACTTTTTTTAATGACGTTAAACATTCTCGTCCTTCTTAATCCTGTTGTTTAATATAACTGACCGAAAAGCGTCTAAAAGAGATGTGTTGACACATTTATAATATCTAATATTTATCGACATGACATATGTTTTGAATATACCGAGAACCGGCAACGCAGCTTTGATGTAACTTAGGTACCAATCAGAACAAACCTTACCGCGTATGCACGAATGAACACTCTCCAGTGGAATTACTCAATCGACAGTGAGACGCGATCAAGTGAGCTTAATCATTCTTTAACTCTTCTGCAGCTTCTTTCTTCAAACACTTCTTCGCACCCCCAGGTCTGTCAAGACCTGCCTGCTACAATCTAGGTTTGTTTCCTTGCGATATCTGAGAGTGATTTCAGACTATGGTCGAGATTAAAAGGGAATGCGACGAAGCAGCACATGCCGCTATGAAGGTGGATTTGCAGTCTGTTGAACGGGACACTGAGATATACAGAGAGCATTATGAAGATGACTGAGACGCCATGGCCGTTGGTAAGTTATTTTTTCTATATTGAGTGGCTGGTTACCTTCCAGACAGATCTCGTATATTCGCGATGACTTCTCTTTTTCCTTTGCCTCATAGAGCACTTATATGTTACGCAAAATACGAAAATTGTAAATAAAAGAGTTGCTTTATATCAGTGTTTTGATTGAATAAACTTTAGATCGAATTAGAGCTACGTATTTATTTATCTACTTATTTTGTGTGTGTATGGGTGAGCAAGAGTAATTTATCAATTTGACAATTTGGGGAGAATGATCAATTTTTAGATTTTCTAGATTCGAAAATTTAGTTATTTTTTCAATTTGTCAAATTATTGAATTGGACGTTGTCTGAAGAATCTTCCCACTTTCCATTAGTTACACTCTTGATGAGGGCTGATGACTAAACCGACCGAAAAATTGTCTTGACAATATCATGGGTGCAAAGAAGAGCTTCAATTGCTCCAACAAGTGTTGGAAAAGCAGTCCTCATTTCAATTGTTTGCAGCATTCCTCTTCTTACTCTGTTTGTTAAAGAAAAAGCTTTTAGCCCTCGTTGTCAGTCTATTAAAATCTTGTGATATATATATATATATATATATATATATATATATATATATATATATATATACATATTATTGTGTCATCCACAGACAGCTGTTTCGTTGTATTACAACTCTTCAGTGTGGCTATAGACAATCCATTATCCCATCTTGTACCACGAGGCAGGATTGAAACCTTCGCTTCCGATCCGATGTCCCACCTCTGTGCGAGGGAACTAGACGGTCAGTAAGGCTGATTTTAAGCGATCTATATTCATTTAGCTTAAATCCCCCATCGACCAGAGTGCTCTCTCTCTCTCTCTCTCTCTCTCTCTATATATATATATATATATATATATATACATTTTTGTGTGTGCGTGTGCGAATATCTTTTCAATGATTCATTACAGATTGTACATTATGTCTCACTTGGGAAAAAAATTCAAATGAAGCTATAAATTTTCCGAACAAGTGAAACAGAATGTACAATCTGTAAGGAGTGATTGAAAAAATCTTTACTCGTTTTGCAACTGCTCTACCAATGATATCAAGTGCTATTCTAAATAAAGATCCATTTAATACATATACAAACGCTCATATATATATATATATATATATATATATATATATATATATATATATATATATATATATATATATATATATATATATATATGTGTGTATAGTACTTGAGTATAAATGTATTTTTCAAAATTATTTTTATTTCCCAACTACAGTTTTGCTTCTATACCATCCTGTGGGGTTGTTGTTTGAGGAGAAAATCCTTTGTTTTCAAACGTTTTCATGAAAGCTTATTTTGATTTTCTTTTGTTTAGGGTATTATTCATTGTCTTGGGATAACAGGTGATCATATTCTACAGCCCTCCAATTGTATTTTCTTTTCAGCTGTGTTAATTCATTCCATATGGACCGAACCATTATATCTTTTATGTTATAACAGGACCCCAACACCATAGACAATTATGCAATTAAACGTACCAATTTGCATACATGGGTTTTATATATTGATTCTCCTTGTCTTCCTATTCTCCCACTGTTCCACAGGTGCCAATCGGCTAGCCTTTTGCTCTAACTGCTGTGTCTTATTCTCGCTATGTGTCCTACCAATCTCTATTTTTGTTGCTTAATTGATCGATATCTTTGGCACTGGTCCTCTCTCTGATCCAAGTTGACTTTTTTCCCATTGCTAGGAGTTATTCATAATATTGCACTTTCCATTCTGTTATTCTGAGTTTGTTTCCAGGTGATTTTGTAAGTTCCCAGGTTTGTCACTTGTATCTCATAGCTGGTATTATGCATTGATGGTAAACTTTACGTTTTAAGCATATCGCCAATCGAACCTAACCAAGAGACAGGTCCGCAAATCGAGAACCATGCAACGTGCACGTGGAAGAATCATGCTGGGCCTCAAATGGAGAGACCACAAGACAGCACAGTACATCAGGGAAAAGACAAGAGTCAAGGACATCATAGAATCCATTAGAAAGCTCAAATGGCAGTGGGCTAGCCATGTTGCAAGAATGGCAGACAACCGATGGACATCACGACTCACTACATGGATCCCCTGAGATCACATGCGCAACCGAGGTCAGCAGAATATTAGACGAGCTAGACAAATTCAGAAAGTACTGGCACTGCGACACTTCTATGTTGTCTCAGACTCCTTTTTTCTACCCTGATATATTGTGCTGTCTTGTGATGTCTCCTGATGAGCTTGAGATTAATTGTCTTCAGCGGTTTCGAAACTTTGAAAACTCAAGGACCCCTTCTATAAAGAAAATATTCTGGTGGGGCCCTTATTTCGAACATTTATTCTTTAGACTTTTATCAATGAGCTACTAGGCTAATAAAACGAAATTTTTGACCTTTGAAAATCACATTTATTCTAAGTAGATAGCAATCATTTGAATTCTAATACACACCACAGTTTTATATGAAATAATTATATTTTTTGACCATGCGATTGTGCAATGTTAATATTCATATAGCTGCAGACCCTGAGCACAACATGTCGGACCTCCAGGTTTCCTCAGACCCCAGTTTCCAAACCACTGGTCTATGCGTATGTCTTTATTTTCATACATAGCATACATTAAATATACAGTATACAGTTATCTTTAAATCTGTCCATGGTATTATTTCCTTAAGATTATTGAATTATTTGAGATAAATGTTTGAGGAAAAGAAAAGCGCTATCGTGAATTAGTACTAAACGGAGTAGCACTTGGCGAGGTATTGCTGGGTGTCAAAAACAAAATACTGTGAAAGAAAAGTTTTGAAAATAAATTTTTAGAAGCCTTTAGGATTTATTGTTGGACATAGGCCATCCACAAGTAAATTTAAGAGATGGAATTGGAAGGGCCTCAACCTTATACGTTGGCCCATAACGTGTGCAAAATGGGGGGTGGGGTGGGTGATGGATGCATGCATTTCCCAAGAGCTTTAGTACGAAGTGAATGCAAACTACCTTAGCCAAACCTCGAATCCGGCTCACCGTTCCCATTCTTCGGGCTGTTAACCAACCACAGGGCCATCTCGTGCCCTATTTTGAATGAAATGCCCTGAACGTATTAACATGAATAAATGTTGACCCTTCAGTCTTCAAAGTTGTCAATGGCTGCCTCACAGAGCAGAGAGACCCCTGACAGAGCAGTACGCCTTCTGGCAGTAGCATTCAATGACAGCGACCCTCAGATATATGCCCTTTCTCTCATTTTACGCAAACACAAGCCATTGCTTTCAGCTCCCACAGAACACTTTGTGTTAGAGACGTTTTGTCGTGTTGCAGCGAAAAAATGTTTACTTTAACACCCCCTATTTCTTTCAGAAAACGCAAAGAGCTGAACTGTTAGTTTTCTCCGTAACGTTGAACGAAAGATCATCATCAGTTTTCTAACGTCTGTCGTTGGACATAGACCTTCCCTAGAATTTGCCACATATCTCTATCGTGGGCGTCGCAGAGCCAGTATTTTCTAAATTTGTCCACTTCATCTCTCCATCTCGTGTTCTGTCGTCTTCGGTTTCTCATGTGATCTCGGGGAATCCATGTAGTGAGTCGTGATGTCCATCGGTTGTCCGTCATTCTCGCAACATGACCAGCCTATTGCCATTTGATTTTTTAAATAGATTCTACGATGTCTCTGACTTCTGTTTTATTCCTGATATGCTGTGCTGTCTTGTGATCTCTCCATGTGAGATTGAGCATGCTTCTCTTATGCACACGTTGCATACTTCTCAGCTTGCAGGTCGGTCTTTTGGTTAGGTTCCATGTTTCAGCTCCTTAAGTGACTATTGGGAGGATGCATTGGTTGTATACTCTTCTTTTCAGATTATTGGGATCGTCTTGTTTTTGAAGATTGGGCATGCTCTGACGAAGGCTTTCCATCCTAGTGTGATTCTTCGCTTGATCTCTTATAACGGCTAATAAAAGCTTTATTCGTGGAGATTTTTTTCTCGTTAATCATATCGGCAAAATAACCTTATCTTTCTCATTTGTAAACATGTGATCTTCTCATAGCTCCGGAGATTTTCCTTGTTGCAAACTTGACAAATAATGGCGTAGATGATGTTTTTAATGCCACAAGAGATATTGGATTTGATTTTGAAGGTTTTACCACATTTGAAAGTATATTTATCTCCTTCTATTAAATGTATACATAAGCTACAATTTGGTCAATTGCATTTGGTAATCTATTTCTCCGATTCTGTTTTCTCAGAGCACGTGGCTTTTGTCAGTTGCTTTTTTAAATTAGGAGGTTAGCGTTTACTTTCAATTATTGAGGAATTTATGAGGATTTTGTTAATGTTGAAGTTTCTCTTTAGAATGTGGACGTCTTGTTATGTTCTACAAAAATACAGGTTCAAAGGGTTGTGGGTGTTGATGAATAAAATAATGATTGTCTTATTTGATTTTGTGTTTACCGTTTGCAATCGTTGTCCAAATTCGTGGCTTTTTCAATTCCAGCTCTAATTCGGGAGGAAGGATGTTTTCAATTGAGTAGGTATTTCTTTAGTACCGAGTCTAATATTCAGTGTTCTGTGTTCGGATATCATTTATCATAAGCGTCGGGCTCAAAAAAATTATATACTGACCTTTACGTGTTTAAGGTGACCTGAAGAAAATTGCGAATAAGTTTTGCTGTCTATGGATTACCAGTGTATTTCGGTTGAACTTTGTTGTTGAATTTATCAATTTACACACACGCACACACACACACACACAAACACAGACACACATATAGACACACAGACACACAGATATATATATGTGTGTGTGTGTGTCTGTGTGTGTATGTGTTTGTGTGTAACCGCACGTGTGTGTACAACTTATTAGATTCTAAAGAAATATTATTAGATATCATTAAATCATATACATATATATTGATGTTGCAACAAATACACACACGTTTGTATAAAACTTATAGATTAGAAAAATAGGATTATCAATCAAATTATATATGTATTAATGTTGCCACTAATACACACACACACACATATGTATATGTGTATGTATATATATATACATATATATATATATGTATATAAATGTGAATATATGTTTACAACTTATAAGATTTTGAAGAAATATATTCAAATATTATCAAATCATATAGAGAAAAAAAATAAAACTACTAATCAAATTATACGTGTATATAAATGGTGTTGCCACTAATACACACGCACAGACACACACGCATATATATATATATATATATATATATATATATATATATATATATATATACATACATACACACATACACAGCCATATATATATATATATATATATATATATATATATATACATACATACATACACACACACACACAGGCATATATATATATATATATATATATATATATATATATATATATATGTATATATATATATATATATATATATATATATATATATATATATATATATATTACAACAAACAGAAGTGAAACTGGGATTAACCTTGAGAAAGACCAGTGGTGGTCGAAAGTATGATGATTACTCAAAACAGCACATGAATTTGGAAATACACACACACACACACACACACACACACACACACACACACACACACACACACACAGAGATATATATATTTATATATGTATATATATATATATATAGACTCAACCTTTGCGATCTGAGAGGAATATTATTGAATATTATCAAATCATATACATACATATTAACGTCACAACAAACACATGCACACTCATACATACACACCCAAATATATATATATATATATATATATATATATATATATATATATATATATATTTATATATTTATATATATATTTATATCTACAAATATTGCTTCAATTATGTATATACATATATTCATATGTATGTAATTCGATTATTTTATTTCTTATCAAAGACCTATACCCCCTATCTCTCTCTCTCAGACACCCTTTCCCTCCTGTTGGACTATCTTTTTCTCTTCTCCTCTCCCCCGTTGTCCCCTCTTCCGCTCTCTTTCTACAAAGTACTAATATTACTAGTGCTAGTAATATGTACTAATTTACCAGTGAAGATTCTGGACTGATATTAGAAACTATTAAGCAAAACTGTCACCAAAACAGTCAAAATACGTTTTTTCATTTTCTAAGTGGGTCCAGCTGGCTATATATATGTATACGTATCACTCGTACAACCTGTATCAGTGGAGCTAGAAGGATAAAAATTTTAACATTTACCCTTTATTACACCTAGAAAAAACCTTTTTTTTTTTTTTTTCAACCTACCCCAATAGTTTTTTTTTCAGTGACGGGTTCAATTTACAATGTATGTTTCTGCTAAATTGGTCACTACTTTGGGTTTGCTTGTTTTCTGTTTTACTTTTTCTTTTCGAAAATTCAAACTTTTTGATGATCTGACAAAAGGCGTGAGACGTAACTAATCTATTGGTTACTCCGTATTCTGATTTTTTGATTGATCATCCCCAACACAGTATGCTGCCAAAAGATGTTGGTCACGTGACAGTTTTTGTTGAATGACTGAACAGACCTGTTATTAGTACTGATTAGGTTTCTGAAATATTTTTTTTTCCTCACCAAATCCAATGGGAGAAAGAGAGTGACGAATTCAAAGATTTAAATATATTTCTCAACCCGGCTTTTATGTCCCCCCCCCAGAAACTTCATTACAAATCCGACCAAATAAACTTCCGGGGATATTATGCAGAGAGGGTGGGTATATTCTTTCATTGTTTAAATTATTTTTTTCTCCTTTAATCTAAAAAAAGATAAAAAAAACAAACGAAACAAACAAACCCTCTGTGAAGATCATTTTTGTCATCTTAAAGGAATTTATTCCAGATGACAGGTTGTCAGTGATCATTATCTTCTTACAGATCTTTGGTAAGGAATACGAGAGCTAGAAGGTGGGACTGGTATGAAGTTTAGTGCCATCTTTTCAGGCGTTCATTAAGAAAATGTCCGTCTTTTATTTGTGTCTGTGGCCAATGAAATATAAGTAAATAAGTCAGTGTACAAGTAAATACGGAATTGAGAAGACAAACAAATTGAATAAAAATAAGATTTTCACAAGAAGAATCATAAAATAAAAGATATAAAAAACAAGATATACTAAATAGGATAATTTTCAAAGAATTCATTTTATTAATATTCTTGTTTTTTGAGCTAAGACTGGGAAAATAAGAAGGAGAGACAGAAAGTGGACAAAATAAAAACAGGTCTGTTTAGTCACTCAATAGAGACCATCACGTGAACCATGTCTTCTGGCTGTATGTCGTGTTGGGGGCGATCAAATAAAAAAATTGAAAAAGGGTGATCAATGAATAAGTTACATATCTCGCCTTTTATTGGATCATAAAAAAAGCCCGAATTAAAGAAAAAAAAAACGTGAATGCTGCTGGACACAAATTAGGGGTCAATTGTAGACAAAATTACATTGCAAATTGAACCCCCACCTAAAAACCTACTGGGTGTTCAGAAAACGAAAAGTTTTTTTTCTCTAGACATAATAAGGGGCAAATATTGATATTTTAAGCCCTCTAGCTCCATTAGCGTGGTCTGTACGCATAATCTATAGCCATCCAGCCAGCCAGCTAGCCAGACAGACCCACTTAAAATTTGAAGAAAACTATGTTGACTTGTTTGGCGACAGTTTTTTTGTTTTAAGCAATGGGTGATCAACAAATAAGTTACTTCTCTCGCCTGTTGTTGGGCGGGGATAAATAAATTCCAAATTTTCAAAAAACAAGCATGAATGCTGCTGGACACAAACTGAGGGACTGATTTAGCATAAACTTACATTGCAAATTGAACCCCCACCACTAAAAACCTAAAATTTATCGACATAATGAATGTTCAATTTTTCAGTCTCTCTGGCTCCAATGGTGCGTCCTGTTTGCATGATACATTCATAACCAACCAAACCAACTAAGAAACACGAGAAACCTATTTTGACAGATTTGGGCGATGGTTTCCTTCAATAACAACAAACAAAAACATGTTAGTACTTAATTACTAAGCTTAGCTAACGCACAACACCATTCGCATGTGACACTAGGTGCGGATCGATCTCACCACAATTTGATCTGAAGAACAATCTTACTAACCATAATACCACGACGAGACACCCAGAAACCGCCCAGCTGGAAGGAAAGCCAATAAGTAAATAAAATGCCCTTACGCTTGTCAACGGTAACAGCCGTTCCTGTCCGGGCTTTACATATTGCAACTTTCTCTTCTCGAAGTTTTTCGAGGTTCTTGCGACATGTGAAATTAAAGGGAAAAAAAAGACGACAAGCACCCCAAGCGGCGTCACTCATTTCATCACACGCTCCAAAGAAAAAAAAAAAAAAAACTAAAAAAATATCAACCCAATTTGTTAGACGTAAATTTATCAGTTTAGATAAGTGATATTTATCTTATTTAATCATAAATTTATTCCGGGACAAATAAACTTGGATCAGCAAATTTCATTTCAACAAAGTTTTTTTTCAAGTTGGTCCAAATAAACACCTTTTCTTCCAGTATATCTTACCCACAGCTAGGAGCGAGGAGTCGGGTTCATGCCTTCACCAAAGGGATTGGTGCCAGTCTCTATCGGAGTTAGAACTAGGCTCACGCAATAGCATTTCCCGTGCTATTGATCGACCGGACGCCGGCAGTGCCTACAAAGAAAGACCAACTTCAAAAAGCTACTCAGAATTGTTGGGCCTAAATTGATTAGTTAGACTTAGAGTATATTTTCTCGTTTGGACGAATGAAGTTTTTAGAAAAATTCTTTTGGATCCCATTAATCCTAAAAAAAGGTGTATAACGAATGCATCCTCCCGATAGTCACTTATGGAGTAGAAATATGGAAACTAACCAAGAGACAGATCTGCAAATTGAGAACTATGCAACGTGCACATGAAAAAATTATGCTGGGCCTCATATGGAGAAATCATTAGACAGCACAGTACATCCTAGAAAAGACAAGAGACGGAGACATCATAGGATCCATTAAAAAGCTCAAATGGCAGTGGGCAGGCCATGTTGCAAGAATGGCAGACAACCGATGGACATCGCGACTCACAACATGGATCCCCCGAGATCACATGCGGAACCGAGGCCGGCAGAATATTAGATGGATAGAGATGAGCTAGACAAACTAAGGAAATACTGGCTCTGCGACGCCCATGATAGAGAAGTGTGGCGAATCCTAGGGAAAGTCTATGTCCAACAACGGACGTTAAAAGATTGATGATGCTGATGATATTTTCTCCTAAGCCTAGTAAATAATAGAAACATCTTTCTCTTTGTAGGTACTGCCTGGCGGTCGGTCGGTCAACAGCGCGGGAAATGGGCTGCGTGAGCCGAGTTGGGTGTTGGTCTAAGAGACAGTTCTCTTTAGAGTGAGCGACGAGTAAGAATGAGTATGTAAAAATGGAGAGAGAGAGAGAGAGAGGAAGAAAAGAAGAGAAAAGGAAACGAAACGAAAGAATAGGGAAGAAAGCGGAAGGAAATGGAGGAAAAACAAAGAGAAAGAAAAGAAAAGGAGAGGAAATAAATGGAAAGAAAAGGGAAGGGAAGAAAAGAAAGGAAAGAAAAGGAAAGAAAAGGAACGGAAAAGAAAGAAAAGGAAAGAAAAGAGAAGGAGAGGAAATAAATGGAAAGAAAAGGGAAGGGAAGAAAAGAAAGGAAAGAAAAGGAAAGAAAAGGAACGGAAAAGAAAGAAAAGGAAAGAAAAGAAAAGGAGAGGAAATAAATGGAAAGAAAGGGGAAGGGAAGAAAAGACAGAAAAGGAAAGGAAAGAAGAGGAAACGAAGGGAAAGGAAAGAAAACAAAAAGAAAGAGAAGAAAATAAAAGAAAAGAGAGGTGGAAAGTGAGATCAGTACAATGTTTAACACCATCTTTTGAGACATTCATTCAGATCATTTAATCAACAAATTTTATTTCAACGAAGTTTTTCTTTCAAGTTGGTCCAAATAAACACCTTTTCTTCCAGAATATCTTACCTGCAGCTGGGAGCGAGGAGTCGGGTTCATGCCTTCACCATGGGGAATTTGAACTACGCTCACGCAATCGTATCAATGTTTAACACCATCTTTTGAGACATTCATTCAGAAAGCATCCCTATTTTCCCGAACCGCCAGAGGAACAGGATGTGACACAAAGTCGGTTTAACGTTGGGAACCCCACATGCGAATGTGTGGGGCAGTAACGTTCTCAAAAATCCTCTTTAGTTCTCACACCTACTGTTATTCTATACACAATTTTTCATTTAGAAATAAATGCATATCACAGATCGTTTGACTCGGTTACAGGGCGAAGCTTTGTTTAGACCAGAGGTCTTCAAACTTCACTAACTCGGGAACCCATTCCAAAAATTATTTCCTTAAGGTAATCCCATCAAAAAAACAAAACAAACTTTCCTTTCTTCGTATATGTATATTTACATATGTATATAACTATTTGATTTTGGCATTGTTTAAGGAATTATCCGAATGTGTATAAACCCAAATTGAAAATACACACTCAAATGGGAAAGTGAAGATGAAGCTCACTGAGTAAAAATAGTCATATGAACGACTACTGACTGAACGATGCCAGCGCCAGGTGAATAACTAAGACGATTTTATTCAAAAAGGCTAAAAGTGTTTAATTCTTTTTTTATATAAAAAGTAGCATTCGTGTTTACACCGTTTGATTACTGCTTGTCTAGACAAGAGAGAGTAATTAGGAAAATGTCTATCATTTCTTTCTTGTTATGATAAATCTAATAAGTAAATGAGGAATCAAGAAAGCTAAAAAATAATTAAAAAAAGATGTAAAAATAAAGTTAAAATCGGATGATCTTCAACGAATTTATTTGAAACAAAATTGGGGGATCTGGATAACAACAGGAAAGGGGGGTTAGACAGAAAGTAAATACAGGCAGCCCCCATTATGACGCAGGTTTTGGAGTCAAAGAAAGCGTACCGCGTTATAATCGGGCTGCAATAATCAGGGTTGCTGATATAGCAGTTTCGGAGCTCCAAAAGTGCCGAATCTAAATATTTTGGGTGACTATATACATATCTATCAATAAGATATACACATTAGAGATGACACTCTCACGACCTTGTCAAATAGTAGATTTTTAAGCGAGGCCTATCTGGGAGAGGGCGAGCTTTCTACAAGGGTTGCAGGAAAAGGACTGGAAGCCATTGCAAACTCTTGCCTAAAAGATGAAAGCACTTTCTTCAAACACATCATCATCATCATCAGTCTGTTATCGTCCGTCGTTGGACATAGACCTTCCTCAGGATTCACCACATCTCTCTATCACGGGCGTCACAGAGCCAATACTTTCTGGACTTGTCTAGTTCGACTGTCCATCTTGTATTCTGCCGGCCTCGCTACGCACGTGATCTCGGGGGACCCATTTTGTGAGTCCGTCGGTTGTCTGCCATTCTTGCAACATGGCCAGCCCATTGCCATTTGAGTTTTTTAATGGATTCCATGATGTCTCAGAATCCTGTTTTCTACCCTGATATATCGCGCTATCGCATGATTCCTCCACGTGAGATTGAGCATGATTCTTTCACGTGCACGTTGCATGCTCCTCAGTTTGAGATCAAAAGAAACCTATACAATATTTTTTTCTATTTGATATTCTTTTCATATTCGCGACGATTAGATAGCTAGTCAATGCTAGTAAGTTTGGCTCTTACTATTCAAATCAATTATAATTTCATTTCAGCAATAATTCACATACTGATAAAAGAGTAGACTATAAAAAATCATCTGAAAATAAAGTCAAGAAAAACTGTACGGAAAAGCTAAGTGATTTTACTCATGGTCACCAAATGTCATGTCTAGATTAGGGAAAATACAACCTGGCGCAATTACACATCCCATAAACGTCTGTAGAAACAAAAAAACGTGCCACGTGGTCACATGAGCAGGCCAGCAAGGATTCGTGATATCACGTGATTTACAGCTTTGTATCTCATAGCAATTTTAGGGAAAACGTTAAACTACCCAACAGATTTCTAACGGTCACATGAAATCGCAAAAAAAAAATCTGTCATACAACTTATATATTTTGGCAGCAAGTCGTGTTGGGGGTGGTCAATTGAAAATTAAAAAAAGGGGGGTCGTCTATGAATGAGTAACTTCTCTTGCATTTTCGCAGGGCAGTGATTGCTATAAGAGTCTGAATTTTCGAAAACAGACGAGTGCAAACGAAGGGATCAGTTTAGCATAAAACATTCATTGCAACTATCCCTAAAAACCTATTTGGGTGGGGGGTGTAAAAAAACTTATTTTTGTTGGGGGGGGGGGGTAAAACAAAATAAAAAGTGAATGTTTAAACTTTTAGCACTCTAGCAAGATTCATGCTGCCTGCACGCAATGCATACTCAGCCAGACAGCCAGCCAGCCAGCCAGACTAGCTTATAACCTGCAAGAAACCTATATTGACAATTCTAGTGACAGTTTCTAATCCAATGATATCTTTTAAATTGGTATGCTCCCATTTTCAAATTTCAAAGCGAGACCAATGCTGCAGAGATAGGCCTTACCATAATGGTTGCAGGAGAAGGTTTGACAACTAGGGAAGCCCCAAACAAAAGGATGGAAATAACTTCTTCAAACATATATTTGCTGAAAGAATTATGACTAAAACAAAGTGTAATAATTTTTGTATATAAGAGATTATTTCATACTTAACAGCTAACATCCAATAGTTACCGAACTAGTCTTATAGGTCATTGCCAGTGACTCCAAATCTTACTTGCCTTATGCCAGACTTGATAAGTATCTATATACAGTCGCATCAATGAAAAGCCCACATTCGAAATGGCACCCCCATTCACGTAAGGCTCGCGTGCGTTCTCGAATTCATTTCAAAATTCTTCCCATGAATAAATCACAAAAAAAGCTTTTATCGGAATATAGCTTTTCGCTCTTCCATTTTGTTTAATGGCGAATATTTCCAAAGACTTTGTCTCAGAAGAACGTCTGCTCCCACGAATTGATCTTTGCTACTAATTGATGCCCATTGTCTTGCAGCAAAGACACCAATAAAAGAAAACCAATCAGTAGTCTTTCGAGCTTGACTGGCGAATGGTGAATTTCTAAGCGACGGGATCGGCCATATTGTCTGGAGACTGGACGACATTCCCAGCAGGTTGAAGACAACAATGCTTGCTGCCAAACACGCAGGGCTAAGTAAGGATTTCTTCTCGGAAAAAAAAGAAAAAGAAAAGTGCAACCTCAAAGCGGATTCATTACAAAAGTTTTAAAGATTCTATGTCATTTTTTTTAAAAAATACGTTTCGTTTTTTTTTCACGAAGACGACTTCCGACAACAACAATAGAAATCATTGTTTTGATGGATCTTTCTAAGTTTTCGATGTCAAGCTTCTGACGTCTAAATTAAAGAAAGATGAACGACATTTTTGTAATGGTGGAACGGATTTATTTTCACATGAAAACAATCTCTCTCTCTCTCTCTCTCTCTCTCTGCGCCATATCCGTTCAGGATGTGGGCGATCATGGCTTTCTATAGCTTTCAAATTGGGCATTGCCTTGATTTTTCTTGAGAGGGGTAGTGCTGTGGTTTCCCATTGTCTTCTCTTTAGTTTGGAATTCAGGGTTGTCCTTTTCCTAGATCGGTTGGCCTCAAAGATCGACATCCTTTCTCTACGTGAACTTTATCTCTTCTGGAAATGAACAATCATGACTCTAAACAGCTTTTGAAATTTGCATTGCAATGGTCGTTCTTTGAAGCGATAGTGGAGCGGTTTCCCGTTGTCTTCTCGGTATCTTGAATTCAGAGTTGTCGTTCTCCCAGACTGGTTGCACCCCCCACCGAGGATAGATAGCACAATCTGTCCCTCTATACATACATTTAATTTATTTTTTTTTTAAAAAGAAATGATCTAATGGAATAGGCGTCGTGGAGCCAGTACTTCCAGAATTTGTATTGTTCATCCAGCCATTTTGTTTTTTTCTTGCCAATCATAGTTTCTCGAATGATCTATGGGCATCCACGTTGTGATGCCCAGTGGTTTACTTGCATTCTTGTATCATGACCAGCCCATCGTCATTTGAGTTTTCAAATGGATTCTATGATATTCTCGACCCTGGATTTTTCTATAGTATATTGTGCAGTTTCGTGATCTCTCTGTGATGTTGAGCATGATTCTTTCGTGTACACATTGCGTGATTCTCAGTTTGAGGGCCAGTCTCTTGATTAGGTTCCATGTTTCAGCGCCATAGATAACTATCGGGGGGAAGGCATTGGTTCTAGACCCTTTTCAAACATGCAGGGCTAGGCAAGGATTTCTTCTTAGAAATAAATGCATATCACAAAGCTACTTCGAAAATTCATCGCAAGAGTTTTATGCACGTCTTGTTATAGGTTCTTCTTTTTTTATGAAAATATTCTATTCTATTCTGCGAAGACGGCTTACGAAAAAATTTACGAAGCTATGAGACTAGGGGAGTAGCATGCCCTATAAAAAAATCATCAACAAGAAATATCTTTTTCTGAGTAACAGGCAGCGTATTGTTTTGGCCAAATCTAAGGCATGGTAATGGAATCTATTGCTTGCGATGCCTGTTGCCACATTGAACTTGCTCATGGGGATCAATGCTGTGTTGTGACGTGGGGACAATCGTGGGAACGACGACAACGACGGCGACGACGATGATGACATCGGCAACAACGACGAGAAACACAATCAAAATAATTGTTTTGATGGATCTTTTCAAGAATCCATTATATGCAAAAATTATTGTACCGTTTGTTTTAATCATGATTCTTCCAACAAATGCATAAAGTTATTTCTATCCTTTTGGCTTTAGCTTCCCCTGCCTGCCATTTAATATCTGTGGTCTACATTGAAGGAAAGAAAAATAACATTTTCGTAACAGTTGAATGAATTAACTTTCACAATAAAACAAACTATGAGTTTCAGCTGATGTTGACATACAATTGGTTTCCTCCCTACATATGCTATATCCCTTCAAGACGTGGGTGATCAGGGCTCACCACAGATTCCTTTCTTTGATTAAGCTATTTGCATTTGAAAAAAAGGATAATAATCCCTAATCTATCAGCTCCGTTGATGTACAATCGTTTTTCTTTCTTTATGAGCTATAGATGGCTATCCCCGGCTTTAAAATGTGCATTGACATGATTATTCTTGGAAAGGATCGGGGAGTGGTTTCCCGTTGCCTTCTTCAAAGTCATGAAATGAATGACACTGTACCTGTTCAGAATTTCAGACATTACTGAGGATGGCCAGAGAGTGGGCTTGACGAGGCTTTGTAATCAAAACAAGAAAATGGAGACGAGAGCTTTGAAGGTGTGGACGTCCTTCTGTGATTGACGAAGTCCAATGAAGGGCCATTATTGTGACGGACCCACGCAAAACAACTCGAGAGGTTACAGAGGAACTAACCGTTGACCATTCAACAGTTGTTCGACATTTGCCTCAAATTGGAAAAGCAAAAAGCTCGATTTATGGCTTGGATGGCCCTGAATGAAAAACCGAAAATCTTGCATGACTCAAGAATGACCCAGCAGAAATTGAACGAACCAGCCAAGGAACTCAAGCTCACCAAATCTATCTATTAAACTTCATTCCGGCCGAATACTTCCTGCAAGGGACGGTCTTTATCAAGCAGGCAGCAGCTTCGAAGAATTTATTGGTTCAAAGACCCTCGAATTCTGTGCTTCCGGAATAAATGGACTCGTTTCTGATGGGCAAAAACATGTAAATTCTGAAGGTTCTCATTTCGATTTATAACTTTTATTCTAAGTCAAGATATACTGCTTTACAGTTGATAGTGAAAAACTGCTATTATTTTCGCACCAACCAAATAGCTATTTTTAGGGGCGTGTACCAAGATGTAATATATAAACTGTTTCATAACTAGCATAGTTTCTTTTATCTACCTTTAGTTTCCAACAAACACGCACTCACATATATGTATACATACATACGCAAGATTTTGTATCTTTTTTTTACCAAATTAATAAGTTGATTTGAAGTATGGAACAGAATACTTTGGATTATATATATATATTTTATATTTTTATATAAGTTTCCAAAAGTTTATCAACTTTTAGCTTTCACTAAAAAAACACACGCGCACAGACACACACACACACACACACACACACACACATATATACATATGGATGATTTGTTGTGTTTTTTCTTGAATTCATTTAAAATCTAAGTTTGAAAAATGTGATTTTTTTTTCAAAACAAATCTATTCCGTTCTGTTAATGTGCTTCACAATTGGATAAGAAAAACAGCAACAAATCTTCCATATATTTATACACACACACACACACACACACACACACACACACACATATATATATATATATATATATATATATATATATGGGGGTGCACGCAGTATAAAAATCCTCCATATGTGATACATTATGATAATACCTATATGAGATAACAAACTACACGTATTATCACAAGCCTCTAAAATGATAAAATAAAGCTATGTATTAAAATCATAGCTCATGGGATGTGTATTTTGACCAAAAGTACTGGGGTGCCATGTTAAATATAACAGTATCGTTTTTAAATCCCCGAAATTATCACATGGTAAACAACTGATGACCCCAAAGAAAAATCACTCATAATACCATAATTTTCAATTTCGTGTAAACATAAATAACTCTGAGAGGGTCAAATAAATGCATTAACAGATATCAAGAAATTGACTGATTTTCAAGAAATTTTTTGGTATATCTGGTGTTTACAGCTGTAAAGCTCTGTGGAATATATATATATATATATATATATATATATATATATATATATATATATATTAAGAAATGGATGGATGTGATCAAACTGAATGAATATTAAATTGCGTTATATTGTAGAGAAACTTATTTGAAATGATCTTCCGTCATTACACGGTTAATGTATCACTCACCCTAGACAACGTAAATAGAACAAACAATTAAAGACAATGGAGCTGCTACAGGAATCGAACCTGTCACTGATAGAGAAGCAGTTTCAATGTAGCGATGCTCCTATCATTGAACTAAACAGCTGCTGGTAATGCGAAGGTCCAAATAACGGCTTTCAACACAAATTCTCACGTTGTCTAAGATGAGTAACTGCGTAATGACGGGAGATAAGTTCAAATAAGTTTCTATATAATATAACGTAATTTATAAATCATAAATATATGCCTTAAGTGGCAGAAACTCAAGTATGCATCTCTAATTAATCGATTGATTAATCATCTACTCTACTTTAACCAACTATTTTTGTATTTAACACTTTTATGTTCAATTATAGCTTTGTAGTTTGGTATATATATATATATATATATATATATATATATATAGATATATAGATATATAGATATATATTCATGTGTGGATGTGAGATTATCAGACAGAATATTGATGGAAACGACGATTGATTGGTTAAAAGAACAAATTTAAGAGAAAATTAAAACTTGGCAATGTTTCGATGCATTTCAATGGTTGCCAGCCATCTTTTTCAAAAAGATTTGCAGCAGTGCAGAGAAAATCGTATGCTGTTTACGTGTTTGAAATTGAAGGTAGAAATAGGGATGTTTCTGTTTTGTTGGTTTGTTTAGTATGAGTTGGAGGGAAGGTGTTTGTATCTGTGTAGGTGAGAGTCAAGTTTGGTCTGAAATGAGAAGGGTCTGTGCGAGGAAGGGTCTGAAGGTGTTTGTATCTGTGTGTCTAAGTATTAGGCTTAGATAAGAAGGAGAAGTGAGTGGAAGGGTCAGGATGAAATTTTTCTTTTCCGTGCCGCTACAAGTTACCTCTAAAAAAAGATGGCTGACATCGAAACATGCCCACGTGATAATAAGAGTTTTCGAGATGTAACACCTGCTTTCCTCTTCAATATTTTTGCTTCACCAATCGTCATTTTTATCAAAATATATGCGTGGGTATGTGCGTTGGAAGTCAAGGGCAGATAATGCGAGGCAGAGTTAGACTGGAGGTTACATAGCTAGATCACTGAATCTTTTATTCACTAATACTTAGTTCATCAAATACCACCCACTCGTGGAAATATCACAGAAATTTCTCTTAATTTCTTTTAATCCAAGCCAGATTTATCTTTTGTATTTCTCCCACTCCCCTTTTTCTTTTCTCGATTCTTTTTTTGTACTGACTTTCCCGCCTCCAATTCTGTCCCTTGTTTTGTTCTGGTCCTTCACTCTTTTCATTCGCCCGTCATATATTCATAATAGCAAATTGCTAGCCACGGAAACGTTATGGAGAATAAGAAGCCAACATTTTTAAAGGCTCTCTCACACACAAAGACTTCTTTTGGTCGGTGGCTTTACCCACTGATCATTTAATGTCTATTCTACAACTGAGGTATATATATATATATATATATATATATATATATATATATATATATATATATATATACATATATACATATATATAGAGAGAGAGAGAGGGAGAGAGAGGAGGGGGAGAGGGAGAGATAGATGAGATAGATAGATAGATGATTATGTAGAGTCTGAAATGGATAGATAGATATAAACAGACTGAGATAGATAGATAGATAGATAGATGGATAGAGAGATATATACACATAAATAGAGATGAACAGATGGAGATTGATAGATAGATATAAACTGCTGTAGATAGATAGATAGATAGATAGATAGATAGATAGATAGATACAAACTGCCGTAGACAGATAGATAAAGAGATCGATATAATCTGTCATAGATAGATAAATAGATATAATCTGTCGTAGATGAATTGATACAAACTATCGTAGATAGATAAATAGATGGATAAATAGATAGATAGGTATAAACTGTCGTCGGTAGATAGATAAATATATACTGTCATAGATAGATAGATAGATAGATATACAGATATACACTTTCGTAGATAGATATAATCAATCAGAAATAGATAGATATGAAGGGAGGGAAATAGAAAGATAGATATTAAGAGACGGGGATTGATAGATAGATATAAAAAGACTGAGAGATAAATAAATTGAAAGATATATTCTGCTCTCTCTTATTGTTCTGGTCTCCCACTCTTTTTATTTGACCGTCATATTTTCATCGTAGCAAATCGCTAGCCGCGGAAACGCCGTCATTTTTGTGGGCCCACACAATACAAAGGCTTCTTTTGACCGGTCTCTTTGCCCACAGATCATTCGATGTCTGTTCCATAATCAAGAAAACTATTCCTGGATTATGTATCGATTCACTTTCCCATTTAAAAAGAACAAAAGCGGAACACTAACTCTTTATCACTCTCCTTGTCTTTCAAAGCCACTTATATCGTATGTGCGAAGCAAATAATTCGCCATTATGCTAGATTCAAAATATGACCATCTATTGCACATTCCCTAGTCACGATGAACATTTCTTGCTATTTCCTGATGAAATTCTTTCTATAGCATTTTTTTTTTGTAGGTGTTGATCTCTTGATTATTTTTAGCAAGATAAAGTTCAAAGCTGTCGACAATGCAGGGAACGTTGCTAGTTTTATCAGAATAAAAGAGAATCAGTCCTTAAAAGAGAATGCTTATCTTATAATAATTTATAATAATAGTGTTCTACGATAAGGTGTTAGTGATGGCTTCTACCAGGTCGTTCACATCGTATCTTGTCCGGCAATCAGATGATCCTGCATGATAATCTTATAATGATAATAATGATATTCTGGATCAAGGCCTTGGTGATGGCCTATTGTACAGGTTCTGATGGGATTCAAGAGCTTCGTATCTTGTCCGGCAATCAGATGATCCTGCATGATAATCTTATAATGATAATGATAATATTCTGGATCAAGGCCTTAGTGATGGCCTATTGTACAGGTTCTGATGGGATTCAAGAGCTTCGTATCTTGTCTGGCAATCAGATGATCCTGCATGATAATCTTATAATGATAATGATAATATTCTGGAACAAGGCCTTAGTGATGGCCTATTGTACAGGTTCTAATGGGATTCAAGAGCTTCGTATCTTGTCCGGCAATCAGATGATATTGCATGATAATCTTATAATGATAATGATAATATTCTGGAACAAGGCCTTAGTGATGGCCTATTGTACAGGTTCTAATGGGATTCAAGAGCTTCATATCTTGTCCGGCAATCAGATGATATTGCATGATAATCTTATAATGATAATGATAATATTCTGGATCAAGGCCTTAGTGATGGCCTATTGTACAGGTTCTGATGGGATTCAAGAGCTTCGTATCTTGTCTGGCAATCAGATGATCCTGCATGATAATCTTATAATGATAATGATAATATTCTGGAACAAGGCCTTAGTGATGGCCTATTGTACAGGTTCTAATGGGATTCAAGAGCTTCGTATCTTGTCCGGCAATCAGATGATCCTGCATGATAATCTTATAATGATAATGATAATATTCTGGAACAAGGCCTTAGTGATGGCCTATTGTACAGGTTCTAATGGGATTCAAGAGCTTCGTATCTTGTCCGGCAATCAGATGATATTGCATGATAATCTTATAATGATAATGATAATATTCTGGATCAAGGCCTTAGTGATGGCCTATTGTACAGGTTCTAATGGGATTCAAGAGCTTCATATTTTGTCCGGCAATCAGATGATATTGCATGATAATCTTATAATGATAATGATAATATTCTGGAACAAGGCCTTAGTGATGGCCTATTGTACAGGTTCTAATGGGATTCAAGAGCTTCATATCTTGTCCGGCAATCAGATGATATTGCATGATAATCTTATAATGATAATGATAATATTCTGGAACAAGGCCTTAGTGATGGCCTATTGTACAGGTTCTAATGGGATTCAAGAGCTTCATATTTTGTCCGGCAATCAGATGATATTGCATGATAATCTTATAATGATATATAATATTAGTAGTATTCAGGGATAAGGCCTTACTGATGGCCTCTCATAACCAATAATCCAATATCCTATAATAAATAATATATGATAATGATATTCTGGGATACAGCCTTAGTGGCAGTCTCTTGGTTCTAACAGATGTCGATAGCTTCGCATCTTGTCCGGTGATCAAAAGATATTGCATAATTATCTTATAATGATAAATGATAATAGTGCTCTGGGATAAGGACTTATTGATGGCTTCTCCTACCAGGTTCTAACCGACGTCGAACTCTTCTTATCTTGTTCGTCCATCAGGTGATATCGTATAATTATCTTATGATAGTATATGATGATAGTATTCTTGGATATGCTTCAGTGATAGCCTCTTGTACCAGGTTCTAACAGACGTTTTTTGCTTTTTATTCAATTCGGTGAACAGATATTTATTACCTTTTCTGTCTCAAATCGAAAACATGGACGGCGTAAACTACTTTTCCAGTGGTAATACTACTGTTGGAATAATGACAAATTTGCTGCTTTCATTTGTTCCGTAATTGACTAATATAAACTTATACCTAAAACTCTAATCTTAACTTATATCCTTTGTTGTTTTTCAATGAAATACAATTTTGTTTGGTCGAGTTTTCTATTTTCATTCGAGAAATAGAATTTTGGAAGAATAAATTCACAGATAATTTTTTTTGGAATATGTGTAGAAAAAACAAACTCTGATTAGAGACTATTGCATATTTAGGAAGAAAAGTGCCATTCTGTGTTTCCCCAATAAACATTGTATGGAAATTTAACACAGAAAAGGTAAACATTGCCGTTGAAAACTGAAAAAACGACAGACAAATTTGTCCGTCGTTTTTCACGTTTTTTTAACGGCGATTTTTATTTTATGCGCAAGGGAAAAATTGCTGCCGAGATACACATTATCTAAAGTAAACACACACACACACAAATACACACATATATGATGGCCTGGTTTCTCGAGATGGAGGTTCCGCGTCTTTAAAGGCCTTAAACCAGCGGGACCTCTACGTTTATAGCCCAAAGGCGTATTGCATGTGCATAGACGAGCCCAACCTTCAAACCAACGATTTATATGCGCTGTCCAGTTATGTTGAACATTAGAAATAGGAAAGACAGAAGGAAGAACTGTTGAGTAATTGAAAAGCATAATGTAACTAAAAAGTGTGACGTCATTAAACGGTGAAACGTCTATTCTGATAGTTTTTTTTTACCAGATGCTGCTGATATCATTGATAGAATATCCAAGGTCTGCATAAAAGTTAGGAATAGCAAAAACACCAAAAAATGACCATTTACGACTTAGAACATTTCCCTATCGCAGTATTTTACAAGTACGAAAATCAACTGACTCAAAGAAAATCTACTTGCTCTCTTCCCCCCTCTTCCAATTCTGTTACTACCACTACATGCGGATTTTGCTTCGCTGGCGGAGGTATGCGCTCTCTGGGTGCTTTTCTAATTGCCCGGGGATATCATTTCAGTGACACGAAAACCTTTTCTAAACACTGGATGAATAGAAAGGAAACTTTGGAATGTTCCTCATGAATGGTTCGAGATTCCGTGACTTGATAATTTCCGAAAGTGTCTCAATAATCCGTAACGAGTCAATATTTGAGTGCAAATAAAATCATTTAAAATGGACAGTTTTGTATAAAGATGAGGAGTAAGCGGAAAGGTGCATGTAATAGTGTGTTGTGTCCATTGATAAAAAAAGAGTTTCTTGTTCGGGAACATCAGGTCAGATTTGGAAGCGAGCAGTATTCGAGACGGACAGACTCTCACTCTTTTGTGTATTAGAAGGTGGCTTAGGCAAAATCTTATATCATCATCATCATCAGCAGCAGCAGCAGTCTTTTAAAGTCCGTCGTTGGACTTGGACCTTCCCCAGGATTCGCCACAATTCTCTATCATGGGCGTCGCAGAACCAGTATTTTCTGAATCTGTCTAGTTTGTCTCTCCATCATGTGTTCTGTCAGCCTCGGTTTCTCATGTGATCTCTGGGGATCCATGTTGTGAGACGTGATGTCCATCGTTTGTCTTTCATTCTTGCAACATGGCCTGCCCATTGCCATTTGAGTTTTTCAATAGTTTCAGACATCCGTTTTCTTCCTTGTATACTGTATTGTCTTGTGATCTCTCCATGTAAGGTTGAGCATGATTCTTCCATGCATACGTTGCATATTCCGCAGTTTGTAGGTCTGTCTCTTGGATAGTGTCCATATTTCAGCTCCATAAGTGACTATAGGGAGAATGCATTTGTTGTACACTTTTCTTTTTCAGATTATTGTGATCATCTGGTTTTTGAAAGTTGAGCTTTCTCTGCCGGAGGCTTGCCATCCCAAAGTGATTCTTTACTTGATTGCCTCCTCTTTTGAGGGTCTCATGGAGATTCGTTGTCCTAGGTAGATGTAGTGGTCTACCTTGCCGCGACATTAATTTCGCTATGCAGCCGATTCGTAAAAAAAATCTTTTTGATGGAGAAAAAAAAAAAAAAGCGAATTTTCATTATTCATAATCCAGTAGAACATCGCGATATTTCGAAGTGATTTTCAAAATTTACTTTCTTTCATTATTGGCCACATTCAACATAAATATACCGGGGTTGAAAAGTTAGCTAATGAAACTTTCATGTGCAAGTTTTCTTCCTCATCAGGTGTGGATATTCAGTCGAAAAGAATTATTCTTTCATTCCAATAAGTTGAGCATAGATCATTAGGGTCTATTCGTAAAGCAGGTTTTACATTTTTGTCAATAACAGTAACAAATTATTCTGAAGTGTGTGTCTTTCTCCTCAACAGAAAATCAATATCTATCATCTAGAATTGCGACCAAATAATTTAAATTTATTTAAAAGAAATTACGTTTCAAATTTGAAATACTGCAGACACCTCTGTATTAACAAGCGAACTTTTCAATATCATCTAATTTCTCATAGATTTAGTCAATTAATCATTAAATCAATTACTTTTCTCTGAATCAATTTTCGGTGGCTCAGTTTATTTTGGAAAGATTTCTTATTTAACATTCTTGATAGAACGGTTGGTTTTTTTCTATTGAGGAAGTGATTTGTTGTTGTTACAGACAAAAATGTAAAAACTTCTTTCATGAATAAGCGTAATCAATCAATGCTTATATAACTCATTGGCATCATGGAATTTCTTTTCGACTGATAGTCAACACTTGCTAAGAAAAAGAAAACTCACATTAGAAAATTTTCTTCACTAACTTCTCAATCGGTGTATAAGCGTTGAATGTTGCCGTGCGACTAATAAAACGCGTTAAGTGAATTGAAAAAACACTTTGAAACATTGCGATATTCTACTTAATGATTAATGATAATCTGTTTTTTGTTTCTTTTGACTGAAATTTGGACTTCATTTTAGCAAAACCAAGAAAAAACTCAAGAACTAATCTTTTTTTAATTTTGATAACTAAAAAAAAAAAAAAAATAGGGTGCTGTTTTCTGCTGGTGGTTATAGCTAAGATCAGCAAGCTAATCTTGCTGGCTGTTGTTCGTGGGTTCAATTATCGGATTTCCAATTAACGATGGTCCTATACCAATCTGCGTCAATTTGACAAATCATATTAAAAACAAACAAACGCAAAAATACACCTTATGATATATGATTTTTCATCTCGTTTAACCAATACTGCTATTTAAGATGTAAAATTGAATCTAAAAAAATATTCACAAATTTTTTTCCTTCATTTTTAACGCCTAAATGGCTCAGCGAAACGACAGTCAGCAAAACAACACTTCTCCAAAAAGGTTGTCAACGAATCGGCTGCGTGGTAAGGCATGGCGAAACTGTTGTCGGCTGCCTGTGTCAAAACGAAAAGCGTAAGCGAAGTTCGGCGCCTATTGTAATGGTAAAAATGACTGAGAATGACTCAATAATTTTGATGGAAAAGAAAGGTCCATCCATACGAGTTTAGCCCAGCTCAAATCTAATGAATCTTTACTGGCTTCCCATGGAAAAATGGTCGTTTGCCAACGGTGGCACAATCTATCATATTGTTGTACATAAGAGTTGGTATTGGTACCTTGCCCAATGTAGAATCTTCAAAATGAAGCTATTGATTTATTCACGATCAGAAATCAAATTTGGCCGCTACTTCGGAAGCGAAATTTGCCCGAAACCCTTCCAACGAGAATGCGTTCTAACTAAGGGACTTGGTTGGCACTGGAGTCATAGGCCTCTGTCACCTGGTGTTTCTGATCAGCTGGATACAACTTGGATGCTCTTGCCAACGAGGGTTTATTGAGGCGTTGTGTGTATCTGCGTAAGGAATGACAAGACACGTCTTGTTTGCTCAGTATTGGTTCTTTGATTAGGTCAAGCTGTCTCTAAGGTCTACGTGACACTTGTTGCGGGGATACGAGATATTTTTTGATCAGCCAGGACCCCAACCCAAAATCGACTCCATGTCAGACTTTTCGCTGTAGAGAGGCGAGTGAAGAATCTAACTAAAGAACTGGGTTATTGAGTTATATTTATCTCAAAATTTTAATTAGCAAATAGAACTCAATATCCCATACATTAGTACAATAAAGTAATATAAATAGTTTATTCACATACCCATCGCAAAGAACCACCTAATCGACATTGTCTACATTCCCCTATCTAAGTAAATTGAGAACAATACAATCCACCATGGTTATAAAGGACCCTAACATAGGTAATAAATCTAATGCGAAAATCAAGGTTAAAATCAAGACATCCCTGAGAACACAGTTCAGCATCCACTTATATATATCTCCTTCGATCAGTCCATACCCATTGACATGTAATTTATAACCACCAGCAAAATACACACAATACGAAAATAAGAATAGAAATTAAATAAAAACTCCTTCCATCATAGCAACACCCACAAAAATTTCCCCAAATTTCCCAAACATTAATCTTAAACGCACATAATCATTTACCCGAAGAGGCCCAAACAGAGCAGAAGCATAAACGTGTTTGTGTAGCGGATATACTTTCTACTATATTTCCAGCTCTACTTCAAACCAACTAAACACTTCGAGATTATGAAATAAATCCATCACATATCAGATATTGCTTTATATTATACTATTTTATATTGCAAACTTGCTTTGTACTATATGTACTATGCACACACACACATATATATGTATATATAACTATATATATATATATATATATATATATATATATATATATATATATATGATGTATGAAATATAATCGGATATGGATCCATTCCCTTATAATATACCTATCTATTTAGAATAGGAATATATATAATGCATGTAAGCTTTCAGGACTCTAGCTTTATTTTTAAGGGTTTTAGAGTAAAAGAAAAACGAACGGAAGCTGAATTCATTTTATGAAAGTTAGCGGTTATCCTTGCTTCCGCTAAATTTTTAGTGGTTTATCAGTTTAGTGTTTTTCTTAGCTATGCCCATCACTGATAGATAGTGTGTCGTCAAATATATATATATATATATATATATATATATATATATATATATGTGTGTGTGTGTGTGTGTGTGAATAATGAATAAACAAACTGATTCACGATTCCTGGTAACATAAAACGAATGATCGCCGTAGATTTTCACTTGAGTTGACATGAATAGTTTTACTTTTCAAATGAAATAACCAAAGATTCTTGTTTCTTTTCACATCGTAAATATTAGGTGGGTTTGGGGTTGTCGTGCTGGTGGACGAGGGTATTGTAGTAGTGGTGGCGTTGTGATCGACCATGACCTCCTTGACCTCCACTCACACGGTAACCCTCAACCGATCTGATACTTTGAAGCGACTATCTTATCGGTAGCAGGTTCGATTCCTGCAGCTGCTCCATTTTCTTTAATTGTTCATTCTATTTACGTTGTCTAGGGCGAGTGGTATATTAACCATGTAATGATGGAAGATCATCTCAAATAAGTTATAATATAAGGCAATTCATAATCCATTCTGTCGGGCCAAATATATCTATTCCTCCATACATATGCGTACATAGATATACATATCTGATGATTTCATATGTTCATATATGATCTTTTAAGGGTTCGAAAGTGTAGGGAAACCGTGTAATGACTGGAGATCATCACAAATAAGTCTCTATATTACATAAGGTAATTCATAATCCATTCTGTCAGACCAAATAATGCTATTCCTTAATACATATACCTATATAGATATACATGATTTTATACGTTCATATATGATCTTTTAAGGGGTCGAAAGAGGAGGAAAACTTTGAGGGTCTGTCAAGGAGCGTGAGGGAGCCCGACCGTTATTTAATTTTATGAAATCTCAATAAAATATAATTTGCTTTTTTTTTTTAATATCTGATTTTTTTCTTTCGGACAATGCTAGGTATCCTTGCTAGTTGCTGTTGTGATTTTCTAATAAACAAAAAAATCCCTTTTAGTGACTGCAATTAAAGCTCATTCAGATGCGCAGGATTCTTTAAAGTTTTTTTTTATTGTCTCTTCAAAGCGTTCTTGTAATTCTAATTCTCAATATCCGCTTAATTATTTTCGTCGTATGTATTTTTTTTAAAGAATTGATCGGCATGTCGGTTATCCATGTCCCCGAGAAGAATAACCCCCTTTTCAACTTCTTCGGGTTTCAAGACTCTATGAATGATAATGACTAATTCAAGACATCTATGAAATTCAATACACCATGTAATTTCTCAAGTCCTCTGGGTACGATATCAGATTTGTTCATATCTGCCATAAACTTCACTATCTAATTAATGATATTAGAAATTCATGAAAAATTCCTGTGGCAAGCTTGTCTCCCGAAGTCTTGTTTTTCCAAACTCCTAACTCAGAAAATGAACGGTAATTCAAGAAGTTAAAAGATCGTTACTTTTAGAGCCGTCTTTCTTACAAATCCGGGAACCTCTGAGGTCATATAAATGTGGAGGATTTTATGGACATTACTATGAGAACAGAGGTGTGAGTGGTGCAACGGCTAGCAGCATAGGCAAATGGAAACAGCGGGCTGATTTCAATTTGCAGTCATCGTAATCAACTTTTTAGGTTCCGTTGTTAGACATTGACCTTTCCCAAGATTCTTGCAACATGGCCTTCCTGCTGCCATTCTAGATTTCTAATGGATTCTATGATATCTCTGATACCTGTTTTATCTTTAATATACTGAGCGCTCATTTGATCTCTCCATGTGAGGTTGAGCATGATTCTTTCCTGGGCACGTTGCATGGTTCTCGGTTTGAGGGTCAATCTTTTGGTAAGGTTCCATGTTTCAGTTCTATGACTATTGGGAAGATGCATTTGTTGTATACCCTTCTTTTCAGAACTACTGGGATTCTCTTTCCTGTTTTTGAAGATAGAGCTGGCTGAAGTTTCCCTTATGATCCCTTGGGATCCAGTCATGATATCGAGCAGCCGTTTAACATTCTTGCAACATGACCAGTGCATTTGCATTTTCTAATGCTTTCTATGATATCTCTTACTCTTTATTTTTCTCTAAATATACTCTGCTTCTGTATAATCTCTCCATGTGATGTCAAATATGACCTTATCACATTTCTAACTAGTACCATAATTCCAACTCTTCTCCTTCATCTCCTACTCCAATGCCATGAGAGGCTACAAAAGAACAAAATGGGGAAAGTATTCCAGAAAGGTACACTCAAAGGAATTCAGGTAAAAACTCAATGAGCCTAGCAAGACGGCAAATGTATTACAACAAAATGTTCATGTGGAGGAATCCTGCGACACCATCTTTGGTGCAAGAAGATGGGAAGCTGTTGCTGTTTTCGAAAAAGAAAAACGTCTCGCCTCACCTTTGATCCTTAAAAAAAAGAAATTTTCTCTTCACTCTTGACCCCATAAAAGGGGCAAGTTTCCCTAAAATTTTGATCTCTTAAAACTCTCAACTCATTCCTGAAAAGCAATCAAGTTTATTACTTTTAGAGCCCTCTCTCTTACTGTATATTACCTCTGGGGTTTTTATGGATAACTAATATCAGAATGTGACGACCAAAATCGAGCTGGATATACCAGTTTTGATCTCTTGTGAGAATACGATAGCCGAAGTTGAGCAACGTCGAGTCTGGTCAGTACCTAGATGGATGGCCGTCGGGAAATACCCAGAAGAGAAGCATAACTTGCAGTCATGCTGATCTATAAACATATTGAGTTATTTTCCTTGGAAGCCTTCAGCGTGGTCGAGAGGAAAGGGAGTGGAACTTGGGCAGAAAATTTCCTCCATGAGCGCGCGCACGCACACACACACACACACACACACATATATATATATATCAGGAAGTGCTCGTGGCCTCACGGTTGACAGTGCCATGGGGAAGGGCACGAATCCATCTTCCCCGGTTTCCATTGCTTAGTAATCTTTGCAAGTCAGGCCGAGACCAGGACTTTTATTCTAACTAGTTTTATACCATGGATTAGGGTGTACTCAAATATTAGCTGCTGGGTGAGTAGGGAAATTTGTCTTTATGAAGAGTTTTCTATGTGCTGGATTTTTCGCTCATACTAGTAATCGAACCCAGGATCTTTTATCCGGGCAGACAACATTATCATGGTTATGTGATTATCAATTCTTATATCCTCCTCCTCCTCCTCCTCCTCCTCATCATCATCATCATCATCAGCGTAGGTCTATAGAAAATACCGTAAACCAAGAACTGCTAAAATAGGTTTCTCTATTTTCAAATCAGCCCAAGGACGTATCAAGCGTACAAGCTGCACCAATGGAGCTAGAGGGCTGAAAAGTTCAAAAATTAATCTTTATTATGTCCCCCAAAACGTTGTTGTTTCTTATTAAATTGTAGGGGTTCAGCTTACAATCTAATTTTAAGCTTAATTAGATGTTGTTTCTCTTTAAATTGTGGAGGTTCAGCTTGCATTCTAGTTTTAACCTGAATTGAACGCTGTTGTTTCTTTTTAAATTTGGGGGGTTCAGCTTGCAATCTAACTTTAAATTGGCGTGTTTATTTTTATTTCCGACTTTTTTAGCAATTACTACCCAACAGAGAGGCGAGAGAAGAAACTTATTCATTGATTCACCATTTTTCCATTTAAAAAAAAATCGATCACCCCCAACTTGGCAGGCTGCCAAAAAGCCGTCGGCTACTTGACGGTGGCTATTGAGTGACCAACCAGACCTGTTTGTTTTCAGCTGGTTTTGTTAGTCAAAGCAATCTGTAATGCGTCTGGGACGCAATGTTCAAACCAGCTGTGGACAGAATGCAAGGATATTTGCCCGCGAGGAAGGAAACATTTAATCAATACAAAACAAAGAGAGGCTTCGAAATACGTCCCAAACAGAATGCGTCTTCTGAGATTCTTTACTGTCCATCATATGAACCGAGAGAATGTAAAAACAACTACAAAACGAAATTCTAAACAACAATAATAATAATAATAATAATAATAATAATAATAATAATAATAATAATAATAATTGACAAGGGAACCGAAAAAGATGTGGAACATGAAAGTCAGGGTGGTACCAGTAGTATCAGGTGCACTCGGAACTTCACCAAGACTCTGAAAACGAGATTGGAGGAACTAGGAATAACAGGAAGGATTGTAACTATATAGACCACAGCACTACTGGGGTCTTTCTGAGGAAAGTACTGGAAATATGAGATCTACGACCACCAGCTGTTAGCGATGACCTAAGAAAATGGCATTGTGGAGACCGTACGAACCGCAGCGCTGCTGTGATAGATGCATTAATTCAGTACCACCCCATCTGAATGGACTAACTACCGGTGTTGAATTATTATTTCTTTCTTCCAGCTACCTCTCCATTTTGTACTAAATAGGCTGAAATGTTGAATAACGTCACGCCAACTTCTGTAACTTTACGGTCGAAAGGGGAAGTTCCTGAGGAGCCACGACACTTTCAGCCTTGTAACTTTCGCCCTGAAAGCTTGCACAGGATTCGTCCTGTGACCAAGGCAAGCCGACCCCCACTGCTATCGTGACATCAGACTCTTGCACCCTGTGCCTACAGGTTCGGATGTTGGACCCTTCCTTAAAGTCGACTATAGATTTTGGCATTGTGTCACGTTTGCAGTCGAAGCTAAAAACTAAATGAACTCAGCAATGTTCCTTACATACTAATCCATTGGATCATCATCATCTGTCTTTTATCGTCTGTCGTTGGATATAGACCTTCCTAAGGATTAGCCACATGGGCGTCATGGAGCCAGTACTTTTTCAATTTATCTAGTTCATCTCTCGATCTGTCAGCCTCGGTTTCGCATGTGATCTCTGGGGATCTATGTTGTGAGTTGTGATGTCCATCAGTTGTCTGCCATTTTTGTAACATGGCCTGCCCATTGCCATTCAAATTTTCTAATAGATTCTACGATGTCTCAGACTCCAATTTCCTTTCTGATATACTGTGCTGTCTTGTGATCTCTCCATGTGAGATTGAGCATGATTCTCTCATGTGTGTATTGCATACTTCTCAGTTTGCAGGTCTGTCTCTTGGTTAAGTTCCATGTTTTAGCTCCATAAGTTACTATCAAGAGGATGCATGGGTTGTATACTCTTCTTTTTAGGATTATTGGGATCGTCTAGTTTTTGAAAGTTGAGCTTGCTCTGCCAAAGGCTTGCCATCCTAGAGTGATTCTTCGCTTGATTTTTTCTTCTTTTCGTTGTCCTAGGTATATTTAGTGGTCTACTTATCCAATTTTGCATCTGCAATTTTGACAGTTATGTTCTTATTCTTGATGTGATTGTTGTACATGATTTTGTTTTACAGAAGTTCATGGGTTGGAGGCGAAAATTGATGACTGGGTATCAAATTGCTACCCTAACAAATTATACATCCAAAGATAAGTGATCTTGTTTAGAATCAGTATATGAATGTTAACAAGGCTGTTCCAGTCATATATTTGTGGAATCTTTTCCTTCAATTTATGTAAGTGTTTTGAATACTAGTGCAGTAGCTCAGGTGAAATTCCAAGCCAATGTGTTACAAATGTACAAAAAAGTGTAAAACTTCTGATATTGGTAGATTCTTTTAGGCTCTTCAATATAGAAGAAGACACACATGATCTGACCAAAACTGCGGCCGCCATTTTTTTTGTCATGATATTAAAATGGCTGCCGTAAAAGAATGGCAGTATAGATTACTTGAAACTACAACCAGAATTGTCCAAAATTTGAAAAAAGTGTGTTGTATACTGGTTGATTCTTCGATGTTCTTTCATATACAATCAATATACACACCATCAGACTGAAATTGTAGCTACTATCTTTATTGCAAAATGGCCACCTTGAAAGAAATCTCAATATAGTACAAGTGGGCTTGTACTCCAATCAGGAGACAACAACTCTAGAAAAAAACTGAAACTTTGACCATAAATGTGTTAGTTTTTTTTCTTGTGTGAAGATCTAGCCAGGATAGTGTTGCCGTCTTTATTTTCACATTTATATAACTTGAGTTAGGAATATCTTAAAACACCTAGAAACATCTGGATTCTCAAAACATGTCTAAAATCAAGGAAATATATTACTTACTGATGAATCAAACGTGACTTTAATCTTCAACATTCATTTTATCACAGATGTACTTAATTTATTAATGTAAATCAGATGAAATATTAATTCTATTGAAAATCATCTGAATTGCAATTTCTAACATCTAGACACAACCAGAAAATCTAGATTTAGATGAAAAATATCTAAATTGCAATTTCTAATATCTAAACACAACCAAATAATCTAGATTTAGATTAAAAACATCTAAATTGGCAACACTTACCCATGGACTTAACTCGGGAACATCGAAACTGGCAACATCGTGAAAAAAACGTAGCTAAAATTTCGGTATGTCAGTCAATGACGACAATCGATGCTAGGGAGACTAGCGCATCTAAAACTGTATCGAAAATGAACGTACTTCACCTACGAACTTTAAAGGGCATTTTATGGCATGTTAAACAAAATGGACGTAGATATTGCGACAAAGGAGAAAGAAAAGAATCTTTTCCTGATCGTCGTTATTTGAAAAAGTCCAGAATCAATCGGACGAAAACAAACCAAAGGACATTGAAATTATTTCAAGTAAGTTTGAAAAGCTCCTTTTTTTTATGTTTTGATTGAAGAAAAAGGCTCAACTTCAAGATTGTTGTCTTCAGGAGATTTTTGAGTTTTTTTAAAATTTATTTTTCAAAATAAATTCCATCTATCTATGTATCTATTTATATATCTATCCACCTATCTATCTGAATGATCATATTTATCCATCGGTCTAAATGTTTTCATATCTATCTACCCACCAAACTGTTCACATCTATATCTATCTACCTGTAAAAAAAGGCTCATGTTCAAGATTGCTGTCTTCAAGAGATTTTCGAGTTTTTTTAAAATTTATTTTTTCAAAAAATGTTCCTTCTATATATCTATATCTATATCTATCTATCTATCTATCTATATCTATATCTATATCTATATATATATATATATATATATATATATATATATATATATATATATATATATATATATATTCCTATATCTATCTAAATTATCATATTTATCTATAGGTCTAAATGTTTTCATATCTATCTATCCATCAAACTGTGTTCACATCTATCTATCTATCTATCTATCTATCTATCTATCTATGTTCATATCTATCTAAATGTGTCCATATCTATCTTTTCTTCTTTTCTTCTATCTATCTATGTTCATATCTATCTAAATGTGTCCATATCTATCTTTTCTTCTTTTCTTCTATCTATCTATCTATCTATCTATCTACCTTAATGCGTTCATATCTATCAATCTATCGATCTATCTATTTATCTCAACATGTTCATATCAATCCATCTATCTATTCATTGATCACCCCTTTCTCCATTTTTTGATTGATCACCCTCAACACGGTATGCTGCCAAAAAAATCCGGTCACACAAGGATTTCTACTGAGGGACTATCCAGATATATATATCTATCTGCTATTTTTTCAAAAACTGTGGCTCAAGCCTAAATATATACATAACAAAGAAACAATAACAAATAATCGAACGTTAATACATGTATTATTTAAAAATGGACTTCAAGTACAGGAAGAGATCGTATTAAGTGAAATGTTGTTGAAATCATTTCAGCAAAATCTGAAATGTTCAATCTTTGATCCTTCGGCGTAAAAAGGCTTCAATTCATGATTTCTGTCTTTGAGAGGTTTTCGAGAGTTGTTTTTTATTAGCAAAATGAAGATATTTTTACATAGATAAAGCTAGACGTAAGCGATTCAAATTTTCTGACTTCTTTTATGATATTTTTATTCATATTAAGTGTGTACGAGAGGGTAGACATTGGTTTCTGCGAAGGCAACTCCATGTGAATGCGTCAGTGCGATCATATATTGAGCACGAAAGGCGGGGGGGGGGGTGTGTTCTCCAATGAGAGCTTCGTACGTACGGGCCAACGTAAAAGGAAATATACTCTCACATAGATACATATACGTGAATATATATATATATATATATATATATATATATATATATATATATATATATATATATATATATATATGTATACTGATTTAATGACAATGTGGAAAATCTTTCAAACCGATGACGCGTTTCGCTAGTTCATGGCTTCTTCAAATCGATTTTCAAGATGAAAATACAGTTTGTTATGGATGTCGTGTATTTTAATTCAAAGGATAGATTAAAAAAAGCTATGAAAGAGCAAAATGCGTCATCAATGATAAAAAATAACATTTGAGAGATTACCCAAATTGTCATTAAACTCACGTCTTTTCGAATATCATTATATCCATTACCACACACACACACACACACACATACACACACGAGTGGCATCTTTGAAATTTTTTTTACCAATCTTTTGTTGATTTCACACAAGTGAACCGATTTTTGCTTTCAATATACGAAAACAAGAAGAGATTGCAAAAATCAGTCATTTCAAGTGAAAGGTGTACAAAACAAAAATATGCAGCCAAATTATATATATATATATATATATATATATATATATATATATATATATATATATATATATATATATATATATATTACTGCTTAAAGGGTAGCTTCATCTATTGTGATAGTGTTAAGTATTTTGAAATAGAGCGTTACATCTCTTCACAATTTTGTTGTTACTGATCAGCTACAGGCATCCACAGCGATCAACGGACAACTATTTTTTTGGTTTTCATCCTATCTTTTTATATAACTAGAGTGTTGTTTTTATTGCGTATTTTTCATCGTTCTTTTTTAGCTGACCAGTTATTTTGCATGTTTCCTTATTCGTATGGCGGTGGGCTGGCCATGTTGCAAGAATGGCAGACAACCAATGGACATCAAGACTCACGACATGGATTCCCTGAGATTGCACGCGCAACCGAGGCTGGCAGAATATTAGATGGAGAGACGAGCTAGAAAAGTTCAGGAAGTACTGGCTCTGCGACGCCCATGATAGAGAAGTGTGGCAAAACCTAGGGAAGGTCTATGTCCAACGACGGACGTTAAAAGACTGATGATGATGATGATGATGATGATGATGATGATGATGATGATGTTCTTGTGTATGGGGGTTGTTGCTGTGGGGAAGTATATGGTTCAGCGTGTGCAAAATGGGTTTGGGTGGGGTTGATTCGGAACATTTGTCGGATAGGATATCAATTCTGGTTGGGAGAGGGGGGTTTGTGTTAGATTGGTTATCTGTTCACGTTATCTTCGGGGGAACGATGGGGGTAAGGGGAGCTTTTGTTGAGATGCCAAAAAGAGGATCGTGTTCTTGGATGTGTATCCATACACATGAAAACCATAGTCACCAAATTTGTTTGTTTGTATGTTTGTTTGTCTAATCACATCATTGAGAAGACATAAGTTTTACTCTCTTTTCTTTAAAACTGATTGAGGTGAAGACATGTGACCAGCAGATAATGTGTGACTGACTTCTGTAGCTGACCCAGACACAGTTTGCTTTGTCTTCTTCTCTTTAAAGCTGATTAAAAGGTGGAAGCGTGAAAGACTCATGTGGCCAGCAGCTCAAGTGTGACCGACTGCTGTACCACAACCTATGTGCTAGTCCAACGACAGACTCTACAAGGCTGATGAAGCCAAACCTAGAATCCGTTAAAATTTGTTAAGACTTAATACCAGTGTTTTTCAGGTTCTCCAACAGCTCTGCTCTATGTCGTCTAAGCAAGCCACTGCAAAATCAAAATCCACCAATTTCATATTCATGATCTATTGAAATACTGTCTACACACTCTTAAAACTAATCGGAGTTCATTGTACTGGGCAAATCTTCGACCGCACTCTTCGACTGGGGGGGGGGGTTATGCATGCAATGAATCAATTTTTGAAAACCATTGACTGCCATTCAGCTCAACAAGCACCCTCTGTTAGTAGTCCTTACTTATGGTTCTGTAACGCCTTGTTGAGCTCGGTCGGAAAATCCACGCAAAGCCGTAATTTAGGTTCTAAACTTTTCACAGCCTGCCTCGAGACGATCTTCAGAAGGCTAGACTGGGAGAGTAAAGGAATTAAGATAGACGGCGAGTATCTGAGCAACCTCAGATTCGCAGACGACATAGCCCTTTTCGCAGAGAACCTTCACGACCTCCAACTAATGATAGATGAACTAAATGAAGAGAGCAAGAAAGTTGGCCCACACATGAACTTCAGCAAGACGAAGATCATGTGCAACAACCACATTGGAAATAAAAACACTGAGATCGAAATCGAGGACACAGAACTCGAGAAAGTAAACCACTACATCTACCTAGGGCAACAAATCTCCATGAGACCCTCAAAAGAAGAAGAAATCAAGCGAAGAATCACACTAGGATGGCAAGCCTTTGGCAGAGCTAGCTCAACCTTCAAAAATAATAAGAACCCATTAATCCTAAAGAGAAGGGTGTATATCCAATGCATCCTCCCAATAGTCACTTATGGAGCTGAAACATGGAACTTAACCAAGAGACAGACCCGTAAACTGAGAACCATGCAACGTGCACATGAAAGAATAATGCTGGGCCCTCACATGAAGAGACCACAAAATAGTACAGTACATCCGGGAAAAGACAAGAGTTAGAGACATCATAGAATCCATAAAAAATCTCAAATGGCGGTGGGCTGGCCATGTTGCAAGAATGGCTGACAATCGATGGACATCACGACTCACAACATGGAATCCCCGAGACCACATGCGCAACCGAGGCCGGCAAAATGTTAGATGGAGAGACGAGCTAGACAAGTTCAGGAAGTACTGGCTCCGTGATGCCCATGATAGAGAAGTGTGGCAAATCTTGGGGAAGGTCTATGTCCAACGACGGACGTTAAAAGACTGATGATGATGATTACCCTAACTATTGCCACTGGCGCTACCCAAAATTAAAAGTCTAAATCAACATTTTCGATTCATATTTCAATCCCAACAAGAGGGACTGGTCCTTCGGGAGCAAACTTAGTTTTGCTTTTGAATGCACTTAAAGACGTAGCTTTCATGCAATAATTCTTTTGAAAAAAGTCCATTGAATTTTTGTATGAATAAGGAATATTACTCGGATAAGATTACGAATTGAGTGGACTAGTCCTAGAATGCAAAATTTTTCGTCCCCTTAAAAAGGTGTAACTCATTTCTTTCTATAACATAGGCAACATTGGTTGTAGTTTTACCAGGATAAGCAAGATCAGTCAATTTCTGCAGTACCCTTCTGGGAGTTTAATGTGGCCCGCTAATACCAGCAAAAATCAAATATAGGGTGACCCTAACATCGGCATAATTAAGCAGAGGTAATATTGGCATTCTATATATTTAAAGATAAAATTCATCGTATATAGTTACTAACGAATGGTTGAATTCTAAAAACTTTGAACTGTGACTATTGTTTAGAAAATCACTCCTTCAACCAGAAATCGTTGCAAGCATAAGCATCACAATATTCCTGTTAAATAAGATCCCCCCAAACTTGCAGCTTGAACGAATTTATCCAAATATTTGTCCTCAAATTTTACGAACTTTAGGTGGTTTGTATTAAGAGAAAGCCAGAGTTTGCTCCCAAAACTGGTATTTTATTTATTGCAATAATTTATAGTAGCATCTTACAATTTTATGTTTTAGTTAATAAAAACAAAACAAAAAAAACAGCAACAAAAAAAACAAAACAAAACAAAAAACAAAAACATCTAAAATTCTCAATCTAATCCTTGAAGTACCTTTAGCATTCAGGAGACCAATTAGAAAAGTTCTGGTATCGTTATACTCAGTGTCAAGCGTTAATTTAAGACAGAACAAATATATATATTTACATTTACGAATTCTCTCCGAAGGAAAATTAGTGCCTCTTCAGAAAGAAAGAAGTTCCCAAAACAAGAGTTATGTGTCGGCCATGTCAAATCTATAACATGTACAATCATAGAACAGAAGGTTTGGCAACACTACACACCACACTTCCAAAGCTCAAGGGTTTAATTTTTTCCCGGTTTCTGTGTACAGTTAACGAGTTCCATTTCTTTTTCTATTTCCAACGTCAGGTTTCAGATTTATTCAGCTGACATCCTTTGGTCACTGAACGCAGTTCTAGACTGTATTCTTGCCCGAATATCAGCATCCCTTGTCGGACTAGTACGAAAAAATTAGACATTTGAACTGGTTGTCCGTCAATTCCTTTAAGCTGAATGGTTCATAATCCCGACTAGCCATGCCTGCATAAGCGACAAGGTAATTATTTGCATTTTTTCTATCGTTGACACATCTAGTAGGAAAATGGTTGCCTTTACGGCAAACATTTTAGTGAGAACGTTTACGGTTTCGATACTAAAGCTATATTTTTTTTTTTGGTAAGATGAAATTAAAGAACGTTCCATGTTCTGTGACAATGGACTTTCGTCATAGAAGTATCAATTTATCGTCCAGCCAGTTCCTTTTGAAAAATTTTATTTGGCGTAGATAGCATGCATCGAAAGGTACTTATTTCCAGAGCCGTAGAGGAATTCAGGCTGAATTTGCGATCGTATTCAGAATGAAGGAAAAGCTAAAAACTAGTTTAATTGGATGAAAAATTATTTCCAGCTGCTGTTCCAAGACAGTTTTCAGTTTTTCTATTTTGTGGATGCCCCCACCCCCCAAGTTCGTGTTAAAATTTAAGGGTTTTTTTTCTATGTGGACAATTGCTTACCTTTCCCGTTTGGCTGAAATAAATGTTCCATTACTAACTAAGACTAAAAATACTATTCTGCAGCTGGAATTGCAGCTTTAAGACGGGAAAGGTCACAATTGCCTTAACATGAGTTTAAAAGCTCATCATCACTGTTTGGGATGCGTTCCTTGGGTATGTAGGCGGGGGGTCGTTTTTGTATTTCATTATTGCTTGTATCCGACATTTATTTTTACCAAAATTTTGGTGAAAGAAGTTATTTAATGCTAATTCTCTCCAGATTATCGTGGCCAGTTCAATGTCCTCTGGCATAATTGTTACCCCCTTTAGCGTGGATGATGCATAAATTCGGATCTTCGAAGAGCGTATCTCACTGCTCTTTCACCAGATTCTCCTGTGTACAGAGGGAATCAGTTTAGAGTTCCATTTACTGGTTTGTAAGTTATTTTAGAGATTTATTGTAAATTTTTGGAGATATCGTGTGGACAGTCAGGAGTATATACATAAATGCAATTGAAAAGAAAAAATACGTCGGAAAACATCGTTGGTTTGTACACATCTCAAAGACATGTTGTTATAAAAGGGGTCTCTGTACATGTGACATGGTCTTCTAATCAAAAAAGAGTAATTCACATTTTTAAGTGAGCGTTACATCGTTGATTCGTCTACCTAGAGAGCTGATACTTTATTTCTCCTCCGACAGAAAAGTGAATGGTGCTTGCTAGCTTTTTCTACACCTCAAAGACGTGTTATTATTACTTGAAAAGCAACGGTCAAAGGCATCAAAAGAGTTCTCGGTAGGAAACTGTTGTTCAAAAATCAAGCAGTTCTCAACCATTGCAATTAACCAGACCCATGAATAGGCAAATGCTGTTATAAAGTGCGATAGATGAACTATTGGCCTTATTGAAGATCCACCAGGACTCAAAATATCAATGGTTGCTGAGGTTGAAGTAATCCTGTTTCCTTAGAAGTATGAGAAACATGCCAAGAATCAAAGTCAAAATAATGATCTTGATCAGACGCAAAAAGATCAAATAGTATTTTTCTGAGAGAGTAAAAAACCTAATCACTGATGTCCAGGAGTTTGGTAATCCTTTACGGGCGGAGTGAGATGACCTTACCACTGACAGAACAGACGTTACCAATCCTGAGATTGCTGCGTTTGTAGTCACGCTCTATGAAAAAGGTGACTGTCAGTGTTATGCATCCATGACAACACCTTGATCGGAGGTTCAGTATTCATTTTACCATCCAAATGAGAAAACAAAACAAAACAAGATTGACTTTTTCAAAAGGAAAGCAAATTCAAGCAGTTCTACTCAAAATACACTGAAAGGAGACTTCCATATTTTCTATCAACTTTTCATCTCTTGTCAAAGAAGGGTGTATGACTTGAAAGAATTGATTCAGCGTGAAAACAATCATCCATTCTCTGAGTGACAATGGATAGCTTCTTGTAACCAAGGAATCTCAACTGGTTGTCCCTTGAATCAAAAGTCAAGATGCCAGATCTTGAACCAGTGACAGATGCTATAGTCATTGATTCCAGTATTAGTGAACGCCTCAGGATCCCGAGCACAAAAAAACTTTTGGTCAGTTATTCATGCAGTAATGTCTTATTTCACTAAGTACAAGCGCCCAAGTTCAGTTTTTAATCTTTGCGTCCCATTCAGTCTGAAGGCTGAGACAAAAACAAAGCGAGGATAGGGAACAAGAAAGATGATGACAGACCACTAAAACACCTAATAATTTGTACAATTTTCTGCGATATAGCACCAACGAAACGGAGCTCTTTCATTTTCTAGTAGTCAAAATTGCTGGTGTCTAAACAACAAATACGATCGTTCTGACCAAAGGGGACAATGCACAGTCCAGTCTAGCAATATGTCTGAACGATGTATCTCTATATAATCATGAAGAAGCAGATATGCGAATGTTAGTGCATGCAAAGGATTCAGGCCTAAATGCAAACAAGGTTCTAATGATTAAAGTAAACGATACAGATGTGATTGTAATAACAATACTGTGTTTTACATTCCAGAAAAAAGCTGAGTCTTGCAAATATGTTGATTGCCTTCCATGAGATCAATCTTTCCTTGGGTTAGAAAGACAAGAGGGATCCTGTTCTTTCGTAATGGTCTTGATGTAGTATCAGCAAATCCAAACAAAGAAAAGAAGTGTACTTGTGATCACGCCATAGTCATCTTCGGGAAACTTGGCCAATATCCACCAATCACTGATGACACATATACAGACTTCAGAGAAGTTTGGAGTCACCATGTTTGAAAGGTCAAATACTGCTGTATGAGTTAAGGTGGAACGACTGGACGTTCGTAACAGCGGACATAACTCTATTCAGTCAGATAAAGATGCCCTCCTCCATAATGCAAAACGTGCTGTTTTCCAGGCAGTATGCATAGAGAGTCAGATAGCTGTATGTAGGACAAAGTTCCTGAATTATAGTGACTTTGAGCGGACAAAGCACGGCGAGGGACAGGAGGTTTGCTGGACAGCTGTCCAAACTAATGAAGTGTTGCTGACTGCTGACAAAATGCAGGTGTGAGACAAATGGCATCGAAGATGACACTGTTATCGAGCTGCACTGCACTTTATAGCTGTGTGTCAGTTCTATAAATACACGATGCCAAATTACCATGAACTATCAAGTATAATATAAGATAACAATTTGTCTTGAACTTTCCAAAAATAATGAATAAAATACTACAAACTTAGATCCAGCCAAAAATTGAATATCTATGTCCCAAGATATATTGTTTTGATTATATGAAGATAATTGCATCAAGTAGCCTTAATTTGGTGGCCATCTTGGAAAATGGTGGCCATATTGGATTTTTGTTTGGCCGACATTGATCTGCTGATAAGCAGCCGAAGGGTTGACCATATGTAAAGCTGCTTGTATCACCGTGTGAACGATCGTGCAATTAACTGCCCAAGTGAACCGAGAACCCATTCACAACTTGCTGGACTAAACACCTTCCAATACTACAAACCCTGATACACACGAACTACATCAAGATCTCATAAAACCAAAATGTCAAAATAAAAAAAAATCATTTGTTTTTTCGAATCTCATATTGTCAGATTAACCTTGATTCATATCAATACTCGATTATATATACGTAACGTTGCTCTTACCATTGAGCTAAACAGCGGCTGGTGATGCAAAGGCCCAAATAACTGCTTCAACTCTAAATTATCATTTTGTTTATTCACTATATACATGTATATATAAACGGAGGCGGTGTGTGATCAACACTACTGGGGTGCTATGTTGATACAACTGTTTTGTTTTTAAAATCCCCGAAACCGTTACTTGGTAGACAACTGATGATCACAAGAAGAGAACATTTACACATTGTACCATAATAACAAAGTATGTATAAAACAGGGAAAAACACCGAAGAAAATTACATTAACAAAGATTGGGAAATAAGTGAATGAAGTGACAAAAAAAATTGGAAAAGCTGTAAAAGCCTTCTTGAAGATATATATATATATATATGGAGAGAGAGAGAGAGAGAGAGAGGGGGAGAGAGAGAGAGAGAGAGAGAGAGAGAGTTTCTTCCCCCCAAAAAATGGTTTCATAGAAATAGAAAAATATCCGGGATCTTTTTTGCTTTTGTCATTTCTATAAAATCAATGAAATTTCCCGCCTTTTTTTCTACGGAGATTGAATTATGCTCGGATATTCCAACGGAAGAATTACGTCTCCAGTTCCTGTTTTCCAAAGTATTCGATTATGACGGACTTATGTCAAATAGTGAGATATAGTAAGTATCAATTTATTAGAAACCGTCAACCAAAACTGTCAACATAGGTTTCTCCAGTTTTTAAGGTGATTTTGCTTGGCTAACTATGTATGTGTGTATGTATTCATGTATTTTTGCGTATGTCACGTGCACGGACCATGCCAATGCAACAATAAAAGATTCGATGAATTAAACATTTAATCCTTATTATGTCTAGTAGGAATTTTTTAATCAATTTGTTTTTTTTAGGGAGGATTCGATTTACAATTTAAGTTTATGCTAAATTGGTCTCTTTAGTTTGTGTCTGACGGCGTTCACTCTTGTATCTTAAAAATTTGGATTTTTCTAGTGATCCAACAAAAGGTGAGAGAAGTAACTTATTCATCGATTCTTCCCCCTTCCCCAATGTTTTGATTGATCATCCCCAACTTGGATTGCCGCCACGGGACGGTTTCTATTGATTGACTAAGCAGATATGTTTGTTTCGTTTTGAGTCTACAGTACTCACGTGTAAATAATGCAGCGAAAATCCCGACGGCACATCAAAGCATGAACACCAGTGAAAAAAAATCCAATCGAGAGATTGTAAAGGCATCAACAAACGAATTAATACAGATATCTCTCGCCTCTGTAAAGTTTGCAGTCTGCGTTTGTTCTGCAGCGAGCTGTAATAACGGCAACTCGTGTCCCCATCTTCTTCTCTCTCTCCAATGCCCCAGTCACGTGACGGTTTCTATTGAGTGAGTAATCAGATCTGATATGTTTTTTTTTTTTTTTTAACCACAACATTTTGGTCGGGTGACCTCTGGCCTTCTCCGGTAGCGTATTGGTATGCTGCCGATTCCGTTCCAGGGTGGGGGCATACGAATCCCTTCAGTGGAGGAGTAAATCTTTGGAACACAAGGACACAAGCACCAAATGTAACATGAATGAGAGAGGATCCCCATATCCCACGTCCTTGAACAAGATTCGACTACATTTTAAGCCCAAAAGACGCTCGACTACATCCGAAGTTGCACAACAGAAACATTGTGAAAAAAATACAACAAAACAAGGGAGACACAGGGATTTGTAGGACTAAACCACATACATCTAGATAGCAGTCGGAGAGCGCATACCTCCTCCAACGCCGTGGTACTCATTATGTTGTGTGGTCATAACTACGAGGTAGAGGAGATAACTGTGCATTGATCCGACCTGGAAATTCAACTAAAGATTTCCATTGAGTTATCGCACGCACAGAGATAAATCATGGAGATATTCTGTGGTTTAGATATAAGATTACGACAAAAGTGAGGTACAAAGATCTAGTCCAAAGTTCAACCACTTTTTCAAACCCTCAGTAAAATGGAAAATATTACAATAACCACTCGTATTGAAGCCCAATATTACCTATACCTAAATCAATAATTGAAGTCTTTGCCGATAGAACAAAAAAAAACAAAAACCCCAAAACAAAAGCAATTATTAAACAGAAAAATGAGGTAACGTTAAAATGCCAGCGTCGCTCAAAATTTCTATCAACATTACTTGGTAACCCACACAAAGATAAACTAACAAAATTAATCGCCATTGATATTTTATTACCCTCGTTATTGCAACGAACACTATTATTATTTCATAACTCCGGCCACTTTAAAGAACAACCTAATCACAATAATCATCTCAGACATGTAGAAGCAGATCAAACCTAGAATGATCAAATCAACAACTAAGGTCATATGAAAGGGAACCCTAACACTGAGAAACAGATTTAAGTGATAATAAAGTACTCTCAGAGAGGAAAAACTGATGGTCTAAGTACATACTGATAACGAAAATACATACATCATATCCTTCTTATTTTTAATTGATAACTACCAACAAGCAAGCATCCCCAGAGAATAAAATAGGAAAAAAAAGATAAATAAATGGAATGAAAGGAAGATCGAAGAGCCTAGAACCCCCCCACCCCAATTCACCCAGAAAAAATCTAAAATAAACCAAAAAATTCGCATGAAGATGCCCGAATAGAACAGAAACATGAACGTTTGGGTGGCGAATCCTTCCTTCATCATATTTCAAGCTCTACTCTAAATCAAGTTAATGTCTAATGTTGAATGGATCGAACACTTTATGAAATTGACCCATCAAACATCGAATACTGTATCATATCACATGGTATTCCCGATTTGTATTATATATATATATATATATGGCAAATAATTCAAGGACATGGTTAGTGGTGATGGTCAAATTGCCTTCGTTTGCAAAGCCAAGCTACACACACACACACACACGCACATATATATATACATATATATATATATATATATATATATATATATATATATATATACGTATGCTAAATCATCTCAACATTTCAACATAATATGATGCAACACACACACACACACACACACACACACACACATATATATATATATATATATATATATATATATATATAAGTGTGAGTCTTAGCGAATCCAGGAATTGTACATAGTCATTGTTGAATCGAGCGCTTTCTATAAGTCTTTATATATATATATATATATATATATATATATATATATATATATATATATATATATATATATATATGTGTGTGTGTGTGTGTGTGTGTGTGTGTGTATGTGTGTAGCTCTTTTAGTTTTGTAGACGGAAATTGTATATTGTTTGGCTCTTGCCTTTGTTTGTATCCAGACAATTCACGAACGTCGGAATAAAAGGTACCTGGAAATTGAGAACAAAAGCCGACAGTAAAACAAAGAATTTGAAATTTCCCTTTAGCTTCTCAAATAAATACCCACATTGAAAAAGAAGAGACCAATCGTTGCTTTGTCTCTGGTTGTTTAGTTTCTTCCGCCAATACCAATGAAATCTAATATGGCCGATTTTCCATGGCGAAAAGTTCACTCATTCTTTTTTTTTTCTCCTTCAAAGTTTACAAAAGCAAATGATGAATCTTCTTGGATGGATAACGTTCGCTGAACATTGAGGAATATTAATAACAACACGTCAAAAATCGATCCAGAATTATACGCAAGCAAAAATAACAAAGACGAATGCAGGTTTAAGAGTAATGGAAAATGGCGTTTCTTTATAAGTTTCTCGAATAATGCCTTTTTTTGTGTTCGTCTGTGCAGAATTAGCTTGGTAACGAATTCCAGAATTGTACGTATTGAGCTGTTTCTATTGGTGGGCAATCTTTGCTTTGTCTTTAGATTTCTGGTTGTTTCTGCTTTAACCAGTGAAATTTGATATGGCTGATCTCCCATGGCAGGAAACGATTCATTAAGAGCATTCATTCTTCTTTTTCATCGAAGTCCAGAAAAGCAGTTGACGAAGATTTGAGGTCAAACATCGGTCACTGAATATTGAGCAATCTTAATAACAATATCTGCCCTGCGTATAAATGAATCACCGTAGCTTGTACGTGTACCAGAAATAATCATGAAAAAAAAAAAGATAAAAAATGGACCTATAATCAAAATTTATCTAGAAAAAAGTAGATATTCTATAAAAAATGATTCTGAAGAAAATACCAGCACAATATTTGGCCATTGCTGGTCGAAAATGACCAGAGAGACCCCAAACAGTACTTATAAAAAAAAGAAAAAAAAACATTTTAGATTGTGAGTAGAAGGTTGTAGTCTAAAAACGCTGACACACACACACCTACGCACACTCACTCAGAGAGAGAGAGAGAGAGAGAGAGAGAGAGAAAGAGGAATATGTAGCCCACTTGGCTGGCTTGTCGGGCGGGCTATTTGGGGGTTCGATGGAGAGTAACAAACAAGGGCATTTTTTCGTAAACTTCTTGAATTTTTGAATTTGATTGTCAGATCGTCCCAGACCCCACTTTTTTGAACATAGACTGCAAAGCGTTGACACTACCGACACACCCATCTGCCATATCTTTGTCGATTACACACGCAACCTTTTTTGCTTTTACGATTTGTTACAAATGTTGAACAACTGTTATATTATCACCGTTTCTCTGCTACCCCACGAATTCTTTTGCGTCGGTCCGCCTCGAAAATTGGCCCTCAATTGGATGTTGTCGATCACAGAAGGACGTTCATGACTTCGAGGCTGTCGTATCCGTTTCGAGATTTTCGGAACCAATGTTTTGCAGTATGTTCATCGACTGTCACTTAGTCAATTATTTGGTTGATATTGCGAGCAGTTTCCGCTGATTTACGTGCCATTTTGAACTTGTTCTACATAATTGCTCAAATTAGCTTTTTTTCCATCTTTGATTTGATAAACCAGAACAGATAATGAGAGTAAAAACGTTTAGCTTAACTGAATATAGCGAAATTCACTCATAGTCGAATAATACTTTATTCCCAAGAAGATCATCAAAGTTTAAAATAACAAATACCACAATCTCTTTTGCACCCTTCAAGCACTTTGTCGTCAACCTCTTTTGATCTGTTTCTACCATGAATTGTTATTCCTAACATTGCTTTTGTCATCGCTCTTTGTGCTATTCTGATTCTGTTTTCAAGTGATTTAGTTAGTTCCTATGTTTAACATGCATACAACTTTCTCTTTCTTTCTCTCTTTCTCCCCCTCTCTCTCTCTCTCTCTCTCTCTCTATATATATATATATATATATATATATGTCTATATACCCTGTACCCAGAACATTAATAGCAATGATTAAATACTGACTTGCATGACATAACATCGTGAGATGATTTGAGAAATTATAAAATCTATGAAATTTCTAAAAGAAAAAATATTTTTTAAGCGGTAACGTGCATATTTAGAAAGACTATATATATATATATATGTATACACAATACAAATCAGCAATACGATACAATATAATGACATTTGATTCATTTCATAAAGTGCTCAATACATTGAGTTGAGTTAGAGTAGAGCTTAAGATATAATGAAATAAAAGATTTGCTACACAAACAAATTTATGTTTTTGCCCTGTTTGTTTATCCTATTTATATATATCTTTTCTTTTTTTTGTCAGGTTGTTGGGCTTGGCTTGTTATGTTTCACATAGTTGAGATATTTTACTGTTTGATAGTTTTAAATCATAAATTAGCGGAGGGTTCTGAAGACTATTTCCTTATCAGTATGTTGCAAAAATATCAGCTCTTTGTGATAAGTTTCCTCCCTGAGAGTATTCTAGTCTTACTTAAATATATTTTCCAGTGTTAGGGTTTACTTTTATATGACCTTAGTTGTTAGTTTGATTATTCCAGGTTTGGTATATTCATATGTATATCAAAGATAATTATGAAAAAGTGATCGGGTTGTTCTTAGAGTGGGATATAAGATAGTAACAATCTTAATGTTTATAATAATGCTGCCAATTCTATTATTGATAAGAACGAAGGGAATGGGATAGCTATTGTGGTTAATTTTTGTGTACCTGCACGTGGGATGTTAAATCATGATTTTTGATTGAAGTTTTGAGCGGTGTCGGCTCGTTACTTCATTCTCTCTATCCAATAACTTCGCTTTTAGTTTTTCATTCTATTGACAAAGGTAAGGATTTAAATTTTTCATTCAGACATAGGTAACATGAAGTTTCGATGTTCTGGCATATGTGTGTTTGTTTTAATATTTTGGGTGTGAGGTTGCTATTAGGTAGTCACCAATAACATATCGTCAGTGATATTCTGTTTTCGTATATTTAGTTGTAAATACTGATATATGGTTGGTTGACCTTAGTTTAAAGGTTATTTTGGATATTCCTAAATAGTATTTCACTTTCAAGGGCTTCTTTTTGGTTGATATTTCACCTTGATATACGATATTCAATTTGAGACATTTGTTTTGCTAAGGGCATCCGTTGTTGTTAATAGAATTGCAATCGGATTTATTCATGTTTTCTCCATTCGTATTTTTTCCACTTACTCTATTGTTATCTTTTGTTATGAACATGTTAGAATTATCCGTACAAGTATAGCCAATTTTCAGATTGTTCTTGTTAAATATTTTACACTCTTGGTTGCTCGGGGGAAAGTGTTTTTCTATTAGTTTGTTGGTTTTTACTTGTAGGTTGAATGGTGGTGTATACCAGATGAATTTCCTTCCTCAGCTCTTCTGTTGTTGCTATGTTTTACTCTATCAGATTTTACTTTTTCATTGTATTTAAAGCGTTTTGGTAAAACCGCTGTCCTTTAAGGCTTTAGTGTATTTATTTCTAACCTTGTTGAATATTGCTTCGTTTGAGGAGTTGTATATTAGCCTAGTTTCAATTGATTTTAGACCTTGTGTTGATATATGTAATTTCAGAATTTTCTCTTCTATGTGGTTTATCAGAGTTCTCATTTACCAACATCGAAAAATGTGGAATTTTTAAGTTGGCCTTATATTAAAGTTGATTTATTTTTTGAATGTCGACTGATTGGCTACCCTGAGTAATCACGCATCAGTGAGTCAATCAAGCAACAATATATATATATATATATATATATATATATATATATATATATATATATGGTATAAATCAGGCTAGCAGTATAACATAATATGATAATATATCAATAATACAAAGCCACTTCTGAAATGTAATGGATTTATTTCATAGAGTGATCGATACATACAACTTTTTACTCTTGAGGTTAAGTTGTTTTAGAGTAGAGCTGGAAATAAAAAGTAGAGTGTGGATTCACTGCACAAACCAGATCATGTTTCTGCCCTCTTCAGGCCTCATCAGGTGAATCCTGATTCATGATTCGCCCGATGTAGCCCAAAGAGGGCAGAAACATGAGCTAGTTTCTGCAGCGAATCCAAATTCTACTATATATATATATATATATATATATATATATATATATATATACAAGGTACAAATTAGGAATACAATATGAAGCAATATTCGATGTGTGATGGGTTTGTTTCATAAAGTGCTCCATATATTCAATGTTAAGCACTTACTCAAGTTATATTCATTTCATCATATATATAGCCTTTGAAACGTTAACGTTAAAAGAAAAAATGTTCTAGAAATTTCATAGATTTTATGCAATCTGAAATCATCTTGTAATGTTATGTTATGCGAGTCAGTAATTTCTGATCGGTGTCAATGTAGTTTTCAGAGTATTCTGTGTCTCATTCAAGATTTTATTTAATTATTATTACCAATATTTAAATTTGGATCCGGATGATACACACTTACTGTAGGGATCATAAGCTGTTTTGTCATGGACCTGTTTCGGGGATATTGGAAAAGCAGTACAAATATTTTACAATGGCATCCCCTAGCCGTGCTTGCTTGATACAATCACTGATGTAGTTAATCCTCCCACACCTGAACCTGCAACTGCTAATCCTTAATTTGATCCTTGATAGAAAACAAACAAAGAGTATCTGGGATTCAGATTTTCGATGCCGGCTAGTCCTTACTTTCTCAACGTGAACTCTCCAATGATTTGGCATTTTGTCATACTAGACTGTGATCAGTTTTTTAAAGAGAAATCAGCCTTTAAGATCGGTGAGTGCTACTGGCCCATTACATGCTGTGAGGAGAGTAAATATGTCTTTCCTAAGAGCACTAAACACAAATTGTTTGGGAGGGAGTTTTAACTCGACTCACCAATTCCATTCTTTGTACGGTTGACCGTTGGGCTATCCTGAACCTGACTCAACTACCCTCAATGAATAAACATATTTGATCGAATCACCTTAAAAAGTGACCTGCGCGACCAACAGGATTTTTTTTCTTTGCAAAGGCACGTGTATGTGTTTGTGTGTGGAGGGACGCTTAGTCACACTTGGGGGTTACAACCTTGAAAATTTGCATGAGATCACCTCAAGGCATCATCTCGATAGGTTTTCTTTTCTTCATTTTTTTTTTCAAAAAAGAAAGTTTTAGGTTCTCTGTAATCATATTGGACCAACAATGTCCAAATCTTTGGCTGGCATCTCTTTAGAGGATAATTTCAGATACAGGATCAATTTTTTTTTAGATAATTTTAGATATTTTTTTCATATAATGAGTCCTAGTACACGCAAGAGCTACAGTGATTCATTTATGCAAGGTTCAGGTATACTATTTTCTCTTTTATTTTTCAGTTGCTTCATTCACCAGCTACACTGAAAGACCGGACTACGTAATCCCACACATCTTACTTCTACCCAATCCATTCCCTGACGTGTTCGAAGGGGAAAAGATAGATGCATGCTTCCTCCATTGGCATTAGTGGAAAATGAACGCAAACTGCCTCAGCCAGAGATTGAACACGGCTCGACAACCTCATCCGTCGTATCGTTAACCACTCGGTTGAACACACCTCAAACTGTGCTCAGTAAATAAATACATTTTTATATTCTTTTCCATTTTTTTCTTTCGTCCGCTTCGCCGTCACTCATTCTGAACAACCGGGCTACGTAATCTCACACACCCTACCTCTACTGTATCCCGACCCCGAGTTCCTCTTAACCACGTCCTTCACAACAACTAATACGACCAGTTTACCCATCCATACAACCTCATCCCTGCGCCAACCTTTCACACCCGGTAATTCAACCCGGGGAGACTTGCCCTTATACAAATATTTTCTCTTCTTTCTATAAAGTCAATCTTACTGCAGGAAATCTTTCTTCCTTCACGCCTCCGAGCAAACAAGAGAAAAATTCTGTCTTAAAAATTGTTTCTTAGTTACTCCTTCATCAAATAAGCGTGTCTGTGTCCATTTGAAGTGGCTATGAATCTTTCATGTGAATGTGTCCAGTTTGGACCGTGGGAGTTCATGCCTTGACACATACAACGAAGCTCCTAATGAATGGGTGCAGGGAATATACCGCACCCATCAATGCACTTTCCTTACAAAGTAGCAAAATTAGCCATTTTGGGGGGCTAAATCTAGTCG
>OY735242.1:13714730-13799730 GCA_963457665.1 Thysanoteuthis rhombus
TGGCGCTGAACCGGTAAAATAGCAAAAAACATTGATTAACGGCTCCTGGTGCTGAATTGGTAAGTTACCGAAAACATCCATTAACTACTTCAGGCACCAAATTGGCAAAATAGGGAAGACGTTGAATAAATGAATGAGTTTGTTCATATCTATCTCTCTTCTTTTCTATCCCCCCTCTCTCTCCCTCAATATATATATATATATATATATATTGATCTATTTGTCTGTCGGTCTCTCTATATATACAGACAGACAGACAGACAGATATATCGATAGATAGGAATGAACAAAGATATATATAGATATACATAGAGAGAGAGATAGACTGAGATAGATGGATAGAAAGAACAAACAAAGACACATACACACAAACACACACACACACACACACATATATATATATATATATATATATATATATATATATATATATATACATATTGAGAGAGAAAGAGAGAGGGGGAGAGAGGGGGAGAAGATAGATTGAAATGTATACATAAATTGATTGACAGATTGAAACATATATATATAAATATATACATTGGGAGAGAGAGAGGAAGAGAGAGAGAGAGGAAGGAGAGCTAGATAGATTGAGATACATACATACATACATACATACGTAAGATTATTAGACAGATAGAAATAAAAAAGGTCGGTAAAAGGCATTCCTGTATAGCTCCATGGTAGCTGACCCATAAGATTGAAAGGAAAGTGAAGAAAAAAGAGAAAAAGATCGACGAGTTAATCACAACTATTTTGTCGTTTGTCTCTTCACTGTTGTTGGGGAAAATAACCAACTGGTCTGGTTGGTCGGTCAATAGAAACCGTACCTTTACCAATGACCTTTGGCGACATGTCAAGTTGAAACTTTAGTAAAAAAGGGTGATCAACGAATAAATCACTTCTCTCGGTTTTTGATAGATCACTAAAAAGTCTGAGTTTTCTAAAAACATGCAGGAAAGCTACTGGACACAGAGGGGCCAATTTAGCATAAAATTACCTTTTAAATGGAGTTACTAAAAACCTCTTTTACGTGTTAGTTTTAAAAAAAAGAAATACAAAGTTCTTATGTGGACAAGGTATATGTCAGTACGCGTGAGAAGTAGTTAGATAGATAAAAAAATACATGGATAGACGTGAAGAAACCGAGATAGATAGATAGATAGATAGATAGATGGATGGATAGATAGATAGATAGATAGATCTATACAAACTGAGAGATAGTGATAAAGATAGATAGGTCTGAACATAGATAGATAGATAGATAGATTGATAGATAGATAGATAGATAGATAGATAGCCAGCTAGAATCATTTAAAACCTGAAGAAGCCTAAGTTGACAGTTTTGGTATCGAATGGTATCGAACAAGAAACTTTTATTTGTTACAAGAAAAACACAAGTAATACTTTGTAACAATTAACGCATATACATACGCTCAACACATACACACACTCATATAAATACATACATACAAACACATATTGGTGTGTACTTACCGTTGCACGTGTGAGCACACACATGCATGTGTGTACCTACTGTTATACTTCTCACACACGAATGGAGATATTCCATGTATTTGATAAACACGAAAACGTACACTCACGCATTGACATCTGTACACATACATACACTCACACACATACAGTCATAAGGATAGACATGCATATTCACATTCACACGTTCATATACGTATACACTCCCCATCTAAGAATCTCTCACACATACACGTACAAGAGCGCACACACGCTCGCACACATAAACGCGCGTACATACCGTCACACAGGTGCATACAATCACATAAACATATAAAGGAATACAAGTAGAAAAACGAATACATGCACATCCATAAGCCAGCACACATGGATACACTCACCCACATACACACACACACACACACACACACACATACATACGCATATATATATATACATACACACACATACACATGTACATTAATCTAAATTTATGAAATTTTGAGATGGGTGAGACCACGCCCAGCGTTTGTTGATTGACGCTTGGAGCATTCTGACTCCATCAGCATACCGTAGTACTGACCCACCCCTGGTATCGCAGTATTCCCCACTCCCGACCTCATAAAAGCAGAATTAACAGTGAAGAAATTGCGATTGGATTTTAGAAACTGTTAACCAGAACTATCACCATAGATTTCTTCAGTTTTCAAGTTGGTCTGTCTGGCTATGAATGGATCAAGCAATGGTGCTAGGTTCCTGAAAATTTCAACATCGACTGCGTATCTTGCGCCCTAAGTCGACCTCGAAAAAGCGTTAAAAAAATGCCAAAACACGCTGATAACGCTGTTCGCTCTTTTGTGGCCATTTTTGATAGCTGATATATATCTCTATTTGTGCGTGAGAATGTATGACAGTGGGTAAGCACATGCATGTGTGTACTCATACGTGCAACCATAAATACACGCCCGTATATGTTTGTATGTGTGTATTTGTATGAGTGTGTGTACGTGTTTTGATAAATTTGAAATGGCTAAGAAGTAGCTGATGATTGGTTAATATTGCTAAAATATCACTGGGTTTAAAAGTAGTGCTTAATGTTGAATTTTCGCACTGCCAAAGCAAGAATTGTGCTGAATTCAGCGCAAAAAGTGCTGAATTGGCAACATTGGTTATTACGTCTTGAAAAGAACCGTTTCTTCGTTTTTTCAAAATTTCTTTCGAAATAGGTTCTGAATCAGGGTTGAATTTACAATGTAAGTTTAGGCTAAATTGGCACCTTACTTTGTGCCTAGTAGCATTCAAGCTTTTTTTAAAAAAAATTAGACATCTTAATAATCCAATAAGAGGTTACAGAATCAATTGATCCATTGATTATCCCTTTCTCCTAAATTGTTTAATTGATCACCCCAACACTATATGCCGCCGAAAGATGCTCGTCATATGACGGTTTCTATTGAATGAGTAGCCAGACCTATTTTTGCTCAAATTATTTCTGTGGCGCTCCAATTCAATCCATGAATATATATATATATACATATATATATATATATATATATATATATATATATATATGAATGCATGTTTGTATGAATGTGAATAAATATGTATGTGTGTATATATTGTATGTATATATGCGTGTATATATATGAATATATATATATATATATATATATATATATATATATATATATATATATATATATATATGTATGTATGTATGTATGTATGTATGTATGAATATATACTGAATCCAACCGAGGAATCAGGGTGAAGGAAAGACGCATCGCTGTAAACTTGGTGTTCCCTGTAGTCGCCAGACATTCTCCTGCAGCTTCTGTGGAAAAACCTGTCCGTCTCGAGGAGCCTTAGTCAGCAACTGGCCGTTTTGCTGCAGAAAGTGGACTCCCCTCCCAAAGCCACATTCGAAGGGCCAAACCATGATAACATGGAGGACACATGTTTTTTTTTCATACGTATATAAATGCTAGAGCGATTTATGAACGTATTTATGTGCGAGTATGTGCGCGTGTGTTTGTTTTGTTTGTGTGTACGCGTACGTACGTGCGTGCGTGTTAGCTTCAACTGGAATCACCACAAAAGCAACAACTAAATTGTGCTGAAATAACTTCCTGCAACTGAACGAGCTTCGCCCACCTTTAAAAGAATATGTAACAGACTTCCTTCCATCCCGAGCAAAAAAACAACCAGCAGTTGACGGGGAAATTGAAAAGGTAGGAAAAGACGGACTCGACAAAAAAAAAATGATCGAAAAAAGTTCTGAAGTTGAAGATTCTTGGATCGAGGAGACATCCAATGATAACAAAGCGTGACTGACGGTTGATCTGCATGTATCGCTCCGCCGGTGAATAGGCTCTTAATTAACGTCCGGTAACTCCTGCCGAGTCCACTACAAAACTAGAAATAAATGATAATAAGAGAAAAAAAAAGAGAGAAAGGAAGAAAGGGCAGATAGAAAAGAAACGAAATAAAAGAAAGTAGGATTATAATAAATAAATGAATAATCAGATTTATAAATAAATGAATAAATAAACAATGTAGGTGGGCAGTTGAACTGATGATTGTAAGTGGCCAAGGAAAATACTTGGGATTCGATATGGTTCAATACAATCAACTGCAATACCCCAAGCGTTGCTCAGCTAGTTTCCAAAATATAAGAAGCCGCCTACAAAAACTCTCAAAATAAGTTTTTTTCGGTTTTCAAATTGTAATGAATGTACGTATGTTTGTTTGAGTACAGACCTCATCATTGGAGCAAGAAGGTTGACATTTTCAAAATTTGCCCCTTAGAATCCATTAAAAATCTCAAATGGCAGTGGGCTGGCCATGTTGCAAGAATGGTGGATAACCGATGGACATCACAACTCATGACATGGATCCCCAGAGATCACATGCACAACTGAGGCCGGCAGAATATTGAATGGAAAGACGAGCTAGACAAATTCAGAACGTTCTGGCTGTGCGACGCCCATGATAGAGAAATGTGGCGAATCCTGGGGAAGGTCTATGTCCAACGACGGACGTTAAAAGACTGATGATGTCCAGATACACGTTTTTTTCGTTTTGTTTTTAAAAATCCCACCCATATTGGTTTCTCGGGAGGGGGTCAATCTAGAATACTAGTGCCCGTTTTGTTTTTAGAAAATTCTAACTTTTTAGTTGTCCAACAAATAGTGATAGGAGTAACCGACAAAAAGCATTATATCCATGTTTCTTGAAATGAGAAACGGATTGGGATGATAATCCTGTATTACACAATCTTCATCAAAATGCAATTTTTGTCTCAGTCCGTAGGAAGGCTTCAAATGTGTTTTGGCCGGAAAAGAAAGGTAAATATCGATAGATCGTACCTGGAGAAGCGACTAGGGAGGGGTTGCTCTTTTTTCCATCAATTTTGGCATATGATGCCTCTTGCCATAGAGCCCTCTTTACCTATTCGTTGAACATCTCGAATTCCAATTTTGTAATTGATCACCCTAAATACGGCACGGCGCTTATTACTGAGTGACTAATCATACGATTTTCATATGGATAACTTTTTATTTATAGTTAAGATTTAATCTCAAGCAATATATTATATTTTAATCCATGTTTCCATCCATCCACCAAGAAACAAATTTTTTGACATAATCACATTTCACGATGTAGGTATATCATTGAATAATATATAATTCATTTTCTACCAAGTGGGAGGAATCCTTATCGGTTATAGCCTGTGATGTTTTCAGAGTCATGCTACATATGCCATTAAAGTTTCGTCTAAATGCGTTCTTCGATTTAGGCGTGCATATTAATGGAACAGACGCCAAACTAATGCATTGGGGGTATATTTTGGGACCATTAAGGACAGGCACATGTGGATGGATGTGTTATGGTATGGCGAAACTTACACCAAGTTTTGCTTGGACGAACAAATCTAGAAAGAAGAAGGAAAGAAAAAGCAATGTTAATGAAAAATAAAATACTGATTTATGAAGTTCTAAGATGGAACATTTTCTTCCCTTATAATAAATCTTTGGAACTGTCTTTGATCTTGATGACAACGTTTCGGCTGATGCTTTCCTCAACCTCACTGTCTTGTTTGATGATGTAAAAGACCGAGAGTTGAAAAAAAAAGGTGATTAAATTAAGTATACTATGATCCCCCTTTCAATAGATGCATGAGAAGAAGAAGAAGAAGAAGAAGAAGAAGAAGAAGAAGAAGAAGAAGAAGAAGAAGAAGAAGAAGAAGAAGAAGAAGAGGAAGAAGAGGAAGAAGAAGAAGAAGATCCACCCTGGGGACTCATGCAGTGGGGGTGGGGTGGGGGGCTGAGTCCTGTGCCTCTAGTACCTTATGTTTGATACGGAACTGCTTCACAGAACACAGTGAAAAGTTGTACGAAGGTCAAATCGAGTTTTGCTATATATTTTATCCTTGTCTGCTCTTGGATCGATGTTGATTTTTTTTTTAAGCAATTGTTTCAAAACTGGGGCCTGCGGATACCTGGGGTCCAACAAATAGAAAAAAACAAATATTTTGATAGCAAATGTGTATTTACACGCTCTAAAATCGGCATGTATCTTATTTTTCTTATTTTTTTCCCACTGATTAGGTTTACGTCACATATCTTCACCATTGAATGTTAATAGGTATTTAGATGTCTACGCGCATGCGTATATGGCTATGTGAGCTGCCATTTCCGACCCATTGAACCTGTCATTTGTGTCCCGATGCGAATAATTACTTCATTTCCGTGAAAAATCGTGTCGCCAAGAGTTTTATTTTCGAGATCAACTTCAATTAAACTATTTGTAACCTAAGCTCTAAAGATGTCAGCGAGTTTCGATGACTAAACTTGATGTTTTGTATTTTTGACTTTGCAGAGAGTCACCGGACATGACGTTGACACGTTACGTTTAATGAAGGATGTTTGAATAGATTAAGATTTGCTTTAACTTTTGACAGACGATACTTTAAAAAAAAAAGTTTTTTTCATTTTTTTATTTAAAGAATTAAATTTTTTTTTTTTTTAATAATCTGTGAATTATTCGGATTATTACACCTTGCAACTCTATTTTTGTTTTTGGGTTGTGTGTGTTATTTTTTGATTGCTTATGGGTAAAAAGTACAGAAAACTCGCTTTCACAGTCAATAATCGAACAACCGTAGCGACAAAATTCGAAGTCACGTAAAAAAAATCCCATCGATTAGATATGGTCAGAATAAATTTTATTTATGACATCACTGGCGTTTACCACCGGAAAAAACAAAAACATTTGAAATAGCGTAAAGAAAACATCTAGAAATTTCTAGATTTTGGAAAATCTGGATGTCATTAATAAAACCTTTTAAATAACACCCCCCCACACACAAGATATAAAAAACTTCTAAAGATTAAAAATAAAAATTCAAGAAGGGGTCTGGTGGAATGGTGATGCCAATTCTCAAGTCTCCAGACAAAACAGTACGACCAGGAGCGTAAACACATAAACACAGAAACACGTGCAAGTATGAAAAGAAGATAGAACCCTTTACCATCTCTGGTGGCTACGGTTGTTCTATAGCTATTTATCCCCTTCAAACTTTACTTTTGGGGCCAGGATTTGGATGTTCATATGTAATTGTTTTTTTTTTACTTTATGTGATTAAAATGTGCAAATTTGTCCAATTGAAAATAAATAGATTTCAAATTAACACTGTCCTGGTTGCAAAAGCCAAATTTGAACGGAATAACTAAATACTTTTTAAACTTAAAAAAATGAATTAGAAAATAACATTAATTACACCGGAGCAAAAAATATATTGCTCAGTATCATATTAGATTATTGCCCGTCAGATGATGGTGTTTCAAGGTTGGGAATATACTTTTGTCATCGTTGGTAACAGTGGCGTTCCTAGGGTTGGTGTCTTCCGGGGTGGTGACTCAGGGTATCACCCCCAGTGTTGCCGACTTGAATTTTTTTTCGCACTATAACGTCCAAACGCTAAGAAAAAAACGGTTTGCCTTTTTATGACCATTTTAAAAATTGGAAATGACTACATTCGGTTAAAATGGCTTGGAAGTAGCTATAATGGCAGAAAATAGCGCTAATTGCAAAAGGCGCTATTTTGGAAACGCTGGTACCCCCTTTCCACAACTTGCCCTCTTCGGAAGATATCTACAATTTTATACTACGGGTATTAGGTATACTTACCTGAAAGATATACTGCTAATTACCCTTTTGTTTATTATCTGAAGGGAATTTATTTTATTCCTACCAATTTTCTATGTTCCTAACAGGTAAAATCTATTGCCAAGTGGTTTAAATGGTATAAGACAAGTGATGATACTTTCAGTAATAGTTGAAAATCTTGTCTTTATACAATTTGTTACTAAAAAAACGCAGATTTATTCATCCTTAAATTTCAAGAGTATTACTCCTAAAACCTTATTTTTTCCTGTTGATTTTTTATCCTTAAAGTTTTTAGTTCTTACAGGATATTGAAAGTTATAATCTTATAGAGAAAAGTTTTCTGTGTACCCCAAAAGATACAAAGACGGCACTTTTTTAAAAATACCTATATACCATTGAATTTCTTCGAATTATCGTGTTCTTCACTGATTTTCTGTTTAAACTAGCAAGGATGATATATTATCCTCTTATAAAATACCAAACTTGCGAATTTAAATCCATGTACATACATTTTAGGAGCGGTTGCGTGAAAAATGGTACTGTTATCGCCCATCAAAAATCACCATTTCCCAGTTACAGCAGAATATGGAGAAATGCAATTGTTAGCAGTTCTCCAGAGAGAGGTAAGCATTGTAAATGAGAAAGTTATAGAGCCATGAGTGGCTTTGTATGTTTTAAGGGTCATAGTGAATCCTCACCATAACGTTTTTCGATGTTCAGAGTGAACTCTTGCTACAACGATTTCAGCTTTAACAAGCATATGAACCATAGCGAATTTTCTTCTCATTTACCGAACGGAGTTTGATAAATGCAGCGAACGCGTGGACCATAACGAACTCAGTATTATCCTAGATTTGTGGTACAGCCCTTTGCGGCCCTTTGCAGCCTTTAGATCAAGATCAATGAGTAAGGTCTGTTATCTCATCTCGTCGAAGCATAACATTAACTTCCTGTTTTCAATTTTAAACGTTGTTATAGTTGTATTTCAATTGTTTTCTCCATTGATTTTAATTTGATTTAATTTGAATACTGTTTCCATGGACAAAAACAAAAGTTGTTGTTAATCTTATTAATTGTCATCACTTGAACCATGTGACTTAGCAGTCCTGTTTAAAAATTCAAAGTTTGCCCCACTCATGTGAAAAAAAATCCGGGTAATTTGATTTCACCAAATCATTTCTACTTATTATAATACTCTTCATTACACTTTTTAGACTCATTTTAACTCATTACTTATTATCAAGTTTTGTGTTAAGATAACTTATTGTTCTATATTTTTGTCATTGAATAGTATGTTTCTTATGTAGATTATTGTTCTAATAGTTTTATAATCTCATATAGACAAGTTTTCATGAAGACTGCGTATCTCCCCCCAACCAAAAATATAAAATTCAAGTAAATCACTCAACAATCAAAATACAACCATGATATATGTTTTGATTTCTCTTTTGTCAATTGAAAAACTATTCAAATTGAATAAAATTAAAATGCTTGGAAAAAAACAATTAGAATACAACTTCAATAAAGTTGGAAGTTAAAAACGAGAAGTTAACGTTATGTTTAGTTGACATGAGAAGAACAGGTAATACACTTTCATCATGAATCAAATACCGCAAAAGGCTGGACCATTAGTGAAGGATGGTGCCAAGAACATTCTTGTTATGATTTTTTACCGAACGATTTAAGGTAATTTCGAAAAGAACAAGATGCAACGAACTACTGTTTGATTTACCGAACGCCGTTCGTTAAATGCAGCAAATTAACCTTTTTACTCTATTTTTTATTATATGAATTTAGCCTAGGTTCGATTTCTTTTTCTCTAAAACCCTTAAAAACAAACGCAGATTGCTGGAATTTTAATATATTGTCATGAAGTTTCCCCAAAAGGTATAACCTAATGGTTAGTTACTTTTAACCAAATCTCCATTAGTGAATATGATAGGTAGGTCGGACGTCTGGCTTTACACAGGACAGACCGGCTTTTGAGAACTCTTTTCTACGTCCGTTGCGCTGTACGTTAATTTGTCCCGTTTTTTCGCGCCATACTAAAAAAGATTTATTCAAATTACCTCAGGTATACTAACAGCCGTGGGAAAAAGTAAAAAACCGTGGAATTGAAAGCCAGCAGCAACCATATGTAGTGAAGATACGTTTACGTCGACTATTTATAATCAGTTTCTTAACGTCCGTCGTTGGACATAGACCTTCTCCAGGATCCGCCACACTTCTCTATCATGGGTGTCGCAGAGCCGGTACTTTCTGTATCTGTCTAACTCGTCTCTCCAACTAATACTCTGCTGATCTCTGAGGATCCATGTCGTGTGACGTGATGTCCGTTGGTTGTTCGCTATTCTTGCGACATGGCCAGTCCATTGCCATTTGAGTCTTTTTATAGATTCTATGTTGTCCTGACTCCTGTCTTCTCCTGGATATATTGTGCTGTCTTGTAATCTTTACATTTGAGGTGTCAACTATTGCCGTATTTTCTTCTTTTCAGTCTGTGATAACCTCTTTTTTTGGAAATTTAGAAATGCACCTGCTTGTTGTCAGTCAAGGGTCAACCGAATCCAGGTTGAGAACCTTGGGCTCGAATGTCCACCTCTTGTGTGCGTATGTATGCATATATTTGTTTGTGTGAGTGCTTTGGTTCTGTTGGCCTTGAAAAATCGGCCATATTAGATTTCACTGGTTTTGGCGGGAACAAACTGACAACCAAAGACAAATGTTCCGGCCTTCATTGATACTACTGATTAACTGCAGGGTTTAGTCACGTTGTCAACAAGCGGGAAGGGTTCAGTCATATTCAATGGCCAATTTCGCTCGGGAATTTTTCTTTAATGAAAATTACAACTAAAAAGTATTCATATATCAAGGTGATATTTGACAGATCAATAATTCTTGAAAGTATCTTGCGTATTTTACACTCGTCGTTTCTTGCTCTCACAAAACGTTTCTGAATTTACAACTCATCCTCAACGATACGTACAAGAGAGTCAATCTGTCCAAATTCTTCGTTTCAATCTGCAATATCCCCCTTTTTGGAAATTTGGAAATGCACCAGCTAGTTGACTGTCAGGGGTCTGCCGTCTCTAGGTTGGGAACCTTGAGCTCGAGTGTCCACCTTTAGTGTGTGTTTGTGTGTATATATTTGTTTGTGAGAGTGTTTTGGTTATGTTTGCTTGTGTTTAGTTGGTACCAATTTTTGACAGATTGTTATTAAGATCCCCATAATGTTCAACGGCAGATATACGACCTCAAAGCTGCGACAAAATTTTCATAAAATTCAGGGAGAAAAAATGCAAGCATGTAAGGAACATTTTTCGTCGTAGAAGATCAGCCATATTGAATGTCACTGGTTCTAGCGGGAACAACCAAAAGGCTGAAGACAAAGCAACCATTGCCAACCAACTGAAATCTCTCGATATGTACGATTCCAGGCGCACAAAGCATTATTCAAGAAACTTATGAAGAGACTTCATTGTCTGTCACTTCTAAAGAAATCTGCGATCGTTTTTATGTCTTTGCTGCCGTCGTATATACTCAATTCTGAAAGGGTTGATATTGAAATTGTCCCTATATTCAATGATTTGACTGCAGAATTTCCACAACTGTTTTTCATGAGAGAGTAAAAGAAAAATGAGAGAGCGTCTTTCGCCATAGATGATTGGCCGTATTGAATTTCATTGGTTTGGGTGTGAGTGACCATTGTTGACCTGCTGAAAGCACTCGATACGTACACCTATTCAAGATACTTAATTGAACAAACGTCCTTGCCTTATGAATATATGTGTCTTTTTTTATGTTTGCTTGTGTATGATTCTGAATAGATTTTTGATGTGTTGTTATTGATATTTTTCAATATTCAGTGAACGTTATCTATTTTAGAAACTTCATCCTTTGCTTTTGTAAATTTTGAAGGAAAAAAGAAAAGAATGATTGAACTGTTTGCCTTGAAAAATCGGCCATATTAGATTTCAATGGTTTTGGCAGTAACAACCAGACTACCTAAAACAAAGGGACGATTGCTTTCTTCATCTTCAATGACAGTTTTTATTTGAAAAGCTGAGGGGAAATTCCGAATTCTTTGTTTCACTGTCGGCTTTTGTTCCCATAATTCAGGTGCCTTTTATTCCAATATCCTTGAATAATTGTCTGGAGACAAAATGGAGAAGAGACACTATGTACGAGGATTATCTTCCGGTCAAGAATATGGAATGTTCCAGAAAAGATAAAAGAATATCGAAGTCTGGTAAGCAATTGAAATAAAGACCTACAAATTGATCCCCAAGAAATTGCAGACAATAAAATCGCTCTTTTCTTCTCTCTCTTTCTCTTTTTTCTCTCCCACCTTCTCTCATTCTCTCTAAATATACATAATTAGAGGAGGGAATGTTCGTTAAAGCCGAAAGTTCATTATACCCGATTAATGTTCTTTGTTCGGTAAATGAGAAGTAAGTTCGGTAATTCGCTGCATTCAATGAACTTTGTTTGGAAAATCCAAAGGCTGTTCAGTTGCACTTCGTTCTATATTCGAAATTAGTGCTTCGTCACAATAATGTAAAAAACGATTCATCCGAATGATTTTTCTTCAGGTGTTCACTGATTGTGAGCTAAAGGGTCATTTGCTGTATTGATTATCTTTCAACGGAGTTTTGTGTCTTTTAACACAGGATAAATAAATATGCAGTTTTAATAAAGTCGAAATTTGATTTAATCAAAACAAGGATGCCTCAATCGAAATCTGATAATCCTAGATAAGCGCCGTGTATTAAGTTCTTATGCTCTCAGCTATATCAGTAGTTTCGAAACTTTGAAAACTCGAGGATCCCTTTTATAAAGGAACCATTCTTAATGACCACTATTTTCAGCATTAGTCTTCAGATTAATTAATGAACTATAATAAAAGGCAATTTTTAAAACCTGAAAATCATATTCATCTTGAATGAATGATATTTATTCGAATTCTAATCTATGATACACGTCTGTACACAATAATAACATTTTCCGGTAGCTGTGCGATGGATGACATTATTTCTCTGTCACAAGATCCGTAATGTCAGGCTCAAAGAGAACACTGTTGTGGACCCTTAGCATCTATTCCTCGGGGGTCTACGGGCCCCAGTTCCGAAAGCATTGTCCTTTATAAGCTTGAATTATTTTGACCATGAAAAATTGTATTTTGAACACTTCAACACAAACACATAGTACAACATTGCAACCATTCAGACAGGAGTTTACTACCTTTGCGTAAACAAATACTCTCCCGTGGGGTTACCCAGTAGGCAGTGAGTTCTGGAAAGGCACAATTAAATCTCGATAAACGAATCTATTCATATAAAAGCCACATGTGCAAATTTGTATGTTTGATTATATATTTGTATGGTTGTCTGTTTTGTCCGATTATTGTTATAACTTAAAAGCTATAATGGACTCTTCCGCGTGAAATAGATTAGCAAAAGAAATAAAACAATTATAGGGTTGTAATGAAAAGACATAGGCTGACATTATATAACAAAGAAGATAACATGAAGGAATCGTTGAACGTTTGAGACTAAAAATGAAAGAAAAAATGACTGTTTAATGTTGGGTTGAGACTGTAAAAAAAAAAAAACCAAACATAAATAAGATACTTGAATTATTACCACATAAAATTGCTTTAGGCTCCTTAGTGCCGATCCATACTCAAAAAAACTCCGCCATTTTCATAGATATATACTAGCAAGTGAATAAATAACACTTTTTAACAACTAGTGAAGATTTTTCAAATATGGTTACCGTATTTAAATTTCTTTTAACACACTGAAATATATATGTTGTTGGTTGACCATCACCCCGATTTTGTCTGTGGTTGTGTAGAGATTTATACGTTAACCTGTGCTTAAAGGCAAGAGGTAAAAATGTTGAAACGCTCCGTCTGTTAAGAGACTAATCCCATTGAAATACGACGGGTAGGTGATGGGGTACCAGTTTCTGCTGTATGCTCAATAATCATCGCAAATATCAAGTCTGGACGAGACCAGGACTCTATACCTACAAGTTTTTGTTTAAGACCACATGATAGGCATGGAGCAAGCATACTAAAAGGGATATCTCCACCCTAATCACAAAGCTTCGAATGTATTCGATCAGGCGCTGAGCAAAGGGAACTTTGTCTGAACGAAAAGATTTCCTTACTTTTCGCTCGTACTGGGAATCGAACCCAGGAACTTAGTGGGTGTGAGTCAGACGTGCAAACCATTACACTATATGACCTGACTAGGACTAAAAGACATTAACTATTTACCGTGGGGTAGAAGTGGATTCATGCCTTTTGCAAGGACATTACTGCGAAGTGAACATAAGCAGCCTTGGCTGAAACTTTAATTCAGCTTACCGATTTCGTTTTCCGTGCCTATCTGAACCTCATATACATATATATATGTATATATATATATATATATATATATATATATATATATATATATATATATATATAGAAAGAGAGAGAGAGAGAGAGAGAGAGAGAGAGAGAGAGAGATAGATAGATAGATAGATAGATAGATAGATAGATAGATGACTCATGTATCAACCTAGGCCCAGGATTTTAAAATTCTATTGTCAAAGCGAAAGAACTCGAGAAAAAAGTACAACGAAATTACCTCCCTTGGTATTATCACCTAACTACCATCTTCGCGTGTGTGAGATAATCATCGCTTATTTGTTTTGTATACGTGAATTATTATTTTTTCTCATGAAGCAAGACCTTTCGACGACTTGACAAATCTGAGGGTTAGTAAGAAAAGTATTATCTATACCACTGAATTGAGATGAGAAAAAAATTTTGAATATTTTATTTATGTTAAAGTTGTAAAGTTTGAAAAATCAAAACAAACCTAGTTTAGAATTAAGACTAAAGAGACTAACTTTGTGTTACACCTGCTGATAAAAGTTTAATATTGATTATTGTTACTGTAGTTGTTGTTAACGGGAGTTTTGAATAAATATATACATCGTTAAGATGTGCTTTTCTTCCTTACGTTATTTTACTACGATGTTTCGTCAAGAAGCGAAAGGTGGTGTCAGATTGGTATCTTGAATCCGTGCGTGACTAAAATAGGAGAAAGGTTGGAGAAACATTTCATTTGAAGAATAAACCTTTCTTAAAGAAATAGAAAATGTTCGAATCAAAGTTGCAGGAATCTTTTGACTCTACCAAAATGGTGATATCGAAATATTGGCGCCAAAGGTATGAAAGATTTCGTGTTGCGTCTGAAATATGTGACGAAAGCAGTGATGTGCAAATGAATACTTTGCCGTTTTGTATGGGAAATGACTCTTTTAGAAAAGGAATATGAAAGAGATTTTGAAACAACTCGGGCAAAGTTTGAGGCTCACTTCTATCCGCCCCCACAAAAAAAAAAAAAAAAAAGATTATGAAAGAGCCAACTTCCATATGAGAATTCAACACCCGGATGAATCTGTTGAAATTTTTGTCAGATCACATCATGAAGTTGTAGAAAATTTGTAACTTAACGACAAAAATGACCAAAAATCGTGATAGATTAGTAATAAGATTCCAGAACAAAGATATGTCTGAGAGACATCAGCCTATTCCAGATTTAATTTTGGAAAAGGCAACCAAAATGGCCGAAGGTCATAGATGGAAGTATTACAAAAACAGCAGGTCGACGAAATAAAATCGAACAGAATAAAACACCCAAAATCACCGGAAAAGAAAGGAAATGGTCACAAACTCTAAAGTTTTCCGAGGTGTAGGAGATGTAACAGGTATCATGATATAAGATACTGTCCAGCGAAAGGCAAAATATACAAAATGTGCTGGTAAATGGATAATTTCTCTGTGTGCTACTGGATAGAAATTAAAAATGTCCGTAAAGCACAGTAAGAAAACAATGAATATTTTTTGGTTTTGATAGAACACAGATAAACAAAAAGAGAGACAGATCCACGGTTCAAAAAGTTACAAATCTATTATACGCTAGTAACATTTAAAATCAATACTGGGGAAGACATTAACGTAATCACCAATAGAAAATATGAAGTTTCTAAAAAAATAAACCACCCCTGAAACCGGCTAAAGAAGCTTTCAGGTACCTCGATGGGATTTTAGTATGTAAATAAGATTTTACAACTTCAACAGAAGATAGAGGTGAGAAATTCACGCTTGGAATATTTATGATTGAAAACCAGGGTACTAGAAATTTGTTTGTGGAGAGAGACAGCACATGAAATTGGTCTTGTATTTATCATCTATGAAGTAATGAAATATATTTGACATTGGGGTGTATAGAAAGAAAACTAGTGAAAATTTGCTTGAAAAAAAAAAAATTGCGAAACTGTATTGCATCAATTGAGCTAGACGAATTCTATTTCCTATTTTAACTATAGTAAAATTAGAATTACAACGACTGGAGCGTAATGGTATTATTGAAAAAAGTCACACAACCAACTGACTAGTGTCCACCGATTGTTTCAGTCCCGAAGAAAAATGGAGACGTACGTTTATGCTTTGATTAAAAAAAAATGAACCAAGAAGTTAAAAAGGAATGGTTCAAGTTACCAAACTTGAACGATATTACACCATAACTGCAAGGAGATACCGTATTCCCTAAATTAGATGCCTAACGAAATTTTCACCAAATTCTGTGAGAGAAAAACAGTCATTTACAAACAATTTTCATTACGCCTTTCGGATGTTATTGTTTTAAACGATTACCTTTCGGAATCACAATATTTCAATGTCGCGTGACTGAATTACTACAAAATTTGGACGAAGTTGAAGTGATAATTGACGATATTTTGGCTTATAGTGAATCTGTAATAGAACGTGAGATACTGGAGGAAGTTTTGAAAACTATAAAACAAGGGTTAATAAACACAATCACGAAAAATTCAAATTCCAGAAAAGTCAAATTGAATCTTTCAGACATTACATATCACACAAAGGGACACAACTCAGTCGAGAACGTGTGAGGTCTATACAAGAATTGCCTGCCCTTACATCCATGACGGTAGGGAGGCGTGTTATCTGTATGATAATATATCTTGGAAGATTCTTGCAAGATTTGTCAAATACCATTCAACCCGCATCAGATCAGCTTAAAAAGACGAAGTATATGTATGGGAACAACCCCAAATAAATGCTTTTCTAAATATAAAAGAATTGCTCTCCGAGACACGTATTTTGTCATTTTATGACCCGTCTAAACCCCATTATTTGTTAGCGTTGATGGAAGCAGTTATGGCTTGGATACAACATTATCTGAAGGCGTGGAGCGTGAAAGGTAACCCATAGCACGTGCCTCGCGTACTCTGTAATCAGGAAAAAAATATGGTCGGATTCAAAAAGGGTTGCTAGTAGGAGTCTTGGTCCGTGAGAAATTCGACCGTTACATCACGGGACTTGGATCTTTCCGACTATTCACTGGTCACAAGCCTTCAGTCTCCTTTGGAAATACACAGGTGTTACGTAAAACTCCACTTAGAAGACAAAGATTGCTAATGAGGCTTCGACGATTCAGCACAGTCATCGAACATGTCCTAGGAAAACTACTCTTGGTTCCAGATGCTCTTTCACGTAGTCCCATATGTGCAGAGATGGGAGATACGGTAGGTGATGTTAGACTGTATATAAATTCTGATAGAAAACTACAAGAAATTCAAGAAGCCACGTTTGCTGATCCTATATAGCAGAAGGTAATTGATTTTACGCTTAATAATTGGTCAATAAGGGAACATTAAGTATTAGGGAAGTGGTTGAACCTTATTATTCTAATCGTAATGTGTTATCAACACATAAAGAATCATTATTCTAACAGTATAGAAATGTAATTCTGAAAACGTTACAAACAGGAGTGGGAACAACGTCTTCGTTGTTATATGGCCTTTCAAGGCAATCATTTTGATGGAGATAAAGTTGATTTGTAATTAAGAGGATAATAGATATTTCAACAGTTTCATTACTTTCTGTTGGTCATATAGGTCTGAACAACTGTAGGGAGTGGACTGATCTTTCAGTGTGGTAGTCAGGTATATTGCAAGAAATTGAGAACTCTGTGAAAAATTTGTGATTCTTGTAATCAACACCTACCTGCGATATGAACCTCTTTAATCAGCAACTTCAACTGACAGACCGTGGCAAAGAATCAGCACTGATTTGTTTACGTTGAATAGACAGCAGTATTAGGCCATTATCGTCTATTTCTCCACTGCCAAAGTAATAGAAAATTAAAAAAGAATCAACATTTTTTCTGATGGGGTATCCCGAATGAAGTTATCAGCGACGATTGTGGTTAGTTTACGAGCTCTGCTTTAAAAGATTTTGCCGAAAAATATGGATTTATCTACTCCATCGTTAGCGCTCATTTTCCACAAGCAAATGGAGGGACAGAAAGTAGTGTGAAAATAACGAAAAGCTTCTGAAACAGCCTGATATTTTCCTTACACTGATGGCATACAGAAGTATTCCGATGTCGGCTCCAAGAGCAAGTCCTGCTGAATTAATAATGAGAAGGGAAATAAGAACAACACTTCCTAACCACCAAGACGAATTGGAATCTAAATAGCCTGAATTAATGAAAGTCAGGAGAGAGGACGGAAAACGAAAGTCAAGGATGAAAATGAAGCATGCTAAAACTCATGTCGTTCGTTCAACCCACTGAATTGAAGTGGGTGATAAAGTGAGAATCAACTCTAATCAGGAAAAATTGTGGAACACTACAGATGTAATAAGAATGATTGATTAAAAAGCTAGAACGCATTTTGGGTCAACCAGGTACGGAAATCTCCAACGAAATAAAAAACATATTTTATTTGCAGGAGACGAGAACACACCCGTACAATTTCGTGATTCTAAAGGACTGTATAGTGATATCAAATACTGTGGGTTCACCTCAAAATAATACATCTCGAATTAGGAAAGGTCACCGTGCAGTCCAGAGACCAGGGAATTTTAAGAACTATGTCTGAATTTAGAAACAAAATTTAAAACAAAGAAACAATTAAAAATTCTGATAACCTAGATTGTGTTCTGATAGCGATGATTCGTCAAGAAACGAAGCATAAGACACTTGTCCATTCTTGATTTAAAAATGTTGAGGCTGTAATCGCCAGGAAAACATTCAGGAAAGGAGTTTATTCCTAAGAGCAGACGTTTTGGGGGAATGGACCATTTGCAGGGAACTTGCGACAAGTTCTTGGTATGTCTACCAAGTGAAGACACTCCTTGATTGCAGATCGAGTTTAAACTGAAAATTCCCGGACAGATGGGATTAGGGAAATATCATCATCATCATCATCATCATCATCATCATCATCATCATCATCATCATCAGCCTTTTAGCATTCGTTGTTGAATATAGACCTTCTCCAAGATTTGCAAAACCTCTCTATCATGAGCGTCGCGGAACCACTACTTTCTGGCTTTGTCCAGCTCGTCACACCATCTTACTTTCAGTCAGACACGATTTCGCGTATGATCTCCGAAGATCCATGTTGTGAGTCGTGATATCCATTGATTGTCTGACATTCTTGCTACATGTCCAGTCCATTGCCATTTGAGTTGTGTAATGGTTTTGTATGATATCTCGGACTTCTGTCCCTTCCCTAATGCACTGAGTGGTCTCATGGTCTCTCCACATGAGGTTGAGCTATATTTTTTCATATGCTCGTTGCATTGTTTGAATACCTTCTAGACGAAGTGCTTTCTGCAGCACTTCCTGTTTTTCGTGTTAATTTGAAAAATATGTTACCAGTATCTTTGTAATAGCTATTAAATAACTATATTAAGACCAACGCACTCTCCGGCCGTCATCAGTTGTTGCAAAGGCTACGCACTTGGAACGAATCTCATTTATTTCATCACAGTATCTCAATGGAACCCAATTGTCAGCCAAAGATACTTTCCACTAATTTTCTTTCATCTTGTTTTGTTGGTTTTTCTTTCTAAACCAACCCATTCAACAGCCGATCAATTAAACAGCAAGAATTCGGTATAAAAAAAGAACCCAGCAAGCAACAGATATAAATTGGCATATCATACTCCCCGGATGTGCATATGTACCTGTGTGGGTGGGGACATGATTACCCCATTCGTTGATTGGAATGTATTGTTCATCACTTCGCGTCTTTCAGCTGCGTTGGTAGAACTAGAGAATTCGTCTCTCAATTTCATCTCCACCTTGATTGTTGTTGTCATTTTTTTTAATTGTATTTGAACACAGGCTGACTTCCGTTCAGTAGTGAGTAAATTAATCAACAGTGCGGATCGGAATAAAGAATAAGTTCCCAATGAAAAAAAAACGGCCGTCTTCAGATACATACATACATATATATATATATATATATATATATATATATATATATATATATATATATATATGTGTGTATATATATATATATATATATATATATATATTGTGTCATCCACAGACAGCTGTTTCGTTCTATTACAACTCTTCAGTGTAGCTATAGACTATCAATTATCCCACCCAGTACCACGAGGTAGAATTGAAACCTTCGCTTCAGACTCAGAGGCCGATATTTTACTTCTGCCTTACGTAGAACTAGACGGTCAGTAAGGTTGAATTTAAGCGATATATTTACTCACGCATAGTTCCCCATTCGCCAGATTGCTATATTACTAAGTTGGAAGAGCATTGCAAAAGCTTATAATGAACGAGTTACCTCACTTGAAGAGTGCTCAGCCCTGAATAAGGGAGCGTTAATTATTGTGTCATCGACGGACAGCTGTTTTGTTGTATAACAACTCTTCAGTGTGCCTATAGACTATCCATCATCCCATCCAGTACCACAAGGTGGGATCGAAACCTTCGCTTAGAGAGAGAAAGAGAGAGAGAGAGGGGGGGCGATGAAAAAGACTCTCTTTCCTTATGAATATTACCGAAATGAATCGACCGAAACATTGTGTGAACATCAAAAATAGGATGAGATTGAATTGTCTGAACAAAAATTAGTATGTTAAAAGTCAGTGTCAATATATTTCCGATAAAACGTGTAGGAGAGAGAAAAATGGATGTATAGATAAATAATAAAACGAATAACAAAAGTTTGTTTGTCAACATTTCGCAGTTCCAAAATACGCTTAGGGGTGTATTCAATCAACGAAACAGGGTCAGTTGAAGACTTTCCAGCTCAAGTGGGAACAACGTCTCCGTTGGTGTATCGCCTTTCAAGGGAAATATTTTGAAGGGGATTTAGTTGATTTGTCATCAAGTTGATGATAAATATTTTTACCGTCTAATAACTTTCTAGACAGAGCTCGTACTTTGTTTAGCCAAAACTATTAGTCGACCGCGCATCGATATAAATATCACCAGGGAAACTTATAATGGAAGGGCATTTCTGAAAAAGTAAACAGGTCGCCTAATCAAAGAGGAACAACTCTGAATTTTTCTTCTTGAACACAACTCAGGGTTGAGTGCTCTTTAAGTAAGGTAAATCGTTCATTATAAGCTTACGCAATGCTCTTCCAACTCTGGAATAGAGCACTCTGGTGGACGGGAAATTGTGCGTAAGTAACTATATCGCTTGAATGGATGTATATATATGTAATGAAGCGAATAATAAAAGTTTGTTTGACAACGTCTCGCAGTTTCAGTTCAACCTTACTGACCGTGCAGTTCTGCGTAGGGCAGAGGTAAAATGCCAGTCTCTTGGTCTGAAGCGAAAGTTTCAATCCTACTTCGTGGTACTGGATGGGGTAATGGATAGTCTGTAGCCACACAGAAGAGTTGTAATAGAACGAAACAGCTGTCTGTGGATGACTCAATTATTTAATTATATATATATTAAAACTTATCTGTACTCATCATTATTTTATATATAGGGAAAAATCGGGTTAACGAAGGATTTCGGGATAAAGTTAATGTTGAAAATGCAATTAACAAAATGCTGAAATTTATCAGCTGTCAAAATTAGTTGCTTATTTCCAGTAACTTTGAGAGAAGTCACTTACAAATTAAGTCTATCAAGTCTCTAATCCTCGATGTAGACACAATGTTTTTGGCTGATTCATTCTACAGTCCTCTTCAGGTGTAAATTGTAATGCACTGCATCATTGGAGAAAGTGACCGGTTGAAAAGATAAAATACACCCGAAGAGGACCGTAGAACGGATCGGTCAAAACCTTGTGTCGACAACAAAAAGTTGAAAAGAAAATTCTATTGTATTGAATGGAATTTGGCAAAACAAAATATTTGTAACAGTGAAAACAAGATTTGATATAAGGAACAAGTTTCACGATGATTACACAATTCGTTGTTCATATTGTATTGTTCAATTGTTAACCTCTTCCAACTGCGTTGGTAGAACTAAACAATTTTTTCTCATTGTCTCTGATATGGCCGGACTATTCCCTTCGTGTAGATGTTTATTTATTCATAACGTTTTGACTGCGTATCCATCGGCCTTCGGTAGTACGTCTTTTTCTTGAACGTGGGAACACTTCTTAAAGCACATCATCGCATTGAAAAAGACATGTCACATCCGTTTTTTAGAATATATATGCATTCTACGTATCGGAATTGTGTTCTAGATTAAGAGTCCGAGTTATTTCCCTTTGATCAGGTGACAGTTGACTTTTTCGGAAACGGCATCTTTCTGTTGATACTATTTTGTATCTATGCTCGGTCGGCTAATTGGTTTTACTGAAAAAAATATATAATTTCAACTTAATTAGAAATCAATTTTATTTCCTTCTAAAAAGAGACCATACACCAACGGGGACGCTGGTCCTACACTTTATCGAACTGTGCTATGTATTTTCTTGTGTGACTCGAATCATCATCATCATCATCATCATCACCACCACCACCACCACCATCATCATCATCATCATCATCAGTCTTTTAACGTCCGTTATTAGACATAGACCTTCCCCAGGATTCGCCACACTTCTTTATCATGGGTGTCGCGGAGCCAGTATTTCCTGAATCTGCCCAGTTCATCTCTCCATCTTGTGTTCCGTCGGCCTCGGTTTCTTATGTGATCTCTGGGGATCCATGTCGTGAGACATGATGTCCATCGCTTGTCTTTCATTCTTGCAACATGGCCTGCCCATTGCCATTTGAGTTTTCTGAATAGTTTCTATGATGTCACAAACACCTGTTCTCTTCCTGATATACTGTGCTGTCTTGTGATCTCTCCATGTAAGATTGAACATGATTCTCTCATGCGCACGTTGCACACTTCTTAGCACTCGTATATTAATTGGTTATTCAATTGTAGCACATACCTTTGAAAACGAAATGATCATCTATCTATAGATAGACAGTAAGGAGCATTGAGCTATTTTATTTGGTTATTCATTTTTGATAATTCGAGTATTCTAATTTTTGGTTCATTCTAAATTCTCGATTCAACTCAAGCTGTTTTGAAAGGTTATGAGATATGAAGTATCAAGGCAAAAAGTTATTCAAGGAAAGTCACCCCTGACATCAGGCTGTATGAATAAAAGATTCACAGGAAGGAATTTAATTCATCGAAAATATCATTTATTTCAGTACAAAATAAAATTGAATATTTTATTAAAATATAAGAAAAAAGTTTGTCCAAATCTGATAAATCAAGCATTTTATAAAATATTCACTCTCTTTCTCCTTTTCTTTAAGTTTCAAGTGACCAGCGTTTTGAGAAGTATTTTTCATTGTTATCGCACAAGAGGCGATCACATTTAAAAATCCTTTAATTGCCTTCTTTATTGCTCTGTTAATCTATTTCACATGGACCAATCAAATTTTACTTTTAGGTTATAACCCGTTTTGGACTCGACAGATATCATACAAATAAACATATTGATTTATACATATGGTGTTTCCAGGGATAAATGTTCCATATTTAATGATGAACTGCCAGGGAAACGAATTTGGCTGAACGACTCATACACATTCTGTTCTAATCGGATACCAAGGTTTCGTTGTCATCTCGGTTCCGACGTATCGGACTAAATTCCGATTATCACCCACGGAGATAAGCTCCAAGATTGGAGAGAGACTGCACCTGCGTGGATCCGTTACTCCTGCAATGAAAGAGAATTTACAAAGCCTGGTGGGATTGTAAGGTACAAATGGGGCGCCCTGGTTTAGTGGTAATGATGTTTCGACCCTGAAATCCCTTAGCAACATTTATAATATTAGTTGTAGTGAGATAGTCAGGAGCACTGGAATACAACTGTTTTACCTGCTGTTCTCCTTCTGTTTACTTTAGCGTGACAGAAATCAACAAACGAGCAAACAAAAAAGTCACATTGGTTTTTACACTGTAGGATTGTACAACAACGTCAAGTACTTGTGGGGCAACCTTCTATATTTCTAGAGATATTGAACGGAACAATTAACCCCGTTCTTATATAATCAAAGAAAATAATTTTTTATCAGATTTTTCTCCATTCGGGATTATGACCAGAATCCAGTCATACAATCCAATGGCAAAAAGGACCATACCCAAAAACAGAGTACTTCTAAGACTTTTAGTTGCTTCAAGTTTAATACAAAATGAATTCAAGAATTTTAGACAACAATATCTAGCAATAACCTTTCAAATAACTCTATAAACATATTAATACAGCTTAGCATAGCAACTTGTCTTTACTACTAGATAAGAGAGCTTGAAACCATTGTTTTTAGACGACGGTAATTGTCGTCTTGAATTATACACGGAATGATCGGTCGACTGAATTTGACTGAGAGAGAGAGAGAGAGAGAGATAGATAGAGAGAGAGATGAGCCTTATAGATTTTCTCAATACTAAACACAGATCTTTGTATTTAAGTATTTTTCTCTTTAGTATTCTTGATATAACGTGAATGGCTATAAAATCGAACATCTTAAACTTTGTTCTTTGCCACTCGGCTATACACGACACTCATTTAAGTAGATCAACGAGGAGAGCTTCCGTCTACTGTATAAATATCTCGTACATCCTTACCTGGAGTTTGCTTTTTGCTTATGATTTCACATGAAATACAATTCCGATGCCATGGAGCGAGTACAAAGGAGAGCTACTAAGATCATTTCGAGACAGGGAAATATATCTTACACTGAAAGAATAAAACAACTCAATCTAGTAAGCCTAGAATCATTATCATCAGTCTTAACGTCCGTCGTTGGACATAGACCTTCCCCTGAATTCGCCACACTTCTCTATCATGGGCAGCGCGGAGCCAATACTTTCTTAATTTGTATAGTACGTCTCTCCATCTAATACTCTATCGGCCTCGGTTTCGTATGTGATCTTTAGGGATCCATGTCGTGAGCCACGATGTCCATCGGCTGTCCGCCATTCTTGTGACATGACCAGCCCATTGCCATTTGAGATTTTCAAAGGAATCTAAGATGTCCCCGACTCCTGTCTTCTTCCGGATATACTGTGCTATCTTGAGGTCTCTTCATGTGTACACACATACTCAAAAAACGTATTGACGTATTGGAATTCAATAGAATCTGGAGCGACATACATAGAGTGGATATAGACTTAAATTACTCAAAATACCCTGATAAGAAATTGCTGACTTCATCTATCCTTTATAAAACTAGAGAACACAGTCATAAGTTATGAATTCAGACCTCAAATGGTGTTAGAAAAAAATTCTTCTCGGCGAGAGTAGCAAACACATGGAACAGCCTGAGTGAACTGACTGTCATATCTGATGATATCAATATTTAAAAAAAAAACAAACCTTTATTCTGTTATCGGTCATGTAAAATCTAACTACCAATGTTCTTTGATTTTGATACAATCCTATTTGAAGCTGGTATAATGACACAAAAAACTGCTTGCACAAAAGCCTATTCCAAATAAATTCGAATATATTTATTCAACTAATAGTATCTGCAGCTTTTGTAAACATGAAAATTCCTTTCAATACATTCGAAGGATTTTTTGTATATTTGAAAAGGCAGATCGAGACTGTTACCAAAGTTGTCAGAATAAGTTTTGTCATTCCGTATGAAATGACCGGACTAATTTCCTCGTCCATCTGCTCGTCTCTTCACAACGTTTCGGCCGCGTGCTCTTCATCGGATGTTGTTGGCTCTAGAATGTGTGATCACTACTCTGGGCGTATGCTTGATTGGACTGGTCGTGTCACGTCCGTTTTCCGTATATCCGGGCTGTGTTTTCGATGTATTTCCGAATGTGACATGTCCAATCTAATGTAGCTCGCATTCTGAGCAGTAATTACACGTTCTAGGACGAACAACAACTAGTGAAGACCGGAGGGTACACGGACGAAACGTAGTGAACAAATGAAGACACAGGCAAGTAAAATGGTTCGACCATATCATACATAAACAACAGAAAGAGGGAAGACGATGGTATTGAGTTCCATTTACCAGCTGCAATCAGGTCAGAAGATGTGTCCTGTCAATAAAATAACTTATTCTGACTAGTTTTTACCAGCTTATATGATGTTAGAACAGAATGTCTGAGGTCCATGTTTTTGTCCAGACAAAAACAAACAAACAAACCAACAAACAAACAAACAAACAAACAAAACAAAAAAACAAAAACGCCCAAGATGAATCTATCTACTCACATCTATTTATCTATTCATCTCTCTCTCACCCTCTCTCTCTCTATCTGTCTTTTCCTATCTATGCATCTGCCTCTATTCATATCTGTCTATCTCAGTCTATTCATATGTATGTATGTATGTATGTATGTATGTATGTATGTATGTATGTATGTATCTATCTATCTATCTATCTATCTATCCCAGCCCGTTCATGTCTATCTATCTATCTATCTATCTATCTATCGATCTCGTTCTATTCATATCTATCTATCTATCTATCTATCTATCTATCTATCTATCTATCTATCTATCTATCTATCTCAGTCTGTCCATATGTATGTATGTATGTATGTATGTATGTATGTATGTATGTATGTATGTATCTATCTATCTATCTATCTATCTATCTATCTATCCCAGCCCGTTCATGTCTATCTATCTATCTATCTATCTATCTATCTATCTATCTATCTATCTATCTATCGATCTCGTTCTATTCATATCTATCTATCTATCTATCTATCTATCTATCTATCTATCTATCTATCTATCTATCTCAGTCTGTCCATATGTATGTATGTATGTATGTATGTATGTATGTATGTATGTATGTATGTATGTATGTATTAGTTTATCTCTCTCAGCCTGTTTAAATCTATCTATCTATCCATCTATCTATCTATCAATCTATCTATCTATCTGTCTATCTATCATACATATACTTACAAGTATATATTTAAATTTCCCCAGTCTACCGAAGTGGAGAAAAAACATCTTGTGCTTAAATACGATACAACGAACTCCAAGTTTTTTTTCTCGGGAAAACTTTTTCCTGAAATGCCAAGAAAAACATAACAGTAGAAAGAAAACGAGAAGAAGCATGCATTTTTTTTATTCTTCTTCCGAATAATCATACACCTCCTGAAACTTGAAATGAATGTAAGTAAAATAAGTATCATGAGAAGAAAAAAATAACGATAGACTTTGAAATGGAATCAGTTTCGTACATTTCTTCCAATGTTAGAAAGGATATTTCATGTTTGCTGCTCATTGGCCAGACTTCAAACACATCTGCTACTTATTAAACGGAAGTTTTCTTTACACAGGCGCCCCCTTGTTTTAACGCGGTGTTGGGGTCCCAGAAAGCCAAACAGCTTTATAATCTAGCCACAATCAAATTAGATATTTTGGAATTAGAGCTAGCTATTTTAGAGCTGGATCTCGCTATTTTCGAGAAGGAGAAGAAATGAGCAATTTTTTCTGAATAATCATGAACCTCCAGAAACTTTAAATGAATGTAAGTTGAAACAAGTCTGGTTATTCGCTCAATAGAAACCCTCACACGACCGATATCTTTTGGCTGCATATCGTGTTGGGGTGATCAATTAGAAAATTGGTAAAAAGAGGGTTCAATTAATAAGTTTTCTCGCTGTTTTGGGGTAGAGATCACAAGAGTTTTAATTTAAAAAAAAAACAATAACAAAAAAAAAAACGAAATCGAATGCAACCGGACTCAAATTAAGGATCAATTTAGCTAAAAATTATATTTAAAATTGATCCCCCCTAAAGAAAATAGCAATTATGTGGGACAGATTTTCAAAAAACAGTGAGATCGTTTTTCTAGACATCATAAAAAGTAATTGTTTAAATTGTCAGTCCTCTAGCTCCATTGGTAGGTGCTTCTTTTGTTTCTGTTTTTTTCTCTGAATGTGTGAGTTCAGTGTTGATAATATCTAAATGTTTTAAATTTTTTTGTCATGTTTCATAGTCGAGTGTTGCCAATTGAGATTCTATTTTTAAAAAATTCGATTTTGAGAGTGACTCCCATATTTGGAATATTGAAAAATCACATCTTGGTTAACAACTCTTGTTGAGGCCAGTATGCAGGATACATACATAGCCAGCCAGCCAAGCTTAAAAACTGAGAGAAACTTATATAGACAGTTTGGGGCACATTTTTGTGTTCACGGTTTCTAATAAGTATCTCGAGAACAGAAAAAATCAAAGATAAACTTTGAAACGGAGGAAATTACGTACATTTCTTTTTATGTTAAAAAGGATAATCTGTATTTGCTGCTCGTTGGCCAGACATCAAGACCATCTGCTACTTATTAAACGGAGCTTTTCTCTTTACATGGATGTGCTGTTGGCCAAACGGTTCGCTGGATGGAACAATGGAATAGGCGAGCTGAGTTCTAACTCTGCCTAAGACAATCCACATTCACCTTACATCTTCTCTGGAACAGAGGCAACGGACACCCATGATGATTTTTTGCTATAAACAACATCCCGTATAGAATAGTGTTTAAATCGATCGTGTGGAGAGGAAGCTTTAGATTTGGGTCTTGGAATCATTAATAATTGATCGACACGACATGTACGCATTATATAATCAAACATACATAACCAGCCAGCCAGCTGGACCAACTTCAAGACTGAAGAAACCTGTATTGACAATTTTGGTGACAGTGTTGGCAATTTGGAAGATGAAAGCTGTGGTCAAAATGTATTCATCATCATCGTCATCAGTCTTTTAACGTCCGTCGTTAGACATAGACCCTCCTTTGAATCCGCCACATTTCTCTACCATGGGCATCGCAGAGCCAGTATTTTCTGAATTTGTCTAGTTCATCTGTACATCTTGTATTCTGCCGGCCTCGGTTTCTCCGTGCATCCCTGTTGTGAGTCGTGATGTCTAACGGTTGTCTGTCATTCTTGCAATATGGCCTGCCCATACCATTTGAGTTTTCTCATAGATTCAATGATGTCCCGTTTTCTTCCCTATATACTGTGCTGTCTTGTGATCTCTCCATGTGAGGTTGAGCATGGTTCTCTCATGTGCTTGTTGCATGGGTCTCAGTTTGCAGGTGTGTCTCTTGGTTACAGATAGATAATTATGAAAATAGGTCAGTTGGTCACTCAATAGAAACCGTCAGGCAACCAACGTCGTTCAGCAGCATGCCGTGTTTGGGGTGATCAATTAGGAAAATTTAAAAAGTTTGTGATCAATGAATAAGTTACTTCCCTCGCCTCTTGTTGAGCAGCGATCACAAAACAGTCTGAATTTTCAAGTGGGCACAAATTAAGAGATCAATTTATCATAAACTTACATTGCAAACTGAACGCCCCAAAAGAAAGTTTTGGAGGAGGATTAACCTCCCCTCAACAAAACGCGTTTTTTTCAGACATAGTAGGGAGTAAATGTCTGAATTTTCTGCCAGCTAGCTCCATTGGCGTGGCCTATATGCGTGATAAATACATACATACATTCATAGCCAGCCATACCAACTTGAAAAATGAAAGAAACTTACGCTGACATTTTTTATGTGGACAGTTTTTAATGAATGTTTTTAAAAAAAATGTATTCATTTATCCGAATGAAATAAGCCCGTGCATATCTATATGGTAGGTTTTCGTTAATATCTAATACTTGTCAAGTTAGCTCAAACAGTAAGACAGACTCCTGGCAATCAATTGTTGGGTAGAAGGATGGGGATTTCGCATAGAAATTTCCACTACTGATTCTGGGGAGGATTGTTCTTGTTATTCTTGTTTCGGTAGAGAAAAAAAGTCATCAATGACATTGTACTGGAGTTTGACAGAAGATGTATTTATTTTATCCAACTATCACCCAGGAGTTAACTTTATTTGCCCCCTGGTAGCAATTTCTGCAACGGCAATAACCATCATCAAAATTAAGACTCTTCGAGGCTACTGGGGAGGCTGAAATTTTGCACATAGTCTCCTTTTAAGCCCAGTAGGAGATTTATAGAGAAAAACTTTGAAAATTCAGCCCAGTAGCTGAAACCACTTGTACAGCCTTGACCTTTCATGCTGAAAACATGAAATTTAGTGCGTGCAATATAATAGTTTTTCTTATTTTGGAAAGTTCTGACCAGTAGTTGGAATAGCTGAAATTTTCTATATATGTATGTGCAACGTGCACAGTCCTGATTGTTCAAAAAAAAAAATTGAATTTTTTTTTGAAAAATAGTTTTTGAGAATTTTGCCTAATGGTTGAAATAGTTGTGTTTTTCTGTTTACGTTTTGAGTCACGTGTAAAGGACGCACTGATGGGATCAGAGTGATATTCTACCTTGAAGCAGCCTGTTTTGTACAATCAATTTTTATTTGGAGAAGTATTAATTCGTTCTAGGTTGGATAAATCTCCATGAGACCCTCAAAAGAAGTAGAAATCAAGCGGAGAATCACACAAAGACGGCAAGCCTTTGGCGGAGCAAGTTCAAAAGTAAGATCCCATTAATCCTAAAGGGAAGGGTGTATAACCAATGCATCCTCCCAATAATCACTTTTGGAGCTGAAACATGGAATTTAACCAAGAGACAGATCTGCAAATTGAGAACCATGCAACGTGCACATGAAAGAATAATGCAGGGCCTTACATGGAGAGATCACAAGACAGCAAAGTACATCCGGGAAAAGACAAGATTCAGGGACATCATAGAATCCATTAAATCTCAAAAGGCAGTGGGCTGGCCATGTTTCAAGAATGGCGGACTCACGACATCGATCCCCAGAGATCACATACGCAACTGAGGCAGGCAGAATATTAGATGGAGAGACGAGGGAGACAAATTCAGAAAGTACTGGCTCCGCAACGCCCCTGATAGAAAAGTGTGGCGAATCCTGGGGAAGGTCTATGACCAACGACAAATGATAAAGGAATGATGACGATGATGATAATGATGATCAATTTACAATGCAAGTTAACGATAAATTGGTTTATTTGTTTGTGTCTTCCTGTCTTACCTTTTTTCAAATGCTTACTTTTTTAGTAAACGTCAAGAGAATTATATTATTCATTGATAGTCCTTTTTCTAATTTTTTAATAGATCGCCCCCAACACGGCCTGCTGCCAAAAGACACTGGTTGCATGACAGTTACTACTTCGTGACTATACAGACCTGTTGTTTTGTTTTTATTATCACAAGTTAACTCATCTGTCAATTTGCCTTCCGTTAGTAAACAATTTGGTTCGGATAAAACAGTGTATCACCTTCAATCAATTAAGACATTACAACATCTGTTATTGCTTTAAATCAGCCATTTAGTCAGAAAATAACAACATCCCATTTGCATCTTTTCACCTTTGTCCTGTACAAACAAACAACTCTTGTTTACGTTTCATCGTGTTACTTATAAACGACCAGTGTTGCAAATTCAAAATCTTTTTTGGGGAAAAAAACGTAAAAAAATAACAAAACGTGCTAAAAACACACTCAGCCATTTTGGACCATTTTAGTAGCTAGCATTCTTCAAAAAATAATCTGATAATAGCAAAACAATCAGCTTGAAATTGCGACAAGAATTGGCTGAAAATAGCGCTGAATGTTGAATCTTTGCATCGCCAAAACAACAAGCTGCCCCAAAGCGCTAAATTGGCAACACTGAATACCAGCTGAATCCGTTGAAATTCCTCTAGTGTTGATGGATAATATTATCATCTCACGCTTCTATCTTCCTCTCACTGTACGCCTACATCTTCCAATTCTCTCCCTTATCCTTTCCAATTTTAGTTGCTTGTCCATAATCTTATCCGAATCAAGAAATACTACAATGGTTACCGACATGGGGCCTGCAGACACCTGAAGGTCCACAAAGGTATTACTGATGGTCCGTGGGTAGAATTTTCAAAAGCCTGGGATCCATGTGTTTGGTTGAGTTGAAAGTTCTTTCAACATTTTGTGAGATTTGTTACTATACAATATTAGTAGAAATGCAGTAGGTGAACTACTTTTCATAAAGCTTTGGGGAGCCCCTTCCATTCGGTGTCCTGCGCAATTCAAAATTGTTAGCTACCCCTTTGGTCAACCACAATTTTGTCAACTCAGAAATCGTTTGTTGAACGATTCCCATACAAGCTTTTGTCATTTTCAGAAATTTTTTTCCATCCCAGATAACTGACAGTTTACTGTAACTGCTCTCTCAATTGAGAAACTAAAGCTCCTTAAACCCATCTCATCGTTCATATCTGTATTTGATATAGACTAGTTGTAGTAGTTATAATACTATCATGACATTTTTTTAATGAAATGAACCGTAGTCAAATGTTAATTTTTGACTTAGTCTGCATTTTCTTTTGTCTTAAACTTTATATTTAGATACTTATTTCTATTAACATTCGGACCATCCTCATCTTGGTTGTTTTTCATGCTGTAACCACTACACTACGTGTCCATGTGGTGGTTACAGCATCAGACAAATTACTGCAAAGTAATCTGATGGTTCTAGGTTCAATCCTAGTGTGAGACAATATAACAATACTACTAATGCTAAGAGGGGAGTGCGGTCAATATACCCCCGTCGGATAAATAAAGGGTTCGGTTCGTTACTTCTCCACACATACCAGATGATACCTGATGAAGGCCGTGGAGTGCAACGGCCGAAATGTTGAATGAAAAACAAGATGAGGATGGTCCGAATATTAATAGAAATAATAATAATACCTCATCTAAAAAATTCAGAGATATATTTAGATACTTATTCGGCGTATCTAAAACTGATCTATTTTTATCTTTTAAGTGTTCATTGCTTGTGCATTTGTGTTTTGTCAGGAATCTTCTCCATTGCTTCACTTCACAGCAAGTAGCTTCTTTTTTCCACTCTCTCATTAAAGTACCTAACTCGTCTTTGCAAGCAGTTGACAGCTTTCAACTTTTTTCAGTTTGGTTTGGAAGAAAGTGAATTTGCCTCGTATTGATTTGGCAAATTCCTTCCTAAGCATTCTTTTTCCTCCTTTCCTCCCTTTTCGCTCCACGAGCAGCAAACAGCTTCTTTCTTTTCTCACTCTCTCATTAATGTACCTCAGTTGTCTTCGCATATAGCTTTTCTTCTTTCCATTTTAACCTGGAAGAAAGTGACTTTGGTTCTCATAGAACTGGCGACTTTCATCCTTCCCGTTTCTTACCTCTCCCTACAAACCACTTCGCTTCTCAAGCAGCAAACAGCTTCTTTCTTTTTTCCACTCTCTCATTAAGTACCTAACTCGTCTTCACAAGCAGCAAGTAGCTTAGACTTTTTTCCTTTCGGTCTAAGAAGGGAGTGAATCTGGCTCTCATAGACCTGGTGAATTTTTCCCTTCCACAGTTTCCTTCGTATTTCCCCTCGTTCTCACTTCGCAGGCAGCTTCTTTCTTTTCCCAAACTCTCATTTGGGTTCTTAACTCGTCTCCACAAGCAGCAAGCAACATGAACGTTTTAAATTTGGTTTAGAAAAAAGTGAATCTAGCCCACATAGACAACTTTCTCTCTCTCTTCTTTTTCCTCCTTTCTCTACGGATGTGTTCAACGTTTTTTAGTTTGATTTGAGAGGAAGTGAATTTAGCTCTCATAAACATCACTCCCTCTCTCTGGATGTATTCAACCTTTTTTTAGATTTCGCCTGGGAGTAAATTAGACTCTCATAGATCTGCAATGTGCGTCACAGATAAAAATATAATTGAAAAATCTTACGGTGGAACAGAAATTTAACATTGGCATCATCTTCAGTTCCCTAACAAAAGCCTGTAAAGGTTGGAGAAAAGGTTTAAAATTTGTTCGCTTTTAGTTTTATTGACCAAAAAAAAAAATCCTATCGCTTCACTAGGATCAGCCCCAAATGGATTCAGCTATTACCAAAAATCATCTGAAAAATACAAATTGTGTGCAAAGGTATCATCATCATCAGCAGCAGTCTTCTAACGTCCGTCATGGGACATAGACCTTCCCCAGGATTCGCCACAATTCTCTATCATGGGTGTCGCGGAGCCAGTACTATCTGAATTTGTCTAGCTCGTATCTACATCTAATATTCTGCCAGCCTCGGTTGCGCATGTGATCTCAGGGGATCCATGTCGTGAGTTGTGATGTCCATCGGTTGTCTGCCATTCTTGCAACATGGCCAGCCCACTGCCATTTAAATTTCGTTATTGAGTCTGTGATGTCCCTGACCCTTGTTTCTTTCCAGATGTACTGTGTTGTCTTGTGGTTTCTCCTTGTGAGGCCCAGCATAATTATCTCATGTGCACGTTGCATCATTCTCAATTTGCAGATCTGTCTCTTGGTTAGGTTCCATGTTTCAGCTCCATAAGTGACTATTGGGAAGATGCATTCGTTATACACCCTTCTTTTTAGGATTAATGGGATTTTCGTATTTTTGAAGGTCGAGCTTGCTCTGCCAAAGAATTGCCATCCTTGTGTGATTCTTAAAGATGACTATTTCAAACTTTTAAGTATTGCCAGATCTCCAATTCACCTTTGTGTTTTAAAATCACTAAAGATAAAAACAAAACAAAACGGTACTGTGCAGACAGAAAGGGTTAGTTCCTGCACTAAAACTGTTTTAAGTTTACTTCGTTTTCAAGCGTATTTGGATCTCCAATCGTGAATTCAAACACGTTTTTTTCCGTGTCTTCCTTCACAATGTCGTACAACTTCGTGTCTTCCTTCATAATGTCCAACAACTTCGTTTCTTCCTTCAAAATGTCCAACAACTTTGTGTCTTCCTTCACAATGTCGTACAACTTCGTGTCTTCCTTCACAATGTCCAACAACTTCGTTTCTTCCTTCAAAATGTCCAACAACTTTGTGTCTTCCTTCACAATGTCGTACAACTTCGTGTCTTCCTTCACAATGTCTAACAACTTCGTTTCTTCCTTCACAATGTCCAATAACTTCATGTCTTCCTTCACAATGTCGTACAACTTCGTGTCTTCCTTCACTATGTTCAACAACTTCATTTCTTCCTTCACAATGTCCAATAACTTCATGTCTTCCTTCACAATGTCGTACAACTTCGTGTCTTCCTTCACAATGTCCAATAACTTCGTTTCTTCCTTCATGATGTCCAACAACTTCGTTTCTTCCTTCACAATGACCAACAACTTCGTGTCTTCCTTCACAATGTCCAACAATTTTGTGTCTTACTTCACAGTGTCCAACAATTCATTCTAACTATTCACGCTCAGTGTACATTTATACATTTAAACATTTTTCTGGAGAATATTCCTTCGGGGAATGTCAGTCGAAAAAGCTTTCGGGATTTATTTTGACGTAACAAACTAAAACCAAACAAATTCAAACATTTTCCTCTTCAACTTATAAATGCTTTTGGCTATAAATCCGGTATTGTTAGAAAATTAAAAGAATAGGGTTTTTTTCCCAGTTTTAAAATTTCAAATAACGATCATAGACAGGGAGTTGCGATAAAAAGGAACAGAAATGAAAAAGAAAGAACTATTGATACCCTTCCCCCAATAGTAACAGGTCTGGTTTGTCACTCAATAGAAACCGTCAGTGATCAATCTGTTTTGGCAGCATGTCGTATTGGGGATGATCAATGATGAGTTACTTCTCTCACATTTTTTATGTTGCGATCATTCAAAAGAACTAAATAAAAAACAAACAAAAACAAACAAGTGCAAACGCTACCAGAAACAAACTAATCGTCCAGTTTAGGATAAATTTACATTGTTAATTGACACTACTACGAAAAACCTACTTTTTGGTGGGTGATGAGTTAAAAAATTGTTCTTTCAAGACATAATAAAGAGTAAATGTTCGAATATTCAGTTCTTTTGCTTTACATATGTACTTATGACACATAGATAACCAATCAGAATCACTTAAAAACTGAAGAATCCTACGTTGATAGTTTTGGCTAATGGTTTCAAATGGTGGATTTAAAGTCTTGTGATGTGTACATGAAATGAGCTTTCGAGTGAATGTCCGTGAACATGAACCGTAAGTTCAATGATGCGTCTACCGTCCTTGCGTCCATATCAGTGATTTCCGATTCCCTCAGGATTCTAACCGAAGCTGTGGTAGTATTAGTTGTAGCAGCATTAGGAGGAGGCAGAAACTGGGGATGGTTCAGTCGAAAACATGGCTATCAAAAGAAAGCGTGTTTAAATTGAAGTAAATGTTTAATTTTTATCAAAATTTTGTTCTGGAATCTTGGCTTATTGGTATTTTATTTGATGGGCAGGCTTTAAATGAGTTTATATAACATCTTTAGGTAAATTGTTACCTGGAAATTGAAATGTTAGCCGATTTCAGCCTTTTTTGTTGACAGTTTTAGATGATAATTGGCAACACTAAGAAAAACAAACACTTGATACGTCATCTATTGATGACATCAAACTGCTTATGACAAAATTGCAGCTGGAAAATAAAACAAAAATCTCCTTTTCCATTTCTGTCATTTAACATAACTACAACCGACAGATCGATCGAAAAGCGTCTTATAGACATATGTAGACTCCTCTAAAAACGAAAAATACATTTGACGTACCGTAATAAAATAAATTGTATTTACGAACAAAGTTTTATCTTCTCGGTAAGATTTAGCAATATATCTAGGAAAACTGATATCTATCTCGATCTGCAGAGATGGAATGTTTATTGGATTGGATATCAACCCAGCAAAGGCGTAGTAATTTATCATCTGTGGTGTAGCGGCTAGTGACACGAAAGATGGAATCGAGAGTCCTGGGTCCCAGTGTCAGTCAAGATGGCTTACATATCTTTTTAATGGAAGATTTTTATTTTATTCATTAAAAATAGTCAACCAAAACTACTGGCAAAACTATCAACATAGGTTTCTCTCAGTTTTTAAGCTGATCTGGCTGATTAGATAGGCTGGTTGTTTATGTATGTATCGTGCGTACAGACTGTAATAATGCAGTCAGAAAAAGTTTAAGCTTCCACTTCTTATCACGTCAAGTAAAAACAAAAAAGTTCCTTTTTAAAAAATTCCTACCCCCCAAGTAGGTTTTTAGTGGGGATTCAATCTGCAATGTGTGTTGATGCTGACTTGATGCCCTAGTTCGTGTCTGCCTGTGTAAGGAAAATCAGGACTTTTAGTAATGATCACTGCCCCCAAGAAGGACGAGAGAAGTAACATTCATTGATCAGAGCTTTTTTCCCAATTTTTAATTGATCACCCCCAACATGGCATGCTGCCAAAAGATATTGATCACCTTACTGTTTCTATGATTAACAGGGCTTGTTCTTATATATGTTTTAAATTAACCTCAAAATCCGCTGTGGTACAAAAACCTTCCCCAAAAGGCCTTCCCCCAAATTGGTTGTTCTAAGTGTAATGGATTCATACCTTTCCTAGGGTCATCAGTGCAAAATGAACGCAAATTACCCGAAATTCAAACCCGGCAAGCCGATTGTCCTTAGTACAGGCATGAATCCAGCACCAACCCCAGCTATGTGTCCATCATGAGCAGGGGTCTATCAACTCCAGCCCGTAAAAACCTACCTGTTACTGTCTGTTATCTGAGAGAAGCATCAACAGGCCTGACATGCTGGTAGTGGGTCTTAATACCGATAGTACCTACACACACGACGCCCTCATTGAGGTTTAAGCGGCGAGCGATGATACGTACATACTTTGGAGAGTGCTGCAGCTCACTTTTGAGTCGCGACACACAGTTTGAGAATTACTAGTTCCCAGGAATCAACATTGTTGTCTATCTCTGTCTGCAAAGAGAGAGAGAGAGAGAGAGAGAGAGAGAGAGAGAGAGAGAGAGAGAGAGAGAGAGAGAAAGGGAGAGAGCATCAGATTGGACATTGACACAATGTAGACGAACCAATTTATCATCTGTCATGATCGTTGGCTATTTATGGATAAGATATTAGATAGCAGAAAAGAGTTGGTTGGCAGGTTAGCTTGGCGTAAAAGGCCCTGAATTCAAACGGACAATAACAGCTTAGCAAAATCTAAACATATTATTGATTCAACTTACTCTGTGTATCTATTCATCTGCAGTATTCACGTTCCTGATATAACCCATTGTCCATAGTAGACTCGCCATAATCTGATGCATTCATGTCTCAGAGATAATATAAAATAGGGGGTAAATGGACTGATTCCTATTATAACCTTCTTTTTACGACGTAATAAAGATTACGTTAAATTCTATTGATGAGTGAGGTAAATATTTATCAAAAGAAAGAATTGATAGTTATAAGTCTGGTGATTTCTTAGAAATGACACTGGGTGTGTCGAGTGGAGGAATGAGAACAACAAACCTCAGTAGAAGATGCTGAACTCACAACTTGAAGAGAGAGGAAGATCTTGATCATAGGAAAAATAATGGTTACAGTTGCTTGAATTCTTTAGGAGGGAAAATGAATGTGACAACATTGCAATTGGATCTCATTAATGTTTCCATTCAACAAGCCTCTTATGTTTCTATGTCACACCTGAGAAAGGCCAGAGAATACATCGGCTGAAACATTATAAAAAAAGACAACATAACAGGATTAATGATCAGAAATAATCTCCACTAATAATAAGCACATTAGCAAATTAGTTTGTTTATTTATCTGCAATATTCACGTTCCTGGCATAACCTAATGTATATAGTGGACTCAACCATTCATGTCTAAGAGATAATATGGAATAGAGGGGGGATGGACTGAGAAATAATGAAAATTACGTCATAGAATCTCTTGAGACTTCATGTCTGATCACACATTGAAACATTTGAGATGATTTTAGAATTGAAAAAAAAGTGAAATCATGATACTTGAAGATAAATCGTCTAATAAAATAACTTTTGGCTACTTAGTGCCTATCTATACATAAATATACCTGTCATTCATGACGGGTACGTGCTATTCTGAATACATAAAAGACCATGTCACTTTTTGTGTGTTTGTTAGTTTTCAGTGACGCTAAAGCAAATAGACGAGAGGGGGATATTGCAAACACGTAGACACGCAAGTGACTGCTGCTGTTGCTTTTGTGTGCGTTCAGTGATTCAGGCAGGCAATTAATGGTGGTGATAACACCACTATTACTGCTGCCGCCCCAGTATCGTTATTTTTAACCGAATTCTATTGCCCCGATGTTTTGAAATGATATATAGAAAAACAGAAAGAAAAAGTTTTGTAGGAAATCGACTGAAAAATAAATCTCGTTCGAAGTGTTTGCCTTTTGTTTGCAATGAATACATTTATACCAAAATATGAATTCATCAATAACCACAATAGAATTCGCAATGGTATGTGATCTCTGAGTGCTTTTTAGTTCTTTCTGGTGGCAGCAAGATTAGAATCGTTTTTCTTTCTTTTTTTTTTCTAACTAGATTTTCAACTAAAGTGACACGCCTAATGTATATGTCACAACTAGTTTCCTCTGATTTATTTTCTTCTCCTCCGAAGATATGTACATCTTCTTTGTTTTTTCTTTTGAGAGAAAAAGTTCAATTTCCTCGTATAGTAATTGTATTATCTTTGACGTTCCATGTTCCGGTAAACCGTCAATCGAAACTGTCAACATGGTTTCCTTCAATCGTTAAGTTGAATTGGCTGGGTGGTTGTGTATGTATGTATGTATGTATGTATCTATCTATCTATCTATCTATCCCACCGTATCTCAATCTATCTATCTATCTCACCGTATCTATCTATCTATCTACCTATCTCACCGTATCTATCTATCTATCTATCTATCTATCTATCTATCTCACCCTATCTCTATCTATCTATCTCACCCTATCTCTACCTATCTATCTATCTATCTATCTATCTATCTATCTATCTGTGTACGTACGTATTTACAGTCAAATAGCATTGGATACACCGGTTCTCGTACGATCACTGAAGTTGAGCAATGTCGAGCTTGGTCATTTCCCATCTTGGAAAACCAGGTTGTGTACGTGGCAACAAGATTGTTCTGTGGCCGTCTTGTCCGGTGCTGTGCAGCCGATCAACAGACAATCTCGTCAAGCAGGCACCGGTCTGTGCACCCGACCCCCTTCTCAAGTACCAGCTGCTACAAGGGGGACATATGACATTGTGCTCTCCAAGGGGCCGCTATTCTTGTACTCAAACAGCAGTGATCATATATCACGCACACAGACTACAATAATGGAGCTAGAGGGCTGAAAATTCAAACATTTTACTTCTTATTCTGTAAAGAAGAATAAAAACAACTTTTTAAAAAATTGTTTTTTGAAATGTCTATTCCTTAATCATTAAAAAATGAATTACCTAATAAAATAGCTTTAGGCTCCTTAGCGCTGATCTTTACATAAATACATCTGTCATTTTGACGGGTTTACGTTACTCTGAATATATAAAGGACAATAATGGGGGATCGATTTGCAGTGCAATTTTTTACTCATCTGATCCCTCAGTTTCCGTCCGGTACCATTCACGCTTTTTTTTTTTCACATGAAGACTTTTGTGTGATCTCAGCCCAACAAAAGTCGAGAGAAGAGACTTATATACTTCATTTAATTTCCCATCATAGAATCCATTAAAAACCTCAAATGGCAGTGGGCTGGTCATGTTGCAAGAATGGCAGACAACCAATGGACATCGCGACTCACGACATTGATCCGCCGAGATCACATGCGCAACCGAGGCCGGCAGAATATTTGATGGAGAGGCGAGCTTGACAAATTCAGAAAGTACTGGCTTAGCGACGCCAATGATAGAGAAATGTGGCGGATCCCGGGGAAGGTCTATGTCCAACGACAAACGTTAAAAGACTGATGATGATGATGATGATGAGTATGATGATGATGATGATGATGATGATGATGATGATTTCAAATTTTATAATTGATCACGCCAAGACGATGTGCTGCAAAAAGACCTTGGTCATATGACGGTTTCTATTGATCGACTAACCAGACCAGTTTCCATTTTTTTTAATTTACTGACTGATGACGACCAAGAGAAGAGAAAAACAATGCCAACATGTCTTCTCTTTCATCTTGTTTGACGCTGTCAGTTAATCTTGCCATTTTGTGGCAGGGTGGGCCATGGGCGGAAAGAGGAGTGATTATTATTATTTTTTTTAATCCATGAAACTTGTCGATTGAGAGATATTTTTTTTTATTCAAAAAGATTGGTATTCATATATATATTCATTCATATATGTCTGTCTGTCTGTTTGTCCATAGGACACCCCTAAAAATTTCTCAACAAAATCTGATTATATTTCGTTGAAGGATAGGCCAAAGAATGAGGTATTTTACAAAAAATTGAAGCGGATCCAGGATATTTCTGAAAAGAGATATTTTCTTATATCAAAACGATAGTCTGAAATATGGAATATCAACACTTACAGTTACCTCCTCTGCACCGGAGCTATATATGGACCGATTATAATTTATTTTATGGAGGTGAAAATGCTATTGGCAGAGGCATGCGCTCTCTGGGTGCATTTTAGTTTTGCTATTAAAAACAAGTTCAGCATGATAACTTGAAATCGTCGACCAAAACTGCGAACATGGATTTTTTCAGTTTTCAAGTTGGCCTGTCTGGCTGGCTGGCTGACTGGCTGGATATATATGCACGTATTTGACGCGCGTACAGGCTACGCTAAGAGAGCTGGAAGGCTGAAAATTTTATTTATTCCTCATAGTGGCCATAGATTTTAGCAGGGGTAGGGGTTCAATTTGCAAAGTAAGTTCATGCTGAATCATGTTCCCCTGATTATGTCAGGCAGCATTCTTGCCTGCTTTTGAAAACCCAAAATTTTATAGCGATTTTTTTAGAGCCCATCATCATCATCATCATCATCATCATCATCATCATCATCATCATCATCATCATCATCATCATCATCATCATCATTTCTCATTTCTCATTTAGACGATTTGTGCCTTAAGGGTGTTTTGTACAAGCTGATATCGAGAAAAATCATTTTTTTTCATATCTGCATAGCCATGAATTTATAGAGAATTTTTCTCTTCATTGGCTCGTTCGTGCAAAAAATGATTGCAGTTTTTCACCCTCAACTTCAGGGCCGTATACCCCAACTTGGAATAGAAGTTAATAATCGAAATAAGAACCTTCAGAATTTAAACATGTTTGCCTACTATATTGGAAGCAGGTAATTCTGGGGTTTTAGAATCAATGAATTCATCGAAGGCATTTTGTTTTTCGTTCAGTGTTATTCATGCAATATGTAGAACTTTTTTGCTTTTTTCAATTTGGTACAAATATCGAGAAACTGTTGAATGGTAAAGGTTAGTCTCTCTACAACCGCTCGTGTTGTTTTGCGTGGGCCCGCCTCGATAATAGCCCTCAATTGGATGTCGCCATTTACAGAAGGACGTCCACATATACGAGGCTCTCATCCCAGTTTTGAAAAGTTTGGAACCAATGTTTATCTGCCCGTTCACGATTCAAAACAATGTACTACACGAACATATTGAAATTATAGTTTATTCCAAGAATGAGCGTCGAATTTGGAAATAACTTAAGCTGTAATTATTCTTGCATCAACCAAAGCAATTGTTTCTGAATGGAAAAAAGGTAGTCTCATACATGGGCTATATATTTTAAGTAATGCACACTGCAAAAATCCGATATTGAATTTGCTTTTATGATGGTTCGTAGGTCTCCGTTTGAATATTTGAAGGACCAATTAAATTCGCTAGTTACCTTGGTAGCAGCTTTACCTCCTTATTAATCATATTTAGGGGTGTTTTTATCTCTTTTATCCGTTTGAAACCATCTTTCGCAAGGATCCAAGCCACGCAATATATCTAGATTAAGCTTTCCATGATCTTTGATCTTTCATATTCCATTGGAATGGGAGAGAAAAAAAATCATTCGACTGCTTTGTTTACTATACCGCCATTAGATGTCGGCTGCGTTTCTATTGAGTGACCAATCAGACCTGCCAGATCAACAAGATGAGCTGGCTACAGGTTCTTATCTCTTTGCTCGTCTGTGTGTCTGGATGCTCCTGGAGACATCCATAGGGTCCCAGTCTTGAAAATGTGCACAGATACAAGGTTTGGGAACTTTTTTTTTAAAAGCTTTATCGAAAGTGCTTTTTTGAGTTTCTGAGAACATTTTGAATCAACAATGCTTAAATCTTTTCATCGTCATCATCAGTCTTTTAGCGTCCGTCATTGGACATTAATCTTCGCCAGGATTTGCCACACTTCCCAACCATGGGCGTCACGGAGCCAGTACTTCCTGAACTTGTCTAGCTCGTCTCTCCATCTAACATTTTGCCGGCCTCGGTTACGCATGTGGTCTCGGGGAATCTATGTTGTGAGTCGTGATGTCCATCGATTGTCTGCCATTCTTGCAACATGGCCAGCCCACCGCCATTTGAGATTTTTTATGGATTCTATGATGTCTCTAACTCTTGTCTTTTCCCGGATGTACTGTGCTGTTTTGTGGTCTTTTCATGTGAGGCCCAGCATTAAATCTTTTAGATAATTTTAAATAAGAGAACTGGTTGTTTTTGATAATTTTCGATAATTTTCAGATAAGTTCTGGTATACGTGTGGGCTATGGTGAATCATTTATGCAAGGTTTGCATATCTTCTTTGATAACTGAACATCACATTCAGTTTTTTTTCTTTCTCGGAATCAGGAGTAAGAGAAAAAAAGTACATTAACGTCTCTAAGCTTTTTGAAAATCTTGTTTGTCATTGTCAGTTAATCTTTGTTTTGTCATTCAGAATTTAAGACATCGATACGGATTTATTCTATTTTCTGTTTAATACTTAATTTCTGTAGAGCCAAAGGCATCACCGTAACCATGGTAACCAACACCGAACAACAAAAAAAACAAACCCAGAGAGCCCAGAAAGAGCATCTTTCTGACAACTTGGCACAAAAACTAAAAACTGAACGAAAATGAAAATATCAAAAGACAGGAGAAAGAAAGTAATCTGTGCAATATGGACAATCATTTAGTTACTTCCCTTGAAATCTAAATTCAGTTTTCTTTGTTTACTTTTCGTTTTTCTCCATTTTGTGCAGATTTTAAAGATATTTCTCTATCGAAAACTAATTTCTAAATCCGTCTAAGAACTTATTCGCCCCTTCTTTTAATCCATGGCCCGACCTTCCGAGTGATTTTATTGGAATTCATTGAGAATTTCTGGAGATATCGTATGGACAGATATGAGTCAAAAATATCTCTTAAACAGAAAAATATCCCTGGATCCACAGTCAAATTTATTCAGTTATCCCCTTTACCATAGTCCGACCTTCAAGAAAATTTCATTGAAATTAATGAAAAAAACTTTTTATAACTATTGTGGGGACAGAGAGACGGGACGACAGACAGAGAGACAGACATACATGGGATAAAAAATATACTTCCAGAACTTTGTTTGCAGAGGTAATAAAAACAGATACGACACGATTTTATTGTTACATTCATTACAATTATGTTTCACTTGATGTAACATTCATCGTTACATGCATTACGATAATATTTTTCTCGGTGTAACATTCATTGTTACATTTATTATAGTTGAATTTCGCTTGAAGTAACATTCTTTGATGTATTCAATACAAATTGCTTTTTCCATGTAACATTCATTGTCACATTCATTACAATTGTTTTTCTCTCAATGTAACATTCATTGTTACATTGATTACAATTAACTTTCTCCCGATGTAACGTTCATGGTTACATTCAATAATATTATATTTCTCCCAACACAACATTCATTATGACATTTACTACAATTACATTTCTCTCGATGTAACATTCAGTGTTACATTCATTACAATTGTATTTTTCTCGATGTAACATTTTTTGTTACATTCATAACAGCTGTATTTCTTGCATTTTAATATTGTTTATACCACTCATTAAATTTGTATCTCTCCCGTTGTAACTTTCATTGTTACATTCATTACAGCTATATTTCGCTGTGTAACATTGATCGTTATATCCAATGCAATTGCCCCTTGTCCGATGTAACATTCATTGCTTCATTCATTACAATTGTTTTTATCTCAAAGTAACATTAATTTTCACATCAATTAGAATTACACTTCTCTCGATGTAACATTCATTGTTACATTTATTATAGTTGAATTTCGCTTGATGTAACATTCATTGTTGTATTCAATACAAATTGCTTTTTTCATGTAACATTCATTGTCACATTCATTACAATTGTTTTTCTCTCAATGTAACATTCATTGTTACATTGATTACAATTTCTCCCGATGTAACGTTCATTGTTACATTCATTCAAATTATATTTATCCCAACGCAATATTCATTATTAAATTCACCACAATTACATTTCTCTCCATGACACATTCATTGTTACATTCATTACGATTGTATTTTTCTCGATGTAACATTTATTGTTACATTCATAACAGCTGTATTTCTCGCTTTGTAATATTGGTCGCATTCATTAAATTTGTGTTTCTCCCGATGTGACATTCATTGTAACATTCATTACAGCTATATTTCACTTAATGTAACATTGGTCGTTATATTCAATGCAATTGCTCTTTGCCCGATGTAACATTCATTGCTTCATTCATTACAATTGTATTCTTTTAACGTAACATTCATCGTTACATTAATTACAATTACATTTCTCTCGATGCAACATTCATTGTTACATTCATAACAGCTGTATTTCTCACGTTGTAATATTGGTTGTTACATTCATTAAAATTGTATTTCTCCTGATATAACATTAATCATTACATTCGTTACAATCGTTTTACCTTGATGTAACTCTCAATGTTACTTTCATTACTATTACGTTTCCCTGTAACATTCATTCTTACACCCATTACAATTACATTTTTCTCGATGTTTCAAGCATTGTTATATTCATTATGTCTATGTATTCCATTTTTCTCTTTGTATCATTCAGTGTTACATTTATTACAATCATATTTCTTCGAGGTAACTTTCTCGTCAACTATCACATTCATTACAATCGTATCTCTCTCGAATGAGCATTAACTGTTACATCAATTATAATCGTATTTCTTTCGTTGTAACTTTAAGACTGCATTCCTTTCGATATAACATTAATTGTATTTTGTTTCACCCGGTGTTATTTTTACATTCATAACCATATTCCAGTGATTGAAACATTGTTACATTCTTTACTATCATATTCCTCTTGGTTATAACAATGAAATCGTGTTGAATCTTTTTTTCACAACTAAAAAAACTGCTGTGGCCAATTATTCACAATCTGTGCCTACCACAGTTGTCGCAATATTCGTCGCCGTCTCTTTTTCTGTTCAACTGTAATACCTTAATTCAAGGGTGTTCGGAATGTAATTATGTATTCCTGTGTTTGGAAAGTAATTACTTTCTTTTCATAAAAAAACGGAAAAATACTGCGGTTCTTGAAGAAAGTTCTGCATCGTTTTCTGCTCTTTAGAGTCTCTTTACTCGACTGGGGTTACTTTTTACAAAACGCGATAAACAAGAGACAAGATGACTGACTAAATCCAGACGTACTTTCATACCATTTAACCACGGTCTTGCCTTAGTTGGTTGGCTTGTAGTTTATAGCAGAGAAATACGTAATTACTTAAGACCTTAATATACTTCAGTATTATATGTCGTCGTCATCATCATTATCATCATCATCATCATCAGTCTTTTAACGTTCGTCGTTGGGCATAGACCTTCCCAAGGATTCGCCACACTTCTCTATCATGGGTGTCGCGGAGCCAGTACTTTCTAAATTTGTCTGGCTCATACCTCCATCTAATATTCTGCTGGCTTCGGTTGCGTATGTGATCTCAGGGGATCCATGTCGTGAGTCGCAATGTCCATTGGTTGTCCACCATCCTTGTAACATGGCCAGCCCACCGCCATTTGAGATTTTAATGGATTCGATGATGTCCTCGACTCTTGTCTTCTCCTGGATGTACTGTACTGTGCTCTGGTCTCTCCGTGTGAGGTTGAGCATAATTTTTTCATGTACTTGTTGCATGGTTCTCAATTTGCGGATCTGTCTCTTGGTTAAGTTCCATGTTTCAGCTCCACAAGTGACTATCGAGAGAATGCATTGGCTGTATACTCTTCTTTTTAGGATTATTGAGATCATCTGGTTTTTGAAAGTTAAGCTTGCTCTGCCGAAGGCTTGCCATCCCAAAGTGATTCTTCGCTTGATTTCCTCCTCTTTTGAGGGTCTTGTGGAGATCCGTTGTCCTAGGTAGGTGTAATGGTCTACCTTGCCGAGTTTTGCATTTTCTATCTTGACAGTTATGTTCTTGTTCTCAACATGATTATTGCACATAATTTTTGTTTTTTTGAAGTTCATGTATAGGCCGCTTTTCCCCAATTTAATATTTCTAGTCTTTATTTTAAAAATGTCATGTGTTTCCAATTTTACAATTTAAACATCAATAAGCTATTGTGACATTTGTCTTCTTTTTTCATTACTCTCTCTGATTAACTGGCATAAATAACTCTCTTACTGACACTTTGATATAAAAAGCGACTGATAGGCTTTGCCTTGGGTAACTACAAGTAAACTAATATTCTTATGATGTAACAATATGATCGTCTCTAATCTGACCTTTTTTTTTTTATTTCGACCTGCGTTCGAATGTTACACTTTCAGTTGTAATGGCAGAAGGGAAATGTTTAGTAGTTTGATAACACAGTTGACGGAAAGAGAGGGGAGAAAGGAAAGTTAAGTAGTTTCCTGAGTGGGTAGAAAGAGAGAGGATGGAGAAAAAGTTAGGAAGTTTAATAAGAGGGTGGGAAAGGAGAGTGCATGGAAGAAGATTAGGTAGTTTAAGAGGGGGTTCGGAGATCATCACAAGTTTCAACGGTATTTTAAATCTTTTAAAATTTTATTTATGGATGAAGTATTGCAACATTATTACTAATTTTGACTTGCTTTGCTTTCATCCTAACTTTCAATTACAAGTCAATATTAGTAATAATGTTGCAATACTTTATCTGAGAATAACATTCAAAAAAATTGAAAATCTCATTGTATCAAAAAAAAAAAAATACTACGAGGTCTCTATTGTAAACACCAATAGTGGGGGATATCGGTAATAGAGAGCTAGGTTTGATGTGTAAAATCAGTTTCAGCTTAATTATCAAGTCCCCTTGGCTGAATGGTTAAAAGCAGTCAGTCGTACACGGGATTCTCGCCGACGAAAGAGTGTTAGTTCGATTTTCATTTTTGGCAAGGCCTTCATTTTCTAATTACGTTGTTTAATCATGCTGTAGGATTAAGGTTGTGATGAAAGCAACTGAAAGTTAACATGAAGGTAAAAACTAGTCAAAATAAATAATAGTTTGAATGATGTCTGCTTAAAATATCGATTTAATACTTGGAGGTGCCTACGCAATAATTCAGACACGTGACAAATAACAATTCGTACCCATCAAAATCCATTTATTGCCTATAGTTGGGACTTACAATTATACACACATAAAAACATCAAAAAGTTATATATCTGAAGTAGCAGGACCGCCTCTAGAACCCATTCCCCACCCTTTTCAAACACCAGCCCTTAGAAGCAAACATCATGCCAAGTCTTGTAAAGATGACACCAGGCGTCAAGACCATATGAACAAAATAGGAAATACCAGTTGAATGAACGCAGCATAGATTTCATTGAAGAAATTATTTTAATTCTCTTAACTATCAATATCAAAACTCCCTTCAACGTACTAAAAGCCGATGCTCCATCTCAGTTGAGAGCGAGTTTTTAAAAATCTTTTGTCTTAAATCTGTTGAAAGCAGTTTCTTAGTCTTTGCATTACCGGCAGCTCTTTAGCTCAATGGTGAGAGTATCGCTCCGTTGAAGCGGATACCCGATCGGTGGCAGGTTAGATTCTTACAGCAGGCCCATTTTCGCCAATTACTTATTCTATTTACGCTGCCTGAATTGAGTGACATATCAACCATGTAACGATGAGAGATCGTTTCAAATAAATTTCCATATAATATAACGTAATTCATAATTCATTCTGTCAGACCTAATATGCCCATTCTTAAATCCATAAAATACATGTAAATACACGACATTAAGACATCACGTTGATTTTTAGGTAAGGTAAATCCATATTCGTAACCCATACTCCAACTGCAAGCAGAGCATTTAATTATTCGAGTCACAAGCAGGGATTTTATTAATTTATTTAAAACAATTAAAGGCGTTATAATGAAATCAATTCCAAAATGAATTCCATGCAGTAATTAACAATTTATTTTTAATTAATGAAACTGATTTTTCATTTTTATATAGAGGAGTCAGGGCAATCTTTACACAAATACAAACATCATCAGAACAATACTCTACCCCGCCAAAACAACCTTAAAGAATAAAATCGCCTCGCAGAAAATTGCATATATATATATATATATATATATATATATATATATATATATATATATATATATATATATAATAATTGATAATTGATTCAACTGCAGACAACTGTTTCGTTGTATTACAACCCTTCAGTGTGGCTATAGACTATCCATTATACTATCCAGTACCACAAGGTAGGAACAAAACCTTCACTTCAGACCCAGAGTCTCTCTCTCTCTCTCTCTCTCCATATATATATATATATATATATGAGAGAGAGAAAATTAATCATTTATTAGAATCGTCAACCCAGAGGTATCCCATTTTTTGCCTATAAATGTAAATAACTCCGAGATACTCTGTTTTTGGTAATAAAATATAAATAGCTCCTAGGTATCCCATTTTTGCCCATAAGATATGAATAACTCTGAGGTACCCTATTTTTGCTTATAAAACATAAACAGCTCCGAGGTACAACCGTTTTTGCTTATTGAATACAAATAACTCCGAAATACTCTGATTTTGGTAATAAAACATAAATGGCCTCCAAGTATTCTATTTTTTGCCTATAAGATATATATAATTTTGCTTATAAAACATGAATAACTCAGAAATACCCCATTTTCGCTTATAAACTATGAGGTAACCCATTTTTGTTTAAAAAATAGAAATAACCCTGAGATGCCCCATTTTTGCTTGAAAACAAACAATCGGATCGACCTTAACTCACCATGCTTCATGCAGAATCTCTTTGAATAAATCCATGAGATTCACATCTACGCACTTACCTGTTTTTGTGGTGCCCGCCTTTCGGTCAGTATGCTCGTGAGTTCGATTCTCACATAGTGCTTCATTATCATGTCATTGTGCGACATTAAACCAAACGATATGAATCTCTACTTACACGTGTCTGCTTATTTGCTAAATATATACCAAGATGTAGTGTGAGTAAATAAATACTATTTTACTAATTAGATATTAACACTTTCAGCACCTACGTGTTTTTCGTTGATGTGTGTAGACAAAGAATAGAATAATAGGGATTCCCTTGAAACTAAAAAGCATCGCTGGAAAGCAGGTATTTGCCACAGCAGTGCACAGAGGATAAAATGGAGACAAGGCGCGAATTCATAAAAGCTTATCAGGTAGAATAGTGGAATCTTTTGCATTGAACTCGTAAATAAATTACTTTCATACATTTACCCAATTTATTATATATATATATATATATATATATATATATATATATGAAATAAAAGCAAAAACAAAACAAATCAAATTGATCATTTCACGAAGCCTTGTATTCCTGAAGAACAAATTGTCGGATTTCAAAGTGAAGTTTATTGTTGACCTATCTGAAAATGTCAGCATCGTAATTGGGAATTCCATTTCTAAGCATGAATCGTTTGATCATACGATTTTATGTTTACTTTTGGTCACTCTAAGCAAAGTCTTCCGACCAACTTTCAAATCAAATAATTATTAAGATGGGTATTATTCTTGCCATAGAATTAGAAATAGAACTGTACCAAAAATGATAATCTTATGTTAAAATTGTGAAATCAGGAATACTAAAAAGAGACTTGTTTTTACATGAAGACAAAAGAGACTAACAATCTCCCACAATCATAATTTAAAAAACTTCGAAATTGCACTCATCGGAAGAACATTCAAGATAAGGTTTATTCCACTTAGAAATAGCGAATTCTTGATATGTCTAAAAAGTATGGATGTGCCTAAACTGCAGATAATACTGACTAGTTTAGTTTCTCCTGGATCAGCTTTCAGAAAATATCTCCCAAATTCCTCCTTCGGATTTTGCAAATGCGAAATAATTTCATGCTTCACAAACTTTAGAATATCCGTACTACACGAGACCTACAAATTTAAACAAACGCTTATAGCTCTTTCTTTACAAAATTTGGAATGGAATAAGATTCCACCCTAGGGGATTCCGGAATCCAAACCATGGCGGAATTTCTCCCTTGGTTGAGAACCAGTGGTCTAATTCTGTCCATTTTATTGTATGTTGGCTTACAGTGCACACATTCATAACTATTTCAGCATTTAAGGCTATGTTGGAACATGGCCAAACAGAAGAACGAGTCCCTGGCAACAGCAATATCCGAATGGAGTAAATAGTCTGATGCGTAAGTGAAATATATTTCTAAATATACTGTCATTCAATGAATGTTAAGAACGTCGAACTTTTGTTTGGCTGAATATATATATATATATATATATATATATATATATATATATATATATATATATATATATATGTGTGTGTGTGTGTGTGTGGAGAAACAAACTCAAAACTCTCTCCCTTAATGGACTTGACACCAAACTTAACAAACTTAATCACACAGATCTCTAAATCATAATCCTCCCACTAATTACAACCTCAGATGCAAACTCTACCCCCTCTTGGGTGTATCTAATATTGGGAACTTCACAGTCACTAAGACTCAAAAAATTAAACCTTTGTAGGGCATCCCACTTGTACAAATCAGAGCCAACATACTTTCAATGACCTCTGAGGTTAATATGTATGAAGTTCCTTAAACTCATTACTCCATTATCTATACTAACCCTAACCTACCCACACAATCTAATACTAAACCACTGCCCTTCTACCCTGACACCCTATGGCCTCTCTGAGACTTACTACTGCAGCTAACACCACAGACTTCATCACAGACTGAACTAAGTCCCACACAACAGCAATGACCCTAGCAGATGGGATCCTATTTACTCCCAAAGCGAAGCTCCTGATGGTGGACTCATGTTCCACAGTAAACTTATAACCATTAAATAGTACCCCCCCCCCACACACAGAGCACACACACACACACGCACACACACAGAGCACACCCTATTGAAGATTGGAATACCTCCCAAAACATGTCTAGACCATCAATGAAAACATTTACGGATTAATAAACCTAGTTTCCATACACTTTCACCCCCGAGTCAGTCTCACTTCCTATAGTTCAAATTATATATATATATATATATATATATATATATATATATATATATATGTATAATCATAAATGTGTTATATATTACTTGCTGTCGCATTTGGACAAAAAACTGCCTTCTCATAGATGATGTAACTTCACTCCATACAATAGACTTGACTCCTGGGTGACAGGTTTTTAGAAATTATTAAGCAACTCTGATATCCAAACTAGTTTCTTGACATTTAGACTCTATTGAACATGTAAGGGATATTTTTTGGATCCGTGAAAAAAAAGCAAAATATCCAAAAAGTCATCTACAAAGAATGACTTCGTTCATGTTTCCAAATGGAAGTTGGTCAGCTATCCTATGAGAGAAGACAGCAGATCTAGTAAATCAGATGTTTGAAAGAGTAAAAACTTGAAAGTCAATTAATTGTGTGTTAACCAAATATGAATTTTGTATCATATAGTATCCTTGAACTGTTTGCATCCGTGGATAAAAGATATTGTTTGCAAAAAAATTATATGCGTAATTATAAATGCGTTATATTACTTAGAACATCTGTTTGAAATGACCTTGCGTTAATACATAGTGAATATGTCACTTGGCCTAGACAGCATGAACAATTGTGTGTTAACCAAATATGAATTTTGTATCATCTAGTATCCTTGAACAGTTTACATCTTCGAATAAAAGCTCTTGTTGGCTGAAAATTATGTGTGATTATAAATGCGTTATATTACTTTGAAAGTCTTTTTGAAATCAACTCGTGTTGATACACGGTGAACATGTCACCTGGCCTAGATAGCATGAATAGAATAAAATATTGAAGAAGCCAGTTTCTTGACGTTAAGAATCTATTGAACATGTAAGGTACATATCGGATCGGGGAAAGAAGTAAGATATCCACAAAATCATCTAAAAATTTGATTTTGATCCTTTTTCTAATGTAGGTTGGTCAGACATCCTATGAGAGAAGATGGTATATCTGGTAAATTAGATATTTGAAAGAGTAAAAACTTCAAAGTGTGCTAATAGTGTGTTAATCAAATATGAATTTTACATCATGTAGTATCCATGAACTGTTTACATCTCTAAATAAAAGCTATTGTTTGCCGGAAATTACATGCGTAAATATAGATTCGTTATATTGATTCGAAAATCTATTCGAAATGACCTCGCATCAATAAACAGTGAATATGTCACAGCAAAAATAGAATAGAATATTAAAGAAAATGGGCTGCTGTAGGGATCAGTTCTAACTCATTGGTAAGAGCGACACAACATCAAAGCGACAATCTATCAGTCGCAAATTCGATTCCTGTTCAGTCACTTACTTGCCGATACTAGTTTATGTAATTCATGTAATTTTCTTCTGTGTTTTCTTTAATGTTTCACACACACTTTGTTATTATGGTACTATGTGTAAATTTTCTCTCGTTGGGATCATTAACTGTTTACTATATAACCGTTTCGGGAATTTTGGAAACAAAACTGTCATGTCAAAATGCTATCCAAGCAATGTTGACCCAGCACCAGTTCCCTTTCAGATATGATTTTTAAAATATAGCTTACGTCATACGTGTAGTTTGTTATTTTATATAGGGTATTATCATAATGTATTGCATATGGATATTTCTTTATACTGCACATCATTTATTTTTTTCAAAAGAGGCTTACTTACATAGGTTACCCAAAAACACATTTAACGATGAGGGATTAGTAAGTATAACAACAGACGTGACTTGCTGTTCGTGTCATTTCTATTAAGTGTTCACCCATGTGAATACAAAATCTGTTTTGTCGGTTTAAATCTCAGACTGCATGCAAATCCACTTATGATTTCAATAATATAAGAATACTAATTACATAGAAAATCTTCATCGAGTTTATTCTTTACTAACATATTCGAACGAATATACATATATATGTCGCATTAATGAACAACCGTAGCTTGTGCGTGCACCAAAAGCCCCGCTTCAAACATATCAAATGATATGCAGTATAAGGTAACATCCGTATGCAATATATTATGATAATACCCTATATAAAAAAACTACCTGTATGACGTAAAGTATATTTTAAAATCATAAAGTTATTCGTCTAAAATGGCCGTAACAACTCACTGCTAAATTCTTTCCTTAGTTTATGTTGATCCTTTTTGAGCAATCACTGCCCAACAAAAGTGAGAGAATTAACTTACCCATTGAACCAGCCTTCCTCCATTGAAAAAAACCCATCATCTCTAACACGGCATGCTGTCAAAAGACATTGGTTGCATGACAGTTTTCAGACCGATATTTTTTCTTCAAAATCTATGTTTAATCGAAACCTCTTGGTGCTTCTACTACATTCCATATCAAAGGACGGAGAAATGAAGCATAAGAAAAGCCACAGAAATAAGGAGAGAGCTTAAGGACATCAAAGTCCCAGGGAACAATGTCAACTGAAGGATATTGCTGTTGTCTATGAGTCAGTGAATATTGGGTAGTTGTTCGGGATCGGTAAGATTAAACATTATGTTGATATTTTGCCAGGGGAAGTGACTTGTCAGGTACAGCGATTTCGAGTTTGGCCATTTTTGAAAAGCAGAAAACTAGGAATATTTGAAACTGCCTTTTATTGAATTCAACTAGGAAGGATATGATTTAAGATTAGGATTAGTGCTTCCCTACTTAAACCCAACTAACCTACCAACCTTAACGACATGCCGTATTGGCTGTAGGGTAAACGGCATTTTCAGACCGAAAATTACGTTATTCGATCAGCAGTAAAAACATAGCCCCAGACATTTAAGATGACCCCCCAAAATTGCTCCGTTATAGTTTAACAGCAGTTGCAGATAATTATTTATAGAGCTTATCTCGATTAACACCCATTGCAAAATAACGCCAAAAGGCTTAATCTTACCTATTCCAAACAATTAACAGATATTATCGTTACGACCGAATTGCGTTAGATACACTGGTTTTCGTACGATCATCGAAGGTAAGCAACGTAGAGTCCAATCAGTGCCTGGCTGGGCGACCAACTCGGTAAACCATACCGTATATGCAGCTGGCAATCACGTAGAGAGTCTTCTATAGCAATTACGTTAATCCTCCAAAGACGTGACCTATCTCTGCACAACAATTACCAACGTAAGCCAAAGGACCCCCTTCCCATGAGTCGTCTGGCAGGCCTGGCTGCAAGCGACCAGAAGTGAATAAATTAGACCTCCATTTTCCATACTATGTATATATATATATATATATATATATATATATATATATATATATATATATATATGTGTGTATATATTCTTTCTCTTCGATTGATATCTCTTCGTGGTATGCACCTGCTGCCTTTCCGGTCCTCTACTTGTAAGTGGACCACGAAGCTTGAAGCCTAAACACTTGTCGGCACCTGCTCACTTTCATTAAATGAAATGAATGCAGGAGAGGTCGACGGAATTTCCCTCTTGGCAGATAATTTGAGAAACGATTATCACTTCGTCGACTGCTGCTGGTTCTGCAAGAGGTATTCACGTAAATGACAGGTTAACAGATCAATCAACCAATCCTTGTCAGAAAACGTCAAACAAATCTACCATCAGAGCTGTCAACATAGGTTTCTTCAGTTTTTAAGTTAGTCTGGCTCACAGAATCGAAGATACAGAACTGGAGAAAGTCGATCACTACATCTACCTAAGACAACGAATCTCCATGACACCCTCAAAAGAAGAAGAAATCAAGCGAAGAATCACACTAAGATGGCAAGCCTTAGGCAGAGCAAGCTCAACTTTCAAAAATAAGAAGATCCCATTAATTCTAAAAAGAAGAGTGTTTAACCAATGCATCCTCCCGATAGTCACTTATGGAGCTGAAACATGGAACCTAACAAAGAGACAGATCCACAAATTGAGAATTATGCAAAGTGCACATGAGAAAATTATGCTGGGCCTCACATGGAGAGACCACAAGACAGCACAGTACACCCAGAAAAAGACTGGAATCAGAGACATCATAAAATTTATTAAAAAAGCACAAATGGCAGTGGGCTGGCCATGTTGCAAGAATGGCAGACAACCGATGGACATTGTGACTCACGATATGGATTCCCCAAGATCACATGCACAACCGAGGCTGGTAGAATATTAGATGGAGAGACTAGGTACACAAATTTTGCAACGCCCATGATAGAAAAGTGTAGCGAATCCCAGGGAAGGTCTATGTCCAACGACGGACGTTGAAAGAGTGATGATGATGATGATGATGATGATTTCACCAACCGGTGTATCCAACGTAATTTGTTCGTGAACCCGTAGACTCAATTCTAATCTTTGTGCTGAGGGCTTAGCGGAGAGGCATTGAGTATCATTCCTTAATCATTGCTATGACACAGTACGGGGGGTCGAACCGCGACCTACCTAACAAGAGGCGACCACTGTGCCACTGGGCCACAGTGATCGGTACATAATTTGTGTCGCAGATGAATCTGTCTTCACCTAAACTTTGCACACTATTTTTATTCTCTCTTTTCAGTTGATATTTGTTTGTTCGTCTCCTGCCTTTCCGGTTCTCCACTTGAAAGTGACCCCACAAATCTTGGAGCCTAAAGACTTACCGACATCTGCTCGCTTGTAATAAAAGAATGAAAGTGGAAAAACCGAAGGAATTGAAAGGTTCCTTCGATTTTTTTCCTGCATTCATTTGTTAAATACATATTTATATATACTCCAACCTTGCAGGTTTTTAAGAAGTGATTACTACTCTGTCTGCTACTGCTGCTGCTATTATGGAAGGGGTATTGACAAAGGCGGCGAATTCTACGCCTGGAATAGAAAAGTACAACAAAGCTACTAATGATCGAGTGAGTCTCCTGACATTTAGAATCCTATTGGACATGCCAACCGCATTCCGCATAAGGAAAACAGAAAATCTCCAACAAAATAAGATTTGCTTCATGATTTGAATGTTTCCTGGCCGGATATCACTCAAGGAAAGATAGCAGGCCAGATATATTCGGAGCTTGGAGGAGTAACAAACTTCAAACGCTATTAATCAGGACTTTTTTTTAAATTTGCACAATTATCATTCTTGAATTGTTAAGTTGATTTTGAGAACAGATTGTTTACTTTTGCTATTTCTCCCCCCCCTCTCTCTCTCTCTCTCTATATATATATATATATATGTATATATATATATTTATATGTAGACATATATCTATATATATATATATATTTATATATTCATATATATATATTCATATTTATATATATATATATATATATATATATATATACATTTAATGATACACACACACACACACACACATACATATATATATAAATATATATATATATATATATATATATATATATGTATATATATAGTTTAAGTCAGAAGTTTATATACACTTCAGCCAAATACATTCAAACTCGGTTTTTATCAGTTCCTGACATTTAATCTTAGTGAAGACTCCCTTGCTTCGATCAGATAGGACGACTGCTTTATTTAAAGAATGGGAAATAGATGGATAGATTAAGTTATTCCAGCTGTTATGTCTTTCAGCGCATGCCCAGTGATTTGGCTACGGTGTATATAAACTTTTGACTTCAACCATATATATATATATATATATATATATATATATATAATATGCGAACAATGTGGAATGAGATAGACTTGGAAGTATAAGTACATGGAGATTTTGTTTATTAATCAATCATTCCATAATTAAATCAATTAGTATGCTATGAATGTTTCGGGAGAGGTTCAATTCTTCAGTAACATGCGTGTACCTTTCAATGGTTAAAAGGATTCCGTAGAAATCAAATTTAGCATCAGATGCTTCGGAAGCAAAGATGGAAATCAAGGAAGAGGATTCCTATCATGTCATCATGATGAGTGGGACCTTGTTCTGTCTGTAGTGAGGTCTCTGTTGGTCTGTTCAAAGACATCATTATAGCAGAAGTAGCAGATTTTAGAGGGGCCATAGGTTGTCATAGATACTAAGGAGTAGTGTGGATGATTTGTAGGTTTGGGATAGTCCAGATTGAACAGTTATGTGGTCCTTGTTGTTTATGATCGGATATCTTTAAGGAACTTTTGGGTTCTGTATCTTTATTAGTCATTATGGATGTTATGAAAAGTTTGATAGCTTTGAATTGTATAAATGAAATGAATATATATATATATATCTATATCTATATCTATCTATATATATATATATATATATGTATATATATATATATATATATATATATATATATATATATATATATATATATATATGTAATCTGACTGAAATTTTACAGTAATTGGGAATATATACAACTTCATCTATACTGTCAGAAAATGACAACGGTATTTAACCAATTATGCAATCGCATTCTTCTTAAAAATATCAAAAACGTTATGTCGCTTGGCGTTTCTTGTTTTTTATCAAACCAGAATAAGTCTAGATTTTTAATGCATTTGCAAAATAAATGGATGAATGAATTAATGAGTTAAAAATGTAATAAATAATTAAGAGAAGCTACTCCACAATTAGCATTTAATAATCATCCCCCGTGACAAATGTCACGGTCATGACGTATAGTTCATCTGTTGGCTTAAATTATAAATTGATTGCTCGAAAGGTTTCTGGATAATGGGCATTATTTCTGAAAAAAATCTTTATGTGACAATAAGCGTAGAATATTTTTAAAGCATTACAACACACTATTATTCATCGTGTATGATATAGTCGGACTATTTTCCTCGTTTATACATTTATTTGTAAGGTTTGGGTCGTGTAACGACCGGCCTTTGTCCGATGTTCTTGGTTCTAGAATGTGGAATCACTTCTCAAAACGCCTACTCGATTGATTTGAATACGTCACATCCATTTTTGTATATACGTCAGTATATATCGATTGCCTCATTGGCTAACGCATTGCACCTGCGCATTTGGTCTTCGATGCTTACCACAACACCATCTCCGGCCTGTTCGGCAGGCAAGTGTCAGTACCGGCGCCTCGGGCTATGCTGTGGAACAGATGCTATAATTTAACCCATGCCAAAAAGGCCAGAAAATGGTGGGGTTCCTATTTATTCTCTCTCTCATCCGAGCAAAATTCGACACAAGGCCAGGGCTCTACGTGGGAAAAAAAGGAGCAACTCATCAAAAATAGCTCCAGCTGCTGCAACTTTGATTGCTAAGCGACCGTGGTTGCTAAAACAACCGCAGTCACGAAAGCATCAGGACGAGCCCGACCTGTCCCTTTAAGTTGGATGGGACTGTGCATCTCCGGGGCAACGGATCCTCTGCAGCTGTGCCGGTTGATAATGGGAGAGCCCAAAGATGAATCCAAAGGCTCCCAATGCGCGTAGCAATGCGCAGCCTCAGTATAACCCCATTGGCTGACGCATTGCACTGGTGCACTCGAGCTTTGATGTCAACCACAACACAATCTCTGGCCCATTTGACAGGGAAGCGGCGTCAGTACTAGCGCCTCAGGCACTGCCTTCAAAATAACGAAACAAACTTCAAACAAGTCATGGGGAGCGCCATTTCTAAGTGTTCTCTTTTCCATCTTCCAAACCATTATAATACATCGTTGAGGTCTGCTCACGTACGAATCTATTTGTTTACGAGTTGGTCATTATATTCCTAGAATCTTACTTTTGGCTTATATACATTCTTAGGTCTGGTTTAAAATTTCATACTTTTCAATCATAACAGTATATCAATCGCAACTGTACCCATTAGCAAGAGAACTAACAAGCCTGATAAGATTGTACCAACCATCTGGTAGGTCTGAACACTTTTTTCTCGAATGTTTAAATGATTATAAAACAAACTTGAAAAATGTTTCAGATGTAAACGACGTTTCCAGACGAAGTCTCTTTTTTCTATAGTAACTTTTGCTCATATTTGCGTCTCAATGAATCAATTTCACAGCAAGTTACAGTCATCCAATGAAGAAATGTACCAAGTTGCACTGACCTCCCCTATACTTCTTCCAACTTTGTTAGCAGAGGTAAATGACAGATTTTAAAGGAATTGCTGAGTCAAAAAGCAAAGAGTATAAAGAATTATTGGAAAGATTTTTGTTTCCCTTTCTTTCTGCAATTTTGTTCAATAAAGAAACAAAACCAGATGTTGCTATTCTAAGGGAAGGATTTTTAGCTAACTGTTATCTTTATCGTTTCATAAGAAATTTATTGACATTTCAAAATGTAGAAATCGAATGAAATGGTTTCAACATAAAGTATCTGTACCTCGAATAATTGTATCACCGTAGCCCGTGCGAGTACTAGAATTAATAATCTAATAAATTATTTATAAGTTATCTAAAAAAAAGATCTTCTATCTGAAATAATCTAGAAGAACTACCGGCACAAGATTTGGGTATCGTTGGTCAAAAATGACCATAGAGACCCCAGAAGTATATTTTGAAAAAAAAAAAAAAAGGCAACAGTTTTTACGTGATGCCTAGCAATGCCTACTCGTGCAACTATCCAGAGTTTTGAAGCCAAGAAAATTGATCAGGAGAGCCTGGGTACATATATACACGCACAGGGACACTCAGAATGAGAGAGTAGAATGTAGCTGGTCGCTCAGTCATTTGCGGAATTAGAAATTATTGGAAAAACATTTGGATTCTTCAGATTTCTTACTGCAATGTCGTTCATCAAGAGATGAACAAAACCAGATGTTGCCAGTCTGAGAAAAGGATTTTTAGCCAAAGATTATTTCTATCGTTAAATAAGAAATTTATGACATTTCAGAATGTAGATATTGAATAAAATGGATTAACAATACTTGAACTAAGAATGAACAGAAAAGAGAAAAAGAATTTTAAATGAAAATAATAGAAGCAATATTAATCAGCATCTGGATTTGACATTCAGTGGGTGGACATTAAAAGCTGTCAGCCATAACTGTCAACATAGGTTTCGCCCAGTTTTCAAGTTGGTCTGGCTCGCTGGATACGTACAGGCTGCTCCAATAGAGCTAGGGCAGGGGTCGGAGGCAGCTGGGCCGTGGTCCACAAGTTGGCCATCGGGATGTTCTTTGTGGGACTCAAACCCCCTTCGTAATAAATTTTTACTGGGAAGTTCAGTTTGCAATGTAATTTTATGCTAAATTGCTTCTTAGTTTGTGTCCGCTTGTTCTTTGTTATTTTTGAAAATCCAGACATTTCAGGGATTTCTGCTCGGCGAGAAATGTTACTTATTCATTGATCACCTCTTACACTATAATTTAATTGATCACGCTGTTGACAGTTCGTATTCAGTCACTAACCAGAGCTGTTTGGAAAAGTTTAAAAGATGATATTCAGTCTTGAGGCTGTAAATTATTTGAGATAGTGCCCTTACAACTTGAACCATTCCTGCTGGGACTCAACACGTCGCACGTTTCTCTGTCTTGGCTAGACTTCGAAGTGTTTCGACGTTTGTGATCTGCTCAGTTTTGGGAGTATCTATCTATTTATCTATCCAGTCAATGTTTACATATAGTCTAACAAGCTATTTTTACTTTCATCTGTGTTTTTTCAATTTTTTGTTTTATAACTGATTATTATAACATTTTAGATTTTGTTGCATGTAATTTAGGTTCACTGGTATTTGTAATTTAATTTTTTATTATGGAGTTAGTCAGCTGTTTAACCATAGCCATGTTTCGGGAGTATTAAAAATCAGGGCAGGTTTCTTGCTATTAGCACTCCTTGTTATAATCATCAATATATACATAGGTAACATAATTTTTACTTATTTTGAAATGGAAATGATTATTTTTATTATTCTACTGTCAGTATGGATGTACATTAAAGTAAAATTATTTTACATGTACTTATTTCATATGCGTTACAAGTAAGCTGTGATTGAATTTGAATTAAGATTCTCATCCGTCTTCATTCAATAAAATTTGATAATATTTTGATTGGGAATTTGTATTTCCATTAATATACCTATTCCACAGTCATAATAAGTTTTGAAATATGTTTGCAGTTGAACTGGAATAATTTTATATGTATTTATTCAATACGTGTTACGGATAAACTCAGTTTAAATTCGAAGTGAAATTCTCGTTTATGTTTACATTTATGAAATAAAACTTGAATTGTAATGAGTTGTCTGAACGTACTTAATATCTTCGGTTGTCTTTTTACTTTCTTTTCTATTTACTCTGTGGTCTGCTGGCACAGCCACGTCGATTATTTAATAGATTCTCATCTTGTCCATGATTAGTAGGTCCGGTATTCTCGTTAGGATGGGGTGGTCAGTTTGGGTGTTAAAGCCCCAAAGTAATTTGTGACATCCATTCTCTAGGGCTGTCTCCGGTTTGTGCTGGTACCAATTTTCCGCTTGGTTAAATCTCATTCGTTTGATCAGTTCCCAGTGTATCACTGTTGCTACTCTACCGTGTATGGGTTTATACTCCTTCTGGGCTAGTTATATTCATTAGTTACATGGATTACGGTCTCACCTCTTTTCCCACATAGGCGGCACTTGCTGTTTGTCTGTGTTCTGTCGTTTTTTAAAAATATTTTAAAAAAGTATTATTATCATTACGTGTAATTTCATTGTTTCATTTTCTGTTACTACAAGTTCATCTCTTTTCATTTATTAGTTCTGAAATGTTATTATTTTTCGGTTTTGCTTCGTAATGTTTACGTTGAGATTTTTTGTGATTTACAAATGAAAATTTGTTTTTGTATTCCTGCTGTCGTTTATATTTTTGTTTAGAAAACAATACGTGGTTTAATAAATCGGTTTTCTGCTTAATCAACACAAGAAAATATAACAAAACATTATTTCAGCAAGAGGAGATACCTATGGGGGAAAGTATAATGGTGAAAAAGAAAAAAAACTAAATGTAATTCAAAATGACAGTTGAATTGAGAACATCCGGGATCTGAAGGTGAGGAATGTGACCTGTGACTCTGAGAATCAATTGAAATTCAATCAGTGTCTTGCAAACATCATTCTATCTGATACGATATTTTCATTTCAATTAACAGAACAAACTTTCACCAACCCTTCATTACAGATATTGTTTATAATGTTCAGAAGAATCATAAAAATTCAATGAGTTTTTCGAACAATTGAAATCACTCTTATCATTTCCGCTGTTTGTACTATATTTCGACCGATCCATTCAACAGCCTCCTTCAGGCACACTCTCCATATCTTAAGAGGAAGATCCTTTTTCAGTAGTATCAAAAAAAGCGGCAAACGGATTACGTACGAGTCTACACTCCTACGAAAATTAGGATTGAGTCCATCAGACTGTCAAGTTAATATTGTCTGAACCAGGTTTGGGGAACCTGAAGCCTTGAGGGCATATGCAGCCCCCTAGACCATCACGCCCGGCCTCCTATTGATATGTTAATGCTTTCTCACCAAATACCATCTAAAAAAGTCATTAAAAAGTTAAAGTTTCAAAATATTTCAAGTAGCTTATTCTAATCAAATTAAGACACGGGTTATGTGACCTGTGACTCTGAGATTCAATTGAACTTAAGATAAAATATTCAATTGAGCCAATCACCGTCGTGCAAGCATCACTCGATCTGATTGGATATTTCTATTTTAATTGACTGAACGAATTTTCACCAACCGTTCATCACAGATAGTTTATTTACAATTCACTTATTTCTTTTATAAGTTCGCCGTTCGTAGCATCAAATGAGCGAGGGTGTGAAACTTTACAATTTACAATCGGGACTACCGACTACCTTCGCTACATTCTACCCAAAAGGCTTTTATCGTCGGTTGGGTTACCAACCAAATGATTAGATCTTTCGATTTTTGCAATAAAGAAGTACTTAATATCTCTTGAACGCGACTTCTTTAGAGGACAATAAATTTTTATGTGGTCTTTTAAACACGTAGAGGCTCTCTTCCCCTGATCTGGACAGACTAATATGATCTCTTAGGAAATATTCTTTAGGGTTAAAAATGTCGACTCATACACGGGTTTATGCGTTCAAAATCATTACTTGATACTACTGAACCCCCCCCCCCCCTTAACATACGTAGGCCATAGAATGGATCCGTCGAAACGTTGTAGGAACAACGAAATTAACAAGAAGAATGGTTTCGATTATTCAAAAAGCTCTTGGAATTTAGTTTATGCACAGGTTTTCCTGAAAAAAATCCCCACAGACGAATATCAACATAGATACTCCAGTGGCGTATCGTGCTTTGTATCTAGGATATGCTAGGTGCTACGGATGCACAAAAAAGTAAAAATAATCAAGTGTCTGTAGAAAGCGATGGGCAGTTGGGGCCTTTTTGCTACAATATAAAGAAAGTGGTCCCGTTTGCAGAAATAGGTCAATAAATGGAAAACAGAATTTGGATTAAACACTATTATCAGCGGATAATTGTGTCCAAGCGAAATTTTATCTCTCCTTCTTCAATTCACTTATTTCTTTTATAAGTTCGCCGTTTGTAACATCAAATGAGCGAGGGTGTGAAACTTCACGATTTACGATCGGGACTGCCTTCCCTACATTGCACCCAAAAGGCTTTTTACAATCAGTTACTTTTTAAAGACACTAAACTATTTTGCATTTCTGCGGTTCCGTATCTCACAGCTCACCCAAGATATAGAGCACCATTCACTACTGAGCTACTCTTTTATTCGTGGACAATTTTTTCACTAAATCAGATGTATGTTTTCAATGGTCAATCGATCAACTTTTGGCAGTTATTAATAAATTCTCCTGACTAGTAATTTCAACCGTATAAATTTATCCATGCAAGTTATTCAATAGCTAATCAACACCGGTTCAAGATACCGTTAATACGAGTAGTCGCCCAGGGTACTGCATGCTAGAGGGCGCCTTTCATGTATTTGGGACACTAGGAATTTCCAAATGAATAAAGGGAAATCGAATAAATCAAACAGAATAACAAGTCAAAATAAGAGAATTCCCTGATGTGAATTCAGATTTTTCAGAAACATCTGGCTGTTGAATATTTACTCTTAAGTGGAAACTAAGAGAGACAATTGGCAAAGAAAATCTCATTTTATTCGTATATATATTTTTTCTCAATGTAAAACATAGATAGATAAGATAATACTATACTTCAAATGGCGTCGAAGTTCAGCTTGCTCGGGGCACTGGAAATCCTAGGCCCGGTCCGGTAACTATTACAGAGAGCCATTTTATGCCCCGAAAAAAATTAAACAAAACAAAACTGATTACTATACAAAATGTTATTCATCTTCGAGTCCTTGTTGAAACAAATCGGAGAAACACATATCGCCCTATTTTTTTTGTTATGGGCCTTTTTTTAATGGCAAAGCGCGTATAAATACATCAATCAGTGAACATACAATTTGATTGGACAATTTCAAATAAGTGTGTTGTTACTAGTTCGCGTGGCTGGCGTCCATGTATAGTGAGATATTTCTTTACGAAAGTTCCTTAGAACAAAAATGTTTGGATATTTTGGGATCTTCAGCTTTTCATTGGAGACGTTTCTTTAAAAAACACGAGAAGGTGCTATTACAACGGTCTACCTTGGATATTTACACAGCAGGGTGATGAAAAAACGAATACAAATTTGTACGATAGAATTTAATAATTATCAGCGTATAAACGAAACATATAAACATGTTGAATAATAGCATAACAATAATAATGACATACACTTCGTATAACATTCTTTATTATGTACATTTAAATCCTTTAACTATGTACACTTCGTATAATATTTAACAAGAACCATAAGTTCAACGATACGTCCACCATCCGTTTTATTTGTAGTAGTAGCAAGAGGATTTGGAGGAGGGGAGCAATCAGTCTTTCTTTGAGTGAAGCGATATTCATTTTTGTGAAGTGCTGCGATATGGAAATATTCTACGTGTATTATTTCCAATAAAAATCCTTAATAGCCATTTTAGGTGTTTTTTGGTCATGTCTGGTGTTTCTTGGGCATTTTTGGCTTTTCTGTCATATATCATTTGCAGCTGGTAAAAAATCAAAATGGTGCTTTTTTTAATGATATCACACCTTTCAATGACGTCACACCTTTTAATGGCACAGCACCTCCTAATGACATAGCACCTCTCCTTTCCTCCATTTTCTACTATTTAACATAACTGGGACCGATAGACGTACCGGTCGACCGACCGACCGACCGACCAACCGAAAAGCGTCTAATAGAGATGCATCTCTAAAATACCACAAATAAATCCTCTGTATCGTTTTCAGCAATTGGCTGGAATATAAAAGTCATGTGTCACTTGATAGAGCTCTGCACTTTTTTCAAGTTTCAACAAAAAAGTATGTTATCTTTTATCGTGCTTAGTTGGAATATCTAAGTCACGTGTCCCATGCTGGTGATCTACGTTCCAGGATCGGGTTATCAAGTCAGGTGGGGTCTTAGTAGACCACACCCCACAGTACCGTGATCAACAGATACTGCAGTGGAGTAGACTACACATTATAGTTGTACCAACACAAATGTATATTTACAGCCCCGTCCAATTCAAACGCAGACGGAATAGTTCAATCGTGTTCATCAAGTAAGGTGGTGTCTTATAAGACCTCACAATACAGTATTGTAGACTCCCGTAGGACAGGACACACGCTTAAGTCGTTTCCAAGCAAAAGAAAAAAAATATATGTACAGTTTTGCCCCATTCAAACGCGGACATTATTAAGATGAATAGATGTGCGCACGTCGCTCTGTCAATCATAAACTGCTGTGTTATTTCATTGGACAGTTTTGATTACAGAAATACTCCACCAACTTCATGTAATATTACATTGGATATTGACGAATACAAGAATGTCAGATACCGGAACTTCAATTTACATCAGTTTTTCTCGGTCCTCTGTTTTTTTTGTCTGTTTTCAGAAAACACACTTTTGATTAAGCAAACAAATACATTCATATATAGGGTTTTGTATGCAAGACCTGTCCACACTATTACATCATCCAGTTTTACAGAAGTAGACATGATATATATATATATATATATATATATATATATATATATATATATATATATATATATATATATATATATCATGCACATATATATAACCAACTAGTAACCTCCATATTGAGCAGTTATACCATGTTTAGATCCAGATCGATGGTCAAGAGGGACTGGACTCCTCCTTGCTTGAGCAAAACATAATTTAGTAATGATCTTTGAAACTATTTAGGCATCAATATATATATATATATATATATATATATATATATATATATATATATATATATATATATATATATATATATATATATATATAAGCATGTGTATATGTATTAAATAGATTTTAAATTCAAAATAGTGCTAAATACCATCGATAGAGAGGTTAAAACACGAATAAGAATTTCAAATGTTCATTGGAAATCTTTTTTGAGTGAAGCATAACGTGCAATCTGTAATGAACCACTGAAAATATCGTTACTCATGTTATATATATACATATATATATATATATATATATATATATATTTATATATATATATATATATAAATATATATATATATATGTATATATGTATGTATATATATATATAAAAGAAAATTTCGACGTATACATATATGTATGTGTGCGTGTCTATAATATGTGAGCCTACGAGCTTCCCAATTTGAAAAAGTTATCCCCCTTTATAAATTTAGAACAAAGCCAGTCAGCTATATCGTTGTCATTCTCATACGTTTTTCTTAAACATAAATTATGATACAATGTCTGTTCATTTAAGAATTGATGTCACTCGTTAACAGTTAATTTTACCAGTATACGGATAAACTAACAGCCAATGAGCAAGTTAGTCATTTCTATTTCCAAGATGTTGATTATAAGGGTATCATTCAATTTGAATCTGTTGATGCTCACCAGAATAGAGATTATATGTTCCCCCAGTAATGGTGTGTATATAAAAATGAATCGTTTATAGCGGGTCGGCAGCCTTTTTTTCCTCGGTGGGCCAGATCGCTTACTAATGAGTGGTTGGTAGGGCGGAGAACTGCCACAAGATATGAGAAATATCAATCTAAATACATCTAGTTATATTTTGCTTCAAATGAATGAATGACCCATATTAAAAAACCATTTGTACTTTTACCAGGATGACAATAAGTGATCGAAGAACTCAATTTAGCAAACAATTATTTTAATCAAGTCTCTTTCCGAATCTATGAAAAAGAAACCAAAATAATCTTTAAAATCAAGAACAAGCATAGCATAAATATTTACTCGCAGGCCGGTCAAAATCTCTTCGCTGGTCGGATCTAGCTCACGGTTGCTCACCCCTGGTCTGTAATCTTGAGAGGAGTCATTAACATTTGTTTGCACAATCGAATTCTGCTTTGATTTTGGTATCCTAACGTTTCAGATGATCCATTCTTCAGTCTCCATCGGGTGTATACTTCAAGAAAAAAAAATCCCTTCTCAGCTGAATCCACAAGTTAGGCTGGTACGTACACCAACACTACGTAGTTGACTGTTTTCAGCTCAACAGACATTGAGTAACTCTTCTGTGTATATGAATCAATTCGTATTAGTGCTTTGGAGTTATGATCACGTGGATATGCCTGATGCTAACAAAAAACGGATTGTTGTAATTTGTACATTAACCCATTCATGCCTTAGGTCAGATTGTTTTTTAACCGATATTGATATAATCTGGTATGTGCATTTAACGTGCTGTCCTTAACATGAGTAAGGTGGGTTTTTCACACAAATCGAAGATTTTAATTTTGTAATAACTTTTGTAGAACTCAACCAATGATAATAGAATGTTTGTCATTTTGTACAGACCTTTATTGTGAATAACTTTTCTGGTAATACCAACCCACAAAAGTTGCTCTGAAAACCGCATGATACAATTTTTTTTAGGGAAGGCTTACTTTAAATTCGATATAATGCAATGCACGCCTGAACCGTACAAGTGAATTACACCAAAATTTCCATATACTTTTAATTTGACCCTGTAAATGTTTTTTTATTTTCTAAACAAAAACAGTATACTCCAATTTAAAGCAAGAGTTTTAATGTTGGAAATGAGAAAGATTTAGAAAGTCAGACACTGAAGATTTGTATTAAAAAAAAAAATTCATTTTCCACGGCGCTCGTTGTGACTTAATTTTGTAATCGAGAGGTTGGTAGTTCGAACAAACCCGGAAACTACTTTTAGAAATTCGTATTTTCAAGCAATAGTTGTTGTAGTTGAGAACGTCGAGGGTACAAATTAATATTAAAGAAAACAGGACCAGCAATATGTTTTTTGTTCTGTATTTTCAAAGTTCTTTTTTTTACAAATAAATTAACACACTGTGTGAGTATGCAATTTTCTTACAGGTGTAAAAAGAATATTAACATAATAATGAAAATTTATTTGGAAAAAAAACCAAACTGAAATCATATTTCTAATCATTTTGAGAATGTTCATATGTAATTTGATCTACTTTCTTTTACAAGTACATTTTCTATGGCAATTTCATGGGTAGGACTAAATATAGGTCTATATATATGTACGGGTAATGACCACAATTGTATTTGCCAAGGAAAAAAAAAATATGCACCTGACGAGGGCTGAAGAATGGATCGACAGAAAAATTGTGCAGTGTTGACAGCATCAAAGATCGGAAAAAGTGATCAGATTGTTCAAACAAAAGTTGCAATGAAGATGAATGTAGAGACAACGATATATATGCCGGGAACTGAACATTCACTTTTCGCTGGGAGACCATCACGAAATATCTGAATCAGATCTGGATACACGATCAAGGGAAAATCATTTCATATCAAAATATCTACTTCTGTATTTCCTGTTTATTTACATCAAAATACTTATCTTGTGAAGTTAGGTATGGATTTTGAAAATGTATGATAGCATTAGATTAATTTGTCCACATCCAGACGTATAAACTCGAGGTTATACAACAGTGGTTCTCAAACTGTGTTTTGTGTGCCGCAGCTATCTCTCTAGTGTGCTGTCTAAATACACAAACATATATTTGTATTATGTTTGTTCCGCTTCCGCCACAGAGTCGCTTTATCACAACATTTTGTGAGAAAAAGTAAAAGAGGTAATGAGGTAATGTAAAGTTTTTGTTCATTGATTACTGAAATGTTATCGTCTGATTCATTTCATTTTCACAGTTGGTGAGACAGAGAAAGTCTATATTTCCCAGTGTGTCGTTATACAATAAAGTATGAAATCCACTGGTGTACGTTAGTAATAGAAGCTCCAGTTATTTTGCTTAGTTTTAATAGAATGAGAGCGGCATGGTTATCTTGTTCATTGACTACAGAAATGTTTTCGTCTAATTCACTTCAATTTACAATACATCAACGTACATTGCACCCCTTCATTACTTCTCTAGGGTGTACTACTACGTGGAAGTAGGATGCTAATCAAACAGTGAAAAAGGTATTTATATTTCAATGGACAGATGGACAGAAAGATTAGTGTGTCGCATGAGTCAAATGCAGTATATTCCGCTTAATAGGGCCATATGTTATTAGGATCACCCGTACAATAGAACCATTGTTTTAAGAACCAATTCAAGCGGATGTAATCGTTGCTAGATTGCTTCGTTTATTATGACCAATCCGCCGTTCATTTGGACCAGCAGTCACACCAAATTAACATTTTTCTGGAATCTGATAAAATTGCTAATTAGTTTTCAAAATAAGTATGTTTCAAATACTTTTAGCTCATGACTCGTGTTAAATGTGAAATTAAAAAAAAAAATGAAAAGTAGCTGTAAAAGGGACTTAAGTTGTTGTGATTTCCATGCAAGGTGTTTCCCTTGAACTGGATTAATTGAGGGTTTATCGGGTAGTTAATCGGTAAATTAGACCAGCCGGTTAATGGGTCCTCGATCGTTAGTCCCGATATGTTCCTAATAAACAAAATTCATTATATATTTCTAATTGTGCGTCATGCAATAAAGTTTGAGAATCACTGGTTAATAAACTAATGTTCTTTGTCAAGTTGAGTATTCTGATAGAAACAAAATTCCCATGAGGATTATCCCCCTTGATATATTAAACCCAGTGGCAAATTAACCTTTAGACTGAGTAGGCTTAAGCTTAAGATCCTGGATGAGAGCAGGGCAAAAAAGAAATGTGTTTCAGTTTATACGTGAGTTTTAGGATGATATTTCAGAATCTTTGTATACATACATACATACATACATACATATATATATATATATATATATATATATATATATATATATATATATATATATATATATATATATATATGTTGTACATTCAGTACAATATACATACTGCAACGATATAGGCTTTTTAACGTGACTTAACATGATTTTTTCTATTCAACGAAAGGAAGTGCATGGAGTCGGGCACAAGCTCCGGGGAAGCCTCACTAAAGCAAAACCTAGGGGCAGATAATCCGTCAGAGATTAAACCCAGTTTTTCTGTTGAACCCCTTGCTGATTCAATGATTATTCAATCAGCTTAGATTAGTGCTGTCCCGTCCATTGGGCGGACCTAGGCAGTCATGTGGCGTGCAAAGGTCCAAGGGGCGCAATCCAAACTGAAAAAAAAAGTCTTAGAATACAACCGGGATAGCAAATTTTAAGTCTTGCTAAGAGCGCATGAAACCCTTGCTCAAATTCCAAGTCGTGCGCAGGGTTTATAAAACTCTTGCACAAATTCTCAAGCCTTGCCTAGGGCGTATAAAACCTCTGCACCGGTCATGGTTCAGACCATCGATGCCGAAGTTGATTTTCCGATTTCGTCAGACCGGAACGAATATCGGAAACAGGCCTTGAGCGAAGACCGCACCAGTTCAACGAAACTGTTCCGGAAGTGCTGACTCATGGTGCAATAAAACAGGAAGTTGATGGCGTTGTTGACTAATGCGATAATATCCATGACGTCACCGAGCAGACTGTAGACGTTTAGGAAGAATCCATCCACAATACCACTCACAACAATGAGGATTCCTTGAGGCAGTTCCGTAATCAGAAACAACACAATAATGGCCAAAAGCATGCGTGTAGTTCGAGAGTGTTGCCGTACCTGTGGAGAAATTAAAATCAGACATTAGTTAAGTTATTAATTAACAGCCATGCTCATTAGTTTAACACAGCCTAAAAAAGAAGAGTTAAAACCGATGATGGAAATGGGTTTTAGGGACTAGACACATCGGCTCCTCGGCTTGCAACCGTCGGTACATAAAACCGAAGTACGTGGATATAGAAAATCATATAAATATAAAATTACGTTCCCAAATCGAAAAAGTATGAGTGATTACTGAAAAAAATTCTTTGTCGTATTTGCGAAAAAGTTGTATAAGTGCAAAAGCGTAACAAAATTACGCTTATGCATTGAAAAAAAATTACATACTATGTAAATACCATAGATGTTACTCTTTGTTGTACGTATGTATACGATCATATAAAATATCCTATAAAAATGTACATATGAATTGTCACATTTTCTCTTTTATTCCCTAACAATCTTTTATGATGAGATTGAAACCCCCCCCCAAAATCGTATTTTAAAAATCAGATAGGTAATGAATAATATTAAGATGATAAAAGAAATTGTCCAATTTACGACCATTTCAAGATACGACCTGCTTATCGGAATAGAATTCGGTTAAAATGTCAGGAGGCAGGTGTATATGGTGAAGCTGTATCTGAGATTTAAGCTCGGGAATCACGGACGGGGCCCATTAGAGATGAGCTTAGTGAATCTGTGCAGCTGATGGTTCCACGGTATTATGAGCCCCGTGGGTAATTCGAAAACTATATAGCCGATTTCTGGACTGTTTTGAGACATAGCCCCCCCCCCAAAAAAAAACAATCTGGAAATTCTGAAATAGGTATATGCAGTATCCCTGCATATCCTACACCGTTTACACCACTGCTGAAATCAAATGCTTTCTTAGAGTTTTGTATACAATTCAGATTTCATTTTCCAAACACAGAATTATCTAACCAGTTCATAGGCATATATGCAAAGGTATTCTCTGCTTGTTTGCGCATTGATCTCATTGGTTGATTCATCTTGCTATTCCGACATAACAATGAAGATTACGTATTAAAAACTCTAAAGATTTTATGCCCGATCTCCCTTTAAATCAGCTTGGGTTGAGTTGAAACTTAAAAAAAAAAAAACTTAAACTCAAACACTTGAATTATCAAAGATTAAGAAATAATTATCCAATTAAATAGCGTTGGGGTCATTAATATCTATCCATACAAAAATAACCCCGTCATTTTCTTCGGGTATATGCCAGTTTACCAAGAAAAATATTGCACTGAATTTTTACTTATACCAGCTCGACCAGTAGAAATTCCATGGATGTTAACAATTAAGATATCATTTATTCCCATATATATATTTATGCAATCAAAGTATATAAATCTATCGAGATAATTCATTACCCATAGTATGCGTCTATATCAACTATAGTAACACGCAAAAGCAGATGAAACTAATATATTACCTCAAGTATGTCTATATTCGTGTGGTATACTACTACTAAAACTTAATTTTTAGGCTTCAGACTTGTAGGGAAGGAATAATGAACAAATGACAGTCATTGTGAAGGTTGAATCACTTTGCTCCTATTCAAGCATAAGCACCCTCTTCTATTATTACTTTTGCTGTTTACATTACAGGCATGGGTCAGGGTGGAAGGAGAAAGGATGAAAGATATGAGAGAGATAAATGATAATTACAATGCATAACGGTCGTACATATGAACAAGCAGGATTATAGTACAATTGGAAACTATCATAAAAGCCGGGAAAATATTAGAACAAAACGATGAATCGTTTAATCAGGATCTAAATTCAAATATCCAAGTATTATTTTATTGATTTTTCAATATTCAAAACGGATTTCAATTTGTGTTGCACTTTTCCGATTGACGTGAAAACTGTTCTCATTCAAATTAACGACATTACATAAAAAGTATCATATTTTAAATCTAATGACACACACAAACACACACAAATGAAACATCTCCTATTTGTGACAAGTAGCTGATAAGAGTGTTTCTGTGACACAAATGCATTAAAATTATTAACTATTGATAGAAATTTAAACACACGTGATGAAATAAAATGAAAACTACGAACCCTTTGTTCGACCGACGAACTGCGTAGGATTTTTGTACGCTCTTTGGTCTCTTGCAGTGTATGAAGAAGTAGTCCACCAAATATAGTGATTAAAACGCAGGGCAGAAGCTTTCCTATGATAGCATAAGACCAGAAATTAACAAGAGCTAAAGTTGTGGGTCGCGAATTTGAATTGCCAATGCCGAGATCTCCTAAGCCGTAGATGGTTTCGTTGTATTTCGTTGTTGTATTGTCGGGTGGTCGCACAACCACGCGATTGGTCAGATAATTCGGGACGGTTAAGATCGAGGAAAGAGCATAGATTAGACATACAATAAGGGTGGTGTTCTGGGTATTAGGTATCCGTTCGCCGCGCCCTTTGGACAATATGAACGCGTACCTGAAGATGGCTAGAAAAACGGCCAGCCAAATAGATATAGTGTGCGTGGTCGTAGTAATGTTGATGTGAAAGACAAGAAATGTAACCCAACCGTAAGTGTATCTTTCGGGGGTGACCCCAAGATCGTGCTCGATATAAAAATGTATGGCAAATGGTACGTATGACGTCATAGTCAAAATGTCTGATATGGCTATGCCGGTCAAGATACAGTTGATCGAAGTGCGCATGCTCTTCTCGGTCAAAATGATGATGTTGACGATGTTGGTAAGAATTCCAAACGTGCAGACGACCAGACTCAGATAACCATGGATGTGCCAGTATTGAGTGGCAAAGTGCAACAGGAGTTCTGGCGCTGCGATTTCGTCGTCTTCAGTCGACATTCTAACGCCGGGAGGGATTGATTTTCAATTATTGACAAAGATCGAACTGAAAAAGACAAAAAATAGAAATGAATGGTAATAATATAACACATGTTATAACAGGTAGATATACAACACATATACAACATTATATATATATATATGTATATATATATATATAAATATATATATATATATATATATATAATATATATATATATATATATATATATATATATATATATATATATATATATATATATATATATATATATATATAACGTATTTAGTGGTATCCTTTCTTTTAAACAAAACTCGAACTGAGAAGAAGAAAAAAAGAATGGCAAATATATAACACAGATGTTAAAACAGGTAGACATACATATATATATATATGTGAGGTGGAGAAGAAGATCTCTGTAGTCCACTGCTGGTAGTCAAGCAGGGAAAAAAGGGTTCCAGCCTGGAAATTAAGAGAAAGTACTGTCTTATTCAGTAGTCTCTAGTTCTCAGTTTGCGTCTGGCTACTATTATTACTGCAAGTTGTACTCCTTTTCCTTTCTGCTTCGGAGATGAAAATATCAGGATTTCAGCCGGCGGCAGCTTTCAGATCTCGCTAAAATACAAACATTAGATTCTTTTATGGGTAACCCCCCAATTCTAGGGTTGGGTCAGATGGATCTGGGGAGAGATTTAAATTTCCGGACTCCTCTAACTTAAAGAGTACTGTGTACAGCTGGTTTTCGACTTTTTGTTCATCAAAGGAAATTTTCATTTCACGCCATTGTCTCGAAATCAATATGACAGCACGTCGCTAGAATTCAGATAAGGACATTCCTTCAAACACCAAGCCCGTGTTCTGTCTTAGGTCGGCAAGTGTAATTTTCAATGATTTCAGTGCAGAATATCTTTACCATTTCGGCTTTTTAACCTTTCTTAACCTTTCTCGGCTAATATTTCTGATAGCGAATTTTATTTTCCGTTTCTCTAAACTCGATATAAAAGCATATTAAAACTGTCGTGTAACCAACAATTCAAGAATATTTGATTTATTACGCAACATTTAATATAATGCTTTTGTACTTGTAAAATCTAGCGTATCCATAATATCACAATTATTCTAACGAATAAATACTGAACAAAAAAAATCCCCCAAATAATAACAAATGATTAGCTAGTGCAAAATTTCGATACAATCCATTCACAACAATACACCTGTTGTTTAATTATATTTAAGCGTAATTATGTATATTTGCCGGAGAAAGTAAACGAGTACATTTACCTGGGGCAACAAATCGCCATTTAAGTGTTATTTTCTTGTTATATATATATATATATATATATATATATATATATATATATATATATATATATATATATATATATATATATATATCCAACGAGAAAAGAATATTTCACTCAGTAACATAATTTCAAGTTCTTTATAAAACAAAACAACATCAACAACAGAAAAAAAAGCAAGAAAATTACATTAATCACATTAAGAGATATTGAGAAGTAAGTGACTAAAGTGCCTCAAACATTTTTGAGTTTGGGGCTGTAGAGCTTTCTAGAATATATATATATATATATATATGTATATATATATATATATATGAACACAGAATATCAAAATGCTAATTGAACACAAATATTTTTTGTGTCACTTCAGTCATTTATTTCCCAATATCTCTTAATGTAATTTACGTAATTTCCTAGAATGCTTTTATCTGCTTTACATATATTTTATCATTATGGTACTATATGCAACCTTTCCCTTGTTAGGGTCATCAGTTGTTTACCATGTGACCGTTTAGGGGGTTTAAAAAAAACAAAACAACTTATATTAATATGGCATCCCAACAGTGTTGATCAAATCCACCTCCATTTTAACTATGATTTTAATATATAGCTTACGTCACACACATAGTTTGCTATTTCATATTGGCTATTATCATAATGTATTTTATATGGATGTAATTTCATACTACGCATCATTTATTTTTTTGAAACAGGGCTAGCTTACACATACAAGCATACACACTTATATATACATATATAATACAAATCCAGAATACAATATGATATGATATAATATCCGATGTGTGATTGGTTTATTCGATAAAGTGATCGATACACTCAACATCAAGTTGATTTAGAGTAGAGTTTGAAATATAATGAAGTGAGGATTCGCTATGCAAACATGATTATGTTTCTACCCTGTTTTAAGGATTCTTCTGGCGAATGATTTCGTTTATCTTATATCCCTATTTAGGGCATTTTTTAGGGGAGCATGTTTCTATTTTCCTTGGTTGTCTTCTTTTTTTTCTCTTTTTCCATATATACATATAATCTGTTTTGTAGATGGCCATTGTTTGTTATATTTTACTGTTTTATTTAGTGGAGATGCTTGTTGGTAGTTACAAATCATAAATTGAGAGGGTATGGTGTAAACATTTTCATTATCAGCATGTAGTTAATCAATCAGGCTTTGTGGTATTTTTCCTCTCTGAGAGTGTTTCATACTCACTTAAATGTGTTTCCCAATGCTTGAGTTCTCTTTTATATGGCCTTGGTTGTTAATTTGATGATTCTTGGTTTGGTCTGTTTCCATAAGTGTATGATATTTATGGTGAATTGGGTTGTAGCTAGATGTATACAATACTATATTGTTCATTGTAATAATGCAGCAAATATCTACAGTGGTGAATTTTTAGTATATCTGTGTGTGTATCATTGAGTTATGTTTGTTGAAAGAAACTTTGAGCGATGTCAACGTTTCAACACTACTTCATTTTTCTGTTTAATTATTTCGTTTTGTTATCTTTTTTGTTCTATAGTCAAATGTTGAAATCTAATTTTTTTCATTTAAGCATCGGTAACATGGAGTTTCAATATTCTGGCATATGTTTGCATATTTTAACATTTTCTATTTTACTGTAGGTTTACCTAGCAATCAAATAATGTCCCACAATATGTTGACAGTGATGTACTGTTTTTATATTTCCCGTTGGTAAATGATGAAATATGGTTGGATAATATTATTTGAAGTTTTTTTTAAGAATATTGTCATATAACATTCCACTTCTAAGAGGTTTATTGGGTTGATACATCGGCTTTGTGTACAATATTCGATTTGAGACATTTGTTTCGCAAAGGGTATCTGTTTTCCTTCGTACGATTGTAACCTAATTTATTTATGCTTCCTCCGTTAGCATTATCTCTAACAATATAATATATGTAAAACAGAGAAAAACGAAAATTACATTAACAGATATTGGGAAATAAGTGAGTGAAATGACACCAAAAAATTTGAAAGGCTTCTCAATGTTCAGCGTTTAAAGCAACAAAGCTTTCTACACTATGTACACATGGGTTAATAGTGCAACAAAACAGCTGTCTATAAATGACACAATTATTAATTATAATTAACGCCCTCTTCTTTAGGGTTGAGCACTCTTATGTAAGGCACTCATCTGCTATAAATAACTATGCAATGCTCTTCCAACTCTGGAATGGAGCACTCTGGTAAATGGGGAATTATACTCAAGTAGATATATCACTTATTTCGGTCCTGTTGACTGTCCAGTTCAGCGTAGGACAGAGGTAGAGCATCTTGGTATGGAGGGATGGTTTCGACCCTATTTAGCCGTAATGGAAGGGATATCGAGCCAATAGCCACACTGAGGAGTCGTAATACAACGAAACAGCAGTCTGTGGATAACACAATTATTAATTATACACACACACACACACACACACATATATATATATATATATATATAAATTTATACACATACAATTATGAATTACGTTACACTATATTCTGGCAGTAGCCACATTTTGTTTAATTGTTATAGTTACGTTGTCTAAGCAAGATGATACATTCAGCAAGTAATAACAGGAGATGTAATGCAATTTATGACCATTTCTGTCGGATCATAAATCCATTTTTCAATAATATATATACATACATATCCGTGTATATATATATATACATATATATATATATATATATATATATATATATATATATATATATATATATATATGTAGTTCATAATCTCTCTCTCTCTCTCTCTATATATATATATATATATATATATAGTTCATAATCTCTCTCTCTCTCTCTCTCTCTCTCTCTATATATATATATATATATATATATATATATATATATATATATATATATAATCAGCTCACTCAATTCTCCTTCCTCGAAAGACGAAATCGTATTTACACACCAAAGCACAGGCAAGTAAATATGAAAGAAGATATCGTATCTCACGGAATATCAAATTCTCGATCAATGCATGGGGAATATGACGTTATTTGTTAGAAACCGTCAACCGGAGCTGTCACCCAAACTGTCAACATCGGTTTCTTCAGTTTTGAATTGGCCTGTCAGTCTTGCTGGCTGGCAATGTATTATTAATACAGGTTGCCCCAATGGAGCTGGCATGCTGCGAACTTCAACACTTACTCCTTATTATATCTAAAGAATTAAAAAAAAAGAAATCCCTCTCTATGTCGTTTTTTTGTGAGAAGTTCAATTTACAATGTAAATTTAAACTGAATTCGTCCCCTACTTGTGTCCAGCAGTATTCACGTTTGTTGTTCTTTGAAAATTCAGACTTTTTTATTTTTGTTATCACTGTTTAGCAAAAGTCGAGAGGAGTAATTGATCATCCCTTTTTTCCCCCCAATTTTCCAATTAATCGATTTGATGCTGCCAAGAGATGTTGGTCGGACGACGGTGGCTAACTAGACCTGTGTTGTGTTATTTGCTGACCCCTCAGATATACTTGGACAAACACCGGTATTCATTCCACGTGTCTATTTAATCGGGACTTGTCATTTTCCCCTATTTTGCTGATATAATGTCATCTGACAATGTAAGATAATCATGTGACGTTATCGCTGGAATCCACTTGCGGCTTCTTTGTTGGACAGCAACGAGGACATAGCCTGTAGCGAAACAACGAACTGAAACCATAACAAAAATGAACCATAAGTTAAATGATGCGTTCACAATATTTGCGTCCTTACCTGTGATTTTTTAAAAAAATATTTCGGATGGATTTTAGATGAAGAAGTAGTGACATTATTAATTGTGTTAGTGATAGCAGGAGGAAAAGGAAGATGACAATGGTTCACCAGAAAATTTGGTTATCGAAAAAAATATTAAGTTTAAAGCAAGTGAACAATTCGAATCAATAATTTGTTCTGGAGTTTTAATGTATGGTTATTTTATTTGATAAGTAGGCTTTAAATATATCTATATCTATATCTATCCATCTATCTGTCTGTCTATCTATATATTTTTGCTGCGAAGTTAGCTGGAATTTGAAAGGTTCAACTGATTTGGCCATTTTTACTGACAGTTTTAGCTTATGATAACAAACAATACTTAGGAACATTGTATCAAACAAACGCTTGACACGTCATCTATTGAGTCGAATAGATTTTCTTTCAATGATGTCATACCTTTCCATGAAACACCTTTTGTGACATAATAGCAACTGGTAAGTAAAAAAGAAAACCCACTCCTTCCACTTTCTGTTGTTCAACGTTACTGGGACCAACCATCTGGCCGGAAAGCGTCAAATAGAGATGTGTGGGCATATAATAAATGAATAATAGAAAGCAGGTCTACTTGCTCACTCGATACGAAGCGTCACGAGACCAACATCTTTTGGCAACATGCCATGCTGGATTATATAAAGTATTGGAAAAAGGGTGATCAATAAATACATAATTTCTCACACCTTTTGTTGGGCTGTGATTACTTTTAGCAATTAGACCAATTTAGCGTAAGGCCCCATTGCAAATTGACCTCCATACTAAACCTTCTTTTTAGGATGAGGGTGGAGTGACAAAGGACAAATCTTTTTTTTTTCTAGATATAAGGAATAATGCTTTAAATTTTCAGCATTCTAGCTCTGTTGATGCAGTTTGTGCAAGCAATACTTGCATGCATACATAGATTGTCAGTCAGCAAGCCAAACCAATTCAAAAACTGAAGAGACCTATGTTGACAGTTTTTGTTGACACTTTCTTAGATCTATCCATATAATGAACTGCATGATTTTTCCGTTTCTCTGTCTGTTACTATCGAACAGTGATATTCAAACTGTGTTTTCTGCGGAACTCCAGGGGTCCACACGATCTTTCAATGGCTTCCGTGGAACAAAGGAACGCACTTAACCATCTTTTATTACATAAACTATTCCTTCACAGCTTTCACGTGTCTTTGTTTTGAAAGGAGAAAAAATCACATTAGTCTTTTTAATTAAAATCATCTCAGTTATTTACGTGACATGAACGCTGTTCAGTCAAAAGTCGTTCATATGTTTATTTCTCTCAGTAAGCCTAGTTCTTTACCATTCGTGTAGGTATTTTCTTTTTTGGTGAATACACGTTTGGATAGCTCCATAAACAAGTCTGAAATCCAAGAGTCACATACACATGTAAATATATACACTTAGAAAGGAAAGTTTTGGGAAGGCATCCATTAGATGAAATAATTGTCAATAGCAGTCAAAGTTTTAAGGCCATGTTGCAAGAATGGCAGACAACCGATGGACATCGTGACTCACGACATCGATCCTCCGTGAACACATGCACAACTGAGGCCGGCAGAATATTTTATGGAAGGACGAGCTGGGAAAATTCAGAAAGTACTGTCTTCGTGACGCCCATGACAGAGAAGTCTGGCACATCCTGGGTATAGTCTATGTCCATCGACGGTCGTTAAGAGAGTGACGATGATGATGATGATGATGATGATGATGATGATGATGATGATGATGGGTAATAACCTTCGGGACAACACACCTTTTCGCTACCAATGGATCAGGTTTTAGCGTAGAAGTACGACGAATCAGTTTTAGAATTCATGCCCCAAGTAAATTATTACATTTTCCATTTCTGGAGTGTACCAACTAAGATTCACGATTTTATAAGTTATCTAACCATATAATAAACTTATATGCAATATTATCTCTCTATTCTCTATTTGTTTGTTCATATCACTGCTTGTTTGTTTGCGCTCAAATGGGACAATCTCATTGGTTGATTTACCTTCCTTCAATGAAATAACAGAATTCACGCTGCAGAAACCCATAAGATACCATGTCTTATCACTTATTGAAACAGCTTGAGTTGATTTGAGTTAACACTTTGGGAAAACTTAAAATTACGATACTTGAATAATTGAAAATGATATCTAATAAAGTAGCTCTAGGCTGATTAGAGCCGACCCACATAATTATTCCATCATTTTGAATAGGTATATTTTTGTCAATATACAATAATTAATTTGACTAATGTTTCTAACTTTGTCTGTAATACATAATGAAAGAAAAGACTATTGAAACACGCTTAGCTACTACAGTGTTAAAAATCAGTACGTACATCTATTCAGACTAAGGGTGATTACTGAAATTTTTGCGATGTATATTTGATAAATAAAAGATATTTAAAAAATTCGTTGTGCAAAAGTATTTATCTATCAGAATTAAATAAGCACTTACGTATCATTATGATGAATTTCGAAGATCTGTAAGAATAGTTAGTTTAGTTCAGTCAGTAAGACACAAGCTTATCAATCGGTTGGTCGTGATTTTAAATATGGGGTGATAATCTTTACTCTCCAAATTTGGTCAGGATTATTTTTGTTTTTGTTACAGAAGAAAAAGTCAACTCAAAGTTCGGACTAGACCTTGACAATTTATTAAAAAGAAATTTTTAAAAAAAGCCTGGCTGCAGCATGGCCATACTCGACTTTTTCTATCTTTACTTAAAATGATTATTGCAACTTTTGTAATGAGTATGCTCCAAAGATTATATGTTCATAAAATATGTAAAACCTTCATTTGTCAATACTAGTCATTGTCAATTTTGTTGTTGTTTGACATCGTATAACTATGCTATCTAGTCACGAGTTTATGTGCATGTCATCGTTTTAAGTGTAAGGCTCATCGATCTTTGGCAAGGAAATCTTCCTTCGGAAGTCAACCTAGACAAAATAATACAGATTTAAACATTCACACCATATCATGTCTCAGAAAAAAAACAACAAAAAAAAAAAACAACTGTTTTTTTCTGTTTTTAAAAAAATCTCTCCCCAGAGTAGGTTTTCAGTGGGAGTTCAATTTGGAATGTCACTTGATGCTAAATTGATCCCTCATTCTGTGTCCACCTGTTTTTTTCAATTCAGATTTTTTCAGTGATCACCGTCCCAAAAAGACGAGAGAAGTGACTTATTGATCGATCATCCCGTTCCCTAATTTTTAAATTGATCACTCCATACCCGACATGCTGCCAAAAGACGTTAGTCACATGACAGTTTCTATTAGGCGACTAACCAGACCTGTTTACTACTTTGCAGCGGAAAAGCAAGAAAATATATATCTCAGTTGACGAAAAAAAAATCAAGTACTCTCCTAAATAATCGACGAATTCTCTTTCACCTTGTCACACACCCTTATACGCAATTTCATGGAAATTAATTCAGAACTTTTGGAGATATTGTGTGGAAAAACAGAACAAAACACCCAAACACATGTAAGTGAGTTTACTTCTTCTAGCTCCGTTGGCAGAGGTAGGTAAATAAATGAAACAGGTCTGGTTAGTCATCGATTAGAAACAGTTACGTCAGTCTTTTGGCAGCATGCCTGGTTGGAGGGGATCAATTAAAAATTGGATAAAAGGGATGATCAATGGATAAATCAATGCTACCACCTTTTGCTGGGCAGTGGTTCTTGAAGAAAGTCCAAATTAAGAAGACGAACAAGTGTGAATGCTTCCAGATAGAAACTTAAGAATCAATTTAGCATAAACTTACATTGAAATTTGAACCCCATATAAAAAATATTTAGGAGATTGAATTGGAAAATAAAGCAAAAAAAGTTTATGTTGACATAAAGAAGGGGAGATATTCAATTTGTTCAGCCCGCTAGCTCTATGTGATACGTTCATGATACATATATACGATCAGTATATCGGTATGGATTATGGTCAATCAGACAATATGAGAGTGAAATAACAATATCAGAAGGCTTGCTGTACAAATGATTACTTTTATTTCAACGTTTCTCCTTACTTAAATCTTCATTCTCATACATAAAAAAACATACCAAACAAGCTAGACCAACTTAAAAACTGAAGAAACGGATGTTGACAGTTTTGGTGGATGGTTTCTAATTAGAGATCAACTAATCAGTCATGTGTTTACTTTTAAACAACGCCGACATTTATTAGATAAATATTTTTACAGTCGGGAGATTTCAAGCTCAGAGTGAAAATTCGATTTGACGGTGGCCACAAACATAGACATAAAAAGAGTTTTGCCACAAAAGCCATAAAAAGCAAGTTCTTTGTGGCATCTCCTGAATACCCTAAAATTACATTCCATGGGTGAACAGGAATCGGTCAAAAATAAATAAAAAATAAACTAGAAAGCACCCAGGGAGTGCATACATCTGCCATTGCTATTTTCATCACGATGTAGGGAAGGTAACTGTGAATGAATCCACTCTAAAATTTGTTAATTTCTCCCATAGACTTTGGCCCACCCTTCCGTCAATGTTCATTGAAATATATTGAGAACTTTTAGAGATATCATGTGGACGGACTGATAGACAAATAGATGGAAAAACACATGGATATGGGTTAATACATGTACCCCCTATTCCGTTGGTAGAGGTTATGAGATTAAGATAAAATAGTCATTCAATAAAAACCGTCATGAGACCAATGGCAGCATACGATGATGGGGACGATCAATGAAAAAATATAAAAAAGGATGTTCAATGAATAAACTTCTTCTCTCATCTTTTTCGGGACTGGTAACCATTGAAAAGGTATTCAAAATATTCAAGAAACAGGCGTATACAGACGAAAGGATCGGTTTAGCATAATATTACAAAAAAAAAAACAAAACACTTTTATGAAAGCCAAAAAATATTCT
>OY735242.1:13804730-13892230 GCA_963457665.1 Thysanoteuthis rhombus
GTAAAAAATAGTGAATCAAAACTGTTGGAAAATGTTTCTTCAGTCGTGCTTCTAGATACACACACACACACACACACATATATATATATATATATATATATGTATATATTTAAAAGTTGAATGTATCGAGCATTGTAGGAAATAAATCCATCACACATCAGAAGTTGCTTTATATTATTAATATATTATATTATGCTATACTGCTTGCCTGATCTGTACCTTATGTAATATATATATATATATATATATATATATATATATATATATGCAATGCTCTTTCATTAGAATAGAGCACTCTGGTGGATGAGGAATTTCTGTGTAAATAGATATGTCGCTTAAATTCAGCCTTACTGACTGTCCAGTTCCTTAGTCCAGAGGTAGGATATCGGCCTCCGGGTCGGGAGTGAAGGTTTAAATTCTGCCTTGCTGGATGGGATAATGGAAAGTCTGAAGAGATGAAATGCATCGAAACAACTGTCTGTGGATGACACAATAATATATATATATATATATATATATATATATATATATATATATATATATATATATATATATATATATATATATATATATAATTTGAACTATAGAGTGTAAGACAGACTCAGGAGTCAAAGCGCAGTTAGGATTATTTATCTGTAAATGTTTTCATTGATGATCTTCAGTGGTGTGTGCTCCCTGCACGCTTGCGCGCGCGCGCGCGCGTGTGTGTGTGTGTACCTTTGGAGGTTATAAATTTGATGTGGAACATGAGTCCACCATCGAGAGCTTTGCTTTGTGAGCAGAAAAATGGTATTCCATCAGCTAGGGGCATTCTGTTGAGTGAGACAAAGTTCAATCTGTAAAGAAGTCAGTGATGTTAGCAGTAGTAGTAATGGTATATATATATATATATATATATATATATATATATATATATATATATAAATATGATGCATACTGACAGCAACAATTGCAAAAGTATTTTTAGAAAATAATAGGATAATAAAAAAAGAACCATAAGCTTAATAATGCAACCACCGTCCGTGGTAATGGTGATAACAGAAGGAGGAGGAAGAAAAGTGTATTCTTTCTTTGAGTCAAACGATTCTCATACTTGTAAAATATTGCCATAGGGAAAAATTCTGAGATTATTTTTTTGTCATACAAATCGTAAATGGCGATTTTTGGCTTTTTTGCCATTTTTGGCTCTTTCAATTGATAAATTCCTGCATTCTATTATGAGATCATTGCAGTTGATCTCTTCATGATGTCACACCTATAATGACATTTCATATCTTCCTTCCTTCCTATTTCTGTTATTCAACATAACTGGAACCGACCTACCAACTAATCAACCGGTCGAAAAGTGTCCTTTTGAGATGTATGGACGTCTAGAAATTATCAAAACTATGGAAAAACGAAAAAAATCAGATTTGGTGTAAGTAAGGATTCATATATTTTTGTAGGCGAATGAAGACATTGTCAAATATTTGCGGGTGTCGTGCCAAATTTAGCAAAATTTCGATGTACTCAGGTACATCAAACCTAATGATACAAAAAAAATTTGTTCTACCCATCAAATATTTATTCTGTCTAAAGTTTTGAGAAGTCATCAACCCCCAAATAGTTTTTCAGACGAATGTAACCTTTCTTGATATTTAAAAAAAAAAAATGTTTATTCGTGTATTGTGCCTATGTATGTATGTGGCGTGTATATGTATTTGTTTGTGGCGTGTATGTGTTTTTGTTTGTTGTGAATATGTTTCTTTGTTTGTTGTGAGTATGTTTGTTTGTGGTGTGTATTTTGTATTTCCAGTGAGACATCGTTCGATGAGATGCCGTGCGGCAAAGGGAGAAGTATTATTCAAAATCACTTTTCAAGAAAAGTAGAGAAGGAATCATCAAGAGACGAGGACTCTCTTCAGAACCATAAAAAATAAAAAAAAATAAAAAAAAAATAGAAGAAAGCAAGTACTATCTATAATTTTGTGAAAGCCTTGTTAACATCCAAATAGTATTCTTTCAGACTATTGAGCTCTTCCATGTTTTTTTGGGGGGGTTGTGAGCACAACATCATAAGCATTCATACCATGGAAGAAAAAAAAATCTGTTTACCACGATCACATTCAGAGAGTACATACGAAGAAGGCTGTAGAACTGATCGGTCAAAACATCGTGTTTGCAACATGCACAAAGAGTTCAATCACCCAAAAAACTCTTTGGAGTTGACTTTATTTTTTACCGTAACAAGAAACAAAAACAAGAACAATCCTCACGAAATGAGGGATGAGAACCAATATGTTAAATTCACATTCCCCTACAGAGATTTGTAAACGGCTAATTGCCCAGAGCAAGTTTTAGATATTAACGAAAAGTTACCATTCAGATACTCTCATGTTTATTCCATTCTAATAAACAGATAAATCTGTACGAAAAGATCTATTCTTATAGTTTTAATTTATAATATATTTATATAAAACAAAAGTTGTAATCGTCTTAAGTCGGAATAGAAATTGGAGCAGCCAGTCTTATTCAACGTCAGTTTCTTCTTTGAACCTTTTGTCAATAATTTCAAGAAGAATCATTACCAATCCAAATTTTCCAGCTTTTTTCAGACTATCCAATCTCCTCTCATCATATTTGGTCTTGACACAACGTTCAGACTAATTAACTCTACAGATTCCATCCGTAATTTGATTGCCCGAAAAATCAGAATGTTAATGACTCTCCTCGAAGTCATAGACAATGCAAATTCTATTCAGATCACTCAAAATATTTTGAAATTGTTTCGATTTTTCATGGTAAGTTTATACTCAGTTGGTTTCTTAGTTAGGATTCAACAGGGCCCACGCTTTAGAAAAAATCAGACGTTTTAGTAATGCAACAAGAGGCAAGCAAATTAACCAATTCATTGACTACCTCTTTTCACAAAATTTTGATTGATCACCTTCACCAGATGCTGCCAAAAAAACGTTGGTCAAGTGACTTGTGGAGTGATAAGTAGGCCAGAGAAACGTGTTTACCTTCAATGTCAGATTAATGGACGAATACGGCCCCAGCAGCCCAGAACCGAAATATGAAAGCAAATCACTAATAGGTTCTCAAGGACCTCTTGGCTTTGCAATCAAACACTCCGGATTCTGTTGAGTGGATTTGGCGCCAAATTGCTTTCCCTAGGATGTCGTTATGGATACATTAATTCTGTAGATATCAATTTATGATGATCTTTAGCATGATGTACATAAACCCATGGTGGTGTTAAACCGGCTTACAAAAGCCAGCCCTCCCCAGTTTAATTTTTTTTATGTGTCCTCACATCTTTATTCATTTTTAGACATACCCATACATCTCAATAACTTGCTTTTCAGTTGATCTGTCGGTTGGACCCAGTTATGCTACACAACAGAAAAAAGAAGTGGGAGATGTGATGTCGTTAAAAAGTGTTACGTCATTAAAATAACACCTACTTCGATAATTTTTTTAAACCAACTACTGAGGATATAATAATATATCTAAGTTCGGCATTTTTGTATAAAAAAACCCCGAAAATTATCCCAGACCATTTGCGATTTCCTCTGGAAATAATTCTTGCAGGAAATTTCAATATTGCAAAATTGTACAAGCATTAGAACCAATTGAATCAGATAAAGATTACTTGTTCCTCTTCCTCTCCCTCCTCCTGAACTATTAGCACAGATGAAGCACACATCGTTGAATTTGTGGTTCAAGGACATAACTGTCAAAGTCGAAGATGCAAAACAGGGTGAAGTACACCAATACATCTACTTAGGACAGCAAATCTTTATGAAATCCACAAAAGAAGAAGAAATCAGGCAGAGAATCACCTTAGCGTGGCAAGCTTTCGGTAAAGCAAGCTCAGCCTTCAAAAACAAAAGGATCAAAATAATCCTAAAAAGAAGAGTATACAACCAATGCATTCTCCCGAGAGTCACTTATGGAGCTGAAACATGGAACCTAACCGAGAGACAGACCTGCAAGCTGAGAAGTATGCAACGTGCGCATGAGAGAATCATGCGCAACCTTACATGGAGAGATCACAGGACAACACAGTACATCAGAAAAAGACTGGAGTCAGGGACATCATAAAATCCATTAAAAATCTCAAATGGCAATGGACTGGCCATGTTGCACGAATGGTAGACAACTGATGGACATCGCGACTCACGAGAGGGATCCTCAGAGATCACATGTGCAACCGAGGCCGGCAGATTAATAGATGGAGGGACGAGCTAGACGAATTCAGAAAGTACTGGCTCTGCGACGCCCATGATAGGGAAGTGTAGTGAATCTTTGGGAAGATCTATGTCCAACGACGGACGTTAAAAGGCTGATGATGAACTGACTCTGCAACACCATTGATGAGGGTATGATAGGAGAACGATCATATAGACATATAAAATTGCACAAATACACACTTCATAAGACTTCATGAAAGTTATGGGTGTAGTAATAGTTAAGAAGCTGGAGTAATGATCTTGATACGAACTGGGTACCTCATCAACTGTGGCCTCGTGTCAAAATGAGCTGTCTTTAGTGAATATCAAATATTTTTTGTTTCAGTATTTAAAGTGTATATACAAGGCCACGATAGGACATCATTAAAGGTGTGACGTTTTTAAAAGAATACTAATCCTATCTATTCCCACCAGCTGCTCACGATGTTATAGTGGAATATTTGCGTTCCAAATTTTCATATTTCAAAAAAAGCAAAAATGTCCAAAATGCCTAAAATGTCCATTTAAGGTTTTTATGAAAAAAAAAAATCATGGTATTTCGCCACCAATTGCCTCAAAGAAATACTACTTGCTTTTCTTCTACCTCCTCCTACCAATCCCACAACAGATGGTGCATGTACTGTTGAACTAATAGCCCTTGTACTTGATTAACCCTTTTGTATGTCGGGCCTTTTCTCGGACTTGAGTGCAGCGGGGAATTCTTTTACTTTGCCCCCTTTTTTCAAGCAATCCTTTTTTATGCAGTCAGAATTGATTTGTCGGTCACCACCAGAAAACACTTCGAACTTGCAGACATTTTACTTCCGCTAAAATGGTGTCTTGAATAGAAAATGAAATCTGACTCAAAGATTGTCAGATTAGTTTAAATCCTTGGAAGATTTTTTCGTGTTTAAAGTTTCTAGAAACTTTCTTAGAAATAGCCAGAATATGGGCACCGAGAAAGAGACAATAAAGAAAGTTAAAACATCGATCAACAGGGTGTTTTTGGCTTGGCAGCAGCTTAAAAACCCACAATAGAACATAGACAAAACTGAATTAATCCTACTGTACAAATACTGTTTATCTTAGCACGTATATTTTTGGTTCTTTTTGTAAATATTGATCAGGTTTCTGTCTGAATTTTTTAGATAAGGAGTTATCATTATGTGAAGGTTTGTTCATCTTGTTTTCCTTTCCTTTCTTAATGTTTTGAACATTACGTTTCAGGTGATGAATGATTTTATCGAGACTGGGGAGAGGGCTATATCGGCAATCTCTCAGAATGTGTTCATTCCACTTTCTTATTTCAGGTGTGGTCGATTACGAGGTGGATACATTTTTTTTTACATCAATTACAATCAACAATATAGTTTGGGATATAAAAATTAACCCCACTCGAAATAAGGCTGTACAATGAACGCATCCCGTGCAAGAGCCGAGACAGGTCTCCTCTCTCCGTCTTGACGATCCAGAAATACCCATTTATCACCTGAAGATGGTCGTAAGATACAACGGCTGAGGTCAACCGAACCAAGATGAACACAACAGTTAAAAAAAAACATAAACAATTTTCCTTATTGATTGGAGTCTTGGCTTATATACTATCAACTTGCTTCCTATAGATATCTTTTCCCGGTCACTTGTTCAGTAACCCTTTGTGATATCGGGCCTATTCTTGGACCAATGATTCTATAGCCTTTTGAATAATGGTTCAGAATATATATATATATATATATATATATATATATATATATATATATATATATATATATATATATATACATATATATATATATATATACATATATATATATATATATATATATATATATTAATGTATTGAAATGTCCGTTTCTTTTATGTAACAACGTCTCATGATATCATAAATAGATATGATATTGCGAGGCGTTGTTACTTTCAATATGTCAATATACACACACACATATATATACACATACACACACAGACACACACACACACACACAGACACATATATATATATATATATATATATATATATATATATATATATGTTTGTGTGTGTATATATATATTCCACGCAGCAGTAAACCTTGAGATGATAATGAATGAGTGTACAGTAAGCTGATATAATGTAAAAATTATATAAATATGACGAAGACATTCGAGTATTCAATGAACAGAATTTTTCTGATCAACTAATTGATTTACGTAGGCATCGTTCTTTTCACCTTCCATATATTGCTAAAGGATTGAGATCCCACAAACTCCACCCCCATCATCATCATCATCATCATCATCATCACCATCGGTCTCTTAACGTCCGTCGTTAGACACAGACCTTCCCCAGGATTCGCCACACTTCTCTATCGTAGGCGTCCTGGAGCTAGTATTTTCTGAATTTGTCTAGCTCATCTCTCCCTCTAATATTCTGCCGGCCTCTGTTCCGCATGTGATCTCAGGGGATCAATGTCATGAGTCGCAATGTCCATCGGTTGTCAGCCATTCGTGCAACATGGCCAGCCCACTGCCATTTGACATTTTTACGGGATTCTATGATGTCCCTGACTCCTGTCTTTTCCTGAATGTACTGTGCTGTCTTGTGGTCTCTCCATGTGAGGCCCAGCATAATTTTCTCATGTGCGCGTTCCATGGTTTTCAATTTGAGGATCTGTCTCTTGGTCAGATTCCATGTTTCAGCTCCATAAGTGATTATTGATTATGCTCCTTTCTATTTAGGATTAATGGGATCTTCTTATTTTTGAAGGTTGAGCTTGCTCTGCCAAAAGTTTGCCAAAGTCGGTTCACGGGAACTCCCCGGATTTTTTTCGCCACCTCTTTTTTTTACCTTATCCTTGAAGAGTGTATTTTATGATTCTGCCTATTCCCAAGCTGAAACAATATACCACTCCTCCCAATAGATCTTTATGATGGCGGATCAGTTTGCAATGTTAGCTTATTCAAAATTGGCCCCTTAGTTTATGTCCAATTGAGTTCAAACATTAAAAAAAAAAATCTGAACTTTTTTAGTGATCGACAATGTCCAACAAAAAGTGAGAGAAGCAAGTCATCCATTGATCACCCCTCCCCCATTTTTCATTTTATCACCCCAAACATAGCATGCTGTCAAAAAGCGTTGGTTATCTGACGGTTTCTATTGAGTCAATAACCAGACTTGTTCTTATTTCCATTCAATCTTTTGGTTAGTTTAAAGCGTTGAAAAAAGTATGCACTGTCTGAGTGTTTCGTTGTTATTTTCATGCAATGTGTTTTTCTTTTTTTTATCCAGCCAGAAATGATTGGTCGGCCATCATAAAGAACAGAGTCAGTTGTGAGTGACACACCATGGATTCGAATGTTTCGTCTGCCCAAGTGGTCTCATGAATTATTAATAATACCTGACTGGGAGATTTGAAAAGTAGATTAAGGTGAACAATAGTTACCACCAATGCAAAATGTTACAAACTTCATGTAATAAGAAAAAAAATAAGTAAATAATGAATTGAAACAGACGTTAAAATCTTTTTTTCTTGTCATAAGTTTCCTGAAAGTCAAAATCTTTGAGAAAGTCGGAACACGGGCGCCATCGAGTAAGGAGACATGGACGAAGGTGAAAATGGAGCAGTAGTTCTCTATCTGTGTGCCGCAACGCAATTGTGTACCACGATTATCTCTCAAAAGTTTCACATGCATTTGCTTACAGAAGCCGAACATATAAGTCGGGCCTCAAACCTATCTAGTACGAGTATTATGTCTGTGTTGTGTTTTGTTACTAGATTTTGTATCATCTCAATTGTTTTAGTGACAAAAGAAAAGAAAAAGGGGTGCTAAGTACGTTTATCATTATGTTGATGCATAATTTTAGTTCATTAACAACTAAGATATTGCTTATGTCATTTGATTTTTACGGTATACCATTATTATGCACATTTTTCTAAATAGTTACAGAACAAATAATGAAAAAAAACTAGAATATTATATAACTAACAAACAACCAATGACACATGCAATCGTAGATGCAAAAAACGGATGTCCTTTAAAAGGAGATTGCCAAACGACAAGCATCTAGCGAGCAGCAATATAGATCCAAAGGGAGTCAAAATGAGGAAAATACACACACACACACACACACACACACACACTTACTTATATATATATATATATATATATATATATATATATATATATATATATATATATATACATATATATATATATATATATATATATATATATATATATATGTATCGGTGCAACTGAAAACTTTTGGTAGGCCTGCTTTAACAACCACAATATGTCATTTGATGATCAAGCATAAAGAAACAATACAACTCTATTAGAGTATGTAAGCAAATTTTTTAAAAGATAGAAAAACATCTTTGATTACATCGGAAATGATCAAACAAATTTAACCGTACAGAAGCTCTGTAAAAGAATGTACACTCTGGTTAGAAGAGAAACTAAGAAAAATATCTTTCAAAGAGAATGAAAAATTGTGTTAACAAAGAGAAATAATTTCAAAATATAGACATGGGAATGAATATTTGTTAAAAAAAATACACACAGAATAAGAAAGAGGGACACAGCCAGAAAATGTACAAACAAAGAAAAAGGCAGGATATACAAAATATAGTTTCAATGTTTGTGATATACAAATATCGAACAGTTTACCTAATGAAGTAGTGTGTGCCAAAAATGTGAATTCTTTCAAATATAGACTTGATAGATATTTGGATTAATAGGGAATTCAATATAACTACGAGTCTACAATCAGCAATTGGAAGATGCGTGAATTCGAATCTAAATCTGAAATAACTACAGAGGTTTGAAAAAAAGGATTTACCATGAGACTTGTTCAAGAAAACATCAATTAGCGAAGCTACAGCCAAAATTGAAAATTGAAAATTCAAACAAACTCCACAATTCGAATACTCAAAATCACAAGAATATAACCAAGAAATATGATGTAATAATACAAAATAGCTATTCATTCAAAGAAACGACCAATCAAAATAAAATCCAATGAAAACGGCCAAATATATTTAGAGTCATAATTTAATGGAGTGAAGACTTGGTGTGCCGCCTAAATGGAATATATTTCTAAGTGTACCGTTTTATATTCTGAAATACCAATGGTATTGCAAGATTGTTCATTTGTACATGATTCATTAGATTAAGGATCACCACTTTATATACAAGAATATTTCATGAATGAAGGATTTATTATTCCTCAACTCTTTCACTGGTAGAAAGAAATTTTGTCACCATTGGCTTACTGGTAGACCGCCATTATTGTCGTTTCAAAAAACGAGTCTGCAGTGTCCGATATTAGACGGATATTATCGAAAATTGCTGATCGGTCTTTCAAAATGGCAGCCCTTGTCATATCCCATGATTGTTTGCTCAACTTTCAAAAACCAGACGATCTCAATAATCCTAAAAGGAAGAGAATACAACCAATGCATTCTCCTGATAGTTTCTTATGGAGCTGAAACATGGAACCTTACCAAGAGACGAACCCACAAACTGAGAAGTATGTGAGGTGCGCATGAGAGAATCATGCTCAACCTTACATGGAGAGATCACAAGAAAGCACAGTATATCAAGAAGAAAACGGATGTCCGTGACATCGTAAAAACAATTAAAAACTCAAATGGTAATGGGCAGGCTATGTTGTAAGAATGGAAGACAATCGATGGACATCATGTCTCACAACATAGATCCCCAGAGATCACATGCGAAACTGAGGCTCGCAGAAAACAAGATAGAGATATGAACTAGACAAGTTCAGGAAATGCTGGCTCAGTGACACCCATGATAGAGAAATATGGTTAATCCTGGGGAAGGTCTATGTCCAACGAGGGACGTTAAAAAAAGATTAATGATAAAAAGACTTGAGTACAAAAGACTACAATTTGAAATGCCTCTATGTTCTGTCTTGCATAACGACTAGATAATGATTAAATTCGATTACCAAAAGATATTTGTCTGGTTGGAATAATTTTATAAAAAAAAGAATTTGTTCAACTCTGCCTATCACGATTCAAACTGAAATTTAATATTAAATTAAATTTTATTCGATCCTATGTTCAACTTCAAACCTGATTACACATCCGTGTAATTAATTCGACTATGACATATTCTTTATTGGCACGCCTTGTCGAACTCTTTCACAACCACTTCCCTTCTTCTGTGACTTTGGAGAAAAATCTGATAAACACTCTTTAATTAAATAGAAAAAAAAACCTACAAAACTATAGGAAATGTTCATAAATCAGAATATTGCATGAGACATATCTCTCCCAACTGAATATAATATTGTATCATTAGAGAAAAAAAGGTCGAAAAAGTATAACATTGAACATTTAATATTAAAGTTTGAAAACTATTAATGCGTTGGCTGTTGTCATAAACTTATTTCCAATCGATTTCCTTGTTAGGTCAATGTTCTTTATCAGCTTTTCTTTGTGTTAGGCCTGCCTTTAGACTTGCAAAGCAAACTATCTACTAACATAGGTCTCTTCAGCTTTTGGCAATTGTTACCTTTCCCGTTTTAAATGGACTCTAGCTAGAGGACGAGTTCCTTCATCATAATCAGCATCATCATCAATCTTTTAACGTCCGTAGTTGGACATAGACCTTTCCCAGGATCTGCCACACTTCTCTATCATGGGTGTCACGGAGCCAGTACTTTCTGAATTTGTCTAGTTCGTCCCTCCATCTAATATTCTGTCGCCATAACTTACACCAAACTTAAAAATTCTAATCATAACCCTATATTCTGCAGCTGGAATGGTGGCCATTTTAAAACGGGAAAGGTATAAATCACCTAGTTATTGAATTGTTCTGGTTGACTGGTTTTCTATGTATGTACGTATCACGCGTACAGCCCGCACCACTGGAGCTAGAGGGCTGAACCTTCAACATTTACACCTCATCATGTCTATTTTTTTGGAATCTTCCCAATAGGTTTTTAGTTTATACTTCAATTTACCGTGTAAGTTTATGCTAGATTGGTTCCTTGATTCCTACCCAGCAACATTCACTTTGGAAAACGTGGACTCTATTCAGTTATTACAACAAAATAAAAGGCGAGAGACGTAATTGATGCATTGATCAGCTCTTTTCCCAATCTTTTAATTGATCATCCCAATCCTTCAAGGACAGATCTGACCAACATTGGGCTAGCAGAGTATTATATCCACGGCAGTGTGTTACCAGTATCACCAGTACCCACGAAGTTTTTTAAGGAGTGATAGTCATATAAATAATCAAAAATCCAGATCAAAAGCCAACGGCCAAATCTAATCTGACACTGTATTTTATTGTATCACCCCAACATAGCATGCTATCAAAAAGACGCTCTATTAAACGATTAACAAGACCTGTCACATGTCTTTTATGTTGAGCCTGTTTTTAGACTTATAAAGCAGCGGGGGACTTTTTACTTTGCTCGTTTTAATCAATACGTTTTGTATGCAGCCAGATTTGATTGTTAGACCCCACCAAGAAAAAAAACAAAACAAAAAGAAAACGAAAAACAGTGACAGAATTGCTCTTGAGAATAACTAACCATGGAATCACATATTACATCAGGTGGAATGGTCTCGTGGATAATTAATTGAACCTGACAGAAAGACTAAAAAAAAAAATATGAAGGTAAATGGGAGTCAACACTGATGTTATGAGTCACAATACTTGTAATAATGGAAAAAAATAAATAATAGATATGAATCGGACGAGTTCTATTCATTGGAAAATTATTTTCAGCCAAAAGTTTCTAAAAAGTTAAGATCTTTTAGAAAGACTGAATACAGACGCCAATGATGGAAGATATAGAAGACTGAGAGGATAGAGCAGTAGTTCTCTGAGTGCTGCAAGATGATCATCATCTTCATCATGATCATCATGATCATCATCAATCTTTCAACGTCTTTCGCCACACTTCTCTATCATGAGCGTCGCGGAGCCAGTACTCTCTGAATTCGTCTAGCTCGTCTTTCCATCTAGTATTCTGCCGGCCTCGGTTGCGCATGTCATCTCAGGGGATCCATAGTGTACCACAACTATCTCTGAACATTACCACATGGATTTATTTCAGAAACCCAAGCATATATCCCAGAACTTGAATCTATCTAATTTAGGTTATGATTTTCTCTCTCAATTATGTATTCTCAACTGTTTTAGTGACAAATGAAAGGAATGAGGGTTGTTAGTACGTATATCCTTATGTTGATGTATAAGTTTCATTCATTGACAAATATTGTCGTCTAAGTCATTTTACTTTTACAGTATACTGACTTAATCATTATTTCCAAAAGAGTTACAGAACAAATGATAAGAACATATTGATAAAATAATAAACAAAGAACAAACAACCGATAATAGAAATAAGAAAAAAACATATGCCTGTTACAGAAGACAAACATGATCAAGCAAGTAACAGTAAGATCTAAAGAGAATCAAAATGAGGAGAATATACATATTGGCGCAACAAAAAACAACTGGAAAGACTTATCTAACAATCACAAGATGCCATTCGACTATCATAAGAAGACAGTACAAATCTATCGAAGCATATATGTAAAACTAAAAACGAAACAAAAACACTTCCGATCACATGGGAAATGATTCAGCCAACTCAACCAGACAAAATCACCACAAAAATTACACAATCTGGTTAAAAGAGAAACCAAAAAAAAAAAAAAAATTCTTTCAAAGAAAATGACAAATTGAGTTAACGAACGGAAATAATATCAAAACGTAGACATTGGAATAAATATTTGGTAAAAAAATCAAAATCAAAATGACTGCTTTAATGACTGGCAAACAAGTGAAAAAAAAGGAAAAATCGGAAATGAGTGAAAAGAAAAATGTAATAGAAACTACATAAAAGTAAGATGAGACATCACAGACGTATAAGGCATCATGAGCGGAAACTATGACAGGTAGATTAGTATCTTCATCAAAAAATTGGGAAAACATGCACAGAGAATAGGAAACGGGGGTAACAGCCAGAAAAATTTACAAACAATAAGCCAGGTTGAATAAACAAAAATGTAGTTTCAATGTCCGCCTTGCTCTGATATGGAATAGTCTACCTCATGATATCATCAACAGCAGCAGCCTGTTAGCGTCCGCCTTTGGACATCGAACTTCCCAAGATTCCCCAGACCTCTCTTTATCATGGGCCTCAAATAACCAATATTTTCAGAATTTGTCTAGATCGTCACACCATTTTACTTTCCGTTGGACACAGTTTCGCATATGATCTCCAACCATATGATTCACCCATTGCCGTTTGAGTTTTCAAATAGTTTCTATGATGTCTCTGACTCCTGTCTTTTCTCTGATATATTATGCTGTCATATGATCTCTTCATGTGAAGATGAGCATACTTCTCTTCTGTGCACGTTGCATTGTTCTCAGTTTGAGGGTCAATCTTTTGGTTAGGTTCCATAGATGACTATCAGTATGATAAATTGGTTGTGTACCTTTCTTTTTAGGACTACTGGGATTCTCTTTCCTGTTTTTGAAGGTAGAGCTGGCTGAAGTTTCCCTTATGATCCCTTGAGATCCAAATCTTGAGTCGTGATATCGAGCAGCTGTTTAACATTCTTGCAACATGACCAGTGCATTTTCTAATGCTTTCTATGATATCTCTTACTCTTTATTTTTCTCTACATATACTCTGCTTCTGTATAATCTCTCCATGTGATGTCAAGTATGACCCTTGTTCTTGTAAGTTGAACTAGTTCTACCAAAAGCTTGCCAACCCAAAGTGATTCTTCTCCTAGGTAGATGTAGTGGTTTACTTTCTCTAGCTCTGCATCTTCGATTTTGGTCGTTGTGTTTTTGTCCATAACACGTTTGTTGTACATGACATTTGTATTGCAGAAGTTCATGTAGAGGCCAATTCTCTTGCTTTCTTCATTTAATTCTTCAAACATTTTTTGGAGATCGTGAAGGTTTTTTGCAAAGAGGACAATATCGTCAGCAAATCTGAGATTACTTTAAAAAACAAATATTGGGATGAACAGGATTCTATACGACCAAAAGTCCACAATAAACATCTGGGAATCACGTGAAAATCTAAAATTATTCCAGAAGTTTGCAGGAGAGGATTTATCAAAAGGTCTGTTCCGGAAAATATCAATTTGCAAAGCTTCACCCAAAATTGAAAATTCAAATTTCACACAGACAAACAATATGATACAAATATTCAAAACTACAAAAATTTAACTGAAAAATATGACGTAATAAACAAATGACTATCCATTTAAAGACACAAATGATCAAAACAAAACCAAAATTAAAACTTACAAATTTACATTCTAATTTATAAGAAGAGTCTACAACCAATGTATCCAAGTGATAGTCACTTATGGAACTGAAACATGGAACTTAACCAAATGATAGACCCTCAAATTGAGAACCATGCAACGTGCACAGGGAGAAAATCATGTTCAACCTCACACGGAGAAATCATAGAACAGATATCAGAGAAAAAGACAAGAGTCCGAGACATCATAGAGACTGTTAAAATCTCTAATGACAATGGGCTGGATATGTTGCAAAGATGTCAAACAAACAACGGACAAAGCGACTTACAACGTGAATTCCAAGAGATCATACAAAACTGTGGATGACAGTCAGTAAGATGACGTGACGAGCTATATGAATTTAGAAAATACTTGCTGTTTATTTGTACGTGACTCATTGAATAAAGTATCGTCACTTTGTCTACAACAGTATTTTTCTAGATGAACTACTTATTCAATTCTTTTACTGGTAGACAGACATTTTTATCACTGTTAGCTTACTGATGGCAGTACACTATTGCCGTCATGAAAAACGAGACTGCAGAGTCCTATATAAGACGGATATTTTTGCTGATCGGTCTTTCAAAATGGAGTCCCCCGTCTGCTCGAAAACGAACGCGTATGTATTATGTACATCATGATTTGAGTTTCTTAGACGAATTTAGTTATTTTCCTGATAGCAAAAATAGCAAATATCAATTAGCGAAGCTACAACCAAAACTGAAGATTGAAAATTCAACCAAACACCACCATACCAATATTTGAAATCGCAAGAATGTAACCAAAAAATGTAATGTAATAATATAAAAAAGCTATGCATTCAAAAAAACGACCAATCAAAATAAAATCCAATGAAAACGGCCAAATATATTTATAGTCATAATTTAATGCAGTGAAGACTTGGTGTGCCGCCTAAATGGAATATATTTCTAAGTGTACAGTTTCATATTCTGAAATACCAATGGTATTGCAAGATTTTTCATTTGTACATGATTCATTAGATGAAGGATCACCACTTTATATACAAGAATATTTTTTAAACGAACGATTTATTATTCTACAACTCTTTCACTGTTAGAAAGACATTTTGTCACCATTGGCTTACTGGTAGACCGCCATTATCGTCGTTTAAAAAATGAGGCTGTAGTGTCCGATATTAGACGGATATTACCGAAAATTACCGATTAGTCTTTCAAATGACAGCCCTCATCAGATACCAGGACTGTTTGCTCAAAAGCAAGCATGTATACGTGCTGTACAACAGAGTTTAAGCTTCTTTGACGAAACAATTCTCCTGCCAGCGAAGGCTCTGGCAACAATCTAAACATAAACGATTTTCCAATATGATGAAAAATCAGCATCCGAATCAGACGATAGCGGATGCAGTGGCGTAGAGATTGTTGTTGATAGTGACCAGACCAGTCGTTCCTTTTTATATTGAGCTTGCTTCCAGACTTTTGAGGCAGCTGGGAACTTTTTACTTTGTTTATTCTAATCATTGTGTTCTATACGCAGTCAGAATTGATTGTTAGACTCTCCCAAAGAACATCAACAGAGCTGATCTTGGGAATAACAAATCGTTGAATTGCATGCTACGTCTGCTGAAATGGTCTCATTGATTATTAATTGAATCTGGCTGAAATATCGGGGAAAAACATTAACGTAAATATTAGTTATGTTATTTGTTATAGATCTTCATGTAATAATAATTTTAAAAAAAGGTCTGGGAAGTCACTCAATAGAAACTGTCACGTGTTCGATGTCTTTTAGCAGCAAGCTGTGTTGGTGATAATCAATTAAAATTTGGGAAAAGGGTTGATTAATGTATAAGTTACTTCTGTCACCGTTTGCTAAACACTAAAAATCAAATTTTAAAAAAAAAGAAAAAGTGACCACTGCTTGAGACAGACGGGGGACCAATTTAGCCAAAACGTATTTTGGCAATTGATCTCCCCCTACACTGAAAACTTATTTTAGGAGAAATTTCGAAAAAAAGAAAAGAAAAAGTCTTTTTCTAAGCATAGTGATAATTGGATGTTGAAATATCAGCCCTCTAGCTCCACATACATACATACATACATACATACATACATGCATACATACATATATAGCCATCCAGGCCAACAGGAAAACTGGAGAGAAATTATGTTGACAGTTTTGATTGATGGTTTCCAATAATGAAATGAGTCTCCCTGAAGTTTCTTGAATGTCAAAATCTTCGAGAACGTCAGACTACGGGCGCCATCTGAAGGGGAGATATAGACGACTGTAAAAAATAGTGACTTACACAAAGATTGGTTGTTTTGAATAAGAATAATGGCGTCTGTTATATTCACTCATTCATACGGTCACGTAAATCTCTCGCAGATAGCACAATACCCGTCATAAACGATTATGGAATATTTCAATATTATACACATATGATCTGAAATGCATCAGATGTTTGGTATAACCATAAGCATATTCAAACACATAGACATCTTTATATTCAAATTGCTCTAGAATACCCTGATCAGGCAACATGCAGATTATGCAAGCAGTATATTGTCTCCAGATATCAAACAATATGTAGCGCCCCCTATACATTTACTTAGAAATCAAATACGAAACCTTTCTTTTAGCTAGATATCTAAAACGTCACTTCCTATGACAACCCCAATAAAAGCCCCCAAGGCACATGGTCAAACGCTCATTGGCACCGGCACTCCTAATTAGTTACGCTATCAGCCCCGGCACTTGTTGCTAGATACTCTTTTTCCCTCTTTCCTCCTCCCGCAAGATCGGTATCATTTCGCTGACCTCCTGGCCAATCCGATCCTAACCATTTTTCCACTGTGACAAATCTCTGTACTAACTTTGCCCATTTCACATACTCAAGCTATGCAGCTACGCCACTGTGTCCTCACCACGTGCCCAAAATGCATATACACCTCTCACTTTCATGATTGAAATGGCAATATTTTACTGTATGATAGTCATGACGATCTATCCTATTTCTCTTTACTTTGGGAAACACACATGAATAAAAATCTATGTTTTTATCTTTGATGGTGTGTCCATCGAGAATACCAGCGACAGAAAATAGCCCCCGAGTTACGCACATAACTTTGCAGTTTAGCACACACACTGAACCCGGTCTCCATAATCATTCCTTGGTACACTTCAAGCCATATGGATTCAAAAGCAGTACAGACACCTCTGCTTCGACTCTGACGCCTGTGCTATCAATGATAACAATGCTCCCATCTTTTGCCATCTCTTCGCTTCCCTTTACGCGTTTGATGGTTTTAATGTGATAATTAAATGTATTTCATTTTCATTCGTTATTTGCCATTACTGTTCCTGTATTAAATGTATATTTCATTTGCCCATCCAAATAATTGTAAGTGGTTTTTTTTTCATTTTGTTCCATCTCTGCGTCTAAGTTCATACCTGACGCGTATTCTCTTCGTACATCTCTCCATCTCCTTCAACATCTCAAGTGATGTTGATGTTAACACCAAACCGCATGAAAGCGAAAATCCTTTGTCTATCACAACATCTTCTCACCACATCTAACAAACAGCTATTATCAACTCTCACCCACAGACAATGTAGGGACAATGACTCCTTATAAATGCCGGAGAGACCGTTGAGAAGAGCCAACAAAACTAAAACTTCATGAAAATAGACTCAAAACTCAATAGCTTCCCACTTTACAATACAGGAACTTGAGAAGTGTCCCGATAAAACATTCACAGAATAACACACAACATGGTTGAGATGTATACAGACATTCACTGCAAGATATACGGACAGTAAACTCATGCTACAAAGAACAATGAGAACGACAAACAGAGGCCACGGTCACAAATATCAAATACATCACTATCCCATTATCAGAAACGGACTTACGATATCAATGTATATTTCATATTGAAACTCCGTATCAGAGAAAAAAAAGTGAGAACTCTATTTCTATCAACACGTTCAAAAACATCCTATCAAAAGGAACTAGTTTATCACACAAACATAAAAGAAATTCTTATACTCAAACGTTGAATGCCAATGGCTATTACATCTGTTCGATGTTTCTTCACGATAACTTTATGAAAACTTTGAGTCAGACAATCTTTTGAAATGAGAATGACAATCTGAAATAACGACTGGTTTGATGCATTGAAAAATAACCATACATCATATTCTGCTAATCATCATCATCATCATCATCATCATCATCATCATCATCATCATCATCATCATCAGCAGCAGCAGCAGCAGGTGCAGCAGTAACATTTCAGTGTCTGTCGTTGGACATAGACCTTCCCCAAGATTCACCAGATCTCTCTATCGCTGGTGTCGCGTCGCAATTATCTCCTGAACCTGTCAAAATATTCTCGAATTTTCATTTTTAGTCGGCCACACTTTTGCATATGATCAACAGGGATCCACGTTGTGAGTTGTGATGTAGAAAAAAAAGAATAGACCCTTTCGTTTAATGTGCGCATGTATATTCGGCGGAAGATAAAGACTCGGTTTCATGCAAATAGAACCCCTCCCAAAGACCCTTATTTTTTTAAAGAAACAAACAGTTTTAGTTCATCCCCAAGATCCACTAAGTATGCCAATTTGGTTGAGCTGCACCAATGTTCAATAAATATCAAGGGGGTGGACAGAGAGACAATTGGAACCAATCGTTTTATATGAGTAGACAATAGAATAATAGAATGTATATATGTATATTGAACAGGATGTAGGGGATCAGTTTCGCATTATGGCTACATGTAAATAGAACCTCGATATAAAACCCTTACATTTGAAAAAAAACCAAAAAAAAACCCAGTCCAAGTTCTTCCCCTAGGTCCATTAAGTATGTATACAAAATTTATTTAGGCTACACCGATGTTTGACCTATATCACAGGAAGGAGGCACACTGACTGACAAGCAGATCTTGTTGATTTATATAAATTGACTGTGCTGGGCCACATGTGGAGAGATCACAAGACAGCACAGTACATCTGGAAGAAGACAGGAGTCAGGGACATCATATAATCCATTAGAAATCTCAAATGGCAATGGGCTGGTCATGTTGCAAGAATGGCAAACAACCGATGGACATTGTGACTCATGACATGGATCCCCAAAGATCACGTGTGCAACCGAGGCCGGCAGATGGACAGACAAGCTTGACCAATTCAAAAAGTACTGTCTCCACGATGCCCACGATAGGGAAGTGAGACGAATCCTTGGGAAAGTCTATGTCCAACGACGGACGTTGAAAGACTAATGATGATGATGATGATGATGATGATGATAGAAAGAGATTTCGATAATACTGGCACGAAGTATGGGAGATGGAAAAGGTCTGTGGGCAACAGTGGACTTATGACGGTTAACAATGATGTTGATGATGATGCTATGGCTTGGTGCCACAGGTTAAGTCCATGTTTTGCATAATTATACGGCCATTTTACGTTAGATAACTTGCTACAACCTATTTAAGCGTTCCTATTTGATTGACCAAAGAAAAAGAGTTCGTTCGAAGATGCCAAGTTCTTCTCGTGTTTCTCTTTCAAAAGCTTATAGAAAAATTACTTTTGTGTTATAAGTTAATTCACAATTGACAAAGAAGATATCCCATTTTTTTCTAGTCCAAACGTGACCAGCTTAGAATTTCATCCCTTGATTGAAAAGCTAAAATGAAAAAAAGCTCTTCCGTAGGAATAGAGCACTCTGGTGGATGGGGAATATAAGCTAAATACATATATCGCTTAAATTTAGCCTTACTGGCCGTCCAGTTCCGTGAAGCAAAGGTTTCTATCCTACCTCGTAGTACTGGATAGGAAAATGGATAGTCTATAGCCACACTGAAGAGTTGTAATACAACGAAACAGCTGTCCGTGGATGACACAATATATATATATATATATATATATATATATATATATATATATATATATATATATATGATAGGATGTTGATTCGCTACACAAACAAGTTTATGTTTTGGTCCTCTCTGGGCCTCATCAGGCGAATCTATATATTACATATATATTTCCAGCTTTACCCTAAAACAACTTGACTTTCGAAGTATAAAGTCAAATGCATCGAGCACCCTATGAAATAAATCCATCACATATTAGACTTTGCTTTATATTACGCTATATTGCTAATCTGATCTGTACCATATGTATTACACACACACACACACATTGGATTTGTAAACTATATATCGAAGGGGGTAATAAATACTGCTACTGCGACTGCTACTAGCGTATTACAGTATGAAAAAACTTGAACTTTTCAAACTGTATTATAGTGAATTTAATACGAACGATATAATTTTAGGTTAGGATTAGTTTTAGGGTTGGGGTTTCAGGGTTGGGGTTGCAAGTAACAGCAAGCATTTTTTATAATTATGAAACTGGATATGTGGATATCTGGAGGGTCAGATATAAGTAAAAAAATCTTGATGAATTTTTATTACTAGTTGCTACAGTATTTTTTAAATTTTCATGATAATGAAAAAAGTTTGTTGTCACTTGTAACCCCAGTCCAACCTAACTCCAAAATCCTGACTCTGTAACTAACCTTAAACGTACACTTTATCTTTTATAATTAAGTTTAATAAAATACAGTTTTAAATATTCAAGTTTTCTGTGTTCATTCATTTCTTAATACGTTAGATGCAGCAACCGTATAAGTAAGCGTTATTTATCATCCCCCCTTTGATATTTAGTTAACGAACGAGAAACAAACTGTCAGCTATTTTAAAAAAAAAAGAAGATATTTGGTATGATTCAGCGGTGGTTTGGACCATAGCCTAATGAACCGGACGCGAGTACAGTGAGACTACGCTCAGCAGTGTATCACAGAACACCTTCTTTTTCTCAGCAAAAAAAACAAAACCCAAAACAAAATAAAAAACAAACTAAAATGTGACCCACAAAAGATTTCATTACTTGAGTGCAGAGTCATAGTAAAAAAGAAATATCAGTTTGAATTCTCTCTCGAAGCAATTTTTCTTTTCGCTTGTCTTCAAACAATTTTTCTCTCCGAAGATTTCGCGGGTAACGTGCAAGACATCACGCTGGAAAGGACAGATGAAGAAGAGAGGTCTGGTTAGTCACTCAATAGAAACCGCCACCTGACCAACGTTTTTATATCGTGTTGGTGTTGATCAATTAAAACTTTGTAACAAGGGGTGATTAATGAATGAGTTATTTTCCCCTCCTTTTGTTGGGCAGTAATCACTACGAAGACTGCTGTAAAAAAAGGTAAAGCAAGTGGGTACAAACCAGTGACTAATTTAACATAGCTTTACATTATGAATTGAACCCACTCAAAACCTATTTTGGGGGGAATTTGAAAAATAGAAAATTGTAGACATAATGAGGAGTAAATGTTTTTTCAGCCCTCTAGCTCCATTGGTGCAGCCTGTACACGAAATACATACATAAATTGCCAGTTAGACCAATCTGCAAACTGAATAGACCTATTTTGACGTTTTTAGTGATTGTTGAAATGTTGGATCCAGCCCTACCCCCCAAAAAACAAACCAAGAAAAAATAAAAACAAAAAAAACAAACAAACAAAACGAAAACAAAAAACAGAATCTGTTAAAAATCTGTGAGGTCGTAAAATACATTTTGACAGCATTTGTCTACATATGTTTCTGTCATAAAACTATTTTCATTCTGATTCCCATTAAAACACTGAATCAAAAATAATGATTGCATGAAAAATAAAACAGGCTTATAGCAGGCTGTTCTACACACCACAAAGTCCGGCCTATTCTCTGGGCGTCGTGGAGCCAATACTTCCTTATTTTGTCTAATTCGTCATGCCATCACATATTCTGCTTGTCAGAGTTGTATTGAGAAGTTTTCTCTTCATACTACCATACGAAAAAAAAAAAAACGTTGTTGTTGGTCTGTTTCACGCTTATGCAGATCAGGGAGTGATTCCTCTCCTTCCGCCTGTGGTGGTGGTATTTTTTTTATCAACTTCGCATACCAAGTAATGTTTAAACTTCCAGCTTTCTAGCTCCATTAATGTAGTCTGTACGCATGATATATACACACACAGCCAGCCGGACCGACTTGGAAATCTGAAGAGCTCATTCTGAAAGTTTTGTGATAGATTTGCTTTACTGCTCCTGAAGAGGTGTGCATTCGCCAAAACTGTCAACAAAACTTAGTGCCCTCCGTCAGTATTTAGCGGGTTGAAACAATCAAGGAGACTGGCAAGCTGATGTCGTTTTTGTAGCCTTCTCTGAGATGCCCATTCCTTACAGCACTGATATGGATTCATACTTTTCCCAAGGTATTAGTGCAGAGTGATCACAAATTTTGGAGGCTGAGGCTTTGTTACGTACCATTTAAAAAAAATTCCACAAAGAATTCCGAATCTTTTTGAGATCCAGACTGTTGACTCATCTTGGAGGAAAGCTCCAACTCTATTTGATCTGTGGCAAATTGCAACATCATCCTGAGAAATGGCCTAGTCATCACCAGCAAAACTATTTTTCTTTTGATAAAATGAGGGATGTGTCTGAAATTTCAATTTACATCTGTCCATCGACTGCAAGAGTAAATTATATCTCTTATATAAGTCAGTCTTAAAAAGGCGTATGCAACTAATGAATCTTTCCTATGTCACTATGGAGCTGGAACATGAAAACTAAGCAAAAGACGAACACTTAAACCTAGAACCATGCAACGTACATGGGAAAGAATTATGCCCAATATGATATGGAAAGATCTCAAGACAGCACAGTATACTAGAGAAAAGATAAGAGTCTGGTATATTATAGAATCCATTAGAAAACACAGAAAATTGCAATGGACTGGTCACGTTGCAATAATGTCAGACAACCAGTCGACATCACGACTAACAACATGGATCATTAGAGATCATAAGTGAAACTGTAGTTGGCAAAATATAAGATAGCATGACGAACAGGACGAGTTCAGAAAGTACTGGGTCCTCGATGCCCATGATAGAGAGATCTGGCGAATCTTGGGGAAGGTCTATGTCCAACGATGGACACTAAAAGACTGATAATGATGGAAAAAGTAGGATGAAAATCCTTCAAGTTTGGTGATTCCATACTTTTTTTACCAGTATTGTAGTCACTTTTGAGATACCCTGTATTTATAGGACAGCCATTTTAAAGTTCTGCTTGGTCAGAACGAAGATTTTTGTCCGGATAAATTGAAGTAGAACGCAAAAAAAATTCGATATCAAATCAAATGTTTCCTTGCATTCCCGAGAATTTGTTCAGTTAGAATGATTACCCCTGAGTCATTACTGATCAACCAAACAATTGTACTATCTAATTCAATAATTAATCATAAAGAATTAGATTACACCAGTCACTTGAAATGATTAGTCTTTGCAGCCGCGAAAGAAATTCTCTGATCAATTGCACTACGCTAGGGGGCAATTAATAATCATGAAACTGACTCTGGTATTTCACAGAGGCGACTAATTTTTCTGAGATAGGGTCAGTCGCTTTGATTCAAAAAGAAGTTTCTTAGATTACTTAGTTTTGAGGTTCTCAACCTTTTTGCCGTCGCCACTCACGTTCATATGGAAAGCTTTTCCACAGCTAACCTGTATAGTAAATATTCTAAAGAAAACAAAAATGCTTTTTTTTACTCTTACAAAACAATAAACGTTAACAGTTATCGTGTAACATGATACCCAAGTTATGTGAGGTAGCAACATCAGATATTAGGTACATTTGTATAATATGCGATATCATATATGCTGCTTAGTGAATTGATAATTAAAAATGTTGCTGTTGATACATTTTCTATTGTCAATAACAGATTTCAATACTCAAAATCCCTTGCTATAAAAATTTCATACTGCCCATCCCAGAGTTTGAATCGCCAACTGGTAAGAAACCCTGACTTAGTTGGAGAGAACCTTACACATGCGTTATTTTGAACTATATATAAAATCTTTTGGTTAATTCCCAGTTTCCTTGCATAAAATGGCAAAAACTCCTGATAACCTTAATGTGAACTAAGGATTATCTCCCCCACGTAATTTGATGATATAAGCTTTTTCAACAATATTAGATAAAAAAAACAAGCCTAGTTGCTGCAGGGTTAAACTCCACTTCAACTCATATTCCGATCACTGAAACTTTTGCATCGTAATATATATATATATATATATATATATATATATATATATATATATATATATATATATATATATATATATATATGTATATATATATACATATATATATATATATATATATATATATATATATATATATATATATATATATATATATATAAATGATTTAAGTTTAGGGTTGGTAGGAAAATTGTCAAATTTTTCGGTGGAATAAGGTGGTAAAAAATCAAACAGAAGAAGTTTTTCTATGTAATTAGTATTCTTAAGGATATCATAAGTGGGTTTGTACGCAGTCTTGGATTTAAACCGACATGACGGATTTAGTATTCACATAGATGAACACTCAATAGATGAGACACAAACAAAGAGTCACATCTGTTGTTATACTTATACCTCATCGTCAAAGCTCTACTCCCAAGAACCAGATAATTCTGCTAGTGCTAAAAAGGATGTACAGCTAATGAATCCTCCCGATAGTCACTTATGGAGCTGCAACAGGGGATTCAACCAAAGGATTGACCCTTAAACTGAGAACTATGCAAAGTACTCAGGAGAGAATCATGTTCGACACGACATGGAAAGATCACAAGACAGCACAATATATTAGAGAAAAAAACAAGATGCCGAGAAATGTAATCCATATGAAACGCTACAAGGATGATAATGATGATGATTAAGGAGTAAATGTTGAATTTCTCAGACCTCTAGCTCTCTCGTACGCGTGATGCATGCATACATACACGCAGCTAGCCAAACCTACTTGAAGACTGAAGAAACGTTTTCTGACAGTTTTGGTTGACGGTTTGTATTATATCTTATTTTTCATAAATATATTTGTCAGAATGAAATAAACTCGTGCGTATCTATATGATTCATTTTTCGCTAATCTCCAGAACTGGTCAATTTAGCTCAGTCAGTACGTCAACCTCATGGTAATCAATTTGTAGTGAGCTCAAAACAGAGTAGAAGTTATGAATTTTGTGTATCGGTATAGACCCCAAATTTTAATGAAGATTGTTCTGCTGCGGGAGTTGAATAAACTCAACTCATGTTTAGGAGTTTGACAATAACTCAATCAACATACAAACCTTTAACATTCCACACACTCGCCCAGTCGATCCTAAAAACGGCGCACAAACAGAATAAAATAGACACAGCGTTATCTCCATACACACCTCCAAAGTTTCACACATTGGCGCACGAATAAAAACAATTTTACAATTTAATTTATTCAAAGCAATAAAAAAAATAATTCACGTATTTACTTCCGTTTTTATTTCATAGGGAAGATAATCAAGTTCATCTTGGGTTAACAGGAGTTGTCTCCATTTTACGAACATGAAATGGGAATCGACCAAAAGATTTTCTATTCAATACAAAGTAATTTATGTAAAAAGCTCACTCCAACCAAAGGGGCCAAAGGAGTACTGATGCCTAATCTTAAAAGTCTGTGGACAAAACGGTATGTCTAGGAGACACACACATATATAAAAAAAGATAAAAAATTTTTTGCTGTATCCATAGGCTGCGGTTGCTCAATAGCCAGCCAGCCAGCCAGCCAGACACTCACTGGAAAAGTAAAGAAACCCAAATTAACAGTCCTAGTGACAGTTTTCGCTGACTTTTTTAGAAAGATTAGAAGTCAGTGAAGCATATACCGTTGATTTTATTCATTCGAAGAATATCGGATTTATTCTGGTTGACAGGAATCACTCTTTGTCATAAAAAAAGTTTCCGAATTAGATCACGCTTCCCAGAAGCGGCTGGGCCTCGCGTGTAGAGGGAAAGTTTTATACTCCATTAGATCAAACAGGTTTCGTGATTCTTATAATATAAAAGCCGTTATCACTTTCTTTGTTTTATTGGGTTTGTCACGCTTAAACAAACCCACAGAGAGAAATGGAGTAAAGCAAGGCTTGTTTTTGTATATTTGTATAAGCTGAAACACATAGCTATCCTTGTGTCTGCGTGGTTACTAATTCTGCTGCTGCTGCTGTCATCGTGGTAGGGCGGAACAATATAGATATCTATGATCTTTCATGGATATAACTGACGTTTTTTTTCTCATGCTAAAATGAACATTAAAAAAAAAAATTCCACTGCCTTATTTTGAAATTGTTGAAAACAGAAAATATGAATATTTGTGGAGAAATGTTATTTTTGGTCGAAGTGTGAAATATTCTGTTTGCAATAAATACATTTATATCATACGATATTTTTATGTGATTTATCCGTGCATTAATGATCAAATCATTTTTGACGGGCACAATGTTGGTTTTATAGATAAAAGTTTCACTATTTTTCTTGCCCCCCTTTTTAAGCATGTTCATCTAAGAAGGAATCTTTTGATATTTTGTTAGATTACCAGCACCGAGTGAGGATCGAACTCACTTTCAAGTAGTAATGATTTGAGAAGCCAGCTATCTAACAATGACAACCCAACGAAGCGTGACCTACTCAGGTATCTACTTATATAATCATATATGACTTCTTTCTGCTCTTCTTCTTGTATCAATGAAATCTTCCACAACAATTTTGCTAATAAATAAGAATTATCCCTTTCCCACTATTTGAAACAATAAATACTTTTTGATTCAAGGTGAACAACTTACATAAAAAACATGGCAACTTTAATCTTTTTTCTCTTCTATTCTTTCTTTCTTTTGGAAATTTCAGTCATTACATAAGATATTTGAAAGATAGTTGTTTCGAGAAATGAAAATATATACTTTCTGTAGTACAGGTAAACCGTACAAAAAGTAGTGAGAGCTCAGGTGTATACAAAAAGCCACGCATACAGAGCTTTACCTATAGCATATTTCACATCATCCTAGCTTGGGTAAAAAAAAAAATGGGTGTGTTAGCCGTCTCAAAGAAGTAGCATCAGTTATCAGCAGTGATTCGAACACGCAAAAAGTTATCCAGGATTCTCAGAAGGTACAGCTATCCACCCAACCTCATAGCCAGGGTGAGAAGAGGAAGGGAGTCACCCAAAGCTTCCAGAAATTCTTCCTTTATCTTATTTACCATCACTTCTATTAAAGGTACATCAGGGAAAATAAAGAGTGCTTTTAAGCCCTACGACATCCAGGGTCGCTTTTAGTACTTGAAACACTTTTTGCAATTTACTCACTAAAGTTAGTCCGCCCCGAGAGAAAAATCAGACCAGTAACTGCATTTATGTCAATATGTATAAATGCAGAAAGGTCTATACTGGAGAAACTGGCAGACCTCTCAAAGCTCAACTTGACGAACATAAAAAAGCTATTATCATAGGAGAGATATAAAGATCTGAAATGGCTGGCCTGATTTGGAAGGGAAAATACGAGCACTTTCCTCTCCAGGAAGAAGCACGTATAACAGTCAGGGAACGCTGTTGTAAACAGAAGAAAAACAAAAAGGCAGTCCATATCAACGTGTCGACTGGATGAATGAGTCAGACAAGTGCAGAGTTCAACACAATGTGGCTTTTACTACTCAGCATGTACGCGTTAAGGAAATCTGAGCCTAACAAAGAAAGAAGAAGAGATCGATATTACCAGAATCCTTCGCTGTAATGTAGCTACCATTGGAATATTCCGTTTGGTACCATAATTAGAAAATTCTGTTGAGCATCATCATATTCGGATATTGCACCTGAAGAAAACTGTTAAATAGATCAGCCGAAACGTCGTGTTTATAACACAAATAATAAGTAGTTCAATCGTTCGAAAAACTCCTCATATGAAAAAAAAATTGTGTCTATCAGATTTTATCACATGAAATGGTAATTCGGTCTCATTGATGCTTGATCCAAATAAACAACGGGTCGGTCATAATAAACGGAGCAAATTAGTAATGATCACAAACAGTTGAATCGATTCTCACACGGATAGTGCTTTCGTGAGGCTGGCCATAATAAGCGTCGATATTTTCAAACAGAGGCTGGCCCAAATAAACGTTGATCTTTACAAACAAAGACTGTCTCTAATTATCGTTGATCCTTTTAAACAGAAGTTGGCCCTAATAATCGTTGATATTTTTAAACAGAGGTTGGTCCCAATAACCATTGATCTTTTCAAATAAAGGCTGACCCTGATAAGCGTTGATCTTTTAAAACAGAGGCTTGGCCTAATAACTGTTGATTTTTTTTTCAACAGAATCCAATTATGTTGTCCCCGTTGCTGACTGTATGGAATATCAGTTAATGGACAATTTATATCGAACATTTCCATGAGAGTGTTGCAAGCTCAATTTGTAAGATCAGAGTCTATGTATAAGGCTAATTTCATATATATATATATATATATATATATATATATATATATATATATATATATATATATATATATATATATATATATAACAACGCTCTCGTGGGAACGTTGGACATAAATTGTCCATTTACTGATATTTCTTTGTATATATATATATATATATATATACATATATATATACAGAGAGAGAGAGAGAGAGAGAGAGAGAGGAAGAGAGGGGTAGTGAGATATCTGCGATCAATTCTATCGATATAAGGAACAATGCAACAGAATCTCCAGTTCTAAGGTAACAATTCTAATAACCCTACCCCAAAAAGCAACAACAAAAAACAATAGAAAAACAAACATAAAGACGAAAAACAGTAAGTTCATTTACAATCTAGACTAACCATCGCGAGCATTAGCAGTATATTGGCTGCTATACACCTTTCATTCATTGACAGATATAATCTGATCATATCATTCGAGCGATTGAATATAGATTAGTGGTTGCCTAGTGAGCGAATGTCCTTGAAGACATATTCACCTTAGTTTCCCAGAGAATATCAGATAACAACTGTCTAAACACTTTGAGCACTTTGTATGAAAACATTAATCGGCTAAACTAAAGAATTTCATATCCTGTGGTCAATGTCGAGCAGAGTTGCTAGATAGTTGAAGACATTCCTGGCCAAAAAAAGCTAGAATTATCCGAAAATCGCCAATTACAAAAACTGTTTTTGAACACAATTATTTCATGATCCATTTTTTATTACATAAAATATTCTAAATTATTAGTATTAAATTAGAAAAAAAAATACTCTTATTTATCTTCATCCAAGTTTTTCTGATAATTTCTTATCGCAACTTTTCTTAGTATTATTGCACATTCTAGAAAGCAACTGAAAATTTAAGATAAAGGTGAATAGTGGTATTTAAAAAAACTTATGATTGTTTACGAGGTATTGCAAAACTGAAATATACACACGGAAAAACTTATTAAAAATACAACTGAAAGTCAAACTGCCCAACATTCTTAATACGACAAAACCAAAAGGTTCATAGCTAAATCCTTTCAAAAAAGGCTGGATATGACCGTATAATTGCAAAAACGGCAACCATTAAGTCGACCTTCTTCTTATATCCAATTTACTTTTGTATGAATGGTCGCCTAGAGATAGATCAAAATAAGATATTGCCTGTAGCCACCGAGAGACCTGTGGACAATAATCTCTTCCCAAGGACAGCCATCACAGCGATAATGATTCATAATGACGTCATTGCCACCTACGTTGGCGATTAAATGTCAAAATATGATATTTTGTATTGTGTCTCGGGTACAGAACTACAGGATGAACGAGCAAGGAATAACACGACGAATGGGTTCGGTGAGCTGAGTTCAAACCTCGACGTTCCGGTGTTGCCAGTTTAACGCTTTTGCGATAAATCTAGCGCGTTCCTTGATTTGGTAACGCAGTTATTTTGGTCAAAGCCATTTTTGTTGTAATTTGGCCATTTTGGGCTATTTTTTTCTAAAAATTTAGCGTTATTAGGCTGTTAAAAATCATGGGAATATTCTTTAGGTTCTTCAAAAGAACATGGTACATGGACAAGGATATTTTAAAAATCAAGCCCTTCAAAAAAATGTGCATATTTTCAAAAAAATGTTGAAAAATAAAGATAGTCCAACATATCAATCTAACCAATAATAACATGAAAAATCCAGTCATTTTTGACGGGTACTATGCTTGTCGATACATTTAAATGCCATCCTCGCAAATTAGTGAGGTTTAATTGTACAGTTGTATGATTGTGTGTTTTGTCCAAGTCTAGTTAAAATCTCAAATTTTGGTCCATGTTAAATAGAATAACATAGGTACTAAAACTGAAGGTGATTTGCAAAGATATGAAATCAACCGTTGTGACATAACAATGAAAATTATGTCATAGAAAGTCTCAACATCTTACGTCTGATAATGACATCAAAACAGCTTGGATAGAACGTTTCGGCCATTGTACTCTACGGCCTTCATCAGGTATCATCTGGTAGGTGTGGGGAAGTAAAGAACCGAAACTTTTATTTAACCGACAGGGGTATATTGACGCACTCCCCATACCTACCAGTTGATACCTGATGAAAGCCGTAGAGTACAACGGCCGAAACGTTGTATGAAAAACAACCAAGATGAGGATGGTCCGAATAATAATAGAAATAATAATAATAATACCTCATCTCAAAAATTCAGAGATATACTAGCTTGGATTGAGTTGAGAATTAAACAACATAGAAGTCGGGTATTTGAATTATTAAACATAAATTACCTAAAAAAACAGTTTTGGTCTCCATAGTTCCAATCCATTCGGGAATAATAGCGTCACTTTTTACGGGTATATGCTAGTTTTTATATTAAGACATATTTCGCTGGGTAATCTCATTCTTGGGTATTTTGCTTCTTCTGGGCCTAGCAGACCTCTAAAGGTGAAGAAAGATCAGCTAGAAGCGTTGGTGGCGTGGTTTTGTTAAAGTTGGATCTAAATTTTGCCAAAGAGTGACCCATGCACTACGATCGTAGAACCGTCCTCTGTGGTAAATGTGTTACGCAGGATACAGAATCAGGTGTGGAGACTAATGGACTGCTGCTGACCCGGGGCATATAGGTAATTGTAGGCAAAGACTTCAGAGAAATCCTGTTAGAAGTCGACAACCAAATCTTTTACCATAACTGTCAACATAGGTTTGTCCCATTTCTAACCGGGTCTTGCTGACTGGTTTGCTGGTTATGTTTTAATCACGCGAACAGGCCCCACCAATCTAGCTAGAGGGATGAAAATTTCAACATTTTCCCATTATGACATCGAGAAAAAATATTCTCCCATGAACAGGCTCTTAAAGGGAATTCAATTTGCGATGTAAGTTTATGCTAGATTGGTCTCTATTTTGTTGTCGCTGGTGTAAAATTTTTTTTCAATTCAAACTTTCTAGTGATCCTTGCCCAACAAAAGGCGAGAGAAGTAACTTGTTCATTAGTCACCCGTTTTACTGATCTTTTAATTGATTACCTCCAATTTTGCATGCCGCCAAAAGAAATGGGTCATTTCTATTGAGTGACTCACCAGACCTGTCTTTTATCATTTTTCTCTTGCACAACGTGACCTAGGCAACGAGTAAACTGCATGGATCAGATATAACTTGATAACTGGAAATCACTCAGACATTGCGTACCTTTGCCAACGCTATTGCCAGGGTAGATCATTATGCATGGATCCGCCCTTAAACTCAATCACTTCTTCCGTAGCCCACTGCTTAAGCTTCAACAGAATTTAATCGGAATTCATGGAGTACTTTTGTAGATATTGTGTGGACAGCCAGACAGAAATACATATAACAATCCAATTGTGTTGGCAGAGGTAAAAGATATAGACACTCTAATTTGAGCAAAGAGAGAGAGAGAGAGAGAGAGAGAGAGAGAGAGAGAGAGAGAAAAGGAAAGAGAGAGAATAATGATATTGATGATTAATATAAAGAGGAGGAAAAGCCTGGTTAGCCACTAAATAGAAACTGTCACATGACCAATGTCTGTAGGTAGCATGCGTTGTTAGGGGTGATCAATTGAAACATTGGAAAAAAGGGATTGTCGATTCATTTTGGACACCGATGGGTCTTAATATCCCCAAACAAGTGTGAACGCAGCCGAACACGAACTAAGGGGCCAATTTAGCATGAAATTTTATTGTAAATTGAGCCCCATACTAAGAACATATTTTTTAAGAATAAGGAGTGTTTTTTTAAATTTTCAATTCTCTAACTCCATTGATGCTGTATATACGTTTGATACTTAGATAGATAGCCGGTCAGCCAGCCAGACAGACCATCTTGAAAACTGAAGAAACCCATGCTGACAGTTTAGATGAGAGGTTTGGTTGACGGTCTCAAAAAAAAAATTGGTCGGTTAAGCTGGAAACCAGCCAGCAGCCGACGAAGTGGTTATCGTTTCTCAAATACATGCCAAGAGGGAAATTCCTTCAACCTCTTCTGCATTCATTCATTTTAATATAAGCAGGCAGGTGCCGACAAGTGTTTAGGCTTCAAGGTTTGTGGGCCACTTATAAGTAGGGGACCGGAAAGGTAGGAGGGGCAGGAAGAGAGATCAGTTGTAGAGGAAAAGAGAAGAAGGAAAATATAGTTAAAGAGATCAATCTGCATACATGGCTTATATATATATATATATATATATATATATATATATATATATATGTATATATATATATATATCCGTCAAAATATTGATTGACACAAAGGAGCTTAGGGCTATTTCATCAAGTAATTCATTTTCAATAATTCGACGATCCAAATTTTACACTTTTAAAAAATTTTCAACTCAACATTAAACGTTTTAATTAACTGAGCTTAAACACCTTTTCTTTTTTCTCAATGTTACACCACTAAAGCCGATCTCATTTTATCACAACCCGATAATTACTGCCATCAGTTCAGTTAATTTATTTCACGTGGACCAATCCATTGACACTTTTATGTCATAACAGGAGTATATAAAATAGGATATGCAACCATACAATCAAAAGTACCAGTTGCAGGAATCGAACCCGCAACCAATATGTAGTTGCTTCAACGCACTTTTCATTGTGCTAAACGGCCAGCTGATAAGGCCGAATAACTGTTAACAACCCAAATTCTCATCTCGTTCATTTACTGTATTTTCTATTTACATTGTCTAAATTGAATGCTGAAGTTCATACATCTACCTAGGACAACGAATCTCCATGAGACCCTCAGAAGAAGAAGAAATCAAGAATACAATCACACTAGGATGGCAAGCCTTTGGCAGAGCGAGCTCAAGATCAAAGTGTAGTATCTGTTCTTCTCCGCCTTCGGGTGGAGAAGACGATCGGCCCTTTGTCGGCCTTCAGGCTGAGAAGTCGATCACGGTCCGGGATTGTCCCCATCCCGGAAAGACCAGCATGCTCAGGGCTTGCCCTGAGAGCAAAGGCAGGATTCGTCCTGCAACAAAAGTCAAGCATGCCCTAATGACTCCGTGCAATAGCACGCTGAGAATTTAGGGATCCTTGAAACAAAGACCAGCTTGACCCGATTTCATGCGAAATCATGCGCATGGACTCGGGAAGCAAACTCTGCCTACACGTTTTCGGACGTGTGGGACCCCACTTTAATCTCGACCTTGTGTCAAATTTCGTAGTCGTGGGGATGCGAATAAATAACATCTGTTCTTCTCCGCTTTCGGGCGGAGAAGATGATCAGCCCTTGGTCGGCCTTCGGGCTGAGAAGTCGATCACGGTCCTGGATTGTCCCCATCCCGGAACCAAACACCAGCATGCTCAGGCTTGTCCTGAGAGCAAAGGCAGGATTCGTCCTGCAACAAAAGTCAAGCATGCCCTAATGAGTCCGTGCAATAGCACGCTGAGAAGTTAGGCAGCCTTGGGGATGCGAATAAATAAATCGGCTTCCCCCATTTTCTGGCCTCTTCTTCGGGATCAAAGTGTAGTATCTGTTCCACAGCATAGCCCGAGGAGTCGGTACTGACACTTGCCCGTCGAATGGGCTGGAGATTGTGTGTGGGTTGACATCAAAGACCGAGTGCGCCGGTGCAAGCGTTAGCCAATGAGGTTTTACTGAGGCTGCGCTTTGCTCCGCGCATCGGGGAGCCTGTGGACTTGTCCTTGGGCTCTCCTATTATTACTCAGCCCAGCTATAGAGGATCTGTTACCCCTGGGCTGCACTGCTCCATTGCAGCTGAAGGAGTTAGTCCCCTGGTGTACGCTTTCGTGGTGAAGGTTGTCTAGCCATTACGATGAGCTTTTCAACCGTAGCGGCGTCGGCTGGAGCCATTTTTGGAAGGGTTGCTCCTATTTCTTCCCACGTTAAGCCCGACCTTGTGTCAAATATTGCTGAGGTGAGACAGTGATTAAATAGATCCTTGGAGTGGCATCAACCTACACTGAATAGTTTTTACATTATCGACTTATCATCTGCAGCGGTAGGCAGACCTCTACTGTAGCTAGGACCGAGAGTTCATTTTGAATAGAGTTTCAAATGATAAACTGCATTTATAATTAATTTTGTCGGATTATATATACATTTCTTAACACACACACACACACACACACACATATATATATATATATATATATATATATATATATATATATATATGAAATCGCAAATGAGGTTCATTTAGTCTAAGATTTTATGATGGCCCCCTTGTGGGACAACATTATGTAAAATGTGTGATATACTAATCACAACCAAAGAATATAAATCGGATGTAAGCAACAAAAATATCCAGTTATAAACCATTCTGGTGAAAATTTGTCATGTAAGTCACAAAATCCTATCCATCTATCATCGTGTAAAAATTGTAATTTACAATATGACGGTGAAACTGTGCTTCCCTTAAATAAAGGTGTGATTATACATAGGAGAGTTCTAGGGTTTGTCAACATGCAATTGGCATATACCAATTCATCATCTTCAATTCAGGTTACAGAGAAAGATATGGACAAGATATGGACAAGTTCTGGACAAGAGAGCTTAAATAAGATTGATGAAGCAATGCTAAAATAAGACAACAGAAGAAAGATGATATCAAGTCGGACGTGTTATACATCCTTTGGACTAAGTATTAAAGTCTAAAAAAGTTCTTACGGGGAGAGTGAATGTGTTGGAGTACTTTTTTCTTTCCTACCCTGACTAGAGATCACTGTGTTTGCTCTCATATTAATAGGAATAGTAGAGAATCGGCAATTTCGTCTCAAGATATTTTCTTCTTTTGTTACTTATGTCTGAAAGTGTATAAATGATGATCTTCCAGATCCTTTAATTACATTAGGAAACTTCTGAATCAAACAAAAAGAAGTTATTGAAAGATATAGCTTCCAAAATATTGTTACTAAAAAACTGATATATAAGATGACAATATCATATCAATAGTATGAATATATATCAGATATAATTGACACAAAACTATATAAACCACGATGGATAAAGAGAAATGTAAACCCTGTAATGTTTGTCGTTTTTTTATGAAATTAAAGGACTTGATAAAATATTACCTAAAATCTTTATCTACAAGGACATCTTACAAACTCTACCAAGTGAATTAAGAAAAGAAGAGAGTAGACCATTCGTAGATTCAGATCAACAATACAAGATAAAATTTGAAATTATAAGCCATCAGTAGAAACTCCCACTAGAAATAAAGATGGCTGAATCAAAATTCCAAAATGTGAGTGCTAGACTTCTCAATCATGTGATAAAAGTTTTGGCCACATATTAATAGGTAAACTAGTGATTATAAAAAAAGTCCAAGAAAACTCCTCACAAGAGGTCCATATCATTGAGAACCATATGATTGTCCATATTATTGTTTAAATGGTAGTGGACGTTTAAATGAGATTAAAAAGCTTTAGATATTTCTTATTTGATCTTATCTATCTTGAATTGAAATGTGAACAATGAGGAATACAAGCAACGTTCTTTGATTTGGATATCAAAACTGAGGATGGAATGTTTATTTATGAATTGTTTGATAAACGAGATAGATTTCCGTTCTGTATAGTGAGAATGCATTTTAGAACAAGTACTCTTCCATCTTATATATTTCACTGAACAATATTATCAGAATATCTGAGAATTGCTAGGGCTACCCTTATAATTATTGATTTTATATTGAAAACTGTTTCTTTAATTGTAAAAGTGGTCAATCAAGGCTGTGAAATAAGTGGAATTTTTAGAAACTTTAACAAAATCATGACTAGAATATTCTTGGTCCCTTTAAAACTTATCAGCTTGACTGTAATGAAATAAAAACGAAAATTGAACAATATGCTCATGGGAGTATAAGAATAGAATAAATGTGTAGTGTAGGTTAAAGTAAATCATTTTGCATTTATGTTAGAGTTATTAGGTATCCAAAAGAAATGGAGCCAGTCTTTGTCAATGAAAAGATCATTGTATTGACTGGAACCAGGGAAAAAGGAAAACATTTGGTTCTGGTCCATTTGTCTGACTGATGGGTAGTTTGGCGGGTAGGGAGATCGAATATGCAATGCCACCTAACGGATTGCATATGAATGGAATCGCCCATTGAGGCGTTACTGCCAGCTACAAAGTGGTTTCGTTTCAATCATATATATAATGATACTCTATTTGATAATTGAAAGAGTAAAAAAACAATCGATGGTAGCGTGATGATATACGACGTGTAAAAATTAACTTTGAGGTTAGGGGAAATTGTCACATTCTTCAGTTGAATATGTTGCTTGAGAATCAACTCAAAGAAGTTTTTCTGCGTAATTAGTATTCTTAAAGATGATATCATAGGTTGGTTTTAATGCAGTCTGAGATTAAAACCGATACAACGGATTTGATATTCACATGGGTGAACACTCAATAGAAATGACTCAAACACTGAGTCACTCCTGTTGTTATACTTACTGATCCCTCATCGTTAAATACGTTTTTTTTGTAACCTACGTAAGTGAGCCCTGTTCCAAAAAGTAGATGAAAGCAAGAATAAAATAATATCAATATACAATACATATACAAAATTACACACTACAAGTATGATATAGGCTGTATAGTAAGAGAAGGGGGTGTTTGATCAACACTGCTCGGGTGCCATGTTAATATGATAGTTTTTTTTAAATTTACTTACACGGTAAACAACTAATGATCCCAACAAGAGAAAATGTATACACTGTACCATAATAACAAAGTATATGAGAAAAAGGAGAAAAATCACTGAAGAAAATCATGTAAATTGCATTGACATATATTCTGGGAAATAAGTGACTGGAGTGACTTTTTTAATATTAAGTGTTTGAAGCTGTAGAGCTTTCTAAATCATATATATATATATATATATATATATATATATATATATATATATATAGAGAGAGAGAGAGAGAGAGAGAGAGAGTGAGAGAGAGAGAGGCATATTAAACTTTTTATACTTATTTTGTTATCTTTCAGAAAAAATATTTCATTGAGCATATAAATATTCAAAATCTCTAATGTATCCTTCATACTGATTTTTGTCGAAGTAATATTGTGACATGGTAAATAAAGGGCTATGTGGGTCGGCAACGTCATATTGATATCATTGAATTCCTTGGTTTTTATCATCAATATCTTCATCAGTTTTTTTTTTTTCAAGTCCGTCGTAGGACATAGATCTTCCTTTGGATTTGCCAAACATCTTTATCGTGAGCGTTAAGGGGCAAATATTTCTTGAATCTGTCCAATTCGTCTTGCTATAACATATTCTGTCGGCCTCGATTCCATATTTGATATCTGTGGATCCATGTTATGAATCGTGGTGTCAATTGGCTGTATGCGATTCTTGCAAAATGACCAGCACATTGCTATTGATTTTCCTAATGACGCCTTGGACTCCTGTTTTTTCATTAATATACTGTGCTGATATATTTTCCCTCCATGTGATGCTGAATATGATTCTCTCATGTTGACAATGCATGGTTCTCAGTTTTAGGGTCAGTTTCAAGGTTCCATGTTTTAGCTCCGTAGGTGACTAAACCTCTTTAGAACAAATAGGATTTCTTGTTCTTAAAGGTTGAGCTTGCTATACCGGAGACTTGCCATTCGAAGGTGATTCTTCGCTTGATCTCTTCTTCTTTTGAGGATTCCATGGAGATTTATTCTCCTACGTAGGTGTAGATTTCCACTTTCCCTAGTTCTGCATTTTCGATTTTGATGGCCTTGTGTTTATTTTCTACATGTTTGTTATACATGACCTTTGTTTTGCTGGAATCAAGTGATAGCCAACTTTCTTGCTCATTTTGTGCAGTTCATCTAGCATTAGTTGGAGGTCCTGAAGGTTCTCTGCAAAAAGGACGATGTCGTCTGCAAATCGGCGGTAAAATCAAGGCTATGCGTCAAGAATGTACGTTTAATAATTCATTTCTGCCAACAAAGTTGGAAGAGTTATAAGTATTCACTCGGGTGTGTATGTCTGTCTGTCTGTCCACATAATATTTCGCAAAGGTAGATAGTGGGCTACAGAAAAAGTGCTTAAATTTCTGGTTGTGTCTATGAATTTTCCTCCCTCGCTTAGGTATATATCCACCACACAAATATTTTCAAAAGTTCTCGATGACATTTTGTGTATTGGTATGTATAGCTAAATAAGAATTCATTGAATCGTTTAGTGGATCGATATTTATTTACAGTTACTTCCCCTGCATCGTTGGTATATGCCCAAAAGTTCTAGATGGATTTCAATGAAAATTTCTGGAAAGGTAGACCCATGACCAAAAGTCAAGCCGGTATTTTACCTTAGGTCGTGACTCGCCTGTCATCATTAATTTTACCATGAAGTCGTGACATCGTTTTTTTTTGTTACCGCATTGCACCACAACTTACCACACACAGGATCTACCAACACACCAACTCCCCGACCGACGACAAACGCAGCCTAATAATACGTACACCGTGTTACTTTTAGAACCTTTATTCCTGACGTGGCTTTAAGTGAGCGAAACGTTGAGATGAAGATTCATTTGTCTTAAACAGTTCTCTGATATTGTCATCTCACTTTTACCACTCTAGTTTACCAACTATCTCGAACTAATGATTTTGTTTCTATCCTTGTCTACCACATGTGAGTGTCTGAGGTAGTTGTGGTTTAACCACTGGTAGAGTTCTAACCCGCCAGCGGTTGAACACCCCAGCAAGAAGTTTCCAGAAACAAGCTTGGTAATCCTTGCTTTACGATAACCCTTCTTGTTTATCCCGTATTACTATTAAAATAATTTATAAAAATAAGGAGCCTGAGAATCCTTTTAAATGCAACATCATAAAAATCATCCAAAAGAACATAAAAACACGATGAAGAAGAATATAGAAACCGCCACGTCACCGACATATTTTGACAGCATACAGAGTTGGGGTGATCAATTAAAAATTGCAAAAAAGGGCTGATCAAAAGTCACTTGACTCACATTTCGTTTGGCAGTGATCACTAATTAAAGTCTAAATGTTCAAAAAGCCGTGCGTGAATTGTGCTGATCGATCAATTTAGCATGAATTTGCATTGCAAGTTGGACTCCCATTGATAACCAATTAGGTTGGGGGGGGGGTAACTTAAAAAAATAGCAAAATTGTTTTTTTTTACGAGCGATACTTTCATGGATTGCCAGCCAGACTCCCTAAGAGAAACCTATGTTGACGTTGACAGTTTTGAAGACAGTCTCGGTTGACGGTTTATAATGCAAATTTTAAATGCTACATCTTAAGGGCTAAAAGAATGAAAGGAAAAAACAAGCAAATGTTGAATATGGAATAAGAAAAAGAGACGACCAGAAATTTAAAATTCCTTGCAGCAGAACGTAAAAAAAATCCATGTGAACGAATATGGATTTGGATAAGTGACTGAAAGACTCCATATCAAATCGCCTGGGGATCGGGGGGAATAGAATTTAATATTCTAGGGAATGTCATTGTTTTGTCATTTTCTTTCTATGAAAAACTGAACCATTATGTTTTCTAGTAAATAGGTTTGCCCTGCTATCAAAAAGTATACGGCTCCTATAAATAAAACAAACATTTTGTATGTCGTAATGGCATGAAGCAAAGGAGCAATTACCATTGATTTATATGAGATGAAAAAATTGAGCGTTCCCAGACATCAAAAGCAAGGTATATCAGTATATACACACTATATATATATAAAGACAGAGAGAGAGAGAGAGAGAGAGAATATATATATATTGAGAGAGAGAGAGAGAGAGAGAGAGCACATAAAAACAAATATCCCGTAACCCTGCCTATCATAGACCCATCTCATTTGAAACCGAACGTTGCCCTCAATTACACACATGAACACTTCCCCACTGCTCCTACTCAACAACCTAGCAACATAGGAATATTCACATTCTTTTTCAGTATCAAACATGTAAACAGTAGATTATTTCTCCGTGGACCGCCGAAAATATTTCCTCTTTGAAAAGAAATGACGTCGAAATGCATCGAAATACGCCCACTGGAAGATAATTTTTTCGAGATGTAGAACCTATCTCTTAGGTTTTTCTCTTTGCCTTCTAATAGTCATTTCCACCTATCTATCTATCTATCTATCTATCTATCTATCTGAACAAGTGATATGACAGGCTAAGGCAGAGTTAGTGACCTTGAAGTTCCCAGTATTGGATGTATCTGAGGGGGTAGATGTGGATGTGAGGTTATTGTTAGAATGAGAATGTGCGTGCGATTTATTTAATAATATCTATTAGGTTGGCAATAAAGAAACATGTATTTAAATTCGATTCATCATACTACATTATTTTGCACTTTGGCTTTGTGAATATTTTTTTCAATATGGCTTCATTTCAAATTGCATTTCACAGAACTGAAAGAGAGATTGAAAAGAACTTCCACATATCTATTACTTCTGCACAGGAAAACAGTTTTTAAGCAAGATGTTGCTCTGTCTCTCTTCTTTAGAGAGACTCACCTGTTTTTCAATACAAATCATCGAAATCTCTGGAACCGACGTCCTATCCAAGAGATTTCCCCACAAGTCTGGCCACACCGCTTTCTGGACCTGTAAAGGGTCTCTTGTTCATAGTACTCCTTCGATGCTTTCATTTGATTACATTTCATTTAAATGTTTCTTTTTTTTGGGGGGGGGGGTGAAAAACGCCACCCCGCTCCGGAGAACTTTTATGTAAAATCTTCTCCGAGATCCATTAAGTATACATATATATATATATATAAGTATAAATTTGGTTTGGCGAATCGGACTTTTAAGTATTATATAGAAATAGATTGAAATTGGAAAATATTATCAATGTGAGCGCAAATGCAGACCCCACACCATTTTCTTTTCAAATACCCAGAAAACTCTTTTGTTGAGAACCTTCCCTTAAGTTCCTTGAGTAAAGATGATAAATATGGTAGGGTTCATTCATGAGATTTCCATAGCGTGACAGACTAATAAACATTTCTTACTTTTTATATAAGTTAATGCCCATGAAAAAACTCACGGATATACAGGTTTCCCCACTATACAAAGCCCTTCATAAGACGAAATAGCGTCAAACTAAGGAACAATTAGTATTAATTTACATGGGAAGTTCTTTTAAGCGTTCTATATCACGGATATGGCGTAGATAGTAAGTTAGGCATAGTCATTGGAGGTTGTGGATATGGGGCGTAAGGGAAATGGGATGTTGAGAGAGAAAAGAAGAGAGTATGCGCTTTCTCTATAACGGCCCGACAAAAGCTGAACATTTTTTTTTTTGTTTTTTGCCTTTTTCCGAATTGATTTTTCGATAAAATACTATTGGATAGTTTCAATACATTTCAATATACTGATCTTATCTGCTACTATTTGAAACGATGCTGCCAATGGTGCTGCTATTTTATTACTTTATGCGCTAAGTTCAGCGCGTTACTTGTTTTGGTAGTACCAATGCTGTGTTGGCCCATGCTTACTTACACACTTTGGCTATTTTAGCGTGGTTTTGACAATTTTCAGCTTTTTGGTGTATTTTGACCATTTCTGGCGTTCGTTTTAATGATTTTTGAAAAAAAAATTAGCTATTTTTCGAGTATTTTTTGAGTTGGCTACACTGGTTTGAAACACTCATGTGATTTGAACTCACAACTGTTCAGAGACCACCCAGCTATAACAAGCACTGTTCAGAAGGATATATTTAAAGTTATCTCAAAATCCTACTACAGGCTATTTTGCACCTGGCGTAATAACGGCATAAATATATCTGGATTCACTCATACTTTATATGATAATGACATAAATGAACTTTCTAACCTTTTATTCGCACTTAAAAGCAAACGTGTTAACTGGATGGAGTATTTATCTATCTCCCTAATGGTTAGTCTGTTGAATGAACGGCACGCCGAGCTTCCAAAGTCGCTCTTTGAAGTGCCCATAACGTCTATTTTAAACTCTCATGAGAGAATGGTTTGATGCAATGACCTGGAGTGAAATCTACGTTCGAAAGTATGAAGATAATGAGGTTTGAAGATGGCAAGGAATATTCATATCCAACGGAATGATGGTTAAAACACCGATTGTTCAACATGGTGAATAAGGAGATATTATCGTCAACAAATTGTTACTGACAGAGAACCAAGAACTGTTGATTATACACGGTGTTTACAAAAGAGATAGACCGTTTCAAAAATATATTTAATCAAAACTATTAGAGATATTGACACCCAAGGTGAACGATTCTGTAGAGAAATACTTGAAGTTTATTATAGCAAAAAGGTGTGTCAAGTAACACTGACACAAGACTTTGAGAGTTATTTCTTAAAAACCGATCAAAATCTTAACCTTCCCTCCTTGATGTTTTAAGATGCGAAAAATGCATTCTTGGACTAATTGTGTGTGTGGTTGCGCTGGCACAAGATTCTAGAAGTTGAAAAAAAGAATTTTTTTCCAGAAATAAAAAAGCCGTTTTTAGATTATATCTTGTCGGGCATTCGTCCGAATTAGCAAGATTTTAGATCAAAAAGTGTGTCCGGTAGCGCTGACAGATGATTGAAGAAATGTTAAAAGGCGAAACAAAAAACTCCATTTATAGAAAGGGGCACATGTCGAGCGACAGTAAGTAAATGTGTAATTATATCCTTTCTTTATACGTCAGCATGTTTGTTTGTTTTTTCCAGCGATCTTAGCCATACCGTTTTGTCTACTGGCATCAGTACTCCGATTCTAAACTTTTTTGACCTTATTCTTGACAGACGGACAGAACTTTGTGTAGTGATCAGAGTTCAATTCAAACATAGGTCTGAAGTAAAACGTTCTCAAGTTTGTGTGTGTTTCTGATTCTTTTTCTTGTATACTTTTAATTAGTTTATGTTATCAACCTCAATATTAACCAAATGTTTCCCAAGAATATTTTAAAATCGTAGCTAATAAAGAAGGCGAAAGGTTCCAGCCTTTTTTTTCATATTTACGTGTGTTTGTGCATTTATATCTTCCAGTGCTCCTGTCTATACCATTTTGTCAACAAACTCGAAAAATGGCATCAGTACCCCACTTGGCACCTTCACAGATTTTCTTCATTTTTCATTTTAGGAAAGTTCATTTATTCTGGAGGGGACTTATTCTAACGGTTATATTGATAATATCTAGATTATTCTCGATTCATATGTTTCTACGTGTTTTTAAATCACTATTTTAGATGTTGTCCTGTGTTCTCCATCGATGTCATAAATAGAATTTATTCTGATCATATTTATTCTTCATCGGAACTTTTTTTTTTACAAGACTTCAGATTTAACGCTACAATTATTGACTGTGATGGCGAGTCTTAGATATTTTTTTATACGTTTTTGAAACTGCCTATTTCCAATGTAAACACCCTTTATAAGTAGACGGATTAAATTACATGAAATATTTACCAACCTCTCTAATGGTCAGTCTCTTGAATGGCTGCAGCATTTAGTAACGGAACCTCTATATTTCACACGTAACAACTAAGGAATTTACTCGTCAGTGTCTCTAATGGTCAGTCTCTTGAGCGACCGTGCCTTTTATCAGCAGAACACGCTTCTTGAAGTGTTTGGTACGTTTATTTAAAACTGTCACGGAAAGATGGCCTGACAAAAAGGACCAGAGCTAAAGTCACGCCAGGAAATGCAAAGAAAAGATGGCGAGGAATATTAATTTATATCATGAACTGACGGAGAAAGGTGAGACAGGCAGAAAATTAATACCTTTTGCGGAAGCTCATGAGCAGGGAGGGCATTATATAGCTTTGGCATTTGTTACTCGAAATATATACATCAGTTGATGGATAAGTAGATATCCCATCCTTATTTAAATGAATCACAGAAGTTCGCGCTTGTATCTGAACTAATCATCTAAAAAATATCTAAGAGAATCTATAGAAATATATAAGAATTTTATCTAAAAAAAAAGGAGGGCCCAAGATTTTGAAATTGCTGGTTCGAAATGACTATAGAGACCCTAAAATAGCTATTTAAAACAAACTTAAGTAAATGTTTTCAAACGATGTATTCATGCAAAATTGCTAGGTTACATCCCAGCCCCCAAATGTGACCCGGAGCACCTGGTGACAGAGAAAGGTAGACAGGGAGACACACAACCAAGCAAAAAGAGAATAATCTGTTGCCCTCTTGGCTAGTTGGTCAGGTGGGGCATTCGTGGGCATACGATGATTATATATATATATATATATATATATATATATATATATATATATATATATATATATATATATATATATATATATATATATATATCGACATGCTGATGTACATCTATACATATACGTACAGAGATAGATAAATAGATAAATACATAGACAAGTCTTGTTAGTTACCCAAAAGAAACTGTCATGTGGACAACGTTTTTTGGCGGCAGGCTGGGTTCAGGGTGACTAATTAGAAAATTGAAAATAGGGGTGATCAATGAATAATCTCAGCTTTTGTAGGGGAGTGATAAAAAATCTAAAATCCTAGAGGGGTGGAGGTTGAGAAACCATAAAAAATGTTTTCTTCTAGACTAAATAAGGTGTAATTGTCGTGCCTGTCTCAATCGGTGGGTCCTGATCTCACAATTCACTGATGGCAAATCATATAGATATGAAAAGAGATGAATATGAACAGAGTAAAGTGGACAGATAGATTGATAGATTGATAGATAGATAGATAAAGAGAAAGAAAGAAAAGATAGACATTACCTATATCAGTTTTCTATCTATCTATCAACATAGAAAGGAAAGACATTAATAGATAGATAGATAGATAGATAGATAGATAGATAGATCGATAGAGAGAGAGAGAGAGAGAGAGAGAGAAAAGACTATAGAGAGAAAGAAAGAAGAGACGGATATGAAGAAAGAGAGATTGGGCTGAGATTATCTATCACAGTCCTCCTATCCATCTATATAGATAAATGAAAGGAAAATACATAGAAACAAAAGACTGAGATAAATAGATAGAAAGAAAGAAAGAAAGAAAGAAAAAAAGAAAGAAAGAAAGGAAGATAAAAAAAGAAAAGACTGAGATAATCAACACCAGTTTTTCTATCCATCTTTCTATCTATCTATCTAGATGGATAGAAAGAAAGAAAAGACATAGGTAGATGGATAGATGGATAGATGGATAAAGAAAAGACTATATAGAGAAAGAAAGAACAGAGTTAGATTGGAATAAAGAAAGAAAGAAAAGACTGAGATAGACAGATAGATAGATAGATGGATAGAGATGAAAGACTGGATAGATAGAAAGAAAACACAGTTTTCTATCTATCTATCAACATAGAAAAGAAAGGCATAGATAGATAGATAGATAGATAGATAGATAGATAGAAAAGAAAGACTGACATGTACAGATAAATAAAAAGAAAGAAAAGATTGTGATAGATAGATAGATAGATAGATAGATAGATAGAGAGATAGATAGCTGGGAAGAAAGAAAAGACTGAGATAGATAGATGTGAATTTGTGTCGGTGTCAATGCTATTCTCAATCAAAGAAGAATTGGACATCTTTATGATAACACTTGAAGGCAACTCCCCGGGGGGAAAAACCGAGGAAAAGTAAAACACAAAAACAACCCACTATCAGAAAACAGAATCCCTTTGGCGAGGAATCCTACCAGTCAGAAATGCATAAGCGATTCGAGGAGATCCTCAATTAGATTACACTTCGCTCGGATCGTGTAATGGTAAGCACGTGTTCCTCACACGCAGAAAATCCCATGTTCGATCCCTGGTATGGACGTGGGGAAGTCTTTTGAACTCAGCAGCTAATTGAGTACTCTCTAAGCTGTATGATTAGGGTGGAGGTATCTTTCCAATCGACTTGCATTCTGCCAAAGGGTTGGTTATAAAAAAAAATATTGTAGGAATGTTATCCTGGTATTGACCAGACTTGAAGCTTGCAATGATGACTAAACTGACGCACGTGGCAGGAACTGGGACTTTCTGAACATCCTTTATACTCTTTGGGGAGTTTCTCCGAAGAGCCTTTACCATTCTATCTTGATTAAACGTGACCATTATGGGAAACGTCGATAGTTGATTGATTATCTGCGCAAAAATAGACGCCGATCAAAATTCAAACCTAAACTGAATAAGACTAGCACCGATGCCTTTGGGAAAGGCATGAATCTGTCTCTCCATTTCACAGCTATGACTGAATTAGCGTATAGTAGAGTGAATGACACCACTTCAGGCGCTGGTCGCCCCTGTATCTCATGTACAGAAACACCAAAGGAACCAACGAAAACTTGTGATAGGTGAAGCTCAGGCTGGGACGGATGATGCAGTAGCCAGCGTAAGGACACAACATTACAGTCCTTCAACTATTATCATCATCATCATCAGCAGCATCAGCCTTTTAGCGTTTGTTGTTGGACGTAGACTTTCCCATGATTCACCAGACCCCTCTATCATGGGCGTTGCGGATCCAGTACTTTCTGATTTTGTCTAGTTTGTCAAGTCATCTTAAATATTTCGAGCTGCAGTTTTGCTTATGATCTCCGGGGTTCTACGTTTTTAAACGTGATGTCCATCGGTTGTCTGCCATTCTGGCAACATGACCAGCCCATTGCAATTTGGGTATCCCAATGGATTCTATGATATCCTTGACTGCATTGTTTTGTGATCTCTCCATCATTATCATAGCTTGCAGGCTGCCAGTTTGTGACTATGTAAGATAAATATTTGTAGACCTAATGAGGAGTTTAATAATGTTTTCATCCCTCTAGCTCAATTGGTGCAGCCTTTGTGAGTAATCCATCCATACATAGCCAGCCAGCTAGACCAGCAAGAAAAACTGGAGGGACCAATGTTTACAGTTTTGCTTAACTGATTCTGACTCGGGAATTTAGTTGGTAAGAAGTACTCTAATATCCTTTAAAGAAAGATCAACATTTGAGCCATCAAAGAAGAATATTAATCAAATTATTTCTTAGAATCACCAGAGAGCGCTCGGGAAGCGTTTGTTGATTAATAGACTATCAATTATTCAGAGAGCAGAGCAAAGATAGCCATACACATTGACAATATATATATATATATATATATATATATATATATATATATATATATATATATATATATCCACACATTGCACACATTATTCACCTATTATAGACTGTTCGTGTTTATTTATCTAAACGATTAACGGAAATCATATAAAGAGATGGATCTTGAGCCTATATCATCTCAAGAATAGTGGACTAAAATTATCTGGATTTATCTGAAATATTATCTAAAATTATCTAAAAAAATCGATCGGACCATAACTATCTGAAAATATCGATCATACTTCAATTATCTGAGAATATCTAGAAAGATATCCAATATCATCTGAAAAAAAATCCAACTGAAATGATCTGAAATTGTCTAAATAAGTATCTAAATCATCTAAAACAGATAGATCTTTCATCAGAATTCATCAATAAAACAATACCAGCACAATATTTGGGCATCGTTGGTTCAAATAGTAGTGATATACTCAAACAAATTTTCACGGTTATAGCTCCGAACACCTAACTATAACAGATAGGAGAAAGAAACCCATTGACACTCAAAGAGAGAAGAATCCGTAGCTTACTTGGTTGGTTGGTCGTGCAGGCCATTTGTTGGTCTACAGTGATTCGATATTGTCAAACTCCGGTTCAAACCTGGGGTTGAGTTTGTTTTCCTATCATAAGAAGAATAATCTTCACCCATTTCATAAGAGTGAAAATTAACATTACCCTACCGTGATTCGAAATCACAAACAAATGATTTTTATGCGGCTCTCTTACTGACTGAGCCAAACAAGCCTCACCCATCTACGGAAATTAATCGTACAGGTACGCAAGTGTTTATTTCATTCTAATAAATAAATACATTTATGATAAATGAATTTCAGATTTTTTAGAATTATATATCTATATCTATATCTATCTATCTATCTATCTATCTATCTATCTATATATATATATATACTCTATTCAGGGTTGAGCACTCTTTAAGTGAGGTAACTCATCCATTGTAAGCTTATGCAGTGCTCTTCCATAAGAATAGAGCATTCTGGTGGATGGGGAGCTTCTGCGTAAATGAATATATCGCTTAGATTCAACCTTACTGACCACCCAGTTCCGTAGTCCAGAGGTACTCCAGATGTGATGTGAGGGTTTTAATTCTGCCTCGCGGTACTAGATGGGATAAAGTCTATAGCCCCACTTGAGAGATGTAATACCTTGAAACAGCCATCTGTGGATGACACAATAATATATATATATATATATATATATATATATATATATATATATATATATATATATATATATATATATATATATATATATAATGTTGAATACTTTTTGTCCCCAAAAAATGATATATGGTATAAACTAATATCAATACACAATAGAAATAATACCTTATAAAATGACAAACTGCGTGTATGGCATACACTACATAATAAGAAAGGGAGATGGTGCTTGATCAATAATGCTGGATGGCATGTCGATATGATTTTTAAAATATATTTTTTGAAATCCCCTGGAACGGTTACATGGTGATCAGAACAAGAGAAAATTTATTGATTGTACCATAATAACAGAATATATGTGAAACAGGAGAAAAAAAAATGCTGAAAAAAATTACATAAATTGCATCGGCAGATATTGAGAAATAAGTGGCTGAAGTGACAAAAAATAGAAAGAAAAAAAATTGAAAAAGATTTTCTTAATGTTTACTGTTTAAAGCTGTGAAGCTTTCTACACGCAATATATATATATATATATATATATATATATATATATATATATATATATATATATATATATATATATATATATATATATAGCTGTGAAGCTTTCTACACACACAATATATATGTACATATATATATATATATGTATATGCATATATATATATGTATATATGTATATATATATATATATATATATATATATATATATATATATATATATATTGAATACTCCATAGCAATATAAGTATACAAACCAGAGAAAAATCTGTTATGCCTCCTTCAACATTTTGCCTTGTGCTTGTTGAAAACTTCTTTTTCAACTCCTTCCTTATAAATTGTCCATTTTGATTACTTCTGTGTTACTACACGTCCGGATGCAAGATATTCTCCATCAATTGACTCTCCAAGAGTTGAAAAAATTCTCCTGCAAGATAAAAACATCGCAAACTATTATTCATAATGTAAAGTTTTTAAAAAATCATGAAAAAGAAACCCCAACATAAGCCCCAAAACAAGCCAGAAACGTCCTTATTTTATTTTTTATTCGGCTATCATTAGTTTGACAGTATCGAATTACAAATACATAGTATTGGTTAGAAAAAATGCTAAAAATTAGCCACAATCTTCAATGACTAGACTGATAAAATTGCTAGGTCTATTTTACTGATCACTATATAGCTATGTATAGGGTGGCCGCTTTAACGTATCGTTGCTCTTACTATTGAGCTTAACAGCCACTGGTATTTAAAAGGCTCAAAGACTGTTTATAATTATTCTGTCAGATCATATACATCCATTTCTTAATGCATAACTGTTGTGTTGAAAGAAACGAATTGAGCAAATATAGACTAAGAATAAACAGGATGAGAATTTGGAGTTAAAACAGTCATTTTGGCTTTTGCATTACTGGCGGTTGTCTAGCTCAATGGTAAAAGCAACGCTACAGTGTCCCATCTGCTGGGGGCATCCTGTTGTATGAGAGAAAGTTAAAGTGATAAAGTCTGTGGTGTTAGTAGCAGCAATGGGTATTGGAAAGGATATAAGGAGTCAGGGTGGGAGGGAAGTGCTTTGGCATTAGATTGTGTGGTAGGTTTGGGATAGTGTAAGTGGAGGGGTGATGAGGTTAAGGAACTACATAGGTTTCAACCTTGCAGTTCATCGAATTATATACATATAACAAGCTCTAAAAAATATAAATATATATAACAAGCTCTAAAAAATATAGATATATGCCGTATCTTTTGGAAAATAAAAGCCATCATTTAAAACAAAAATTTATCTTATCTAAATGCTGCCAATCTTAGCCACTCTTATTAAAGGCTGTCCACATTTGGTCAATCTTAGCCATTTCAAAATGTCTACTACATTTTTGACCTGTCATACCTGAGAAAACCATTCATTTTCATTATTGCTAGTGCTAAAAAATAAACAAGTAATATAAGGCTGATATCCGTAGGAAGGGGCTAGCTTGAAAGTTTGATTTTTTATGCTTGACTTGAAGCTTTCGAAGTTAAACGGCCATGACAGGTGGGAGTAAACCAAGCCTCCTACTGTTGATAGACATGTGTTTCAATATCATCAAGCACTTACTCTTTATTTCCGATCCGCCCTGTTTGTCCACTGCAGTAGAGTGATGACTCGAGTTAAGTTGTGGTGAAAACAACTAAAAAAAGTGAGTGAGGGTAAATAGTTGTCAGGATCAATATTACTGGACTGAAACATTTTGCTTCAAACTTACAATTGAAGTAATCTCTGATTACTAACCAGCGCTGTGTTTATCTACAAAAGCTGACAATGAAAGTAGTAGAAATTTTGCTGCTCTTTTCTTTAGCAAGGTTAGGTTAATATGGGAGTGTAGACATCTTTCTCTTTATTCTGCAGTACGACCATTGTTTGGGGAAAATGTCTCGTTGATATTTGTAACAAACTTGACGAAAAAAATCAAGGAAGTTCGTGTTCTCGTGAACTTCAATAAAAACCAATGCCCTTTGCAACGTATAGTAATACATATATTGAGAAAGAAAAAAGAAATCAGAAATAAGTCTAGTTCGTCACTTGATAGAAACCATTACATGACCAACATCTTTTGGTAGTGTACAGTGTTGGGGGTAAAATTTTTGGAAGATGATGATGATGATGATGATGATCATCATCATTAGCCTGTTAGCTTCCGTTGTTGGACATAAACCTTCACCAAGATTCGTCAGATCTCTGTATCATGGGCATCGCAGAGCCAATACTTTCTGTATTTATCTTGCTCGTCACGTAATCTTATTCTCTATCGGCCACAGTTTGGCATATGATTTCTAAGAATCTACGTTGTGAGTCACGATGCCCAGTAGTCTTCTGACATCCGTTCAACAGGTCCAACCCATTGCCATTTTTTTAACAGTTTCTATGACGTCTCAGATTCCTAGTTTTTCTCTGATATACTTGTGGAGATAATAACCATTGAGGAAGTTGCCTGGGCAAGTTAGGTCATTATAGAAAAGTGGATACCCCATTCAAAGACTTTTGCAGGCAAGTCATTCTTTTTTGTTCCTACAGCGTTTGACCGAACCATAGTTACGAGTGATGGCTCGGGTTTACGGTCGTCATTGTGACAGATGAGCCCGAAAATCGTCTCTATTCAACGACAACTCTACTTTTGAAAATTATACATTTTTTTAGCTTGAGCTGTCGTACTTGACAATTTAAAATAATAAATAAATAAGAATCTAAATTTAAATAAAAGTTTCGCTTGGCCCAGACCAATTAGTTATAATAATGCTTTCTTTAAGTGTACTATCCGTATGTGAATAGAAAAAAATACGTTTTCTGGTAATGGTAGCAGGCGGAATCTTCATTGTGCTATCAGCAACGCTTAAGCATTGGTTACAGATGATCTAACTTCTATCCTTAAATGAAAGAAAAGATGAAGATAATCGAAAACACTTTTTGAATATTAACAGCAACTCATCCCAAAGTCTCAGACGAGAAGAAGACATTTAAAATAATCTAATATTTCTTATTACCTCGAAATCTAATAGCATTGACAATGTCTAGCGTATCTGCTGGTAAAAAATAAATATTGGATCATGGAATATTCGATGGCATAGATTGAGATTCTTATTTACTGTCAATTAAGAAGTCTGAGGATACATTGGTTATACACCCTTCTCTTTAGGATTAATGGTATGGAGCTGAAACATGGAACTTAACCAAGAGACAGACCCGTAAATTGAGAACCATGCAACGTGCACATGAAAGAATAATGCTGGGCCTCACATGGAGAGACCACAAAACAGCACAGTACATCCAAGAAAAGGCAAGAGTTAGGGACATCATAGAATCCATTGAAAATCTCAAATGGCAGTGGGCTGGCCATGTTGCAAGAATGGAAGACAATCGATGGACATCACGACTCACAACATGGATCCCCCCGAGACCACATGCGCAACCGAGGCCGGCAAAATGTTAGATGGAGAGACGAGCTAGACAAGCTCAGGAAGTACTGGCTCCGTGACGCCCATGATAGGGAAGTGTGGCAAATCCTGGGGAAGGTGTATGTCCAACAACGGACGCTGAAAGACTGATGATGATGATGATGATGATGATGATGAAGTCTGAATGATTCGAAAGAAAAAACATCTGATATATAATAAGTTTGGTAAGTCACTCCACAGAAACCGTGGGGGTGATCAATGAAAAAGTTGGAAAACGGTTGAATCAATCAGTTAGTTACTCCTCTCAACTCTTATTGGGTGGTGATTACTCATTTCCAAAAAGGGGGGATTTAACCCGCCGCCCTCTGAATCCCTGTTCTTTTCTATAAACGATAAAGAATAACTGTTCAAAATGCCAGCCCTCTAGCTCCATTGACACAGCCTACGCATGATGGATAGATAGATAGCTGGAATCCCTTAAAAACTGAAGAAATCTATTTTGACAGTTCTGGTTCAGTTTATATTAAATAGTTTTTGCTCTACAATTTTAAATATGAATAAAACCACAAAGCATTCGGAGAGGGCATATCTCCGTCCACGCCATACATTAACTAAAAACTGGATGAGAATCAGCCCATTTACTTTTGCAATACAGGTGAGGTCACTGTATAAGATTTGATTTTCCATATTTTGGTCTATTGCCATAATGTATGGAAAAATATCACTAAATAAAAAAGAAAACAATATTGGAATCGCCCCCAAATGTTAATAATTCTCAATACAATTGCAGACCTCTTATCTGAAAGGCCTGGGATCAGAAGAGTTTCAATTTATGGAGTATAAACTTAGATTAATTGATAAATCCCCAAATTACTCCCCTTATATTACAAGCCCAGTCATGAATATATCTCATTATATATACGAGTTATTCCGAAATTCTAAAAATTCCAAAATCCATGTCTTAGATTTGGAAATATTTCGGATTCCAGAATATTTTCCTATACATTATGAGATATGTTCGTAATGGGAGCCTGTAATGTTCGAAGAGTGGTTTCAGCGTTTAATAATCGACGTTTATCTCTCATTAATTAGATTGTGTACGAACAACTGATTGTTTTTGTATTGTATTGTTGAAGGAAAGTTTTTAAATTATTTTATTTCATTTTCATTGTTTACTGGAATATTTCCGTGTCCAGACACAACAGACAAAATCTTCATTGAATTGAGTTAGAAAATAGAAAATGACACTATTTAATTGAATGAATAAAACTGAGAATGGCTAAAGGGGGTTTTGAGGTGAGAAAACTTACAAAAACTTACAAAATAACCTAAAAGTGAATGAACTACGATACGCTGAATCTTTTGTTTTTTATTTCATTCAAGATATGTGAAATCAAATTAGCATTAAGATACAAGCAGCTGTAGATGTAATAGAAACTAATTCTGAAAATTTTAACTTATTTCATCTTTCACCGTCTGTGGTGCAAATATGATCTTACGTTTCTAAAGAGTGAAGGGAAGAAACTAAGCTTTTACGCTAGTCAAAATGAATTATATGCTTTTTTGGCCTTTGATAATTTCGGATATCGGAATACTTCGGCTTTCTGAGTTTCGGATAAGGGGTGCTCGACATTATTACTCAACTTATCGGCACTCAATCAAGAATAAAGGTGATCCTTAACAAGTAATCGATGCAAAAGGCCTTGACTCACAGATAGAACTGTGTAGCCACTAATCACAATAAAACGGAATTAACGTTAGAACTGACGGAAATTCTCGTCATTCGCAGTTTAGGTGTAAAGTCAAACTTAGCCTAGTACAAAGCCAAATTGATAAGGATATCTAAAATTGTAACCTTTCCTGTTCAAAAATGTTCGTTGTCTCGGTTGCAGAATTGAGAGTTAGCAATGGAACCCGTCTTCAAGCCATCAGCCATTTTAAAACGGAAAAGGTAACAATTGCCCGGAAACCTTCAAACGGTGTGCTAAACCCGAAATCCAAAAGGCATAGAAGTCGTCATCACAGTCAATAACTGAACAACCTTAAGTTCAAGACTTTATAATCATGTACAAAAATTCGATTGAAGAATAGATATGGTCAGAACAAATTCTATTTACGTCGTGTGAGAAACTTTTCTAGGCAGCAAGCTGTATTGGGGATGATCAATTGAAACATTGGGAAAAAAGGGTGATCAATGAATAATTTCCTTCTTTTGCATTCTGAAAAGCAGTGATCACAAAAAGTGTCGGTATTTTCAAAAAACAAGCTGACGCAAAGTAAGGGATCAATTTTGCATAAAGTTACATTGCAAATTTTTCTAAAATCTTCTTGGGGATGTACTTAACATGATAATTTTTGTAGACATAATAAAAAGTAAATATTTACATTTTCAGCCCCTTGCTCTATAGATACGACCTGTACGCATGAATCAAGGTTGCCTTTCAGATGTGATTTATCAATATTTTGATTCTGGTCACTCTCGGATTCGAAGAATTAAAACACAATTTCAAATCGCAACACGGCTTTGAAACCTGAAGATTAAAAAAAAAACAACTAAATATTGTCTACATTCGAATTAGAAAAATGAAAAAAAAATGCCAGCAGGCCAGCCACACCAACTTGAAAACTGAAGAAATCTATGTTAACAGATTTGGTGGGAGTTTTGTTTGTCGGTTTCTAACAACCCAATGAGTTTATCTGTGAACCCCAGACAGTCAGAATTAAGTATCAGCTGGAATGTCCCGTTAAAATAGATAGAAGGATGAAAACAAAAGCTCGAATGATATTAACGTGTGGGATAATGCTGAAACTTTATCTCTGAACTTCAGAAAGCAACTGGAAGAAATATTTTGCATTCATGGATCCGATCCTTTTTGAAGAAAATCTGTGATTATAAGCTCCGGTCTTTGTATATGTTTTATCCTGTAAGTAAAGGTTATCTTGCAGCAATGGCCGACTTTTTAGGAGGCCAAGTCCACGAAGAATCTGTAGAGATAAAATTGATTAGTTTTTCTATAGATGTGTCAGCACGTTTACTGTAACGAATTCGACGAGTAATCACTTGAGGAATGGTAATTCTTTTGTTATTCTTATCCATGATTATTCTGAGCTCGTTGGTCTGAATTCGATGAAGTACTGGACGTCAACGACTTTCTTTCCTGATTTGAACTTGGAGTAACCTTTGCGAACATGACTTCGACCGATTTCTGCTCGTTAAAGCAACAACTTATAAGTACAACTCAAGGGGAATTATTGATGTAACTACTTGGGATAAAATGCAGAATCAGGATCTCAAAATGGATTCCTGTCAAAAGTGCAAATTTTCAGATTACATCGTAAAAAATGTAATTTGATCTAATCGAAACAAAGATGGAATGTGGAACCCAGACCTCCTCCAAGCACTTTAAAGAATACATAGAACTGATCGTAATGTGGGAGGAATATTGCCAGGGGTTCCACGAAAGGAAGATCCTGAAATACCAGTGTTTGGTCCAGGAGTGCTGGGACAAAAGATGTCAAGCCTGGTTGTTCCCTATAGAAATTGGCTGTAAAGGTTTCCCTGCAAAATCAGTACGGCGATTGTTTTAAGCATGGCGACTGGGCCATAAGATAGATAGATAGATAGATAGATAGATAGATAGAGAGAGAGAGAGAGAGAGAGAGAGAGAGAGAGAGAGAGAGAGAGAGAGAAAGAAAAGCAAGCAGCTGTAGGATGGAGAAAAAAGCACAAGCATGCCTGGTGCTAGACATGGAGAGGGTGAGAGGAGAAAAATTGGTATCCAGGAAGAGATAGGCACTGAACTGGCTACTAATCCCAATCTGCTTACCCGAAAACGTTTTGGTGGAGGGTCGAAACGCCAATTGATTTTTGTGTGCTATCTGACGACTTCTACTTCTAAAGTGAAAAAAACAACAACAAACAAACAAAAAAAAACCTCCTCAGCCTTGGTTGCCTTCCAGTCTAGAAGATGAATAATTTTAAATTCTAAACTTCTCCAACTTCTCGTCCACTAAAGTAACCAGAGAACACATCCGAACGGATGTATGACATCGTTTGCAGAAAAAAGTATCACAAAATCGAAAAAAAAAACCCTCAATAACTAAATGACATATCAATCAAAATATAATTACTTATAGATTCAAGGGCTCATGGTCAAGTCTGGGTGACTGTTTTGGGGAACACTCGGTACCGTAGGGTGTGTTTTACTATTAGAGGCAAAAACCAGGGTTTCAAAAGTTGAATTAGACAGGCTGTCAACTCTTGTAGGACTGGCACATCACATTTTTACTCTATCTCAATTCAGTTATGTACCTTAAAGTTAATTAATATACATATTTATCCGTAAACGCTCCCTACTTCAACCGTTGTCACTCTCACAACTTTGGACAGGAGGGTGGAGATGTTTAAAATTTAGGATTGTACATTTCCTAGACTGGTAGCCAACCGAAGCTGAAGATCCCAATCTGTTCTGGTATTTACTCATAGCTAGGAGGATTGGTAGATCATATGGGTTCATGATATGGAAAAAATAATAATAAATGTCTGCTGCCATTGGTTTGTGAATCTGCCACGAGGCAGATCTGTTATTTGTGCTAAGGCACTGAACTTTGTTTACACTGCAGCCTAGTGATTTTGTGACGCTGTCCTGTTACTTTCATATACTCAGCTCTATTTTGGCCCTTCAGTATGTCCCCCAAGAGACCAACAAATGCAGAAGATGGAGGTAGTGCTGAAAAGTGTAAGCATGGATTATTACCTTGGCTTGAAAAGATGGAATTACTGAAAAAAATCAAACGGAAAAAATTCTATAAAGAATTTGTGCGAATACTGTTGGATCGTCTATTGTATTTGATTATCAAAACAAACCCCAAAAGAGCAAATTTCAACGTTGTTTGCTGAAAATGATAACTACTAAAGGTCAATATCAGTACACCTGTATTTTCTGTATATGGTAATGGCCAGATCCCAAACTTGCTGGATTAAGAGTGGTTAAACCAGTACTATTACAGTACAGTCTCTACTACTTATTCTCCTTACAAAAATAGATAAAAGAATTCTGGGGCTCTGGAACCGATGGATTCTTCAGAGGCTTTGGGCTGCTTCTTACACGAAGTGGTAGAAATACTTGAAAAGTGCTTGTCAACAAAAGAGAGGTTTTGGTGATCAAGTTGTTGGGTTGTGTTTCGTTGCCTAGTTCGTTCAGTTTCAAAGGATCATTTCCGTGACATGCAGACATGCATTGCTATAGAGCGATTTCCTGATGATATCTCTTTGCTGCAATACTTTCGCCAGAGTTCAAGCAGTTGGATTGACTGATTTCACTTATAGACCACCAAAACATTGATTATGATCTTCTTTTGAGGCTGGCTTGTCATAAAGCAGCACAGTATATCAGAAGATAGAAAGGAATCCAACATATAATAGAAGCTGGTAGAAAACCTAGATGGCAATGGGCTGGACATGTTGCAAGAATGTCAGACAACCACTGGACATCAAGACTCACAATTTGAATCCCTAGAGATTAGGTGTAAGGCTGTGACCAACAGAAAATGACGAGGTAGATAAACTCAGAAAGTACTGGCTCCACGATGTTCATGATAGAGAAGTCTTGGGAGTCTTGGTGAGGCTTTATGTCTAACAACGGACGGTAAAAAGCTGATGATAATTATGATGTTGGTTTTGGGAAATGTTCTTGTGCAACACCTGTGTTCAGCCCCTGTCGGGAATACCATTGATTGCTACACAGAATTCCCTTTTTCATTACATGAAATCATGCCATAAAGAAATGATTTGGTTTAGTTGTACAAAATATGCGCTGAGCAGACTTCGTGACGGCAATTTCTTAAAATTTCGTTCAGCTCATGAGACTCCCATTGGTCGATTTTTTTTGCTCTTCAAGTTTGGGGCAAATGTCAAACAACCACTGAATGATCGAAGATTAGTTCTGCAACCTCTCGGGTTGTCTTCAATCACGGAAGAACGACCGCAATCGTTTTCATTCTCAAGACTTTTGTCTCCATTTCAAAATTTTAAGAAACAATCTTAAGCTGTGTGTTCGTTGGTGGTACCCTATCTATGTATTTGATTTATATTTCCAACAGTTTCCGCTGATTTACAGTCCATTTTGAACTCATACGACAATATTACTCAGATTTGTTTTTTCCATTTTTGATTTGGTAACGTTAAAAGACGGAATGAATAATGAAAAGAAAACACTCAGCTCCAATGAGTAGACCAAAAATTGCGCTTTAAAATGGTATATACAACGAACATAGTTGAATAATAGTTTATTTCAATACAAGCATCAAGTTCAAAATAAACAAAAAAAAAAGAAATTGATTTCCACCGACATGGTAATAACAAAAATAATAAACCCAAAGTTCAACACTGATATCATCACAACTGCAATGGGAACAGTTATTTCATACTTGTATTGAAATAATAATAATAATAATAATAATAATAATAATAATAATAATAATAATAATAATAATAATAATGCAGTACTTTTTCTCACACGGCATAAACTCGTGCGTGGCATCCACAATTTCCAGATGGGAAATGGATATGTCAATTGGTGCATCCCGAATTCGGTTGGAAGGGGAGTCGATTCAAAATGTCGGCTTTGAGTCGAATTCTATCTCGAAAATAGCGTAGGTTATGAACAAATCAAGAACCATAAGTTCAACGATGCGTATACCGACCATGGTAGTAGCAACAAGACGAGGAACAAGAAAATCAAGAAATCTTTTCTTTGAGTCAATTGATTAACACAATAGAATGGCGGACAATCAATGGACGACTCACGACATGGATCCCCCAAGATCACATGCGCAACCGAGGCCGGCAGAATATTAGATGGAGAGACGAGCTAGACAAGTTCAGAAAATACTGGCTCCGTGATGCCCATGATAGAAAAGTGTGGCAAATCCTTGGAAAGGTCTATTTCCAACGACGGACGTTAAAAGACTAATAATGATAATGATAATAATAATGATGATGATGATGATGATGATGATGATGATGATGAAAATATTGCGATATGGAAATATTACGCGTGTATCATTTTCAATAAAAAATCTTAAACGGCCATTATTGGCACTTTTGGCCATTTTTGACTCTTTTTAAGCACAAAAATGCCAAACTCGAACATTGTCTTATGACATCGTAGCAGGTGGCTTCTTATGTTGCCACACCTCAAATGACACCACACCTCTTCGTTCCTATTTCTGGTTCTGGTGTTTAACGTAATTGGGAGTGACTGATCGAAAAACATCTTATTTAGGCATGCTGACATATCCATAAAGATACGAAAATTACGATTAAAGCAAAGATAGAATCAATAAAAACTTTGCCGACTAAAGGAAAGCGCTTCCAATTGCTGAAACAGTAATGATTCATGTTAAAGACGTTCTATAGTCATATCCACACAAAAGCCATTTATAATTAGTGTTTTAATCGTATAATTATATGGCTGTATTTTTTGTCCTATTTCTGTTATACCTCAAAAGTTATGATGGATTGGTCCATGTGAAATAGATTAACACAGCTAAAAAATTAATTTGTTGTTATAAAGTATAAAACGAGAAACATTATAAAAATGCGGGATGTTTGAAGCTAAAATAGCAACAACAAAATAAGTTTCACCTTATGACTTTTTCGATATTAAAAAGTGTCAATGGTGATTTTTCTTGCATGACATTTGGTCTTGAAACTTCATGTCCGATTACCCTTGAAAACAGCTTGAGTTGAGTTGATACTTTAAAAAAACTTCAATCCTCTCTGGTTGTCCCAATGTTATGACACTTTACCAAACTAATAATAAAGTATGTAATTATTAAACAAGGTGCCAGCCGTAGAGCAATCTCGGTTCGCTACTCTCACACACTGTTTGGTAGTGTAGTGAGTGTTATCATACCGGTGTCCCTCCCTGGCTAAGGTAAGAAACTAAATACTCCCCAGCAATTAACATGTCAATATCTATGAGTCAGTCTGAATCACAGGCTCAATAATTTAAAGACTGGAATGGTCTGAAGGATAAATCTAACAGCTTTGGTCAGCTGCCAAAAAGAAACTGTTACATAACCACTGTTTTCGGCAGCGAGTCGTTTTGGGGTGATCAATTAAAAAATGGAAAAAAGGATGGTCAATGGATGAATAACTTCTCTCGACTTTCGCTGAAAAAAATTCCAATAACAAAAACCCCGAAAAACAAACAAGAATTATAAACTAAAGGACCAATTTAGCAAAAACTAACATTGTAAATAGAACCAGCCACATAAACTTTTATCGGGGAGGGTTCAAAAAGCAAAATAACAAAACTTTTTTTTAAACAATATGAGGTAAATGTTTAAATTTTCAGTCCTCTAGCTCCATCTTAGCGACCTGTACGTTCCATACATACATTGACTGCCAGGCAGACTAACTTTAAAAAATGGAGGAAACTATGTTGACAATTTTGATTCACAGTCTCTGATACTTTATTGAGACAGTCTATGTGTACACCCACCCTCTCCTCGCAGACGGTTGCATAGTAGCCAGAAGTATTTAAATGCTCTTAGAATGTTTTATTCTGAAGAATGCATTACTCCCTGATCTCCAAAAGCGCTGAGGAGAACCATTCCACTCCTGACACGAACAGTACAATGGTGTTTTATCGTGCCGAATACATCTTCATTAACAACGATCCCAGGCCATTTATAGCCACTTTTCAACCTGATTAACACCTGACATTCTTTTAGTAATGTATAAACCATTTAGTAACGAGTTGTACTCTGCAAATTCTATTCAAATTGCTGCTCATTACTGACCCTCCCAAGAGGCCAATTTATTTCCTGCCATTATTGTTCTAATGTGGGAAAATCTCGAAGCTAACACATTTATTCACTCGAAGGTAATTACAGCCGAGAGAGTCGGCTCTTATTTGATCGAAGTGCAGATTGATGAATGTCTCAACGAGAAATTAAGTCCTGATCAAAAAAAGCATGATCAGCCAATCAATACTTCTGATTATAATGAAGTGATAACACTGGGCGAGAACTTTTTATCTTTTATTTTTGTTCCAGGGAAATAAGTGTTGTTTTCTGACTTTCCAGAATAGAAAATCTCAATTATTGAATAACTGTAGCCCTACAAATGGCCCAGCCGACCAACCTGCCGAGGAGGCTACGGATTCCTATCTATTTGCTTTTGTTTATGTCTGTGATTTCGGGAATGCCGGGTTCCATTCTTTGGGCTGAAAACATGAATATTTGTATGAGCTCATCATCAGGCCCCGTCATTACTTTTTTAAAAGTACATTTTGACCCAACGATGCCAAATCTTTGGCTAGTATTTTTCAAAGGACTTTTTTTATTCAGATAATTTTAGATAATGTTTTAGATAATCACTTCTGATACACTCGGTGATTTATTTATCTTAGGTACGGATATCCCTTTTAAAATTTGCTCTTGCAAGCAGGAGAGTGATAATTTGAAACCTTTTTCTATTGGACAACGGGCGAAATTGCACATTTTCAATAATCAACTAAGAAAAACAATTACATATGGCTATGACTATCTTCGGCACGAAAACCAAATTCGGAAGGTCAGTAACCATTCTTAAATACTCTTTAAACATGAGCAATCAAGAAATAACACTCATTTCCCTTGGACAAAATTTGTGTTGCATTGTTTCACACAGTAAACATTGATTCATCTCAGAAGATTGAATTTAAATCAGAAAAGTCTGGTTAGTCACTTGATCAACGACTTTTGGCGGCATGTTGAAGGTGATCAATTAAAAATTGGAAAAAAGGGTGATCAGAGAATAAATCACTCCTTTTGTTTTTGGAGAATATTAACCGGGTAACCATCATTCATATATATATATATATATATATATATATATATATATATATATATAGAATATTAACCGGGTAACCATCATTCATATATATATATATATATATATATATGAATGATGGTTACCCGGTTAATATTCTCCAATATATATATATATATATATATATATATGAATGATGGTTACCCGGTTAATATTCTCCAAAACCATCATTCATATATATATATATATATATATATATATATATATGAATGATGGTTACCCGGTTAATATATCACTAGCCTTTGATAACATAAATAGAATTTTTAAGAAAATGGTGCTGCTGCAAGAATCGAACCTACCACTTATAGTGTAGCCACTTCAACATAAAGATGCTCTTATCACTGAGCTAAAAAGCCGCCGCTTATACAAAGGCCAAAATAACAGCTTTCACACCATATGGCAAGTTCAATTGCTGCAGCAGTCCCATTTTCTTTTATTGTTCATTCTATTTAAGTTGTCTAAGGCGAGTGATATATTAACCACATAACGACGGGAGATTATCTCAAATATTTCTGTATAATATAACTTGATTCACAATTCATTCTGTTGGACCACATATGTCCATTTCTTAAGATATATATATATATATATATATATATATATATATATATATATATATATATATATATATATATAACTAGCTTTTTAGCGTCTGTCGTTGGCTATAGACCTTCTCCTAAGTTTCGATAGACTTCTCTATCGTGGGAATCACGGAGTTTCTGAATTTGTTTAGTTCGTCTAAGCTTCTATTTTTTGCCAGTCACAGTTTTGCGTAAGAACTATAAGGATCACTGTCCAACGGTTGTCTGATATTTTGCAACATGACCTGTCCATTGCCTTTTGCTCTTTCGAATGGTTCCTACGATATCTTTGACTCTTGTCTTTTTATCTAGCATACTGTGCTGTTTTGACATCTCTCCATGTAATTTTTGAGCATTTTTATCTCTTGTGTGCGTTGCATGGTTCTCAGTTTGAGGGTCAATCCTTTAGTTAGGTTCCATGTTTCTGCTCCTTAGGTGACTATCGAGAGGGTGCATTTGTTGTACTCTTTCTTTTCAGGACTAATGGTATTTTCTTGCCTTCGAAGGTCGAGTGTGTGTGTGTGTGTGTATAATGATCATAATTGAATAGGAAAAATAATTTTATCAGAATAAAAATACAACGAACTTAAATATACTTGTTAAACATACTATGTATATATAAACACTCACATTCTTTTTTCCTAACTATCCCTTTCTCATTTGTTTATTTACCTTGAAACACAATGACTGGATTCGGGAAACATGAACTCTCATGAGAATTGGCAGAAGGCTGAACATTTTTCCTGGAATGGATGAAATAAGGCGGAATGAACGGGTTTTCCCTCGAAATAGTCCCCTTTTTCTATAAATGACGATAATTCCCAACAAAGGCCTGAACTGGAAAAATTGCTACTCATTCAAGTGGAATAAGGAGATAAGAGGAAAATCCAGCAACATATCGTTTTATCAACAAGTGTTTTACCAACACAACGGCTCATTTCACAAGTTAAGTGCCTTCATCAAGGACTTTAATTTCACAAACCGAAATGGCTTTACACTCTATTTATCACAAAAAAATCTTTCACATAATTTTCAAATTTATGTAAGCATAATTTTCTAAATAGTCGTAAGTATGTACCTAAACATTCCTTGTGGGAATTTATCTTATTTGAATCTATTAAACTCAAAAGCCACCACAAGCGCGCACAGAGACCGGAACCCTGGATGACCCACATTCATTTTAGCTAGTAATAAATTCTCAAGACTGCCATTACTATCTCCTATCCAATTCAGTGAACGTGAAATGAAATCTCTCACCTACCAACGTTGAAGGTGTGAGACCTTTCCGATCAAGATGAATTTTTTTTTTTCAAATCGTGTTCAGAGTAGGTCTATGTAAATCAACAATTCCATAGAGACAACGGACTCCGGCTTTTTACAGTACCATTCTTTCTCTTTCCTTATCTCTCTCTCTCTCTTTCTATATATATATATATATATATATATATATATATATATATATATAAAGCAGCTGATGACCCAAGCAATAAGATTAAGCCAATAATATAAGAATGTAAATTTACAAAAAAGTAATTAAAGCATATTCTGTATGAAACGCAGTAAACAGAACACAGTCCATTGACAGCGATCATAAAATAACTGACTGGCATAACATAACACCATAAGATGATTTGTGACTGTTTAAATTTGTGAAATTTCTAAAAAAAGAAAATCATATTTCAACAGAAACGTGCCAAGTTTGTATGGCTATATATATATATATATATATATATATATATATATATATATATATATATATATATATATATATATAAGAAAGATCGGCCAAACAGCTTTAGAAAGAATATAATTGATTCTTGTTCCCTTGAGGTAGGAAGAAAAACCACTGCACAGACTCAAGGCGACACTATTTGAATCAGGAGGTGGATGTTGTGGAAATTACAAGAAATTGATTTCTAATGAACAACCTACTGGGATATAATGTGGGCATTTAGGAAGCTTGGCTGAATTTGACGCAAAAGTAAGTTATCAATAATGTAAATTATGTAATTTATCAATACTTCCGTGTTTTTTTTTTTTCCCCAATACATGAGAAATGCTTTTAAGGGGATCGGTTTTATGTTATTATTACGTCATTGAAACATCCCACGCAATATAATATTGATTTCCTCTCCTTATTTACCTCTATCAACGCAATAGGAGAGGGATATGTCTTCGGCCGTATCTGTTTCCCGTTCGTCTGTCTGTCTGTCCACACGATATCTCCAAAAGTGCTCAATGGATTTTAATGGAAATTAATAGAAAGGTTGGCAATTAGTTAAGGGAGATTTGTTTAAATTTTGGAATTTTCTTTCAGATTGAGAGATATTTTCCATTTCCAGAGGCACCCTCGTCCGTCCGTCGGCTGGCCTGTCCCCACTTACTTTCTCAACTGTTTCAAGTCTGATTTACTTGAAACTTGATGAAAAGAGTTTTTTTTCATCTTCTACTTAGGGTCATGCGATCCAGCAATGATCGTGTTCAACCTTAATAGAGGACATTCCCTAAGAACTTTTGGTTCGTGTCAAACACTTATATATAAGCTTATGTCTGTCTAAACAATATTTCCAGTTCTCAATTAATTTCAATGAAACTTGTGGTAGAGTGAAAAATTCGGCGATGGAAAAAGTGATTAAATTTTGTGGTGGATCCAAGCACAGTTATCTCCCTTAGATCTTAGTTTCATGTCGACAGCACAGAATATCGCCGAGAATTCGCGTCCACACGATATCCGCAAGAGTTAAAAGTGAATTTCAATGGCGTTTTGTTGTAGGGTGGACAGTAGACTTTGGAAGACGTGATCAGATCTTTAAGCAGATGAATACACAGTTATCTCCCTTGACAATGGCGTCGATGTAAGAATGTGCTTTCTGAGTGTTTTTTAGTTACGTGATTACAAAAAATCTCACGCTGGTAACAATGGAGTAGTATATCCTTATCTCTCTATATGAAACAACTGATTTTGTCTGTCCCTATAACCACTTAAACATTGACGCAGCTCATCCAAATCTGGTATGTTTATGTAATGGAACTAGAGGAAGAACTTGGACTATTTGGATTTTAAGAGAAATTCTAAATGGTTTCAGAGTGAGGGTATGTTCACTTGTAACTGCAATACTATACTGAACCATTACTTTCCCCCCATTGGCCTTGGTTTGGCGAGTCTCCGCCAAGTTTGGTTTGGCCTACACATAAACCTCAGTAAAATAAAAGTCATGTGCAACAATCACATCAAGAATAAGGACATAACTGTCAAAATCGAAGATACAAAACTGGGGAAAGTAGACCACTGCATCTAATTAGGACAACGAATTTCTATGAAATCCATAAAAGAAGAAATCAAGCGGAGAATCACCCAAGGATGGCAACCTTTCGGCAAAACAAGCTCCACCTTCAGGAACAAGACGATCCCAATAATCCTAAAAAGAAGAATATACAACCAATGCATTCTCCCGATAGTCACTTATGGAGTTGAAACATAGAACCAAACCATGAGACAAACCTGCAAACTGAGAAGCATGCAACGTGCACATGAGAGAATCATGCCTAACCTCACATAGAGAGATCACAAGACAGCACAATATATAAGAAAGAAAACAGGGGTCATACACATCATAGAATTCATTAGAAAAATCAAATGGAAATGGGCTAGTTATGCTGCAAGAATGAAAGACAACCGATGGACATCACGACTTACAACATGGATCCCCAGAGACCACATAAGAAACCGAGGCAGACAAAAGACTAGATGGAGAGATGAACTGGACAAACTCAGAGAATAGTGGCTCCTCGACACCCATGATAGAGAAATGTGGCGGATCCTGAGGAAGGTCTATGTCCAACGATGGACGTTAAATGACTGATGATGATGATGATGATGATGATGATGATGATGAAGCGGATCCAACTAAAGACCTTGGACAATTCTTATTTTCGAAATTTATTCAAAAATGTTTTTAGAGTGTGTTTTCTATGTACCATACAACTACAATTCTAATATTGATAATTCCGTTGAATACATATACGGATCAACGGAGTGGGGTCTCAGCTATTCCCAAGGGGCTTATTACCGGTCCCAGGGGGACAAGTAGGGGCACCAGGTGTCCCATTAGAGAAATTGGAGAGCCTTCTATAAGAACTACCTGCATGCCATCCGATTGAGAGGTATCCAATTAGTTATGTAATAAACTGATCCCTTAATTGTCAAGCATTACTGCAGATTACGATGTAAAATGAGTTTTTTTTGTCATGCTCAAGTAACAAACTGACCTTTCTACAAATACAACACATTATTATATCTTCTGGCTGCTTGGTAATTAGCTTAAGTAAAATGGAATTTAATGTTCGGCTTCTAAATAACTTGACTCTTGGGTCAATTTCCAATCCCATAGTGTACATTAAGAGAGCTCGGCTAATTGAATTTAAATCCTATACATGGATCTGTATGAATAATGAATTTCAAGCCTTTTAGCATTCCATTAACGCAGGTCTTATGTCAGTGCCATCTACGCCTATTCAATTGCATTCATTAAATTCACTTTCAATTCTTTTTCAATCACAAACAAACAATTTCTCAAGACGATAATTCTACTTTATTTTTACCTTATTTGAAACCGTCAAAAACTGTCGCTAGGACTGTCAAATTTAGATTTCTTCAGCTTTAAAACTTAATGTATATTTACGTATGTTTCTGTACACAACAGACAGTTTACACCCATTAGAATGTTTTGATTATCAAAACATCATAAAGGGGGACTATACTTAGTCCGGTAACGGTGCTGACTCTGTAGTATAACAAACAGTCTTGAATAAATAAAATCTGTGACTCGAACCCACATTCACCAAGAAACAGCCCATACGTGATTCAAATGGAAATATTTGCGCTTACGGTGGTGGAATGGAGGAGGATAAGCTATATAAGTACGTTTCCAGATTCGTGCCTTTCTTCAGTGGTGTTGTTAGCTCAGACAGTCAGAGCTGCTTCTTTGGTGGACACAGGTTCGAGTCCCACTCAGAGGTCTTTTTTATTCCTTATTTGTACGATTTAGGACAGTTTAGTATACTATTCGGTTAACACCGGTGCCGGACAGTATATAGTTCTCCCTTTATTGTCTTTATGAATATCTCATGAATGTTTATCATGAGTACAGGCTACACCTGTAGAGCTAAGGAGCTCAAATTTTCTGCATTTACTCTGTATAATCGTATGTTGTAGTGAGTGACGTAACATCGGGTGCTTATTGCCTCTAAGTCTATTTCAAATGTCACAAAATCCCCGAAGAATTCCAACACGAGGAGAAATCTATGATATGTGAAGCTCGGGTAGAGATGACTGTTGTCGTCACCAGTGTAAGGGCACCTCACTCTTTATTACTAGACAAAAACTCTTGTTCATTTTTTTAAATTCCTTCCGTGAATAGTTTATTTTTAGTGGGGATTTAAATTATGGTGTAAGTTAATGCTGAATGGACCCTTATTTTATGTCCAGCAACATTCGTGATAGACTCGTTAAAATTAGGACTTTTTTAGTGACCACTACCGAAAAAAGGCGGGAGAAGTTACTTATTCCTTGATCATCACTTATTCTATTTTTTAATTGATCAACCCTAACAAACCATGCAGCCAAAATATGCTATGAATGTTACGGTTTTTATTAAGTGACTAACCTGACCAATTTCTTTGTATTTTTCATTACAAATATTTATAGATTTCTATTAACTCATTTTTACCTTATTTTTTTAGAGAATTCAATTTTAGCTTTTCAGTTTCTTCTGCAATTTATAAGCGAAAGTCTTTAACTATATATATATATATATATATATATATATATATATATATATATATATATATATATATATATATATAATACGAGTCAGGAATACAATATGATATGATACAATGCAATATCCGATGTGCCATGGGTTTATTCATAAAGAGCTCGATATATCCAACATTACACATCAAGTTAATTTAGAGTAGAGCTTAAAATATGAGTTAGTAAGGATTTGCTACACAAATACGTTTATGTATCTGTTCAGTTTGGGCGATTCAAGCAAATGATCATTCATATTTGTGTAGCAATTCCTCACTTCATCATATATATATATATATATATATATATATATATATATATATATATATATATATATATATATATATATCATTTGCTTGAAAAGAAGGGAAAGCAACGAAACACTTTGTCAGAGTGTATCAAAATACGGTATACATTATATAAAATAATCAAATATATATAATTAAACAAAAATAATACATTATGTCTTCGTTCTTTTGCTATACTTCTCAATTACGCAAAGTGAAATTTCATACACACACACACACACACATACACACACACACACACACATATATATATATATATATATATATATATATATATATATATATATATATATATATGTGTGTGTGTGTGTGTAATAGGCTTGTTTGATCAATACTGATCCTATGACTTTTTAGTGGTTAAATTCCCGAAACGGTTTCATGGTAAACAACTAATGATTCTAACTAGAAAAATTCACACAGAGTGCCATAATATCGATTTTTGTTTAAAACAATAAAAAAAAAACACTGGAAAAATCACATAACGTACATCATTAAATATTGGGAAGTAATTGGCTGAAATGACACAAATTCTGGAAATGTTGTTCTCAGTATATTCCATGTTCAAATCTGTGATTCGAACTATTTTGAAGGGAAAATTGTTACAATTAGATTATTTTGCTGTTACATTTGTTAAGGTCTTGTCAGAAACAGTTTTTCAGCTTCAAGGCATTGTTATTTAATAATCTACAGGTGAAAGAAGATCCAACTAGTTTTCAAAAGAAGGGTTTACAACCAAAGTGTCCTCCTGATAGTCACCTACGAAGCAGGATGGATCATAACTAAGTGATTGGCAAAGAAAAAAGAAGTAGGAAAGGAGGAATATCATCATTATCATCTTTCTTCTCCAAGATCTGCCAGAACTCTGTATCATGGGCGTAGTGGAGCCAGTACTTTCTGAACATGTCTCGTTCATCACACGATATTATCTATGGGGATCCACGTTGTGAGTCGTTATGTTATGTGCCATTCTTGTAATATGACCAGCCTATTGATATTTGGGTTTTCTAATAATTCCAATAATATCACTGATTCCTGGTTTTCCTCTGATACACTGTGCTGTCTTGTGATCCACGCTGGGCATGATTCTCTCATTTGCACGTTAAATGATTCTTAGTTTTAAGGTCAATCTTTTGGTTAGGTTCCATGTTCAAGCTCCGTAGGTGACTATCGGGAGGATGCATTGGTTGTATGTCTTTCCTTCCTAAGATTCATCATCATCATCATCATCATCATCATCAGTCTTTTAATGTCATTTGTTGGACATAGACCTTCCCCAGGATTCGCCACAATTCTCTATCATGGGCATCATGGAGCCAGTATTTCCTGAATTTGTATAGCTCATCTCTGCATCTTGTATTCTGCAAGCCTCTGTTTCGCATGAGATCCCCGGGGATCCATGTTCTGAGTCATGATATCCATCGGTTGTCTGCCATTCTTGCAACATGACCTGCCCATTGCCATTTGAGTTTTTTAATAGTTTCAATGATGTCACAGACACCCGTTTTCTTCCTTATATACTGTGCTGTCTTGTGAGCTCTCCATGTAAAGTTGAGAATGATTCTCTCATGCGCACGTTGCATACTTCTCAATTTGTAGGTTTGTCTCTTGGTTACGTTCCATGTTTCAGCTCTATAAGGGACAATCAGGAAAATGCATTAGTTGTATACTATTTTTAGGATTATTGGGAGGATTTTTGTTCTTGACAGATGAGCTTTCCCGACAGAAATCTTGTATACTTAGAGTGAGCCTTTGCTTCATTTTTCTTCCATAATCTAGATTAGGAATTTAAATGAATCAGAATAGACGATTGGTCGACGGCATCTTCCTTCTGGCTGGGAACCTTCAAGTTCTTAAAATAATGCTAGTCGTAGAATAGGTATAACAACAATAAGGTTGGAACATATTTCCCTTGTTTCATTAAAATTTAAAACGTAAACAAAACAGAATTCATTTCTCCATACAATATAATTTAAAAACTACTTGTCCCATTTCAACTCCTTTATTAATAGTTCCTGTAAATGGAATTGGCTAATTTTCAGAAAAATAAGTTGTCCTGAGTTGGGCTCTAGAAGTGAGACTGTATTTGTTTTCAGCTTTCACATTCTTCACTGTGTCGCCGTTTTTTGTGAACGGCGTCACTTGTTTTTGGTTTGGTCATTGCCACCCATCATTGCTGTTAAAAGCGAAATTAAAGTCAGAACTCTGTAGTTGGAGCTTGATAATGATAAACCACCGCCGTCATCGTGGCAACCACTCGACGACAAGGATGATGGTCTACACTATACAAAACGAAGACGACTGTATGTTTATTTGATTAACGTTTATTTGCTGTAGCACACCAAGAAGCAAATGGTCCTTTACAAATCAATCAAATGATTTCAATAGCGATGCCACCTAGACGATTTGAGCTAATGGATATTTCATATCAACTTTAAAAAGTTGGGGTTTTTTTGAAAATTTACCTTATATTTCAATAGAAGATTCGAATAGAGAAATACGAGATGTTCCTGCGCCGTGATTATAGACGCAGTTACAAGCTACGTTGGTTATTACTTGAAAAGTATACGTTTTCGTAATGAATAAATGGCAAACACATTGACAAAGCATTGAAAATCACAGCACACTACCAACAGAGAATCAACACGACGAATGAAATGCTGAGTAGTCTCAGCCTCGCCTCTAAGAACATGGATAGGAAAATGCTTAGAACGTTGAATAAAGCACTCGTCAGCCTGCGTTTAGAAATTCATAATAAGCAATTGGTCACCCTCCGTTGACAAAAATTTGAATAAGATCCAATAGAAAGGGTGCAGAGAGAAGTCGTTGAAAAACCTGAAAAAAACATTTAAAAAAAAAATAAATCTTTACAAATTCCTGGATGGTTTAATGGTCTAATGGATGGAAAGCACTTGAAATTGAAAACGCACACGTATACCAGAACAAATTATCTAAAATAAAATTTATCTAAAATTAAAAAAATATATTTTTTATTTAAAACCATCTAAAAAAAAATATTTCCACAAAACTAACTCTAGAACTAAGGCATTGTTGGTCCTAAAATGACCATAGGCAGCAAGGAAAAAATAAACACAGCAAAAAAAAGAGGTTTTAGATGTTGTTTACTGGTGTAGTCATGCAGATTTTCAAGGTTGTAGCCTCCAAAATGAGACCAGGAGCGCCTGGACACACATACACACACAAATGGAGAGAGAAAACTCTATACCCAAATTTGCTGGTTGGTCTGGTAAGCCATTTGTGGGGCTACAGTGATTTGTTAAAGAATATTCCAGGAGAAGTGGGAGGTACAAATAACCGAATAAATCTTAGAATAAATTTTGGAAATGGAAGCAGTCGGTGTTTAAACTTGAGCAAGGGTAGAGCCCGTACTGATGGTGCTTGATTGGAACGGGCCGGGCTTTATCGTGTGTACGGCAGCCAGTCTTGTAAAATAATTTCCTGTCTGACACACAAAGAAAAACAAAAAACAAAAAAAAAACGGCCCCGAAGTATTTCGGTACTTCTCTGCAGTGCTGTCGATTTAGAATTTTCATTTTGGAATGTATATAATTCTAAAGTAGGGAAATTGGGTGAGATACTTCATAAAAACTATGAAGAAAGATCTATAATCTCCAATTTTTCTCTTCAATCTCACTTGATTTTTCGAGAACGACCGATTGGAAAACAATCAAACTCGATACTGCACTGTCTTGCAGCCTTGCAAATGTCAGCTTCGTACCACAGCCGGTTGTTGATGCACCTACACTCAAAGAGATGCAGACAGAGATTTCTTCGACTGTAGTTGGATGGCCTGTGACCATTCTTGCAACGTGACCAGCCCATTGCCATTTAAGTTTTCTGATAGATTCTATCATGACTCGGACCCCCGTTTTCTTCCTACTGTGCTGTCTCGTGATCTCTCCATGTGAGGTTGCCAGCTGCTAATTCAATTCAAAGGCAAGTTTGAATGCCACCAGACACAAACTAAGGGTCCAATTTTGCATAAATCCACATAGCAAATTGACCCCCCTCAAATCAAAACCTATTTTGGCGGGAGGAGTTTTTCGTGATAATAATATTGAAGGACTAAAGAGAAACGTGTCTCCAATTAAATGTAATTGTTTCAACTGATTCAACCATATTGTGAAGGAATTCGAGAAACTAACAAAATACAGAGACCCTGAAATAGAAATTAGTAAAATGTGGCAACTCAGGACCAAAATGATTCTCATAGTTGTTGGAGCTGTTAGACTACTCAAAGAAAAAATCGATAGTTTTGTCAACAACATACCTGGAAAGGGCAGCATATTTGAAATATAGAAATAGTTCTTACCTCCAACACACACATTATTAGATAATTTTGTCAAAGTGAATATATGTACTACACCTATCATAAATCTCTTTATATATATATAGTAGCAGGTTTATAAAAATCAATTTAATCTAAAAACTGAAATCAAAGCAAGCAACAACATTCGAAGAGTTGTTTACAAGAGATCATGGACATAGCTAAGGAAAGGAAACCTGAAGAAAGAAACAGAATCGTTCATGATGGCAGTGGAAAGCATATGCATCAGGACGACCAATATCAAGTCGAATATCAACAGAGCCCAAGCAAACAGCAAATGCTGCCTCTGTCAAGAAAAGGAGGAGACTGTAAACCATATAACCATTTAATGTGGTGAACTAGCTCTGAAAGAGTTTAAAAACAGACACAACTGGGTAGCAACAGTGATCCACTGGGAACTGAGTAAACAAATGGGATTAAACCATTCAGACAAGTGGTATCAGCACAAATCGGAGACAGCCCTAGAAAATGGAAGCCGTGAATTACTCTGACATCCAAACTGACCACTCCATTCAAGCGAGAAGACTGGACCTGGTAATCGGGGAAATGACTAGGAGAACCTTCCTAATAATAGACGTGGCTGTGCCTGCGGATCTCAGACTAGATACGAAAGAGTGAAAAGCTAGGGAAATGCCAGGACCAGGCAAGGGAACTGCAGAAAGTGTGCAACTTGAAAGTCAGGGTAGTACCAGTTATAGAAGGTGCACTCGGAACTGTACCAAAGATACTGAAAACAAGATTGGAGAAACTGGGGATAAGAGGAGGGATTGAGGCTATACAGACCACGGCACTACTGGGGATTACACAAATATGACCTCAGCTGATAGCGATGGCCTAAGAGCCAAGACTAAGGCATGGTGAGAGCAGTACAAACCACAGCGCTGCTGTGATAGGTGAGAACGACATGAGAGGAAGCCTGGAGACTAACTGCTACCCAGCCTCCGATGATAACCACGGGCAACTGGTGTGGAACTGTAATCCACAGTACTGATGTGGACTGAAAGAGTGTAGAGAAAAGAGCTGGAGAGTTGAAGAGACTTGCTGCCACTCAGTCTCCAGTGGTGACCACCAGGGAAATTGGTATGATGATGATAATGATAACAATAGTAGTAGTAGTAGTAGTAGTAATAGTAATAATTGCAGCAGCAATAGTAGCAGTAGTAGTAATGATAATAGCAACAGCAATAGTAGTAATAGTAGTAATAATAATATCAGCAGCAATAGTAGTAGTAATAACAATAGCAGCAGTAATAGTAGTAGTAATAGTAATAATAATAGCCGCAGCAATAGTAGTAGTAATAATAATAGCAGCAGCAATAGTAGTAGTAGTAATAATAATAGCAGTAGCAATAGTAGTAGTAGTAGTAATGATAATAGCAGCAGCAATAGTAGTAGTAATAATAATAGCAGCAGTAATAGTAGTAGTAGTAATAATAATAGCAGCAGCAATAGTAGTAGTAGTAGTAAACACCCTTTTTGCATTAATTGTGCGGCCAGTAGGAACGACACTTACATATTTTACATACGTAGGTAGATACCAAGCCTACCAGCCAGCCAACCAGCTAAACCAACCTGAAAACTGAAGAAACATATGTTTATGTTGTCTATGTAGATGCTGTCAGTTTTGGTTGAAGGTTTTCAATTCTAGTTTTTCTTGAACCCATTGCCAACTGAACCCGTCTCCAAACAAACGAGCACAGGTCATATCCATGAATCAGTCCCGGACGATGCTGTCAGTTGAAGCTGTTTGACGATGTAAGATCAGGTCGTCCGAACAAATAAAGTGCACTGTAATCCTAATCGCAAAGATTAATTTAATCTTGGATCAAAACATGTGTCAGAGAAAGGATTCCAAGCAAGGAGGTCGAGATACAAACGGTGAAATTGATGGTAAGGAAAATGAGATCTTATTTATCAGAAACTCTCTACCAAAATTTGTCTTTGTCTTCATTTTATCGAATTATGTGTTCCAACTTTCTGTTGCTGAGACTAAGATTAGAATCTCCTCACCAAAACTATCAACATAGGTTTATTTAGTTTCTGAGTGAGTCTCGCTGGTTGGTTTGCTCACAACACACGTACAGATCGAGAGCGTTGGCCGTCCCGATGGAATCAGTGAGGCTGAGAATCTAAACATTTCAGAGACATAGGACTAAAACTCACAAATAAAAATCCAAATATCGAAGATCTATCAGCAAAGAGCACAAGGATCCCATTCAACAAACAATGAGTAAAATGTCATTCCAGTTTCATCGAGAATTTTAGACTGGGCGGAGGTAATTGCTGTAAAGAAAGGGATCAATAGAATGAAAAATAAATTGAAAAACCCTAGTGTACACTTGAGTGCTTAATTGCCACCCCCAGTTTATTATTTACAAATTAAATATTCCTTCAACCTGCTCTCATCAGGATCTCCGCGTTAATTAAATTTTGAGAGTCCATCTTCACTTTCTCTTCCCTAACAATCAAAGTTTTCCAATCAAAAGACAGCTATTATTAGAAAAATGCAGGAGGGACTTGGTTAAACAAATAATCTAATTATTCTTGAAAAAAAAACAATCCTGCTAATACTGTACATTTTTACTTGTCATATGCCTACGCCGTCCCTACTACAAACAAGCTCCCACTGACTTGTGTCGGCAGCCATGGTTTCCCACTGGCTCATTCCGACCCCTACCCTGCTTATTGAATTGTGATAGATTTAAAATTGTGAATGATTTCCCCAACCACTGCTCATTTCGACCCCCTCATTAAATTGTGACATATTTTCCAACCCCTACCTGAATCTAACCCCCTGCTTATTGAATTGTGACAGATTTTCTAAACCCCGACTGAATTCAAACCCCAGTTTATTGAATTGTGACAGATCACCAAATACCGGCTGAATCCAACCCCCTGCTTATTGAATTTTGATAGATTTTCTAACCCCCTACTTATTCTAATTCCCGCTAAATAAATCGTGACAAATTCCCTTCGCTTATTCCAACTCCCAATTTATTCGCCCTCCCACTTATTGAACTGTCTCCGACTTGTGACAATATCCTGCAATTTAGCCCCTTAGATAGACTAAGACAACAGCAAAGAAAAAATAAGATATCTTCATGTAGCTGCACGATATGAGTTCAGCACCATCCCAGATGTATCTGCTTCGATGGGAATAGATATTGATGGACTGTAATAGGGGTAACTATATTATAGACAGTGGATATAAAAATCAATTCTCCGTGGTAAAGTCAAGTTTCACACTGCTGTGGGACATGGTCTGAAGATTGGAACAGTATAAAACTGTTAGCATAGAGTGCTAATTTGTGTGTGTGTGTGTTTATATATATATATATATATATATATATATATATATATATATATATATATATATATATATATGTATACATATATATGGTTGGTAGAAAATCATTTAGAAGAAATTTTTTCAGACAACTAATAATTTTAAGGGTGATATCTTGAGTTGAGTTGCATGCAGTCTCAGATTAAAATCAATGCAGGGTATCTAATATTCACATGGATGAATACTCAATAAAAGTGATACGGACAACGAGTCACGTCTGTGGTCATACTTGTAGTATAAAATAACATCCATATACAATACATTATGATGATATAAAATAAACTGAATGCGTGACGATACGACCCCAGAAATGATAAAATGAAGCTATACATTATAATCATAGCGTATGGGAATGGGCTGTTTAATCAACACTGCAGGGGAGTCATGTTATTATAACAGTTTGATTTTCAACTCCCTGAGACAGTTACACGGTAAACAACTGATGATCCCAACAAAAAAGAATCTCATAGAGAATCATAATTGATAATTCTGTCTAAATCATAAAAGTTACAAAAACAATACTAAACCCAACCGTCGAACACTGTATGTAAATACAAAATTGAACCATTGTTGGATGTACACCTAAAATCAGTCAACACTAGGCTAACACAAAACTCATCGAACCAGAAATTATTAAAGAACTATTCTAGAACACCTTAAAGCTTTAAAGAACAGTGGATACAATGAGTATATGTTAGAATTCAATGAGGATTTAAAGAAACGGTACAACACAAATAAAAAAGAACCAGAATGGGGCTAGAAATGTTATTTGGTTTTCCCAACCTTATAATTAGCAGGTAAAAACATATTAGGGAAAACATTCATTGAATCAGTGAAAAAAAAAAGTGAACAATTTTCAAGTAATAATAGGTTACTTAAAATACTTATCATTAACATCATTAAGTTAAGATATAGTTGTATGGACAATTTTGACAATCCGTAAATCATAATAATTATGATATGCAACGAAAAGAGAATAAAACAACAAAAACTTGGAAAGGAAAAAAGCAACCGTAAGAAACCTGGGGAATTACAAAATTAATGTATAACCAAAGAAAAAAAGTACAGGGCAAAGATTTCGATATTAGGAAACCTTAAAGATGTGAGAGTATATAAAATAATCACTAAACTAAAGTTTAATGCTAGACTTGCTAAACATAAATCCTCTTATCAAATATAGACGCAAAGAGACAGCACTCTCAATCCATTATTAGAAGTTGAAAGAAGAGAAGGAAAAAACAGTAATCAACAGGCGGTTAGTAAAAAAAAGGCTAAAATATGAGAGAGTCTAAACTCGAGATGCGAACCGTGTCTAGAATAATAGACACATTAGAATCGAAATAAGCTAATAAACTCTAGATCGGAGATAGGTGCGCATTGTAGACATAAAAAGAGGTTTTACTAAAATCTAAATATCTAAGTGAAGAAGTAAGGTGGTAGAATGAATCTTAGTTGAGGGCTGCCGTCGTGTTGATATCTCAATTTCTATATTTTTTACATGGCTGACATACGCTACGTTCGACCCGAATCGAATCTGTAACCTCAAAATTAGCAACTGAATGGAAAATGGCGGGTGCCTATGCAGTGACTCAAACTTAAACCCATAAGTACAGGTCACCAACAAAGGAGTAAGTAGGGTCGAGGGTTTACCTTAATCTCGAAAGCAAATATAAGAGTAGGCTTAATTCAAAATCTATTGACCCAAAACAAATAATCCCAGTTGGATATAAACACAGGAGAATTAGAACACTATCAATATTGTAAAAATTAAAAACATCAGATCAATTTTCTTCTGTCCCCTCCCATATCAAAGCTGACCGCAAGTCATCTAAACAAGGCCAACCAAAAACTTTGCTGGTCGGGCATGTCTCCCCCTACAAAATAGGTAGGTGGGAATAGGATTTCTGAGTGGATATATTAGATTGAGAAGAATATCTCCTGAACGTTAATTTGAAAATCTTTTTCAAGCGAAACAGAACGTACAATCTGTAATGAGCCATTGAAAAAATCTTTACTCATTTCATATCATATCACACACACACACACACACATATATATATATATATATATATATATATATATATACATTCAAAACAACTTCCGCTGTCCAAGCTCTGACGAAACCCATGGCTCACGTGTCGAACGTACGCAAGCTATTACACACCTTAATAGAAAAAATTGAGATGTACTAATTAGTCTCAAGTCTTTTTCCTTTTTTCATATCGTCAACTTTTTCACAACACACACACACACACATATATATATATATATATATATATATATATATATATAAATTCACTTTATCCTTCTTTCCCGGTTTCTGTCCAATTCCTGTGAAATTGATATCAATCGATAGCTCTGAGTAATTTTCGACGCTCAAGATTGATGCCTAGCGAAGATTCTGCTTAGTGAGTTTTTAAGCGGTTACGCGAAGAGCAATGTTTATGCAACGATATGAGGAGACCTTTAAGAACTCGGGTCAAGAATCACAGATTGTTTTGCTAGCATTCCATACCGAATAATCACTGATATCAGAAATGCCTGTGTCAGCCGCTAACTCTCTAAGCCTCTCTCTCTCTCTATCAATATATATAAGAAGGTCAAATAAGTGGGAGAGATAAACAAGAAGTAACGAATAACCACTCTGGTTGGAGATTATTTTTCTAATCGATAACTTGAATATTTAGAAAGAAATGTTTCGTAAGCTTACTTATCTCTTACATTATATACAGACACACACACATATATATATATATATATATATATATATATATATATATATATATGCAATGCTCTTCCATAGGATTAGAGCGCTCAGGTGGATGAGGAGTTTCTGCGTAAATGAATATATCGCTTAAATTCAGCCTTACTGACCACCCAGTTCCGTAGTCCATATCGGCCTCCGGGTCCGATGTGAGGGTTTCAATTCTGCCACGCGGTGCTGGATGGGATAAAGTCTATAGCTACATGAAGAGATGTAATACATCGAAACAGCTGTCTGTGGATGACACAATGATATATATATATATACATTTATATATATATATATTTATATGTATATATATATGTGTGTGTCTGTGTGTGTCCGTGTGTAGTTAGGAAGAATGTCACACTGTATGTCTCCCTGTCTATTACGCTATAAAACACACACACACACATATATATACATATATATATATACATACATATATATATATATATATATATATATATATACACACATATATATATATATACATATATATATATATATATATGTGTGTGTGTGTGTGTAAGTTGGGATGTCACACCGTGTGTCAATCTACCTGTCTTTCACGCTATAAAAAACACTTAAAGATGGGCGTGACCAAAATAAATAAGTATCTCTCAATTTTGTACCCGAGCTGCCATAGAACTAGTTCACAAGTAGGAACCTATCAATGAAATAATTCTTTTTTGAAATTGGTAAAATCTGATCAACACCAACTTTCAAAGATTCAAGGTTATGTATCAATTTCCAATGTTATCAATTTGTTTTAAAAGAACAAATGTAAAGAGACTTTCGACATAACGCATTAAACATTATATAAAAAGTCCAAATTTCTTGTAATAATTTTAGCAAAATTATTTGGAATGTGCGACAGAGGTCAAATGTAATATTTCCATGGGGTTCAAACATTAGCTTTATCACTGTACCACAGATGATTGCAGTTATGTTGAAAATTGAGAATTGAACTGAATTTTGACTGGAAAAATTAAAACGTACGCTGTTTACTGGTTGTATTGTATTTGTACATAATCAGTAGACCATTATATATATATATATATATATATATATATATATATATATATATATATATATATATATATATATGTATTTTTTTTCAAGGAAACTTTTCAGCTTTGAACACTGAAAGCTTTATCGAATTTCGTTTTGGTCATTGCAGTCACTCTTTTTCCAATATCTTGTAATGTAATTTATGTGATTTTCTTCAGTGTGTTTTTTTGTGTGTGTTTCAAATATACTTTGTTATTATGGTTCTATGTGTAAATCATCTCTTATTGGGATCATCAGTTATATTAACATGGCACCCAGAGTCAATCAAAGGCCATTTACTTATATATATATATATATATATATATACATATATATATATATATATATATATATTCTTTTCTCCATTCCTTAATTTGTACATATGCCAAGTCTCACGCAAGAGTGAAAAACTTTTTATCTGAGCCATAATCAGTTTTAAATAAGAACGCTTCCACCATATTGGATTGTCGTAAACTTCGGGAAAACATTCAATTTGACACCACAAACCCCAGACGTTTATGCCTCATTTTAGATGTTCAAAAGTTTTCAAATAAAAAAAAACATGGCCGCCAAACGAGACCCATACTCACACAAGAACATAAATTGAAGAGGAAAAAAAGAAGAAAAATGAGAAACAAACAAACTAAAACTTTAAAAAAAAAGAAGAAAAAGCAGGAAAACAATTTCAGGAAGAAAAATTACAACAAATATCCTCAACGCGTTTTGTGATTATTTTCTGTAATTTTATCATTGTCTGCTTCTTACAATTCCAGACGTTTCAAGTTTCTCTTTCATTACATCAACAAAAAGTTCAAGCGATTCTTTATCAATTCAAAACAGGAAATCGCCTTTACGTTTGATAGAACATTCATTTCGATTAATAACAGCAACATATCTATCTTTCTATCTATCTAATTCTGTACAAATATCTCTGCTGTTTGTCAAACTGTTTATGTGACGGAAAAAGTGATGCAGAAAATCGGAAATTAAACTGAAACATCATCTAGGCATTTCACACCCACGCAAGATCATTAATTATTGAGAGAAAAGAAGACAAAACAAACACTAAAATTTAAAAAAGGTGAGCAGGATATTTCATTGTTTGGAGAATGTCCAATAAATAATTTCCACGCATTTTGTCATTTCCTGTCATTTTAGAATTGTCTGCTTCTTACAATTTCAGATGATTCAAATTTTCTTTTTCAATGCACCGACAAAAAAGTTCTAGCGTTTCTTTTTCAATTAAAAAAAAAGGAACAGAACTGTTGCACTAAATAATAAAATATTAATCTCCCTCCCTCCCACTTTCCTTTCTTCCTCTTCTCTTTCTTTATCTCTTTCTTTCTCTCTCTCTCTCTCTCTCTCTCTATATATATATATATATCTATATACATATATACATATACATATTGCCGCATTAGCACTAATCGTCAACATTCACTGGGTATATAAGTCCTTGTAATTCTTATTTATTCATACATTAATAACTCTATTTACCGTGTTAAATATGTGTGTGTGTGTGTGTGTGTGTGTGTGTATTCTCATTAATGTATGTATATGAATATATATATATATATATATATATATACTTATTTTTCATTTTGAAAGTGTCAGAGGGGAAACCTTTTTTAATATTGATATTAAGTATTTAGTATGCTATGCATCCTCCCAATAGTCACTTATGGAGCTGAAACATGGAACTTAACCAAGAAACAGACCCGTAAGCTGAGAACCATGCAACGTGCACATGAAAGAAAAATGCTGGGCCTCACATGGAGAGACCACAAAACAGCACAGCACATCCGGGAAAAGACAAGAGTTAGAGACATCATAGAATCCATAAAAAATCTCAAATGGCGGTGGGCTGGCCATGTTGCAAGAATGGCTGACAATCGATGGACATCACGACTCACAACATGGGTTCCCCGAGAGCATATGCGCAACCGAGGCCGGCAAAATGTTAGATGGAGAGATGAGCTAGACAAGTTCAGGAAGTACTGGCTCCGTGACGCCCATGATAGAGAAGAGTGGCAAATCTTAGGGAAGGTCTATGTCCAACGACGGACGCTAAAAGACTGATGATGATGATGATGATGATGATGATGATGATGCTATAAAACAAAAATCCAACCACGAAACCAGCCTGCTTAAATCAACACTGACTTTTAGTTGGACTGGTTTCATTTTTGTACGAAAATGTTATAAAATTCAACTTCCACAAAACGAAATGGTCATACTGACATTATTCGTGTTATCTTGCTCTCAAGCCGACCATTTATTCTACAAAATTACGTTCGAAAAAGAAAAAATTCACTAGCTATCGGTAAAATAGCTCGGTAGGATAAACTCTTTAGCCTGATAAGGCAATCATACCGCTGCTAGTTTTCCCAGCCCGAAGGATTTTTTTTTCACATCACAAATATTCACTCCGCTGTTGAAGGGTACTTCAGCTAGGCTGCCTCAGACTGGATTAGGTTGGTGCAAAAATAATTGTTTTATTTGATATTTTAAACTTTGATGTATATTTTTTTTGATAAACAATTACTTAACTATTGTGATATACCATTTTAAAGCGTGAATTTCGATCTATTATTTACGTTAAGCGTTTTCTTCTTACTATCTATCCTGGTTCATTTGTCGCTGTCAAATCAGACACGGTGGAAGTAAATTCGGGCAATTTTTTGTGTAGAAAATGAGACCTAAAACAGTGGGAACTGCTCGCAATATCAACCAAGTATCTGGTCAAGGAACCGTCAACAGATGTACAACTTAAAGGATACGGGACCCTTGAAGACGTGGACGACCTTTCGTGATTGACTACATCAAAGTGAGGGCCATTATTGAATCATAACAACTCGATAGGTTATTGAAGATCTAAACGTTGGACATTCAACATTTGTTGGGTATTTGCACCAAACTGGAAAAACAAACAAGTTCGACATGTTACGCGAATGACCATGAAGAAATTAAGAAAACAAAAACGACAAAACTCATCTTTTTTTTCAAACGTTTTGTCCCCTTCCTCCAAGGGAAGGTATTCGGTAACCAGGGGGGAGCTCAAAACACCTTAAAAAATTCGTTGGTTCCTGGACCTCAGAATTCTGGGCTCCGAAATAAATGGACTTGTTTCTAGTTGGCAAAAATGTGTAGATTCTGGAGGTTTTTATTTCGATTAATGACTTTCATTCTAAGCTGGAATATACTGCTTTGGAGTTGATGGCAAAAAACGCAATTACTTCTGCACCAACTTGATATTTACCATTTATGGAACCTAACCAAGAGACAGACCTGCAAACTGAGAAGTATGCAACGTGCACAGGAGAGAATCATGCTCAACCTTACATGGAAAGATCACAGGACAGCACAGTATATAAAAGAGAAAATGGGTGTCCGTGACATCATAGGAACTATCAAAAAACTCCAATGGCAATGGGTAGGCCATGTTACAAGAATGAAAGTCAACCGATGGACATCACGTCTCACAACATGGATCCCCAGAGATCACATAAGGAACCAAGGCCGACAGAACACAAGATGGAGAGATGAACTTGACAGATTCAGAAAATACTGGCTCCAAGAGGCGCATGATAGAGAATTGTGGCGAATTTTGGGGTTGGTCTGTGTCTAACGACAGACGTTAAAAGACTGATGATGATGATCAGTAATCAAGGGAGAATATATATATATATATATATATATATATATATATATATATATATAAGCAATTACAGGTAGAAAGGTCTGAGGTGTCTTTAGCAGATAAAATCCAGCTTACACGAAACTATCTTAATATATTGGAAGACAGATTTATCATATATAACATGAGAACTGTCGAAAATTACTACTACAATATTTTCTCCACTTATTACTAGTTAGTATCAAAAGTATTTTCGTTTTTTTACCAACTCTCACCTATTCCATGTACACATCTAAAGATATCTTATGTCTCCATTAAATTATTGATTTCATTATAATACATTTTGTGCCATCATCAATACTAATTAGCTGGGCGTTTTGTCTCAGATATTTTGATAATGGACACAAATTTGGAGATTCTGGTAATTTCGAGGGATGTCAGAACAATTCACTGGAGTTTTATAATATCTGTAATGCAATCTTGCCGAGTGGTAAATCGAATTAATTTAATTTGCTCATTAGAGTTGACCCTATATTAAATAAACACACCAGAATTTCATTAATAATCCAAAACATCATTTATCAACAGATACAGAAAAAAAAAAAGAAGAGAACTGAAAAAAAAAACATGCTGGATAAAGCAAATACAAACGTATTTTAAGGCCGTACTGATGAAATAAAGCAAAGAATCACACTAGGTCGGCAAGATTTGGGTAGAGAAAGCTCAACTTTCAAGAGCAAGAACATGACTGATAAAAAAAAAAACATGTACAACCTATTCATCCCGTCGATAGTCACCTAAGAAGCTGAAGCATGGAACCTTACCAAAAGGTTGACCCTCAAACTGAGAACCATGCAACGTTCATATGAAAGAATCGTGTTCAATCTCACATGAAAAGATCATGATATAGCACAAGAGAAAAGACAGTCCTAGATATCATTGAAACTGCCAGAAAACTCAAGTGATATGTTGCAAGAATGTCAAGAGCTAAACCTTACAACGAGAATCCCCTGAGATCATATGTGAAATTGAGGCCGATTGAAAGTAAGATGGCGTGACGAGCTTGGTAAATTCAGAAGGTACTGGCTGCGCAATGCCTTTGAATATCAGGGAAGGTCAATGTCCAACGACGGACGCTAAAAGGATGATAATGATGACTTAGGAGTACTGTCAAGACCGAAATGGTTAAACTGGATCTGAAGGCTACTGAAGCGGCCCACAGAATTCAAGTAGAGGGAGGAAATGAAACATTATCAAGCCTTAGAGCTTGAAATTTGTTGAAGCGTTCTAACAGCGATGATTCATCCCTTGAAAGAAAAAAAATCCCAGAAACAGATGATCCTTGTTGTTGATTATGAGGTATCGACCATCAGCACTCAAAACCTTCCATAAGAGCAAGGATCATCGAAATAAACCATATGTAGACCGCAGTGACACATGTATTTCGATGTGCTGTGCCCTACGGATGCGCAAAAACGTAAAAATATTTAAGTGTCGATAAAAAGGCAATGCAAATTGAAGCCTTTTTGTTACTAGTGAGTAATCTTAATTGTGGAAATTAACAAATTAATCAACACTTTCTTGTTAAACTTTACAATTTCCAATCAAAACCACCGACTCTACATTATACCAAAAGGCTTTTACTGTCCATTGATTTTTAGAGACTGAAATATTTTTGCGATCTTTGCGCATCCATACCACACAACAGCCGAGATAGAAAGCACGGTACGCCACTGATAGAGCATCACGTAAGCTCAAAAACATAGAGGATCTTATGGGAGATCAAAAGTGAAAATATTTTTGATACACCCCAATATTATGATCTACGTAAGGTTGATATGTCTTAACTGGTACATGATACCTGGGCAGCTCCTGAGTACTCGGGGTGTCGCCCTAGACAAACGAGGGACGTCAAAAGGCGAGGGGGGTGCATCCAGTGCAACGCACCGGGGGGGGGGGGCAAAGGGGATCCAAATGAGTTAAAGCGAACTCTTTCACTTCAAGTTGATACAATATGCCCTTAAATAGTCTGACCTTATCGTTTACCAGCGGACCAAAAAAAAAAAAGTATTTTCACACTTGTAGAACAGCCAAAAGATGGTAATACAAACTCAACAACAACAAAAAAATTGCTAAAAAATATCAAAATAGCCAAAACACACTTAAAAGATGCTTGATGTGGTTGAAGAAAAAATCGTCGAAAATGGCCAAAATGACTGTGTTAATCTAGCGATTTTCGAACCGAAAACGTGCTAAGTTTATTAGGAAAGGCTAAACACTGCCGGCTTGTGAATGTTCTAAGCTTTGCTAAAATGTCCAGATGAAACAGGGCAGTTAAAGGACGAGAAGTTTGGTGCTCTGTGTGTAGGGGGTTGAGAAAACAGCTTTGAACTACCTTCTAAAATTCTAAAAAGGCCAAGAACGAGTCGCTATAAAAGATGGATTTTATCGAGAGTTTTGCGATATGTGTTTTGTAAGTCATTAAAAATATTACTCCAATTTTATGTTCAATTACCTTCAAACACTCTGTGTCTCTGCAGCTTGTGTTTATCGATTTTCTACGATGAAAAAATACCATAGAATTCATCATAAACATTTCCAATCGATATGGTTACATACTCGAGTTATGTTATTATTTTAAGAATATCTTCGATATATTATTTTTTGTTTGTCTATATCGTTACTTCCCGGCTGGGTGCACTTGTGAACT
>OY735242.1:13897230-13962230 GCA_963457665.1 Thysanoteuthis rhombus
TTTCTGCACTGCTAACCGATCAGCCAACGGCACTTCTTTTTTGCATGAATGGAATATAAGTTCATGTTCGGTATAACTCCAACTTTTTGAAGTCTCGAAGTAATAGCGAGATTAAACGAGACTACGCCGGCTATAAAATGCGCGTGCACATAAAGTCATTAGCATCAGCCATCGTCATAGATCTTCCCGAAGGTTTGCCAGCGATATCAATCAGATATTTTCTCCTTCAGCAAATCAGAGTATCTACATCTTTCGCGTTTGTCGTTGTCTATAGGCTTTCCCTAAGATTTACCAGAGATCTTTATCTTGTACTTTCTCTTGCAAAACGCCAAGTGTCATTTACATCGCTGTTTGAAGAATGGCTCGTACTAAGCAGACTGCCCGTAAATCCACCGGAGGAAAAGCTCCCCGTAAGCAATTGGCTACAAAAGCTGCCCGTAAGAGTGCCCCTTCAACAGGGGGAGTGAAAAAGCCCCATCGTTACCGACCCGGTACAGTTGCTTTGAGAGAAATTAGACGTTACCAAAAGTCTACTGAATTACTCATCAGGAAACTGCCATTCCAACGTTTGGTGAGAGAAATTGCACAAGACTTCAAGTCAGATCTTCGTTTCCAGAGTGCCGCCATTGGTGCCTTACAAGAAGCAAGTGAAGCTTATTTGGTTGGTGTTTTTGAAGACACCAATTTATGTGCCATCCACGCTAAGAGGGTAACAATTATGCCAAAGGACATTCAACTGGCCAGAAGAATCCGGGGAGAAAGAGCGTAAGGGACTTTGGCTAAAGTTTACTCGTAAAATATACAATGATGCTAGGTATTCAACCGATCAGGAGAATCTGGAGAAAAGAGATGTTATGGATAAAAAGCGCCTTCCATTTCAAATTTATCATTAAAAAAATGCAAACAATATCTAAAATAAGTACTACACCAATTCCTCTAGTACACATAAAAAATCTGGGGAAAGTATAGTAAGACACACTTTTTGAAGATCCCGATTATGTACCATATACGCTAAGAAGGTAACAATTAAGCAAAAAGACCTTCAGATGGCCAGAGGAATCCGGGAAGAATGAGCATAAGAGACATCTCTGGCTGAAGTGAATTCATATGCCATACTTTCAACCAGAAAGTGAGACCCACAAAAGAAAAAAAAATCGTCTTTCTCTACACGTACATCATTGGAAAAATACAAATAAGTGACTTGAATAGTCAACCAATTCCCTGTGCACGCAGAAGAATCTGGAGAAATAGCATAAAAGACAGTACCTCATCCTTCAAAACTTCGGGAAAATACAAATCTCATGCAAGCAATAATGAAATTGAATACAAAACCAACCGCTGCACATGGCTGCCCCCTCACCGTATAACCCCCCCCCCCAACAACTGTAATATTCATGCTAGATTTTAGATTGACCGGACGAATCTTAAGAGTAGTAAGACTCATTTCTCGAAGGTACAAACTTACGCAGTATCCACATTCGGCTAATGACAGTTGTCGAAGGACATTTTACTGGCTAGAAAAATCTGGAGAGAGCCTGAAACTCGCTATACTAACAATCTTTCTACCGCAAATTCACTTTTGGAAAAATGCCAACGAAGAAACAATACTAAATCTATCCTCCACTTTTAACGCATAACTACCAACAACAATGGCCACGACCATTTGGACTCCCGTAAAAATCATATAGTTACCTGGCTCCAGAATGCAGGGTTGCTATTTTCAGTGTACAAATGGAACACGCACTTTGGCCATACGGGCAAGGTAACGATCGTCAACGCGAAGAAACAAATATTTTAACTTTCTTTCTTTCCTAAGGGGAGGGTGTGAGAACAAAAATGGAAGAACTAAAAGCAGTCTTGGAACAACCAATAAAATTGTTTGAAATAGTGTTTCCTCGAATGGTTCTGATTTCTGGCCCCTCCCTCGCCCCAAGATACACTTACCAATTCAGTCGGAATTCTGCTACGACCTTGAAAACAGTAACTATCGAAGTGCACTATCGACACAACGAAGAAATTAAGGACTTACTGGAGGATAGGAGGATACTTCTGTGACTAAAGTCAAGCGTAATATAATACAAAGACACTCCCTTCTCTTAACAAAAAAGCGAGGCCTGGAAAGGCTGAGGAACTTTCTTCTTCCAATGAAAGCAGATGCCAAAAAACCATTGAAGTAAAACAATTTTTTCTAAAGGATACGTCTCCACTAAAGATGTTGACATCTGTTCTCCACTCTTTTAAAAAAAAACTAGGCCTGTCTGTTTCCGATTTTTTGCAAGATGACTGCATTGTTCAAAAGAACGATTTGACTCTGAAGCCAGCTGGCTTTCAAAGTCTGCAATTCGAAGTTTCAAGCCCTTGCTTTGTAAGAGCAGATTCCATCCCCGACAACGATTGTGCAAGCTTGAATCTTCAGCTTTAACGCTGGTGTAAAAACTAAGAACAACTGTCGCTACCTCTCTGGGTCACGGACAGAAAAGTCTGAACCTGGAATTAAATCCCAAAACTCCTAATGAAACTAAACAAATACACCCCTCTCTCACCCTCCCCCCCAAAAAACTTGAGTTCCAGAAACTGATTCTTAATATTTTGAAATTTTTATTGATTTATTCATTTTTTTTTTCTTTAAACTAGCTGTTTTTCCTTCATAAAGAAAATTCGAGGTTGTAATCAACTGTCCTCTCCAATTACAGCTTGACATTGACTCTGATATAACCATCTGAAAATCACTCGTCCAGAAATTGAAAAGCTCTGAAGTGTAAAGGTGATTCGGGGACTAAATTAAGAATTGCTGGGTTCCGTTCATTTACAACAATAGAATATCCAATTTGTGAAACTAAATGAATTTTTAACCTCAGTCACCCAAAACATCGAATACAATATGAACATTTCGGTGTAAAACTTTTGCAGTTGTTAGTATCATTTCAAGTTCTGTGGATCCCTCACAAAAACGCTGATATTACCCCCTCTTAATGGCAGGGGTTTGTAGTACCCAGATATATGTTGCAAAATATCCGTTCATGGCAGGGGATAATTTTCTTTACAGCGAGAAAAATATCTTATATCGTAACTTATCATAAATAACTAATCTAAAATTAGTATATCTGTCGTGTGCTACTATAATGGTATGCCGGTCCGTGTGAAATCTGACCAACTCTCAATACTTGCTACCTACATTTCTGGGAGTTTGAGGACTTGGAACATTCTGGATAAATTTATTCAATCCACAAGATGACGGGTCTTGCTTATCGGGATTATTCTATCAATTTATAGGTCGTTTGCTTGGTATAGCTCTTTAATCACTGCACAGTAACATATAACCTCGTCAAAGTTAAGTGCTGTAGCAGCACAAAGCGTAGCTTCAGGAAATCTAGATTGAATTATTGATTTAGACAAGTGACCTTAAATTGCCTGTATTTGTTTGTTCCCCCCCCCAATTTTAATCAAATTCATTTTTTTGTATGTGCATATGTTTATATGGTACACTGTTCTGTGTGAAATTCGACCTACCTCTACTGGTTACCTACATTTCTGGGAGTTGTAGGACTTTGAACATTCGGGATAAATTTATTCAGTCCACCAGTTGACGTGTCTCGCTTATTGGGAGTATTTTTTTCGTGATATTTTTTTTCTCATGTTTGCAAGATTTATAGGTCGCTTGTTTGGTATAACTCTTCTTTAATTACTGCACAGTAACTTCTAACCTCTTTAAAGTGAAATGCTGTTCCAGTACAAAGCCTCGGGACATTGAATTTATTGATTTAAACCAGTAACCACATACTGTATTTATGCTCTTCTTGATTTTTATCCAAACTGGAAATCTGTAATAAAATATAGGGTGCCGATATTTGGGACCCCCTGTATTGCTGACTTTTTTCCAGTGTTAGAAGGCAGTCGGATTTCAATCCAAAGAGTGGGTAATTGATTGTACTGTTATCTATTAAGGTGAAACTACAAACATCACTGCTTCAATTATGTATCAGAGGAAATGAATTATAAAGGTGTTGACTTGTTAGAATAATCTACCTTTTCAGGGTGAGTTAATTGAATCCATGTGTAACATAGATAAGTCATAGAAATAAGTTTTCAAAATTGAAGATGTTTTTGTTTAAAAGAATTAGATCCGTTTACAAAGACTTTTATGTGCATTCAGATGCAGAACCAGTCCTTCTTCCGAAGAGTCCGGACCCTTTTGCCGTAATTGAATAAATGAATTGAACTTGCATATGCTAATTTAGGGTATAACAAAGTAGCAATCCTTCATCGGACATACATTTTTGAAAATAGCGCTTTGAAATAAACTCTAGTTTGCGTTCAAACTTTTGCAATTCATCAGAGTTGTTAGTCCCAGTTACACATTAAAACAGATTTATATATGACTAATTAAAGAAAGACACCGCTCAAAATCATTATAAATGGGCTAATTATTCTTTGAATGCCTCTATTGCACTCTTTTGTTAATGACGGATGGTGGTCAAATGATCGCTAATCACCAACTTTGAAATGTCTTTACAAAAAGCTCCGATGGCATTATTGAAATTTTTTTTTTATGCAGACTCCAAATATTAACGAATAAAGTCAAATAGTTTGACTGTTTTTAAATATATATCCTCAGGTGAAGTATATACTACTAAACAGCGATTTGGGAAATGGATATTTATTGAATTTCCTCCAAAAGCCTTTAAGAGCCCTAAGTCACAACGCCCCATTGCAACAGACCAACGGTTTCATTGGCCGCTAACACCCATTTTGAGAACTGCTGATCCAGAAATAACATCATAATCGTGAGGTGAAGCTGTTGAATATGAAAACATCAGAAAGAAGTCCTTAAACGAGTACAGGATTTTCAGCTGGGCTTACATGTTGAAAGAAACGCACTTATGACCTGCATAAAATATTGATCAAACTAGAGATAAAAATAGAAAACAAGATCATTATGTGTAGAAAATGAATTAAGAACTCCTTTTGATTCACTACTTGAAAATATACCAAGTGGAGTTCATCTGTCGACTGTCAAGTCTTTTAAAAATATTAATCTAATCCAAACACCAAGCTACTATTTATCCATCTCAACTGTATTTTGTAGACAAGAGTTATATCTGATGCTTCCAATTACGGTGTTGGAGCTGTAATCATAATTTTTACTCGAATTCAGAAACGGACTAAGAAAGCTATAACACATGCTTTAAAGATATTACCACCAGTTGAAAAGAATTACAAACTGATAGAACAAAAGAAAATTTCCCTTGAAGTAACCAATCAAAGCACGTCAACTTGTGAAAACGGGATTCTGTGTTAAAATATTGAACATTGTATTGTACATCAAACTTATGAAAACCAAACTGATATTAAACCCAGTACACTGTAGTAGCAGTATACAGCTCAGTATTAATGAAAATGAGGGTCATTATTTGAATTGGATTCAACAAAATGCTAATATTTTGCAAGGGAGATAATCGACAGAGAGTCTATAGCCACCATAACTGTTGACAAAAATTTTGGATTAGCAATTCTTTTGAATGGCTAAAAGTGACTAGATTTTCACCAATGTTCAGATAATATTATTTTCAATTATATTTCCGATACAATTGGTAAGCTTGTTTTGGATTAAGCTGAGTGGTTAGTAAAGATGCTTGGAATTAGGTTTAAGGTATTTCAAGGATTAGAAGGTAGGTCTGTAATCAAAGTTAATAGTTAATCTGGAATTAAGTGTAGTAGGCACGTACATTTTCACCATATCATGTAAGGGAAATAACTTATCCTCTCTGATAGGAACCCTGAATATTAACTCTAAACGATATCCTTCCCAATTAAATTCAATAAAATACAGTTTCAAATATTTTTTTTTTTTGCTTTCTTCTTTTCAGGAAAATTCCTGAAAAAAATTGCCTCTATTAGCCATTGAAATGTTCAGTTTGGAGACTTGACCCGAAAAAAAGGAGCAGTCCAAGCGTCTTCCATGGATTAACTCTCTAGCTGAATTTTGCTAAATCCTACCAAAGCAAATTTTTCCATAATCATTACTTATCTAATTACCGAGAAAATAAATGAAAATATATATTAAATTCTCTAGAAAATCATCGAAATAGCAATTTCAAACATTTACATTTAGATGGGAAACGGGATGGACAACACTGAGCAAGGGACATAACTAACATTACAGTTTGTCAGTCAGCAACGACAATCACTGCCACGGATGTTCTGAGAATCAAATCGACAATTTAAATGACAAACATTTATAAATAAAAAAAAAACAGACCAGGTCCAGTTAGTGACTCTATTGGAACCGCCACCTGACCAATGTATTTTGGCAGCATGCTGTGATGGGGGTGATCAGTTTTGAACAGAATTGAAAACGAAGTGATTAATGAATGAGAAACTTCTCATTGTTTCAGTAATCACTCTAGTCCAATTTTTTGGGAAAAAAGTCCGGTATGAGCTAAAATTGTAAATTGGACTGCTCACTTCGGACATTTTTTCTTCAGATATGATATGGAGTAAATGTTTGAATTTTATCCTTCTAACGTTATTAGTGCACACGATACACGAATAGCCAGCCATGTAGAATCACTTAAAAACAGGAGAAACTCAATTGTAGACAAGGATAGCATATAAGGCTAAAAATGAGCCCCTGCGGAATATTTTTCAAGAACAGTTCTGATAAGTTATTCAATAGAAATGGCCATGTGACCAAACTTTGTGTTTGGGAGGATCAATTAAAAAAGCAGTAATTTACGCAGTGATCAATGAAAAGTCTGAATTTTCAAAAAACAAACTCGGATGCTATCGGACACGAATTAAGGGATCAATTTAACTTAACATACATTGCAAATTGAACCCCAAAATAAAGCTCATTGTTTAAATTTTCATTGTTGGGAAGCATGATACATACATAGACAGCCAGCCAGCTAGCCAACTTGGAAACTGAACAAACTTATGTTGACAGTTTTGGTGACAATTTTGGCAGACTAATTGGAATGAAAGCTTGAGTAAAGTATCGTGATATACAAGATATACAAAATTGGAAGTCAGACCATAGATGGGCGAGTTCTTTTCTTGTGTTTAGAACTTGCAAAGTCGGTGTTGATAACTTTGTGTCAAAGTTAACTCCTAACAATGAGTCAAAAACATTTTAATACTTTTGATAATATCTATATTCGCCATATTCATATATATATATATATATATATATATATATATATATATATATATATATATATATATATGTGTGTGTGTGAGTGTATATACACACACACACGGATGTATATATAGGTACATAGAATTTACAAGTATATACAGTGTATATCAACATTTTGTGCTTAACACTGACTTACTGAACAAAGCAGAAGCATAAACGTATTTGTGTAGAGAACACTCATTTCATTAGATTTTGAACTCTACTTTAAACCAACATAATGTTCAAGATGTATTGGACACTATAAAATAAACTCATCGTACATCTGATATAATTTTAAATTATATTGAATAACTGATTTTTTCATATACATACATATACACACACACACACATATATATATATATATATATATATATATATATATACATATATATCTGTATATATATGCATAAAAAATAAAACTTACAGGTATATATATATATATATATATATATACACACACACACATATATATATATATATATGTATATATATATATATATATATATATATATATATATATATATATGTATTTGTAAATGTATATAAAACTTATAAATATATACTACCGGTGAATGGAAACATTTTGTGCGTAAAGCAGTCTCCAGCGATCTACAATATCCTTGCAAATTTCATCATATATATATATATATATATATATATATATATATATATATATATATATATATATATAGCTCTATCTACTTTAATTAATATTGAACACTGTGATTATTTATTATCAGGAACGGATAATATATGTTTCTGTTTCTCATTTGAATCCTTAATAATTTAAAGAGGAAACATTATGAACTATCCCCCCTTTATCTATCTATTTATCAATATATATATATATATATATATATATATATATATATATATATATATGAAAACATGTATCAATATTATAAAAAGAAATTATGTGTATGCACGTTTGAAGTCCAATAAGCCTAGAAGTACGCACCACAGAGGAGAAGCAAAGACATATTCAAAATCAGCAGATGTCAATCTACGTATTCATATCTGTTTTCCGTCATTTTTCCCTCAAAATGAGACCTATAGGTTCTGCATTCACGCTCACATATAGAAGAATCTTATTGCTCAAAATTAGAGAGAGGAACAATAGTCCAGTGTTTAGAACCAAGACCAATACGATCAACGGAATGTTTTACGAAATCGGGAGGAGAACATTTTAATCTTTTCCTCAAAATCCATTTTTTCTGATTCAGTGAGTTTTAAATCAAATTTCAATTGGACCACCGAGTATTCTTAAGCAAAACATAGCCTGAAAAATAGCTTTAATCTCAACCCAAGCACTCAATAGAATGTGGGCACAATTTGAATCAAATTCTCCATTTTGACTTACGTCGACATGTTTCCAAATGCGTATTGGCCTCTGCAGATCTACTTTGGAGTCAGTGCTGGTCTGAGGGGGAAGTGAGAAATGTTCACTCTTCCCTTTGCTGTTAAATTTGAAATCATTTCCTGGGCAACGCCAGGTATCCCAGCTAGTGTTCTATAAACATAGGATGGCATTAATCTTCAACATTCATTCCATCAAAATGTCAAATGATATATTAAAAATATTGTTTATTTCATTAAAGCTATTGACAGAAACAGTTTCTGAAATCTACACGCATTTAAAAAAACAATTCACTTTGAAAATAATCAATTTACATTGGGTATCACTCCTACTGCTACCATCCGGGCTTCAACTGTCACTTCTCAGTCTCTGAACACCTGAGACAACAGCGAGAATAAACGAGACTACACTGGCTATAAAATGCACATGCGTACGAAGTCAATTAGAACTGTACTTTTAGCATTCGTCATAGACCATCTCTGAGATATCTACCTGATACTTTCTCCCCTAGTAAGCCAAGTGTCATTTACAGCGTTGTTTGAAGAATGGCTCGTACCAAGCAGACTGCCCGTAAATCCACAGGAGGAAAAGCTCCCCGTAAGCAATTGGCTACAAAAGCTGCCCGTAAGAGTGCCCCTTCAACAGGGGGAGTGAAAAAGCCCCATCGTTACCGACCCGGTACAGTTGCTTTGAGAGAAATTAGACGTTACCAAAAGTCTACTGAATTACTCATCAGGAAACTGCCATTCCAACGTTTGGTGAGAGAAATTGCACAAGACTTCAAGTCAGATCTTCGTTTCCAGAGTGCAGCAATTGGTGCCCTACAAGAAGCAAGTGAAGCTTATTTGGTTGGTGTTTTTGAAGACACCAATCTATGTGCCATCCACGCCAAGAGGGTAACAATTATGCCAAAGGATATTCAACTGGCCAGAAGAATCCGGGGAGAAAGAACATAAAAAGTGAGACATCTTTGGCCAAATTTCACTCTAAGAAAATTACAATTGTCAGGTATTCAACCAACCAGAAAAATCCCGAATGAGTGAGACCTACTGTAGAGAAAAAAATGTCTCTCACTACAAATTTAACATTGAAGAAAAAAAGCAAGTAATAAACAAATGAAATGGTAACCTGATTCCCTCTGCTCACAGGGGAAAGTAGTTAGACACACTTTTCAAAGATCCCAATTTATGTACCATCTATGTTAAGAGGGTAACTATTATGCCAAAGGACATTCAACTGGCTAGAAGAATCCAGGGAGAAAGAGCATAAAGACTAAATATCTCTGAAGTTTACCCGTAGAAAAACGTAACGATGCTAGATTCTATCGATCTGAAGAATACAGGGATAGGAGTGAGACGTGCTATATTAAAGAGGCATCTTCCACCACAAATCTTTTCTTGGAAAAATATAAACGCAGTAAAGTAAATATAACACTAAAATGATTTCCTCTGCACACAGAATCTAAAGAAAAAATGAGACACGCAGGCGAAAAACATTCGATAAAAGCAATAATAAAATTTTATACCGAACCGACAATTGCACATGACTACCCTGTACCCATTACCATATCACTAACAGTCACATTTATGCCAGGTATTCAACTGACCCGACGAATCTTGAAAAAAAAAAGAGTAAGACCCACTTTTTGAAGATACCAACTTCTGCAGCATTCACGTTGGGTGGGTAACAATTGTCGAAGGACTGGCCTGAAGAATCTGGGGAGAAAAAAAAATCCAAAAACTCGCTATACTAATAAAAAAAAATCTACTGCAAAGTCAATCTTGGAAAAATGCAAAAAAAGAAACCAAATACTAACCCTAACCCCGTCCCCAATGCATTAGTATCGGCAACAATAGCAATGACCATTTGAACTTACGCTAAGGGTAAATCGTTACCTGGCTCCGAAATATAGGGTCAGTATTTTTAATGTACTAATGGAATACCTACTTCGGTCTTACGGGCAAAGTAACGATTGTCCACGTAGAAAAAAACATTTTAGCACTTTTTTTCTCTAAGGGGAGGTTCGACACAAAAATGGAAGAACTAAAAGCAGTCTTGGAACAATCGATGAAGTCGTTGGAATTAATGTTCCATCATGTAACGCTGGTTTCAGGCTCTTCCCGGATACAATTAGATTCTGTCCGAATTCTGCGATTGACTTGACTTTCGGAGCGTGCTATCAATGCTACGAAGAAATTAAGGACAGATTTAACGATAAGATTTCTGTTACTAAAGTTAAGCGTAACGGAATACGAAACTCGTTTATTTCATTTTATGATCCCGAAAAGGCTAATGAGAAACTTTTAAAACGAAAGCAGCTGCCAAAAATCGTAATGTCAAGCTAATGTTCTCACGGAGATGTCTTCACTAAACAAGCTGACAACTGCTCTTATTTTTTTCCCCCTCATTAGATCCCCTTCCGCTAACAGCCAGTACTGTTTGTTTCCAATTCATCGAGAGGACTTCATTGTTTGAAAGGACCACTTGACTCTGAAGCCAGTGTTTGAATCTTCAAAGTATTTGGCTTTTAAAGTCATCTATTTGAAGTTTCAAGCCCTTGCATTGAAAGTGTAAATTGCTTTCTCGACAACGATTGTGCAAAGCTCTTAACGCTAGTACAAGGAAAAAGCTAACAATAGTTGATAGTTGTCTGGGGTGCCGACAAAAGTCTGAACCATGCACTTAAAAGGCCACAATCTCATTATCAAACTAAATGAATACAGTTCCCTTCCCTTCTAGGTCCTAGGAACTCAGTTTTTTTTCCTTTCAAATTACCCAGCTGATTTTCCCTAAAGAAAATTCGTTAGTGTAAATAACAGCCTTGTTCAATTACAGCTTGACATTGACTCTGATATAACAATCAGAAAATTGGTTGCCCAGGAATTAAAAAGCTCTGAAGTCTAAAGGTGATTAAGGGATTAAATTAAGATTTGCCGGGCTGCGTTTATTGGCAACAATAGCATATTCAATTAGTGATAATATATGAATTCTGAACCTTAGCCTCCCATAATTGTATCGAATACAATATGAACATTTCGGTGTAAAACCTTTGTGGTTGTTAGTACCAATTCAAGTTCTGTAGATTCCCTCACAAAAACGCCGATGACGCCACCTTTTTTAATGGCTTGGGTTGCAGTTCCAAGATGTCTGTTCCATAATATCAGCTCTTGCCTAAGTGGCAGCAGAAACTTTTATTTACTGTGAGAAAAATATCAGACATCGTAACTTTTTCTCATAAATATCTAAGATATGAAATTGATAAAACTGTAAAGTGCTACTATAATGGTATGCCATTCCGTGCGAAATCTGACCAACTCTCAATACTGGTCACCTACATTTCTGGAAGTTTGAGGAGTTGGGACATTCTGGATAAATTTATGCTATCTACCAGTGGACGGATCCCACTTTTCGGCTGTATTGTGATTTTTATTTTTGCAGCGGTTTAAAGGTCGTTTGCTTAGTATAGTTCTTCTCTAATCACTGCACAGTAACATATAACTTCTTTAAAGTGAAGTGCTGTGGCAGTACAAAGCGTAGACGCTGGATATCTAAACTGAATTGTTGATTTAGACAAGTGACATTATACTGTCTTTTTATTTGTTTTTTTTTTCCCTCCATTTTATCTAAATTCAACATTGGTGTTGTGTGTGTGATATATATATATATGGTGCCGATTTTAGGGATGCCTTATATTTCTTATTTTTGCCAGGGTTAGGAGGAAGTCCGATTTTACTCCAAGGAATGGGCAATTGAGTGTACTGTTATTTTCCAGGGTGAAATTACAAACACCGCTGACTATATTATTGAAGGGAATAAATTCTACCATTTTAGGTGTCAACTAGTTGAAATATTTTGCTTGTTTTAGGGTCAGTCAATTGGATCTATTTGAATTACTTTAAACTTCCAAGTACCATTGATCAGTCTTACGAATATAAAATCAAACGGAATTTTCGTTCAAAAGAATTAGATGCGTATAAAGGCTTCAATGTCTTTTATATATGCATTCAGATGCAAAACCAGTTTTCTTTCTTCCTCTGGTGGAAAAAGAACAATTTTTTTCTGCAGCAACTGAAAACATGAATCGAACTCTCATGAACTGATTTAAAGGTTATACCGAAGCAGCCATTCTTTATTTGAACATAGTTGACCCCCTCAACTCTTTTAAAGAAAAAGAAATTCCAGTATGCGTTCATACCTTTCAATGTCTGTGGAGTTGTTAGACTCCGTTACACATTTAAAACATATTCATGTATAACTACACTAGTTTAAAAAAAAAAACGCCACTTATAATACCAACTCAAAAAAATAATGTTAATTACTCTGTAAATGCCACTATCAAACCTTCTTGATACTGACTGATGGTGGTCGAATGATATCTAAACCCTAAACTTGGAAAATTTGAAAAAAAAGCATAAACTTCGATGCTTAAAAGAATTTTTCATGCACTCTAGGGAAATTGACAAATAATCAAATAATTTGTGTAATAGATATTTATTGAATTTTCTCAAAAGCCACTTGAGGTATTTTGGCAACACGGCACCCCATTGCAATAAACCAACGCCTCCAGGATGGGGGGCAGAACCACTGAGCTTGAAAAACTGTCTGTCTCTCTCCTGTTATTGTTTCCTCTCAGGCAGCACTGCTTGTGATAGAAAGAAATGATAAACTACTTTGTGCTGATGCAAACGTTGGGGGACCATGAGTACCAACCCCCGGTAGAAGTGTTAGCCAAGCTAAAGGGTGGTCGATTTCCATCAAAAATTGATTTATCGGACTCACCCCTCCAAGTCAAAAGTGCTAGCACTTATTGACAATAAAAGCACATGAAATTCGTGAGTAGAGCTGTTGAAGAATATGAAAACACCTGAGAGAAGTCTTTAAGGAGTACAGGATTTTCAGCTCAGCTTGCATGTTGAACGGAACGCATTTTTTATGACCCGCATAAAACATCAAGGTCAAACTAGAGACGAACATAGACAACAACATGACCATAATCTGTATGTGCCTAAAATGCACCAACTAAGTACTCCTTTTAATTCACTATTTAGAAATATGCGAAGTGGATACTGATCTGTAGACTGTCAACTCTTTTGGAAATATCAAATAAATACTTTGTTACTATTGACCAATTACTACTCTACTCAAGAGATAATGGTTGCATCTGCTGCTCCTATCAAGGTGTTGGACCTGTAATTTTACTGGAGTTTAAAATGATACAGAGAAAGCTATAGTACGCGCTTCAAGGACATAACCTCCAGTCGAAAAGTTTTACAGCCAAAAAGAAAATAATCTCACTTGAAATATCCAATTGAAGTGCGTCTGTGTCTCAAACATTGTATTTTTCGTCAAACTTATGGAAACCCGAATAATATTAAACCCTTGACATTCTAGCGCCAATAAACAGCACTTTATTTATGAAAATGACTGTGATTATTTGAATAAGATTTAACAAAATGCCGATATTTAGCAAGGGAGATAATCGACAGTTAGTCTATGGCTGCCACAACTGTTCAGAAAATTCTAGATTGGCAATTTTTTTGAATGGCTGAAAGTGACTAGATTTTTACCGATGTTCAAATATTGTTATTTTCGATTATAGTTCCGATACAGTTAATAAGCGGGCTTGAGGTTAAGCTCAATGGTTTGTAAAACTGCTTTTAATTAGGGTTGGGTGAATTCAGGTGAATTGATAGGTTTGGAATCGAAGTTAATAGGTAGTCAGGTTTTGTATGTAGGTACGTTTTCGCCGTATTATGTAAAGGAAGTAACTAACCCTTTCTGACAGTAACCCTGAATATTAACCGTACACCATATCCTCCCCAGTTAAATCAAATAAAATACAATTTCAAATGTTCGTGTTTTTTTAAAAAAATTTTGCTTTCTTTTTCGGAAAATTTTTCCAAAATCTAGCCTTTATTAGTCATTTAAATAGCCAATTTAAAGATTTAGCCCGAAAGTAGTAGCAGCTGTAGTGTCTTTCATAGATTATCTCCCTTGCTGAATATTGGTAAATATTACTCAAAGCAAATTATAGCAATTTCTAACATATAGATTTAGATGAAAAATGTGATTGACAACACTGAGCAAGGGACAGAACTGACATGACGGTATGTCAGTCAGCAACGACAATCACAGCTACAGATGTTCTGAGGATCAAATTCACAATTTATGACAAACATTTGTGAATAAAAAAACCCCCAGAAAACAGGTCCAGTTAGTGGATGTATTGGAATCGCCACCTGACCAACGTCTTTTGGCCGCATGCTGTGTTGGGGGTGATCAATTTCTAACAAAATTGCAAAGAGGATGATCAATGAATTAGTTACACCTCGTAGTTTTTTGTTGGATTGCAGTAACCAAATCTGATTTTTCAAAAGAACAATTGTGAGTGCAACTGGACACGAAGCAAGGGATCAATTTAGCATAAAATTACATTGTAAATTGAATCCCTCACATAGACTTTATTATCCCTAGATATAATGCCGGGTTTCAAATTTTCAGGCCTTTGGTTCCATTGGTTCGCACGACATGAAGCTCACCAACCATGCAGAATCACATTAAAACTATGTTTATGGCTTTTTATATAAGAGGCATCAGTTTATTTATATCTGTATGCCACGATCAGATTTATGCGGAAGGGATCATTGACCTCATTTTTGGCATGAACACACACAGGACATCTAAGGTTATTTGGGGTTGACTTTGAGGGTCATTCGATGTCATAAAAAAGCATTGGATGCCATTTCTAGCAAAACTGAATGAGATACCTGCACCTCGTATAAATGAATCACCGTAGCCCGCAAGTGTACAAGAATTTGTAGCCCTAAACATTATATAGAATCATCGAAAACAAATGAATTAGGTGGCTAAAGAGTGGGTAAGGTACAAAGCGTTGACATTCACTGGGTATATATCATTGTGAGTTTTATTGTATAGATTAATTGCTCTATTTACTTTGATGAATATCGAGCAATGTGATTGAACATTATCAATAAGGCATAAAATCTGTTCCAATTTCTTATTTGTATTCTTAGAAGAAGAACCAAGTATGAATCACACACACACACACACACACACACACACACACACATATATATATATATATATATATATAATCTAGCTAATTTACAATACATTTATATCGTAAAGTATATGTATGTGCATTTGAACATTTATAGGTCGAGAACTACTTAGCACAGAAGAAAAGCAAAGACATATCTGAAATCAGCAGGTCTTCATCTACACATTTTTCATCTGTTCTTCTTTCCTTGTCCCATGATAAATTCTAAAGGATATTTGCTCACACTCACATAAAAGAAAACCACTATTGCTAAAAATCAGTGGAAGCCACAATAGCCCAGTTTCTAGAATCGAGGTCAATGCAATCGATTGAATGGTTTCAAAATCGGAAGGAAAAAATTAAAATTTTTTCTTCTAATTTTAGGAAATTTCTCTCTGATAGAGCATCAAATTTATTTTTTAGAGTAAAATACACCTTTAGCCCCAATATCAACGGACACGTGATTATAAAACGTATACTCAATTCAAATCTAATTGTCCGTTTTAACGTACGAAGGACTGTCTGCAGTTGCGTGCTGGCCTTTGCATGTCTACCTTGGAGTCTGCGATGGCCCGACGAGAGATTGGGGCAAGCTCTGAGCTCCCTTTTTTGATTCCAGGATATCTCTATGAAATATGTTTTTTCTGGTGTCGTTAGATTTGGAGTTATTTCCCGGGCAATAATTGGTGCCCCAACTAGTTATCTATGAACTTAGTGTAACTTCAACATTTATATCAATAAATTAATGGATTGAAAATACTGCTTATTTCATTACAAAACATCTAAATAGCAGTTCCTGAAATCTACATGCAATTTGAAAACATTCATTTTATTAAAATATCACTTAATATTTAGTATAGCTCCAATTAGTACCATCGAGTCATCACTTGCCGCTTATAATATTCTGAACTCTCGGGACAACAACGAGATTAAACGAGACTACACCGACTATAAAATGAGCATGTGTAACAGATTATATCGGTCTTCCAACAGTCGTCTTTGTCCAACCCAGAATCAACAAAGTTTAGCATAAAAAAAATTCAAGTGTCGTGAATTCCGTTGTTTGAAGAATGGCTCGTACCAAGCAGACTGCCCGTAAATCCACCGGAGGAAAAGCTCCCCGTAAGCAATTGGCTACAAAAGCTGCCCGTAAGAGTGCCCCTTCAACAGGAGGAGTGAAAAAGCCCCATCGTTACCGACCCGGTACAGTTGCTTTGAGAGAAATTAGACGTTACCAAAAGTCTACTGAATTACTCATCAGGAAACTGCCATTCCAACGTTTGGTGAGAGAAATTGCACAAGACTTCAAGTCAGATCTTCGTTTCCAGAGTGCCGCCATTGGTGCCCTACAAGAAGCAAGTGAGGCTTATTTGGTTGGTGTTTTTGAGGACACTAATTTATGTGCCATCCACGCTAAGAGGGTAACAATTATGCCAAAGGATATTCAACTGGCCAGAAGAATCCGGGGAGAAAGAGCATAAGAAGTGAGACATCTCCGGCCAAATTTCACTCTAAGAAAATTACAATTATGTCTGGTATTCAACTGACCTGAAAAATCCAAAGAAAGGAGTGAGACCTGCTGTAGAGAAAAAAATCTCCCATCACAAATTTAACAAAGAAGAAAAATACAAACAATAAGCAAATGAAATAGTAACCTGATTCCTTCTGCTCACAGGAGAAAGTTAGATACGCTTTTTGAAGATCTTAATTTATGCAACATCCACGCTAAGAGGGTAACAATCATGCCAGAGGATATTCAACTGGCCAGAAGAATCCGGGGAGAAAGAATAAAAAGTGAGCCATCTTTGGCCAATTTTCACTCTTAAAAAAATAACAATGATGCCAGATATTCAATCGACCTAAAAAATCCATAGAGTCCTGCTATAGAAAATCGTCCTCCATCAGAAAGTTCCTTTTGGAAAAATACAAACAAAAAGTAAATGAAATACTAAACCCATTCCGTCTGCACACAGGAGAATTTTGAAAAAGAGTAGTAAGACACGTTTTTCGAAGACCCTAATTTATAAACCATCAACCCTAAGAGGGTAACAGTTAAACCCGAGGACTATCAACTGGCTAAGTAATTCTGGGAAGAAAGAGCATAAAAGGCAAGATTTTTTTTTCCATCAAAACTTTTACGGGAGGGGGGCAAATACAAGTCGTATATAAGCAATAATGGAATTGAATACAAAACCAACTGTTGCACATAACACCTCAACAACCATCATATTCATGCCGGGTATCCAACAGACCAGAAGAATTCGGAAATAGAGCTCGGAGTCGTATTTTTTAATTTTTTTTAACTAAGATATCAATTTATGTGCCATCCACGATGAGCCAGTAACAGTCGTCAAAAGACACTCAACTGGCTAGAAGAAACCAGAGATCCTCAAACGCATATTAATGAAGAGAAACCAAATACTAATCTAAATCCCCTCCCCAACACATAACTACTAGCAACAATGGCGACTACCATTTGGAACTTACGCTAAAAAGGAACCATTACCTTGCTGCAGAATATAGTGTCGCTACTTTTAATGTACTAATAGAGCACGTACTCTGGCCATACGGGCAAGGTAGCAATTGTCCATGCCAAGAAATAAACATTTTATGACCATTTTGGAAAAAAATAACGCGCTCAAAAATGGAAGAACTAAAAGCAGTCTTGGAAAATCCAACGAAGCAGTTGGAATTAATGTTCCATCGAATGGCATGGGTTTCAGGCTCTTCTTTGACGCCAGACACGATTGAAAAAATCCAGCCTGAATTCCACTACAATCCTGAAAACGGTGACTTTCGCCGCGTGCTGTCGCCATTACGAAGAAATTAAGGAATGACTAAGTCGACGAAGAGAAAAGTTTCGCTACTAAAATCAGGATGCAGGAATTTCTTTGATTTCATCTCCTGAATAAAAAGCTGGCCTGAAAAGGTTGAGTGAGTGGGGAATTTTTATGATTTTATTTATTTTTTTTTTCATCTGTAATTTTTTCCCCAGCTAATTTTCCTTTGTAGAAGATTTTCTATTTGTTTCTTTGTAAGAGGAATTTGTTTCGAAGGACTCTATTCTATTCTGAAGCCCGTGTTTGAATCTTCAAAGTATTTGGCTTTTAAAGTCCTCGATTTGAAGTTACAAACCCTTACATTGTGAGTGCAGAATCGATTTCTGACAACGATTGTTCAAACTTCAGTTTTAACGCTAATGTAAAAACTAAAAACTGAAGTCGTTAGTTATCTTGGGCCTACGTTTTATCACGGAGTCAGCAGAAAAGTCTCAATCTCGTGTTTAAAGGGGCCACCATCTGATTGTAGAACAAAATGAATACCCCTCAGCCCAACAAGAAAAATCTGAATATAAAAAAAAAAAATTCCAACTAGCTGATTTTCCTTCAAAGAAAAAAACTCGTCTAAGTAGATAACGACCGTGTTAAATTAGTTTGACACTGACCCTAATATAAATACCAGGAAATTGGTCGTCTATAGAATAAAAAGCTCTCGAGTCTAAAGGTTATTCAGGGATAAATTAAGAATTACCAGGGTAGGGGTGCGTTCATTGGCCATAAGAGCGTACCCAATTTGTGACAATATACGGCTTTTAATTCCCCTAGCATAACTTTATGGAATTGATTTTGACCATTTCAGTATGACGACTACTTGGGTGTAAGAACCGATTCAAGTTCAGTAGATCCCTTATTGAGGAGCAGATATTACCCCTTCCTTTTAATCGGAGAGGCTGTAGTTCCAGCATGTCAATTTCATACCAGTTCATGTTTAAGTCTCAAATGGCGGTGGGCTGGCCATGTTGTAAGAATGGCAGACAATCGATGGATATCACGACTCACAACATGGATTCCCCGAGACTACATGCGCAACCGAGGCCGGCAAAATGTTAGATGGAGAGACGAGCCAGTCAAGTTCAGGAAGTCCTGGCTCCATGTTGGCCATGATAGAGAAGTGTGGCAAATCCTGGGGAAGGTCTATGTCCAACGACGGACGCTAAAAGACTGATGATGATTAGCATTTTTTTTAGTAGGTGCGCGAATATCTAACAGACATTGACTGTTTATCATAAATAACTAAAATATAAAATTAGTAAAACTGCTAAGTGCTACTATAATAGTATACTGTTCTGTGTGGAATCTGACCCGCTCTCAATACTAGTTACTTATATTTCTGGTGGTTTGAGGACTTGGAACATTCAGGGTAGATTTATTCAATCCACCTGTCGACGGGTATCGCTTATCGGGAATATTGTGATTTTTATGTTAGCAACAATTTAGTGGTTGTTTACTTGGTATAGCTTTTCTCTAATGACTGCTCAGGAACATATGGCCTCTTCAAAGTGAAATGCTATAGCAGTGCAAAGTGTAGCTTCAGGAAATGGAATTTATCAAGAAAAGTAAACATATACTGTATTTGTTTACTAGTTTTTTGTTTTTTTTAAAATTTTATATATATATATATATATATATATATATATACGCACACATATGATGCCCCCAATATCAGTACCCTATCTTTCGATTTTTACTGGTATTAAAACTAGGTTGGCTTTTACTGCTAGGTTTGAGTAATTGAGTGCGCTGCAATTTTCTAGGGTGAAACTACAATCACCACCGTCTATATTCTGGAAGGGAATGATTCTCATCTTTTAAGATGTCGACTAGTTAGACCATTCTTTTTCAGGGTGAGTCATTTGTATTATAGTAAACTCAATTCCGTGTATCATTGATTGGTTAAATGAATAAAGAATAAAAAAGGTTATGGCATTATTGTTCAAAAGAATTCGACCAGTGTACAAAAGCTACGTCTTTCATAATTGCATTCCGATACAAAACCAGCCTTTCCCTGAGAGACCTGTCCTATTTGTTACAGTTAAAAGCATAAATCAAACTTGCATATACTACTTTAAAGAGTATAACAAGGCAACAATCCTTCATTTGAAGATATCATGTTGAAAATAACATTTTAAGAATTCATTTTAGCAGGTGTTCAAACATTTTAATTTCATCAGAGTTGCGTTAGTCTCCGTTAAAAATTAAAACAGATTTATTTATGACTATGTTAGTAAGAAAAAGACACCATTTAAGATATAAACATAAGAAAATAATGCTAATTTCTTTTCAAATTTAATTATCACACTTTCTTGATAATGGCCGATGACGGTCGAATGATCTCTAATAACCAATATTGGAACGCCTTTACAAAAAACTTACAAATATCTTCAATGCAAGCTACAAAAATTGACAAATAAAACCAAGTACTTGATTTTCAGCAATGTATGCTTAAGTGAAGTATATCTAGAAAACAATGATTTGTGAAATAGATATATACTGAATTTTCTCCAAAAGCCTTTTAGGGTCCTCGGTCACCACAACGCCGCATAAGAACAGACCAACGCCTTCATTGGTTGCTAGTAACCTCTTTGAGAGCCACTTAACTACAAAAACTGGATGTACTCTCTACCAATAATTCTTTTCACTTAAACAGTTTCGGTGGTGATAGAAGAAAACTTTGTGCTGATGCAAGCGTTACAGGACCAAAAGTAGCCACCAACGGCAGAAGTGTTTGCTTAGCTAAAGCACGGTCAATTCCTATCAGAAAATTGATTTGTCGGATGCACACCTCCCAGTCAAAAGTACAAACACTTATTGACAATGCACATGATTATCGTGAGGTAGAAGTCCTTAAACGAGTACAGGATCTTCAGCTTGGCTTACATGTTGAAAAGGACGCATTTTTTATGACCTGCATCAAGTATTCAGGTCAAATTATGGACTGAAATGGAGGCCGGCAAGATAATATTCTGTACATGCCCAAAATTGGTGAACTAATAATTCCTTTTAATTCATTACTTAAAAGTATACAAAGAAATCATTTTTATTAAACAAATACTAACGCCTTGGTTTATTGTCAACCCATTTCGACTCTATTCTGGACATAAGTTACATTTGATGCATCTCAATACGGTGTTGGAGCTGTAATTTTACTGGGAGGTTTTAGCGGTAGAAAGTGAACTATAGCACTTGTTTCAAGAACATTACAACCAGCTAAAAAGTTTTACTGTCGAACAGGAAAAAAGATTATCTCCCTTGAAGTAACCGATTGAAGTGCAGCGGTGGATCGAACTTCTGAGACGGGATTTTTTGTCGAATTATTGAATGTTCTATTCTACGTCGAACTCACGAAAACACCAATATCAAACCCAGTACACTACGGCTGCTGTATACTGCACTTCATTGACAAAAATTACCGTCATTATTTGAATTGGATTTAACAAAATGCCGATATTTAGGGAAATAATCGTCAGTGGTTGTTGGTATTGAAAAAATTTTGAATTTTTTTGATTGGCTGAAAGTGACTTAATTTCTACCGATTATCACATAACGTTAATTTTGAATATATATTTCCATAGGTTTTGTAGGCGGGCTTGGGATTCGGTTCAGTAGGTAGACTTGGTATTGGCTAGTGAGATGGCATGGATTTAGGGTAATGTTGATGAGGGTTAGTAGGTAGGTTTCGAATCAAGGATAATCGGTAATCTTGAAATTAATTTTAGTTGGTAGTTACATTTTCACCGTATTATGTGAGGGAAGTAACCAACATTTTCTAACGTTAATCCAAAATAATATTCTTTCCAGTTAGATTTGATAAGATACAGTTTCAAATGGATCTGTTTTTTGCTTTTTTTCTGCAAAACTTATCAGGCATGTTGCCACTTTCAAGCATCAAAATGTCCACTTTGGCCCGTAAGAAGAAACAGCCATAGCAACTTTCATGGGTTATCTCCCTTGCTTAATTTTTACATTACGGTAGGTCAGTCAGTGACTATAATCAGCGCTACAGATATTCTAAAAATCTAATGGATAATTTATACGCCAGAACTTTGTCAAAAAAAGAAAAATGGTGAACAGGTCTGGTTAGTCACTCAATAGAAACCGTCACATAACCAACGACTTTGGGCAGCATGCTGTGTTACGGCATAGCAGTTTGAAACAAGATGTATCAGGGGTGATCAATGAATAAGTCCGATTTTTCAAAAGAACAATTGTGAACGCTGCTGGACACGAACTAAGGGATTATTTTAGCAAAAACTTGCCTCGTAAATTGGACTCATCACGTGAATTTTATTTTTCTTTTGATCTAATACGGGATAAATGCTGAAATTTTCAGCCTTTTGGCTTCATCGATTCGCCCGACGTATAGCTCGCCAGTCATGCAGAATAACTTACAGACTGGAGAAACCTATGTTGATGGTTTTTGATATAGGAGGTATCAGTTTCTTTGTATTCTAATGCCACGATCATATTTATGCAGAAAGACTCTTGGCCTCATGTTTGGCATGAAGACTCACAAGATATCTAAGCTTATTTTAGGTTGACTGAGAGGGTAATTCGATGTCATTAAGGAGCACAAAATGCCATTTCTAGCAAAATTGAATGAGATGTCTGCACTTAGTATAGATGAATAGCCGTTGCTCGCGAGCATACCAAAATTCATGACATACAACACTATCCAAAATTGTCAAAACAAATGTTTTTTCAATCCAATATTGTTGAAAGAATACCAGCGCAAAATCTTGGAATTGTTGGTTCAAAAATCACATAAAAATCAAACGAACAATAACAGAAGAATGTCTTTATATCGAACCTAGAACTCTACTCATGCACATTTCCAAAGTTGTAGATATTTTTTTAGATAATTAATTTGCTACACTCGTAGGCTACGATAATTCATTCATGCAAGGTACGGATATCATTAAATATTTTGGCAAAAAGTCAATTTTTGTTTGTAGTCGAGATTCTGGATTTTAGCAAAATAACTAGAAGATAATTTTTATTCGAGAAGTACTCGATGATAGCATATACAAATAGAAAGCCATCCCTTGAAAAAACGTTACCCCAGAACGAGTCTGATTAGTTATTCTATAGAAATAGTCATGAAACCAACGTTCGCATTAGGGAATGATCAATTGAGTTAGGAAAAGGGGTCAATGATTAAGTAACTTCTTTCAACTTTTTCTCGAGATATGATCACTAAAAAGTCTGACCCCCAACAAATAAATAAATGCTGCTGGACATAAACTAAAAGATTAATTTAAGATGAAATCACATTGCATATTGAACCCCTATCAAACTTATAGGGGTTTGACGGAGACAAAAGAAAGTTCTCTCCAGTGATAATAGAGTAAAAATAAGCCAAAAAACGTTTAAAAACACAGAGGAAAACCTACATTCGATACACTCACACACACACACACGTGTATATATATATATATATATATATGCATCCACTGTATGTCAGCATTTTGTACTTGACGCATTCTTCAACAATCTGCAATAGGTTGTTCGAAAGTCATGAGGCAAGAAATGTTGACATTCACTGGGTATATATCCTTGGTGGTTTCATTGTATATATCAATAAATCTATTTACTGCGAGGAATATTGAGCAGTGTGATTTAATATTATCAACAATAGATAGAATGTGTTCCTGCTTCTCTTTTGTATCTTTACAAATTGGAAAAAAACATTACGAACTATATATACATATATATATATATATATATATATATATATATATATATATATATGTATGAGTATAAGTGTATATATATGTGTGTGTAAGATATACCTTATATATATATATTATAAGATTGAATGTCATATAGTTGAGAACTTCACATCACGGAGGGAACTCAAAGACTTATTCGAAATCAACAGGTTTTGATTTACGTACTACACACTTTATGCCATTTTTAACGAAATAATCTCTGTAGATGCTCACATAAAAACATTCCCTATGGCCCAAGAAATCAGTGGAATAACAGTAGCTCAATGTAGAATTAGGGAGAATGCAATCGACGAATGAGTTCAAACTGGAAGGATACATTTAAATAGTTCTCTGAGGTCTCAATCTATTGAACCTACATTTTTTAGAGAATAACATACCTTTATCCCCAATCTCAATCAACAAGTATCAATAAAATGTAAGTACAATTTAAATCCAATTATCTGCTTTGGTGAACGCGGCTGCGTACTGGCTCTGTCTGTGCAGACACAACAGAGATGTTGGTTTAGCTCAATTTCCCCTTATTTATTCCATGGAATCTTTTTAAAAATATTTTCTTTTCGATGCTGTTAGATTTGGAGTTATGTCCCGGGCAATTAGTTATCTATAACACTTTGTGTGATTTCAAAATACATATCATTAAATGGATGTATTAAAAATATTGTTTATTTTATTCAGAAATATCAAAATACCAGTTTCTGAAATCGACATGGAATTAAAAATATTCACTCTATCAAAAAATTACTTTATACTTGCTATCACCCCCATTGATACCATTGGGCCATCACCTGCCACTTCTCAGTTTCCGAATTCTCGGGACAACAACGAGATTAAACGAGACTACACCGGCTATAAAATGCACATGCGTACCGTTTGCAATAATTATTTTCCGATCAGTCGTCGTTGTCTCACTCAAAGTCAAGTGTCGTAAATTCTGCTGCTTAAAGAATGGCTCGTACCAAGCAGACAGCCCGTAAATCCACCGGAGGAAAAGCTCCCCGTAAGCAATTGGCTACAAAAGCTGCCCGTAAGAGTGCCCCTTCAACAGGAGGAGTGAAAAAGCCCCATCGTTACCGACCTGGTACAGTTGCTTTGAGAGAAATTAGACGTTACCAAAAGTCTACTGAATTACTCATCAGGAAACTGCCATTCCAACGTTTGGTGAGAGAAATTGCACAAGACTTCAAGTCAGATCTTCGTTTCCAGAGTGCCGCCATTGGTGCCCTACAAGAAGCAAGTGAAGCTTATTTGGTTGGCGTTTTTGAAGACACCAATTTATGTGCCATCCACGCTAAGAGGGTAACAATTATGCCAAAGGATATTCAACTGGCCAGAAGAATCCGGGGAGAAAGAACATAAGAAGTGAGACATCTCCAGCCGAAGTAGACTTTCAGAAAAGTACAATTATGCCAGGTATTCAACCGACAAGAAGAATCTGGGGAGAAAGAGCATAAAAAGTGAGACATCGACTGAATTTCGCTCCTTGGGAAATATGATTAACCCAGATTTTCAACCGACCATAAGAATCCGTAAAAAAAAAAAGTGAGACTTGCTATAGAAATGCGGCTTCCATCATAAATTTTTTTTGGAAAAATACAAACAAAATGTAAATGAAATATTAAACCCATTCCCTCTGCACATAGAATGATCTAGAGAAAGAAGATGCACTTTTTGAGGATCCCAATTTAGATGCCATCCATGCTGAGCGGGTTTCAATTATGCCAGAGGACATTGAATCTGCCAAAATAATCCTGGGAGAAAGACAAGACAGCTTCACTCTTGTTAAAATAAAAGACTGATGCAAGTAAATTAGATACAGAACTTGGCCCTTCATACGACTGCCCAGCCCCCAAAATATCACTGACGACTCACAACTAGGCCAGATATTAAACCGACCAGGAGGAAGAGTGAGACATGCTATAAAAAAAGCATCTTTGACTACAAATTTATTCTTTGTGCGTGTAGAGGGGGAGATAACAAAGAACGAGTAAATGAAATGCCGAACTGAATACCTCGGCACACATAACACCATCCAACATATCACACACAAAAGGTTTGCAGCAAACATTCGGACTTTCACGTAAGGGCAATTATTACCTTTCCAATTTTAAAATGGCTGCTCCTCATACCTGCAGATTTGTATCGAGGTTAGTTATAGAACACGTCTTTTGGCCACTTTAAAATAAGGAAAGGTAACAATTTCCCACGTCAAAAACATTGAAATTTAAACATTTTTAACACTTTACTTTTAAAAATTTTTACAAAATGGTAGAACTAAAAACAGTCTCAAGAGACTAAGAATCCCTGTTCTATCAAATTACACTGGTTTCAAATGCTAACTTCTCGCTGGATACAATTGCAAGTTCTTTCTGTGAATTCCGCTCCGACCCTAAAAAGGAGTACCTTTTGAGACGTGCTAAGGACTAGCTTGGCGGTAATAGGTATTACGAAAGCCAAGCATGACGGAACAGTTCAATTTTGTTTTATCAAAAAATAACATTATTAGAAAACCTTAAACTTCGCCTCAGCTATTCCAGGTGATGTGTTTTCTGTATAAGAAAAAATTATGCCCAAAGTTTTTAAAATATCGATCAGACGGTTAGGGTATTCTAATTTCTAAAATTGATCGTCGGGTAGCACGTGTCAGTTATAGTTCAGTTTTACAATTCACCTGCTTTGCTTGAAAAGTTCCTTTCCCTCGAAGGAAAAATCTCTTCAAAGTGCTTTGGCCAACTCAGATTTAATGAATCCCGACCGAAATATGGAAGCCCTCTAGGCTAGGCTAGAAGTGTGGTGCATATCGTTAAGTATTGTCAGTTCAGTAATCGTACGTGCGGTGTAGGTTTAAAGGGACATAAACGAAATCCACTGTAAAACGACTTTTTCCGAAAGAATAAAAATTCTTAAAACTTCGTCAATGTGGTTGTTATCGATCGGATTTAATCTCTTCATACAGAAAATTTAAAAGGAACATAAATAACTTTCCTTGATACTAGCTCCGATTTAAAAATATCGGGAAACGTAGAAAAAATTGATCATCTGGAAATGAAAAAGACCTCAGAAGGCTAAAGGTGCCCCTTGGTTTAAATAATGACCAAACCGAGAGTATTTATGGAAATCCTAGAATAAACTCAATTTATGACTATATGAAGTACCTCTGATCCATACTTTTATAGATAAAATGAAGAGTACGCACGAACACTTCTCAACAACAACAAAAAAAATTTATAGTAGAACTGATTTCAGTTCTATGGATCTCTCTCAGAAAAAAAGTGTAAAAACCCTCTTAATGAGGTGGGGGTTGTATTTCCGGCATGTCAGTTACATAATATCGGCGTAGGTCTATTTAAGAACATTACCTCCCGCTTACGTAGACTGTGAGAATTTTTATAATGATCGACAATTCAAAAGTAAAATGTCTGACTGACGATTTAAATGTTTATTATAAATAACTGAAAAAGTATTACTGTAAAGTGCTAAGAATTACTATAATGAATAATTTACCGTTCTAGGTGCTAAAACTGACATGCTCCTAATACTGGCCATTTAAAACTCTGGGAGTTTGAGAAATCTAGGCATTTGGGATAGAATCATTCCAGCTACCAGTCGAGGGATCTTCAAACAATAACATTTATTTTCAAAATTAAGTGCTGTATCAGTACAAAGAGCAATCTCAGAACATTAAATTTATTAATTCAAACTAGTAATCATATACTGCATTTGATAATTTTTCCGTAATTTTACCCAGATTAAAAAAAAAATTGATGCTGATATTAGTCACCCTACATTTATTTTTTTTGTTTTGTTTTTTAGTTTATTTATTTATTTTTGTATTTGATTGAGAGTTCCCAAGAGATCAGGCCAACACAAAAACATATTACTGTGTAGTGATGGGTTATACTAAACAAGCCGTGATTGTAAATCGTTACAAATTCTCACACCTCGCAATCCCATTAGATAACAACCCTAGGCTTGTATCTAGAACAAATTAATTATTGAAATGTTTAAAGTCTCCAAAACTCTCCAAACCTGAGAGTTTTGTCGTCTTAGGGCGATTGATTTAGTTCAATTTATATTCAGTAAACTCTGTTCTGAGTCACAACATCATCTTTGGAAGTTCAAACGCCCCCTTGAGGTCTTTAGTCTCCCCTTTTAAAACAAATCAAAACCACCGGTAATGCTGACTTTGATAGATTAGGAAAACTGGATGTTGTCTCTTCTGTTCATTTTTCGTCTTAGCAAGATTATTCAACTCGACTAAACGAGGCGTTGTGGAACGATAAGCAACCACTACTGTCGACAGAAGTATTTGCTAAGCTATTTGAAAAAAAAAATATCAGACACATACCTTCCAGTAATGAAAAAAGTGCTATCATCATCATCATCATCATCATCATCATCATCAGTCTTTTAGCGTCCGTCGTTGGACATAGTCCTTCTCCAGGATTTGCCACACTTCCCTATCATGGGCGTTACGGAGCCAGTACTTCCTGAACTTGTCTAGCTCGTCTCTCCATCTAACATTTTGCCGGCCTCAGTTGTGAATGTGGTCTTGGGGGATCCATGTTGTGAGTCATGATGTCCATCGATTGTCTGCCATTCTTGCAACATGGCCAGCCCCCCGCCATTTGAGATTTTTCATGAATTCTATGATGTCTCTAACTCTTGTCTTTTCTCGGATGTACTGTGCTGTCTTGTGGTCTACCCATGTGAGGCCCAGCATTATTCTCTCATGTGCACGTTACGTGGTTCTCAATTTGTGGATCAGTCTCCTGGTTAGGTTCCATGTTTCAGCTCCATAAGTGACTAATGGTAGGATGCATTGGTTATACACCCTTCTCTTTTGGATAGATAAACTAAATGAAGACAACAAGAAAGTCGGCCTACACATGAACTTCAGCAAGACGAAGATCATGTGCAACAACCACATTGGAGATAAAAAACACCAAAATCAAAATCGAGGTCACAGAACTTGAGAAAGTAGACCACTACATCTACCTAGGACAACGAATCTCCATGAGACCCTCAAAAGAAGAAGAAATCAAGCAAAGAATCACCCTAGGATGGCAAGCCTTTGGCAGAGCTAGCTCAACCTTCAAAAATAATAAGAAAAAAGTGCTATATTGATAAAACAAACACCACTTGTGGATATGGCCAGTACAACAGATTACCGTTTGGTGTTAAATATGTTCCTGCAATATTGCCACAGAATACAAATACTATGTTGGTGGATTTTGATTTGGTGGTACCTTACTCTGACGACATCATACTCACGATCCGAATGATTTTTTATGGCCAACATAAAATATTTCCATCGAATAATAGACAAGAATGGACGCTGATCAGATCCTAAAAAATAAAAGCCATATATATATCAGCCCCAATAAACATCGCAAAGTTCCAATCTTTTTTAGGATTGGTTAACAATGATAATCTATATGTGCCTAAAATATATGAACTGTGTGCTCTTTCAATCCTATTAAAAATATATATAAAGTGGAATTGGTCTTTTGAAGATATTGAACATACATAAAAAGCCTGGGCTATATTTTGCCCCTAATTTAGAGAGAAAACTGAATCCGGTGTTCACGGTGTACTTTTAAATAATTTTACATTAATTAGAAAAACGCTAAAAAGCTACTGAACATACTCCAAGGACTTTACTACCAGCTAAGAAGTATAAGTCAAATAGAAAAGAGAAAATTTTCCTAGATCTATCCAATTAAAGTACGTCTTTGCGTTGGACTTGTGATATTCTATCTTACGCCAAACTTGTGAAAACCCAACCAATATTAAACCCAGTTTATTGCAACGGTAGTATACAAGACTTCACTTATTAAAGTTATTACTTTTGATATATAGTAATGAAATTACATCATTTCATATATAAAAGAAACATTTAAATTGGCAGCACTGAGCAAGGGACGAAACTAAAATTTCGGTATGTCAGTAGGTGATAGTAATTACCACTATACATGTTAGCGCATCTAAAGATCAAATCAACAATTAATCATGCAAAAGCTCTGTGAATCAAACTAGAAGTACGGGTACGTTTGGTCACCAAATAGAAACTGTCACTTGACCAACATCTTTTGTCGTGTTCGGGATGATCATTGAAAACAAAATAGAAAATGAGAGATCAATGAATTAGCTATTCCCCTCACTTTCCGTTGAGCAGTAATTATTTAAAAAAGAAGTCCGAATTTTCAAAAAAAACAAACATGAACGCTATTGGATACGAGGTAGGAAGCAAATTTAGTATATATTTACATTGTGAATTGAATCACCGAACACACAGATAGCTACTCAGCATAATCATTGAAGACACGAGGTCATTGCATATAGAAACTTGAAATTATCTCCGTCGTTACACGGCTAATATATCACTCAATTTAGACAGCGAGATGGGTTGAAAGTGACGAATAAACCGAGAATTGATGAGATGAGAATTTGGGTTCAAAGCAGTTATTTGGGCCTTTACATTGCTGGCAGCTGTTTAGCTTAATGGTACGAGCAACACTGTGTTGAAGCAGCTACCCTATCGATGGCAGGTTCAATTCTTGCAGTATCCCCCCTTTTAATCGAATTGGATCTAATTTATTCTATCTACGCTGTCTAAATTTGGTGATATATCAACTCTATAACGACAGGAAATCATTTCAAATAATATATAATATGACGCAATTTTATTATTTATTTTTTGCGGACCAAATACGTCTATTTCTTAATACATAACTGGTGAGAATATATATATGTATATATATATATATATATATATATGTATATATATATTATGTGTGTGTGTGTATATATACGTGTGTGTGTGAATAGAATGAAGAAGAATCACTTCAAGATGACATGCTTTCGGTAGAATAAGCTCGAAGAAAATCCCACTCGTCCCCAAAAGAAGGGTATTCAACCAATGCATTCTCCCAAAAGTCACCTATGGAGCTGGAACCTAGAACGTAACCTAAAGATTGGGCCTCAAAATGAGAACAGCTACAAGCAGAAGAGAGAATCATACAGAGAAATCACAAAACAGTACAGTATGCTGATAAAAAATAAAAGTCCAAGATTTCACAGAATCCATCACAGAACTCAAATGGCAATGGACTGGTTATGATGCAAGAATGACAAACAACTGCTGGACACCACGACTCACAGCGTAAGTACCCAGAGATGATATACAAAACCGGGGCTCACATGATATAAGAGTGTTTGATGAACTTGACGTATTCAGAATGTACTGGTTCCGTGACGCCAATGATAGTACTCTGGAAGATCTTGGGGAAGGTCTATGTCGAACGATGGCTACTTAAAGACTAATGATGATGATGATGAATCATTGACTGACTGCTGCGAGACTGCAAATGTGCGTGTATATATATATATGTATTCCCAAACAAAGATGGTTATTCAGCGTCTATTACAGGTTCACCGTTTGCCAGCAAGACATTTATCAGGCCTTCTCATCGAGGTTGAGTGGATATGTGAGTTGAAACCCTATAGCCAAAAGAAGATAATGAGACGGAACAACGATCTGATGCAAGCTCAACTCAATGCTCCCACATGTAAAAAAAATGGTATAATTATTTGCTGGGAACGGTCAGATATATACCGATTATACCCTTCCGCCTACTGACTTCTGGGAAAGCGGCAGCGGTCACTCATGGCCACGAAGAAACTTGACCTTGATGTTGACACTAATGTTCGCAAGAAATCAATCTCAAACCAGAGTTGCTAGATAGCTGGCGCCAAAAACACATGAAAGTAGCGAAGGATGGCCAAATGTTGAAATTGTTTGTATCGGCAAATATCTCATTATTTATTTGTTCAGATGAAGTATTCTAAATCATTCCATGTTTTCTTTGATACCCTTTTATCGCAATTTAACTATTATGGTTTGAGTAAAGCTGTGATAAAAAGCAACAGGAAAATTACGATGAAGGTAAATAGTAATCTTAAAAAGAATCAATAATGATTGTTTATGAATAATTGCAATATCGACTGCAGTACACACCAAAAATAAGAGGTTATCAAAAATACTTCTACAGCTAAGTTGGAATGGTCAAAATGTATACAAGGAGAAACCAAAAAGTTCATGGTTAAAGGTTTTTCAAAGTGGCTAGATTTGTCAAACATGGATGTAAAATTGCCCAAATGTTCATCCAGACCCAAGGAAAACATTTCAAACGGTCCAGTTTAGTTTTTCCGACTCACAAAACATTAACAATAATGTCTGAAAACAGAGAGAAGAGAAAGTGCAAGAATAGTCATAAAAGTTATAAATAGTGTTTCCTTGATGCAGTCAGACCAGGATTCTTTAAAGTACGGGGTTCAGGCTCATTACTGAGCTGCAAAATCCTACTGAGTCACAGGTTCACAATAAATGCACGAACAAAACTGGCCATTACAGGGTCAAACTTCATCTCTATAAAAACTTGAATGACTAAATTGATATGTTTAAGAAATATTTCAACTTCTGTGAAAATAGTTTTCCCGGAAAAGTTCTGTAAATTTGGCCATAGAAGGGAACTTAGAAAAATGTCTAGATATTTTTCTAGATTATATAGATATAATTTTTGGGCGATTTTATATATAAACGAAAGATCTGGTCTGTGGCAGAAGGTGGTACGGTTGATCTCAGCTGTTTTTATTTGGGTTTAAATATGGTTGCATACCGAATTGCATTCTGCTCAGGAGGGTTTTAAATTTTGTGAAAGCTATTGTTGTTGTTATCAGAGGGAATAAAGTCAACTCCAGAGTAGAAGTTATAATAAATAAATAATAAATAACAATAAATAGAGGGTTAGTGAGGAAATTATTGGTTACAATGAAATAATTGAAATTTGTAATAAGAATATATGTAATAGTCTTATTGAGTTACTTTTCCATCAGTAATTGATCTATTAAACTTATTATATCATAACAGTAATTGTAGTCTTGGTATGGTTGAAAAACGACGACATGGATTCAACGAGAGAAAGAGGAATGTTAAGCCAAAAAAAAATCCGTACGTGTAAAATACGATGTGTACATTTCACACATCTATGCCTTTGAAACGAGCACAAGTGCTTACTTGCATTTGAACTTCTAGGAGAAGTGATCATTTTTGAAATTCTATGAACAGTATGCCTATAACGCTGATATAGAATGAATAGTTCATTATATATCAGTCTATTCATATTCATCTGTCATAGACTGCATCTCTATCTCTCTCTATCAGTCTAATCATATCTATCATAGTTCATAGCGATCTGACACTGTCCATATCTATCTATCTATCTATCTATCTATCTATCTGCTATGTATGTTCCAAGCAACGAACGCCAATGCTCTATAATTTTCCCTCTGCATTGAAACTTGCGTAAATGGTATTCATTTTCTGTTCCCTCTCATCTCTCTCGGTCTTTCCATAATATTTGTAAATATTCCCCGTCATCTTCAACATCATTTCCTTAGAGCTTCCCAATGAAACTGACTCTTTAGTACGCTTCATGAGGTCGTCCTCCCATGAGAGTTTCAAATAGATGTCCCGAACGCTTGAATAGGCCAGTCCGGCTCGTAAATGTTACGTTGTTTCAAGGGACGGACCATTAGAGAGAATGGTAAATATTTCAGTCAATTTAACATCTCTTGATTTCATCTTTTAAGGATAGTTTTCATGAAAGGATCAAAGGAGAAGAACCCAAGCGAAAAAACAGCCTTCGGAGGAGCAAGCCTAACCTTCAGGAACAAGAAAAAACCGATCATTCCTAAAAAGAATAGTCTACAACCAATACATCCTCCCGATTGTCACTTATGGAGCTGAAACATGGAACCTAACCAAGAGACTAATCCTCAAACTGAGAACCATGGAATGCTCACATGAAAGAATCATGCTCAACCCCACATCGAGAGATCACAAGACAGTACAATATATTAGGGAAAAACAAGAGTCTGAAGCTTATAGAATCCATTAGAAAACTAAAATGGCAATGGGCTGGTCATGTTGAAATAATGGCGGACAACTGATGGACATAACGACTAACAAAATAGATCCCCAGGGATCACATTCGAAACTGAAGTCAGTAGAATACAAAATGGGGAGATGAACTATACCAGTTCAGACACCCATGATAGAGAGGTCTGGCCAATCTTGGTGCAGGTGTATGTCTAATTACGGACGATAAAAGATTGATTATGTACCTATCTACTTATATGGTTGACAGTGTGACTATTATTGGATGTTTGTACATAACTATAAACTGTTCCACTTGAAAGCATCAAGTTTGTTGATCAAAATATCCCACACTCACTATTTCGAACTATGGACTCTTCCACTGTAAATAGTTTTTTTTTTAGTTTTATTCCAAATAGAATTCAAAAACAAGAAGTTCCGGTTTTTGGAAAGTTTGCTTTTGGCCACTTTTCGAGAAAAACCCGAAAAGTGGAAGTAATGTTTTTATTTTGCTGCAAGCCGTTATAGAGGCAATGCGCTCTCTTTTCCCTTGGTAAGTGCCACAGTGATTCAAGACACTGGCCATTAGAGATAAGGATAGAATTTTCAAGCAATTTGATATATATATATATATATATATATATGTATATATATATATATATATATATATGATACGGTAACGTAGTGAAATAAATGGTATCAGGAAATCCCATAGGATAAACATTTCAATGATTTCACGAAATCTTTAATTTCACAATCAGTGAATGGATAAGAATCTCATGATTCTAAAAAGATTTACTTTAATGAAGTCGATCCTCACTAAGCTGTATATATACAGTACAAATTGAAGCAAAATATGCTCGATATCAACTAAGTTTAGCTTAGTTTGACATAAGGCTACTGTATTTGGGCACCGAGTGAGAATCAGAATCATTACAGAAAATGGTCATCATCACAAGCTTATTATCCATTACCAAACTGATAGTGAATGTTCCACATAATCTTCAACATAATTTTCTTCATACTTACTGAGGTAACTTTCTCTCCAGGCGATTTTATCAGACCATTCTCTCATGAAAGTTCTAAATAGATTCCCCGGTCACTTCAAAAGGCCAAAACGTTGATAAATGTCACGGTCACTCAAGAGACTGGCCATTAAGGACACTGATCAGTTAATACCTTGGTTGTTACGTGTGAAATATGGAGATTCCGTGGCTAGATGCCGCGGACGTTCAAGAGGCCGACCATTAGAGAGACTGATAAATATTTCATGTGCTTTAATCCAGCTACTTATATAATTACCTGTGCGATGTTCTTGGTTCTCTGGTCGTAACCATAGTCTCTTCTACTTGAATAACACGAGTTTGCTGATAAAAAAAAAAAACATCCTCCACCTATAATTTTAAACAATGGACTTGTTAACCAACACTACATCTGTTGAAAATAATCCTTGCGATCTTCAATATCATTTTCTTGACTCTTTCCGACGTAATTTTCTCTCAGGTCGTTTTTTTTTTCTGGCCATGCTTTCGTGAGAGTTTTAGATAGACATTCCGAGCACTCCAAGGGGCAACTCTGGCCGCTTAACGGACTGGTCACTTGATATACTCTAGCCAGATATTACTTTGGCGTTTTGATATGAATAAACAAGTGGAATATAAATTCATGTCTTTATCAATTCAGGTATGAGTTAATCCAGATCTATTTATACCATTATCACTACAGGTGCAAAAAAGTAGACGATTGAATATACATAAGACTACGAATCTTCATGAAATTCCCCAAAGAAGAAGGAACCAGACGGAAAATCACTCTGGGATGGCAAGTTTTCGGTAGAGAAAACTCATACTTCAAGAACAAGAAAATCACAATAGTCCTAAGAAGAAATCCTGATAGTCACCTATGGAGCTGAAACATGGAAATTAAGCAATAGATTGACCCTCAAACTGAGAATCATACCACGTGCACATGAGAGAAGCATGCTGAACATCACATGGAGAGATCACAAAACGGTAATGTTTATTAGAGATAGACGAAAGAAAGTCCACGACATCCATAGAATTTATCAGGAAACTCAAATGGCAATGGGCTGGTGATGTTGCAATGGTGTCAGAAAACCGCTCGATTTAACGGTTTAAAACATGGATCCCAAAATTATATTCGGAACTGTGACAGACAGAAAATAAAATCGTGTAACAAACTAGACAAATGGAGAAAATACTGGCTCGCAACGCCCATGATAGAGTGGTTTGGCGAGTTTTGAGAATGGTTTTCACCCATCAACGGGTGCTAAAAGGCTGATGCTTTTGCTGATGATGAAGATATATCGTTCTGAACTTTGCTTCCTACAGTAGAGTAATCTCTGTACTCTTATCTTGGGTTCAAATGGCAGATTAACCATTAGGCTGACTTGGCTTCATTCTATGGGCATGAAAGGGAAGAAATCCCACAGCATGGAAAAAAGTTTTTAATACAAGGCTAGAAAATTCATTTATAGAAAATCTTTAACCACAACTCTCAACATAGGTTTTTTCATTTTTCAAGTGAGTCTTGCCTGCTATCAATGTATGTATCGTGCATACAGGCCTCATTAATGGAGCTAGAGGGCTTGTTATATGAAGATTTACTTTTTATCATGTCTAGAATAAACGTTTTCCTTGTAGGATTCCCTAAATAGATTTCTAGTGGGGGTTCAATTTGCAATGTAAACATATGCTAAATTGATCCTCAACTTTGTGTCCGGCAGTGTTGATTTGAAAAAAAAAATGATGAATTTCCTTTAGTGATCACAGCCTAACAAAAGACAATTTATTCATTGATCAACCCAAAATAACATTGGTCAAGTGATGGTTTCTATTGAGTAACTAACTTTAACCCAACTATAAAAGGATCCTTGTAAATTGTGCATGTTATAGCAATGCAATCTTTGTACCCTTATTGTATGTTAAAATTTCACAGGTGTTTTAGAAACCGTGTCTGATTAACCATTAGGCTGAATAGGCTTAAACCTACAAGCCTGGAAGGGAAAGGGGTTCCAGAACCGAAATTGATTTAAATCAGTGGTTTCTAAACGAGGAATCCTAGTTGTACGTCAAATAATGTTCAGGACAGAATCTCTTCCTGACATATCGAATCGTGTGGAAGAGAAATAATATCACCCATTGCACAACTCTCATATAATATAATTATTATACTCAGACCTGCACCATACGTTAGAATCCGAATAATTATAATCAATTTTGAATAGATATGATTTTTGAAGACCAAAAATCGCTTTTCATCGCCAGTCCATTAATTAGTCTAAATTAGAGGTCCAACAGAATACTCCCTTGATAAAAGGTTCTCGATTTTTGAAAGCTTCAAAACCACGGGTTTGAATGAGGTTTCAACAATGGAATAATTGAGTAAACACTGGAGTTTTTAACAAAATCATACTTCAGTATTTAAAAAAAGATATTTTCTTTGAATATCACAAATACCATTTTGTTGCATAGAAAATTAGGAAATAATGAATGATAGGTCGGAACAACGTCTTTTGTCAGCATGCTGTATTGACGATAATCATTCAAAAGATTAGAAAAAAGGGGTAATCAATGAACAAATCCCTTTTCCAACCTTCTGTTTTTTGTCAGCATACTGCATTGTTGTTGATCAACCAAAAGATTAGAAAAAAGGTGATCAATTAATAAATCACCATTCAAACCTTCTGTTTTGCGTTGATCACTAAAAAATATTGAATTAAAAAAAACAACAAAAAACAAACAAACAAATAAGTGTAAATGCTGAGGGGCATAAACTACGGGACTAATTTAGGATAATCTTACATTACGAATTGAACCCTCATTAAAACTTATTTAGCGGGAGGATTCAACCAAAACAAAATAGTTTTCCTAGACATAATCAGTAATTGTTGAAATGCTCAGCCTTCTAGCTCCATTGGTCTAGCCTAAACGCATGATGCATAGGTAGCCAGCTGACAGATTAAACAGCTAGACCAACATGAAAACTGGAGAAACATACGTTGACATTTCAGGTAACATTCTTGGATGACTTTTTCTATTAGAAGATTGATCCGCGTAAATTATTCAAAACCATCCTAAGAAAATAGATCTCTCATCAAAATGATCTGAAAAAATGATTGTTCATCGAAAACTCTCTAAAAGAAATACTTGCACAAGATTTTATGGTCCAAAAAATGACCATAGGGACCTTTAAAACCGCTTTTTTGAGAAAAAAAAGTCGTTTTTAGATGGCGCCAAGTGATGCACTCAATTTCCTTGGTTGTACCTTCAAAAATGTAACCAGGGACTCCTAGAAACACATACTCTCACGCACACATAGACGAGCAAAGAGAGAAGAATGTGTAGCTTACTTGGCTGGTTGGTCGGGAGGGCTGATTCTAGGGCTATGTTAACTCAATGCATGAAGTTAGTTATACATTATAGACAATACATAGTAGATAGTTCAACGAAAATCTTTAACGTTACTTAGGATCACTCTATTCTATTCCATGGAGTTCCTTTAATGGGATTCGCAAGTAGACCTTCCAAACATTTCTAAAGACCAGTTCCGGTGATAAATGCGCCAGTCTGTCTTGAGATTGTCAGTTAGGCACACGGATAAATATACTGACCAGTTAATACCTTGGTTGTTAAGTGTGAATAATAGGTTGAACCGTTCATTTATGCCATCATCATATCAAGGCATCTACATCATTTTCCCAACTCTCAGATTCCTGACTCTTCATTTGTCGGACGCCGATTACTTCTCTTTAAAAAGATTTGGCTGCATTGTGAATATTCAAATAACAAACGGTCCTATGTGTCTGTACACATAGGACCGTAATTGTCATTTTTCTTTATAAATCTTAAACATAATATGTATTGTAAATACTACATCTTATCGTAATTAAGTAGCAGATTTACAAATTTTTAGGGGATGTGTTTTTTCCATGAATTTTAAACATCTGCATTACACTCTAATTTTAGAAAAGAAAAATATCAACCAGTGTTATTTGCAAATTGTAAAGTATGGAAAAAAGGCCTCGAATAGTCTTTCTTTGTATCTCAAGGAGTTCTGTGTCGGTCTTTGGTTGAGTCAGCGACCAATCAGCTTCCGGCAAATGGAAGGATGATGGGAATAAAATATTTTTTCAGAATTTTTTCGATTAAAATAATGTAAATTGATGGAAATCGACAAAAAGAAGCAATAAAACCACTTAAATTTTTTTTATACTATCGACGATATACATCAAGGATTATCGATAAATATCGGAGATTGTAAATACTAATTATGATATTTTATTGTAACATTTAAAACTATTGCTTTTTAGATATTATCCTCTAAAAACTGAAATAAATGATAACTCACCTTCACAGTCAAAAAACGAACAACCATAGCGATAAAATTTGAAAACATGGGAAAAAAAATCAATGGAGGAATATATATGGTCAAAACAAATTCTATTAAGGATAATTGGGAAACATCTAAAATAGAGTAAAAACATTCGAAACTTCTGGAGAATCTAGATATTATTTCCACTGGAAAACATCTAGAATAGAGTTGAAAAAAAAACGTCAAGAAACATTCAGATTCTGGACAATATGGATGTGATCTAAAGACCCGTCAAAATACACTCAAGAAAAGGTCAATGAAGCTTTTTTTTTTCCAAAAATCGAAAACAAATTTTTAGAAAGGATCTGGTGGCATACTGATGCCAATTTCCAAGTTTGTTGACACAACAGTATGGCCAGGAGCACTGGAACACACAAACACACGTAAAGAAAGGATTTTTCAACGAGGATCCATTAATTGCATGACCCCTCACAACTTCTCACGGAACTCTGGGGTTCCACTGATCCCAGTTGAGTAAGGCTGCTATAAAGGACACTGAATTATCGCCGAGGATGACTGAAGTACCTGATTCTGTGGCAGCTCGCAGAGTAAGAGTTGGTTGCCATCTACAATATTGGCTGTTCAAAGAGCCCACAAGGAAAAGAAAGAATATTGTAGTAGAAGAGAATCGTTACACTGGACATTCAAAACAAGAAGCAGAAACAGAACAAATGGGAATTAATCAAGGCGGCTGCGGGGTCAAACTCTGTGGTGGACACAGCTAATGAAAACTCTAAACTGATAAATATAGCGGGAGCAAAGATAACCACCGACTTTTTTTTATATGAATGTAGCTTCGGTTCGGTATTTTTGCTTCAAACCCCCAAGAAACATTGTTTTAATACACAGAGAGATGAAAATACAATATACTATAGCTTAGACATAGAACTTTTCAAGAAAGTATAGCATGCCAATATCGAATGATAATCAAGGTGTACATAAATAATTTAGTGGACAAATAAAATTAACCACTAATTTACGTACAACATTAGTTAAAGCTCGATGTCTAAGCTACAACATATCAAAATTTTAGCTATCTACGCCTTTTTCTGTCTACCTCTGTTCTTGAAATAGAACTATTTGTTTCCAATTGATTTTTCAAATCAATCCCTGTTGAAACGTTTGTAACAAAAATGAATATTTATCACATCAAAAATGAAGCAAAAACTATATTCCAAAATGCAATATTATTCATTGGAAAAAGAAAAAGTTACAAGTATATATAAAGTTTTTTTCTCTTCTTGTATCTAATATATTTCAATCTTGAGAATTGATTTTTGTAAATAGAATGATATGACGTAGTGTGACGAAAAAAAGTAAAAAAGTATGTCACTTTTTGCCAATTCTCTGTATCGTTACTGTCTCTTTCTCTTATCAGACCTTTTTGACAACATATCAGCTTTCTTTGTTAGTTAGGGATACTGTCTATCCCTTTTTAATCACCCGCTTTTCGGGTCACGTAATTCCCTACAAAGCTATTAACCCACTTTAATCTGGACAAGAGAATATTTGCTGTTCCTCGGAACTGCAACGAACCAACGTCATGGTCTCATCTTCAACAGTAAAGAAATTAGAGCCTTGCACGCCGACACTTTGACAACAGTTATCGAAAATGTCTTTGAAGCAATTGTTCCATCAAGCTGAAAGTGTTGATTATATACGTGAACTGATCCTGGCTCCGTAATTCCATTTTTCAAAAATTTGATTTTCAAACAGGAATGGCGCCGCTTAGGTGCTTGTTCTTTGTGTCAACTTTTGATAGAATCTTTTTCTTAGTTAGGCTTTCCCACACACAATAACGTTATCTTGGTAATTTAATCAGAAACCTGATAGGCTTGATTGGAAGTTATGCAGAATCAGGTGGGTTTAATGAACAGAAACTGCAATTGTACACCGCTCATGACGTTTGGTCTACCTTTAGAGACAGTCAACCAAAACTATCAACATACGTTTCCCTCAGTTTTTAAGTTGGTCAAATTGGCTCGTTGGCTGTGTAGTTGGTTGACTATGTATTTATCGCATGCACAAACCATGCAAATGAAACGATTGTGTTAAAAATCTAAACGCTTACTCCTTATTTTATCGAGGAAAACCCCTATTGGCAAAAAAAACCCTCTCCAAAGTAAGTTTTTAGGGGATGGGGTTAATTTGCAATGCAGGTTTATGCTAAACTATTTCTTACGTTTCGGTTCTCCTATTTTATGAAAATGAAGACCATTTTTCAGTGATCGCTGCTCCAAAAAGGCTAGATAAGTTACTTTTTTGTTGATCACCCGTTTTTCCAATTTTTTAATTGATAACCCCGAACATGGTATGTTGCCAAACGATATTAATTGCATGATGGTTTCTATTGAGTGACTAACCAGGCCTGTTTTTTTTTTATTTGTTTTTTTTTTCAAGAAAAATCAGGTATATTCCCAGAATGAAGATCACTCATGTTAAACTTGAAATTAACTATCTCTCTCGGAAGAATCATTTTCTTTTTCAGGTAAATTAGGTTGTTAAATCTTATTTTCTTTTTGTTGGTGCACCTTTTTTAACTCCAAGCAGGCGAGTGAATGAAATTTTAATAATTTTATCTGGAAACAAAACCGTTTTTATTTATTCTATTCGTTCACTATTTTTCAAAAGTGGGAGAAAATTTTGTGTCCATTTCCAAGCTAAAAAGAGATTCTATGAATCAACCGATGAAACCATCTGAAGATCTAAGAGAAAATATTGTCCTGATTCGATGAGTTATTTGAAAGAGTATTTTCATTTTCACTGTTTCTATCCTCATAATTAAGCCGATGTGTTCTTACACCTTCCTCATGGCCTGGAATTCTAGAATGAGATATTTTTATCGTTCTCAAAGTTATTCAGGCTAATATCTCTATCTTCGTTATTTTTTCATTCTGTTTATGGTGAATTTTATTGTATGGACATCTTCAGCTTTATCCTTCCTGAGGCTATCTAGAATTATCTCAATTTTACATTTGGATTCAAGGAATCAATCTGGGATCAAAATTATTTACAAAATGAGGAGATAAAGAGATAATAGGGCTGAACCATAGCGGAGGCTCCCTATGATTAGAGGTGTCTTTTCTTACAATAGTGGAAAAAGCATTCGTGAAAGTTACAAGAAGCTTTCGGCCAATAAAATATCTCCGCACAAAATAAAAATATTCTTGCTATCATTAAACTCGTGATTAAGTTGTATTGCTTACACTGGGAAAGAATAATGTCACAATACACACACACACACACACACATATATATATATATATATATATATATATATATATATATATATATATATATATATATATATATATATTGATTTCCAGGAGCTAATCGCAATGCTGTTCATGACAAGCCATACATACTCGCACATGCAGAGAGAGAGAGAGACAGAGAGACAGAGAGAGAGAGAGAGACAGAGAGAGAGAGAGAGAGGGAGAGAGTTACCTACCTCTGCGTATTCATGTCTACCTATCTATCTCTTAGTCTTTCCATATCTATCTATCTATCAATCTATCTATCTCTTCATCCATCTATCTATCTATCTATCTATCTATCTATCTCTACTCATGTCCATCCAGGGATGGTTAACCAGTATGGGTGGTGTGAAGTTTTGCATACAATCTGCGATTTACGATTCTCATCAAAAACAATACTCTTGAAATGTTTTCATATCATGATATTTTACAAGTATGAGAATCAACTGACTCAAAGAGAAGTACTCACACTACTTCATCCTCCTCCTCCTCTTATTTCTACCACTGCAGACAAGTTTTTTGAAAAAATTAACGCCTGTCCCTGCATGTGGAGCAAAGTCCACTACGATTGATTGCCTATGAGTCACAAGACTAGGCGACCATTTCTCGAAACATAAAAAAAGCTGCCCACTTTCCGAACAGATCATTGATTGCGACGTTTTTTTTTTTTAATAGACTCTGTTTTGACGAAGGAAATAAGTCCTTCTCTTTCTGTTCCACTAGATTCTTTTGGTCCTGTCAAATCTGCCAGTCATTTTGATTTTACAGGAGTTAGATTCTGTACAGCTGCTCCGAATAACTTCCAAAATTGAATTAGTAGCCCTCCCTGTACTTAGAACTGTCACCAAAACGGTCAACATATGTTTCTTTCAGTTTTCAGGTTTGTCTGGCTGGCTTCAATCATATGCATGTATCACGCGCACTGGTCACACCGATGGAGCTAGATGTCTGAAAAATTTAAATACTTACTCCTTATTATTGAATAATCTCGAGATTATTTTTGGTTTTTTACACCCCTACCCTTGATATATTTTTACATTTTATATATTTATATGGATCCAGTTTGCAAAGAGGAATTAATGTTTCCATTATCAGACTTTTGGCTCCACTTGATCAGAACAGTTTTTAACAGGTCTTGCTGGCTACGTATAAATATATGTATGTATGTATGTATGACGTGTATAGACAACACTAACACAGCACAAAATTTGGACATTTACTTCTTATTATACCTGACAGAAATTTCTTTAAAAAAATCCTCTCTTGTGAATTTAGGGTAGGTTTGGGGTTTTAATTATCTTAAATTGGTCCTTTATCATGTACGCTGTTTTTTTAAAAATTATGACTTCTTCAGTTATCGCTCCCATTAAAAACAAGAGATTTAACTAATTCATTGATCACCCTTTTTTCATCTAACTTTTCTTCTATTTTTTTCGATTGAATCCCTCCAACATGACATGCTGCTCAAAGACGTTAGTCTCTTTATCCTCTCTATTAAGTGATTCTTCCGTTCTCTCAGATCTGCAAGTCGTCTTCATCTTTAAAATGGTTTAATTCCGTGCCGCCACACCGAATAACTTCCGATATTAAATTAATAGCTATGCCATTCACTTCAAAAATGTCAATCCTATTACAAAAAGAATTCTTAATTTCTATCTCAGATAACACAGGGATTACAATTATCATTTTATTGATTTATGAAGCCAAAACAATAGTAATTTCACAATATGAATTATACACTTGGATTTCAGGAGAAAATCACATAAATGCCTAGATTTGAAAGAAATGTTCATCATCATCATCATCATCATCATCATCATCATCATCATCATCATCATCATCATCATCATCATCATCAAAATATTCAGTTTTTTCTCGTCCTTCATAGGACATAGACCTTTCATAGGATTCGCCACATCTTTCTATCGTGTGCGCGACGGAGCCAATATTCTCTGGATCTGTCCAGTTCATCTCACCATCTGATGTTCTGCCGGCCACGGTTCAGCATTTGATCTCTGAGGATCCATTTGGTGAATCGTGATGGCCATTGGTTGTCTGCCATTCTTGCAACATAACCAGCCCATTGCCATCTGAGTCTCCTAATGGTTTCTATGATGTATCGGACTCCTGTTTTCTCCTTATATACTGTGCTGTCTTGTGATCTCTCCATGTGAGGTTGTGCACGATTCTCTCATGCACACGTTGCATACTTTTCAGATTGCGAGTTAGTCTCTTGGTCAGGTTCCATGTTCCAGCTTGAAAGACTTGTGGGATCTCTTGTTTTTGAGGATAAGCTAGCTCTACCGAAGGCTTGCCATCCCAGAGTGGTTTCATGTTTTAGATAATTCTTTTCGCTAAAGGAAACTAGTCTTGCTCACCGTTTATAACTCAATTATTTTATGCTGTCCAATCAACCGTTGTTCTTTTTCTTCTCTTTGGTTTAATTCTGTGCGGCTAACCCGAATAACTTTCAATATCAAATTAAAAGCCAAACCCTTTGTTTTGATAGATTGCACGTTAAAGTCAATCAAACTCTGGATAGAAAATCGATAGTAGCGATTGCAATTATGAGAATCATGTACGAAGGTCATTCAAAATATCAAAATATTTTGGATTGGAGAACAAGTCTGGTTAATCAGACAATAGAAACTGTAACATGTCAGGTTTGGGATGATCAATGAAAAGATTGGAAGAAAGGGTGATCCATCGATTAGTTACTTCTCTCGCCAGTTTTTCTTGATGGTCTCTTGATGGTTGTTTCCTGAAGACTTATTCAGATAGGAGATTCAAACCATTGGGTATTCAAGAGAGCCGTTATAACAGTTGGATTTTATACGAAACGTATTGATAATGAAAAACCAAGAATTACTGCTGACTCCCGTTATTACGGCACCATTGGGGATTTACGAGTGTCGTTTCAAGGAATTAGCCGTAATAACGGTTGGATTCTATACGAAATGTATCAATAATGGGAAACCAAGAATTACAGTTGACTCCCGTTATAACAACACCATCGGGGATTTACGATTGTCGTTTGAAGGAATTAGCCGTAATAACGATTGGATGTTATACGACATGTATCAATAATGAAAAACCAAGAAGTATAGTGGACACCTATTATCATGTCACCATCGGGGATTCAAGGGTGTCGTTTGAAGGAATTAACCATAATAACGGTTGGATACTATATGAAAGGTATTATCGGGGACTTACGAGTGTCGTTTGAAAGAATTAGCTGTTATAACAGTTGGATTTTATACGAAATGTATTAATAATTAGAAACCAAGAATCACAGTTTTCTCCTGTCATCACGTAACCATTGGGGATTTAAAAGGGTCATTTTTAAAAATTAGCCGTAATAACGATTGGATTTCATAAACTGTGTATTAATATAGATATACCAAAAAGCACAGACAAAAATAACTTTTTATCCCCTTTCCACTGTTTGATGCTTCATATACGAGTTGAAGATCTGCTAATTGAAGGTCTGAACTGAAGAAGTATTTATGGTAACCATATACATATTAATGCATTTCTACTTTCAACTGACATCATAGAATCCATTAAAAATCTCCGATGGCGGTGGGCTAACCATGTTGCAAGAATGGGGGACAATCGATGGACATCACGACTCATGACATGGATCCCCCGAGATTACATGCACAACCGAAGCTGGCAGAATATTAGATGGAGAGACGAGCTAGAAAAGTTCAGAAAGTTCTGGCTCCGCGACGCCCATGATAGGAAAGTGTGGCAAATCCAGGGGAAAGTCTCTGTCTAACGACGGACGTTAAAAGACTGCTGATGATGATGACTTTCAACTCGTTCCATCTGCTTCATTGTTTCTATTGAATAGTGGAAGCAAAGGTCAAAGAATTGATCTTATATCCGGTGCCAACTGATAACAATAAACTGGATGTACAAATGCAAAGAGTATCCTTGGGACACCTCAATGACAGGTGTTGACGAAAAACATCCCTACAAAAGGACATGTTACTTCCGCAAGTGTTCTTACTGGAAGAAACCACACCCAGTTGGGTGGATATATCGAAAAGCATGGATGTGGGCCGAGACATCTGAAAGCGTGGGTTGATCTGCCAGGACGTAGATCCCCTATAAGAAGGTTATAATTGCCGTCTTGGGCAGACCAGATTCCCGGTGATCGCAGACCACAAGACACTAAAACGGCTCCCGTGTGCCCATCTGTCGTCCTGAGCTTTACTCTCTCTATCTGTTTTCCAGACGCCATTAGAAACTATACGAAATAAAAATATATGCTTATATCTTTTATAAATCTGTATTCTGTCTTTCTTTTTGAATAACGTGAAGTTTCAGGCTTATGCAACATTTCAAGCTATCATCATTGATTCAGGCTTTCACTTTTAAAATTCTTTTAAGATATTTGTGCTATTTTAGGTAGCATTATTTTGAGAATTAACTAATTTTTTTTGTTGAAATAATGCACTGTTCCTGTGCTATGAAATCTAACCAAAAGATAGGCCCTCAAGCTGAGAGCCATGCAACGAGCAGAGATGAGAATTAGGCTCAATATCACATTAGGGGGATCACGGAACACCACAGTATATTAGAAGATAACAGGAGTCAGGGATATTATAAGAACCATTAGAAAACTCGAATGGCAATGGGCTGGTCATGTTGCAAAAATCTCAGACGATTGTTGGACATCATGACTCACAACATTGACCCTGAAAGATCATATACAAAACTGTGACCGGCAAAATATAAAATGGCGTAACAAACTAGACAAGTTCAGAAAGTACCTACTCTGCGACGCCCATGATAGTGAAGTCTGGCGAATCATGGGGAGGTCTACTGCTTTTGATAATCATCGTTCTGAGGATTGACGAATTTTAGTTTTGCTGCAAACTGATCTCAGCCGATGGTCTTGTAAGACTATAAAAACAAACGTGCCGTTAGGACGCGCACGTCATTGAATGTTACCGTTAGAACATATACTTTTACAGCGGAAGTTTCCTGTAATCTAATCAAAAGCTTGTTAATCTTGATTCGAAGTTAGGAGAGTGAATCCATGTGGAACCAGGCGATACGAATGAAAACATCGGCCGCCGGCAATAAAATATTAGAAACCTTCGACCCAAACCGTCACCAACTCTTCTCAACGTAGGTTTCTTCTGTTTTTAAGTTGGTCCAGATGCCTGGCTTTGAATGCATGTATCTATAATCAGTGTAATGGTATTGATTATGAATAATCCGACAACATGAGAGTGAAATGATGATATCAGAAGGTTTGCTGTACAAATGATTCTTTTCATTTTGACATCTTGTTCAACTTAGTTTGATCAAGAAATATTGAGATTATTCAAGAAATGGTGCATTGAAAAGTGGTCTGTGATTTATGGTAGGTGGGTAGAGTAGTTAATTAGGTGGATAACTGAGTAGATGTATGTATTTATCATGCATACTGGTTGCATCTCTGGAGGGTCGAAAGTTCAAGCATTTACTCCTTATTATGCCTAGAGAAAAAAATTTTTCCTTTTTAAAACTCCTCCAAGATAGGTTTTTAGAAGGTGTGATTGGTTTGCAATGCAGATTCATGCAAAATTGAACCCTTAGTTTATGCCCAGCAACATTCACGCTTGTTTTCTTCTGAAAATTCTGACTTTTTAATGATCACACCCCTATTCATTTATCAACCCCTTTTCCAATATTTTAATTGATCGCATAACACAGTGTACTGCTGAAAGACCTGGTCACGTGACGGTTTCAACTGAGTGACTAACCAGACTTTTCTTTGAATATTAAAGATCGGCATTAAATGATGTGTGTATTCGGTGTAAATATCAACACCCAATCTGAACGATTATTCAACAATCATTTCTCAATTTATTTTCCAGGATTGTGAAAAAACAGAAAATATTGATTTTTTCAAAATCTAAATACATCCAAATATTTGGTTGGCCCTAATTCCGTTCTTTATTACATTATGAGCATTCAAATTGAACGATTAGGTGGGTGTAAAAATAATTGCCTCTGTGTTATTTCAATCTTTGATGCTTTTCTCTGGAATAAAAAATGTTCATGGAATATATCATTTTGAAGCACAGATTTCACTTTATTTATCTAACGTTTCCTTTTTTCTGTTTCTGCTGGTTCATTTGAGACAATCAAATAAAAGATAGGAAAAAAAGCGAATTCATGCAATTTCGTTTTATGAGTTCAAACTTGGACGTGAATCAGTGGAAACCACTTGCTATATTAGCCAGGCAATTGAAGTGGGGGCCGTTACCGAACGTACAGAGCAACTCGAAAGGTTGCAGAAGAGCTAAAGGTTGACCATTCAACACTCGTCCGACACTTGTACCGAATTGGAAAAACAAAGAAGTTCGCTATTTACTATGCTCTTCTCAATATAACATAAGGTAACAGTCGTTGGTCAGTTACTGATGGTAGATATTACTACCCTGACGATAATTTCGGGACTGAAACATCATTACCACAAAAGCTGAGAGTTCCTGTAATACCTCATGATGTTATCAGGCTTTGTTGCCATTTCTTCAAAATGTTGGAATGCAGGTCAATGTAAGATGCAGCCTATGTACGATCTTAGAGTTCCCGCTCTGAAGATATAATTGATGATCGGCTCTGTTCAAGTTCCAGCTTTTATGCATCAAGTAATCAAAATTAAAATAGTAATTGTTTATCAATAATTAAAGATAAAAGGCAAAAAATAAAATCGTGATTTCAATCTTTTGATAAACCAAGAAACTACAAAAGATTAAGAGTACACTACAAAAATATCTTAATGAATGCAGTTTGGCTTAGTTCGATAGTTTTGTTTGACTAAAATCAAGATTTCAATTCTTTCATGTATATATACCTTTAAAATTAAAAAAAAATATGATGGCCTCTAACGATTTGATTTCAAGAACAAAGATGCCTCATTCAGAGAGTTTTCCTGACGATTGAACTCCTACTTGACGTTCTGGCCGATCCAACATACGACCTTCTCCAGGTGTATCATCCAAATTATGATGGTGGGAAACAAAATATTCCAATGATTAATTGGCCGAAACATCATCATTATGAAATAAACGTCAAGAAGTGATTCAATCGACAGAAAAAGTCTTTGAATGCAAATTATCCTTTTCGAATATTGTTTGAATCAAGTCTTTTTAAACGTGCTATTAAATCAAATTTTCTAATTATTAGAGCTGAAAATAAACACTCAGCATTGACTTGAGCTGAAGGCATTACAACAAGAAGTTGTATTACATCTCTCATAATTTCAGGGTACCTTTCTATTACTCCTTCGAGAGACTTTGTCGGTGAACCATCATAGTTTTTAATTTCCGAAAAGAATGATCAAACTTGATATTTTGCAAACATCTGATACAAATGCAGTTTTCCCTTACCGGCCATCATGTTGTGGCGTTTTGAAAGTTCTGCTGGATTTGAAAAGACAAGAGGGGAAGACCTACAAAGATCTGTAACAGTGATGACAGTGTCTCACTGGAAATACTGTGACAGAAAATCAGATTATAAAAGCGGCTGCCAAGCCGAAAAAAACAAAAACAGAAGATCCAAAACATTAGTCATCTGTGCATCGACGTAAAGGGAGGGAACTCTTTAGTGGTTTCCTGTCACTAACATCCTTTGAAGATTCGTCTGCTACTACTAGCACTACAAATGCTAACATCACACCAACAATACCACCATATTCAACTGGGAAGGGCTTGTCTCAGAAACTAGCTGAAGCTAGGAATCAACTAACAGCTGCTTGCAAAATAAAGGACAGATCGGAAAAAGGAAATTTCAGGCCTCAAGTTCAAACTGAAAGAAGTTCAAGCTTGTAGAGGAAGTGCCTAAGGATTTGTCTTCACAGACCAACACTCTGATAGTAATGATTCTATTGAGAATTTCCAAGTTTTGATTTAATGACATCTCTTACTGAACAACTAAAATGTATAGCTGGAGCCGGGGGCGGATAATTTAAGGTTTCCAGTTCCGACCCTGGCTAGACAAAATCCATCGACTCTGGCTCAGCCTATGGCTACTCAAAATCTACTTACCCCAGTGGTTCACGCTTCACATCCTTCGTTGTAACGGAACTCATCCTAACAGTGATATTTAAGGTACATTTTCTAAGGACACTTTGTTTTTATCGCAAGACTGTTCTCGAAGATTAATTTGCAGCAACAGCCTAAGGAGATTTCAAGGCTTTACTTTAAAAACTAAAATTAGTAAACCCTTAAAATAATACAACCCAAAGCAGACGTGCGATGGTAAACTATGAAAGGGTTCTAAAATGTCATTTTTGTCTATACTCCTTGGTTTATCAACATTGAAATACTTTGTATGAAATCCATTCGTTAAAACGGCACTCTTGATTTCCTTGAAGGTGCTATAATAACGGGAATCAGCTGTACATTTGTTATCCCATCAGATCAAATATATAAAATGGAGATAAGGAAAAAATCGAAACCATTGCTTTAAGCAATTATTGATTTTCCAATGTCTGCAAATTATTGTATTTCAAGCTCGAACAAACTCAATAAAAACCGAGACTTCAAACTCTCAAGTAGAAGGACATCATAAATTACATACTGTGAAAGAATATCGTTTTCTTCTTCTTCTTCTTCTTCTTCTTCTTCTTCTTTTTCTTCTTCTTCTTCTTCTTTTTCTCCTCCTCCTCCTCCTTCTTCTTCTTCTTCTTCTTCTCCTTCTTCTTCTTCTTCTTCTTCTTCTTCTTCTTCTTCTTCTTCTTCTTCTTCTTCTTCTTCTTCTTTTTCTTCTTCTTCTTATTATTATTATTTGGAATCTCACACCAGTTGCCCGGTGGTAACCGCTGGAGTTTGAGTGACAGCAAGTCCCCTCAAGTCTCCAGCCCTCCTCTCCTCGTACTCATAGGTCGTGGTAATACTGCGATTTACAGTTTCACACCGGTTGCCCAGTGGTTATCGCTGAAGGCTGAGTGACAATAAGTCTCCTCAGGTCTTAAGCCAACATCTATTCTCTCCCCCGCCCATCATGTCAGTGCTGCAGCTCATATTTCCGCATTCATTTCCTTTCTTCTTCTTCTTCTTCTTCTTCTTCTTCTTCTTCTTCTTCTTCTTCTTCTTCTTCTTCTAGCACTTTCCTCAGTATCCGTACAGTTCCCAGTAGAGCTGTGGTCTGTACAGTCTCAATCCTTCCCCTAATCCTGATCTCCTCCAGTCTTACCCTCAGCGTTTTGGGGACAGTTCCTAGTGCGCCCACTATGACCGGTACTACCCTGGCTTTCAAGTTCCACATCTTCCCCAATTCTCTTGCTAGGTCCTGGTATTTTCCCCGTTTTTCACTCTCCTTCCTTTTTACTCTATAGTCTGCAGGTACAGCCACGTCTACTATTTGCCAGGTCTTCCTTTGTCTACAATTACCAAGTCCGGTCTTCTTGCCTGGATAAGGTGGTCAGTTTGGATGTCAAAGTCCCAGAGTAGTTTGTGGTTGTCATTCTCCAAAACTACCTCTGGTTTGTGCTGATACCACTTTTCCATATGGTTGAATCCCATTTGTTTGCTTAGTTCCCAGTTTATCATCGTTTATTGTTATTATTATTAATATTGTTAATATTACTGTCATTGTCGTTGTGATTATTGTCATGATCAATGTTATCATCATCATCATCATCATTATTACTATTATTATTATTGATAATAATAATAATAATAATAATAATAATAATAATAATAATAATGATAATTTTCGCTCCAGTTATCTGGTGGTCATAGCTGGAGACTGAGTGACAGCAAGACTCTTCAGGTCTCCAGTCCTCCTTTCCACACTTGCATGGTCCACATCAGTACTGTGGATAACAGTTCCACACCAGTTGCTTAGTGATTATCGCTGCAAGCTGAGTGACCGTAAATCTCCCCAGGTCTCCAGCCTAAATATCATATTTCCCTCACCTATCATACCAGTGCTGTGGTTTGTATGGCTTCCACTTTTCTTGGCTGTTAGGTCATTGCTACCAGTTGAGGGTCGTAGGCCTCGTAGTTCTACTCCCTTCAGTATTCGTGAGGTACCCAGTAGTGCTGTGGTCTGCATAGTCTCAAGCTTTCCTCTTATTACAAGTTCCTCTAATTTCGTTTTCAGTGTCATTGGTACAGTTCCAAGTGCACCTATTATCAATGGTACCACCCTAATTTTCATGTTCACACTTTGTTAAATTCCCTTGTCAGGTTCTGTTACTGAGTGACATCATCTCCTCAAGTCTCAGCCTCTCCTCTCAGAAATTCGATGACCATTAACAGTGCTGTGGTTTGCATTCTCTCACAAGATGTCTTGTGTTCACCCCTCTCTCAGAGTCCCTGCATATCACAACAGTACTATAGTTTATAGCCCCCTGCTTTATTCACTCATACATTCATCATTCTAGTTGTTAAGTCATTGGTAATGACTGAAGGCTGTAAGACATATTCCCAGTACACTACTTAGTATTCGTATAGACCCAATGTTAAAGTCCCATGCAATCTTTGGCCTCGACTTTCCAGGACAGACTCCGGTTCGTGTTAGCACCATTTTGTCGACATGTTTTTGAACTCCTTCGGGGCTAGATTAGTACATTCATTGGTTATATAGTTTTCAGTCTCATTTCTTTTCCCTCATAGGCGACATCTGCAGTTTTCGGGGATTCTATCATTGCCTTTACAAAGTTTTTTCCATGTGCATTCGTTTTAGACTGCGATGATTGTGAAAGTCTGTTTCTGTCATCAGGTTTCTTTTGCGTAGCCATGTTCATGATCTCTCGTCTGCGACATTTTCTGTCTGTAGATTTTTCCGTGTAGTATTTTCTGTTTCCATATTCCTTTCCTTATTGTCTTCATTGCTACTCCCTCTTTCGCTACATCTTTGACATTTGATACACTGATTCGAACGCTTTTCAACTTCATTGTATGTTTGATATATTTCTCTAATCCTGTTTGGACACAGTCCTCTATGTTGATAAGTCATCAGCCACTTTCTTTCTTCTTCCCTGGGGCTTAGAACACTATTGGCGCTACCGTCAACTTCTTGACTTCTTAAACACCCTGGCAAGGTATATATATATATATATATATATATATATATATATATATAATATATATATATATATATGTATATATATAATGCTCTTCCACAGGAATAGAGCATTGGGGGTGGACAGGGAATTTCTGTGTAAATAAATATATCGCTTAGATTCAGCCTTACTGACCATCCAGTTCCGTAGCCCAGAAGTAGGAGCTCGGCCTCCGGGTCTGAAGCAAAGGTTTTAATCCTGCCTCATGATACTGGATGGGATAATGGAAAGACTATAGCCACACTGAACACATGTAATACATCGAAACAGCTGTCTCTAGATGATACAATAATATATATATATATATATATATATATATATATATATATATAACCTTATACTCTATTTCAGCTTTTTCATCTCGTCTGATGGGACAGCAAAAGCTACAATTCGACACTTTTCTCTCTCTTTGTTTACAACCACAATATCTCGTTTTCTGGTACGAATTGGGTGACCCGTTTGTGTTTCGAAGTTTCCAAAAAATGTTCTTTTCGAAGTAGCCGATAGCAAGGAAAGGTTTGGATTGTATACTTTGGGTAACTGTTTATCAACCTGTGTCTCCATCTGAACATCGCTCTAGAAACACGGAGACCATTTCGTTTCTTCTTCCGCGACGCCAAAGACACATTAAGGCTTTCTATCAAAGTCTGATCGAAACAACGAAAATGATTGAATTGGATACTTCAACAAATTGCATCCATTACGTTGGAAGAATTGGTCGGTGAATCGCACATGGTTTGTCGGTGTTCTGTCATCCCAGGAATTGCAAGATGAAATGCCCACATTCATAATTAACTATTGGGCGGTTTCCAAATGATATGTATAAATGGATATTGAATAACTAAGACCCACTCAAAATTCCTTGAATTGAAATAAAACCTAGTTTCACTTCACTTAAGTTATAGCAATCGCCGTCGAAACATGACTGTAATATTGAAGTCATTTCGGAAAGTGAAATATTGGAAACATTTTTAGAACAGCATTTTCTTGTGTATCTTCAATATATCCTGAATACTAAAAGTAGAATTAAGTGGAAATGCTAAAAATGTTTGAAGATAAGAATAGGGGAATTACCTGTTATCGTCTTTCCTGTTTTTTGAATAAATATTGGATAGGTATGGTCTAGAAAGGCTTTACAACTTTAAACACTAATTAGGAAACTTTTTCATTTTTTTGGTGTCACTTCAGTCACTTATTTCCCAATATCTGTTAATGTAATTTACATAATTTTCTAGAGTGTATTTTTATGTGTTCATTTACTGTTATTATGGTACAATGCGTTATATATATATATATATATGAAAATCGATCATCATTGCAATTTTCTTCTTCCTCTCCTTCTTTTCCTCTCCTCCTCCTCCTCCTTCTTCTTCTTCTTCTTCTTCTTCTTCTTCTTCTTCTTCTTCTTCTTCTTCTTCTTCTTCTTCTTATTATTATTATTATTATTATTATTATTATTATTATTATTATTATTTGCAATCTCACACCAGTTGCCTGGTGGTAACCGCTGGAGTTTGAGTGACAGCAAATCTCCTTAAATCTCCAGCCCTCCTCCCCCAGTACTCATAGGGTCGCAGTAATTCTACGATTTACAGTTTCACACCGGTTGCCCAGTGGTTATCGCTGAAGGCTGAGTGACAATAAGTCTCCTCAGGTCCTCAGCTAACGTCTCCTCCCTCTTTCGCATATCATGACAGTGCTACTATTCGTTGCAGTACTTATATCTCTTGCACCTTCCTCAGTATCCGTGCAGTTCCAAGTAGTGCTGTGGTCTGTACGGTCTCTATCCTCCCCTAATCCCAATCTCCTCCAGTCTCTCCCTCAGCGTTTTGGGGGACAGTTCCTAGTGCTCCCAAAACAATTTCACACCAGTTGTCTGGTGGTTGCTACTGGAGGTTAGTGACTGCAAATCTCCCAAGTCTCCAGCCCTCCTTTTCATACTCTCATAGTCCACTGCAATACTGTAATTTACAGTTTCACACCTGTTGCTGAAGAGCAGCATCACTATTAGTATCATTTGCATTTTTATACCCCCCAGCCACCACAAATACAATTTAACCATCCCATCATCTTTTCAAAAATCATCTTAGATGTATAGAAACCAACCCACGAAGAATCTTAAGAAAAGTGAACACAAACAACCTACTTAATGTAGAAGTGAACCCTAATACAGTTAGACAGATAATATTGAGATGATGTATCTCCTGAAACTAAAACCACCACGTGAATAACTGATAAATTGATATCATACTGATAAAAAAAGTGCCTGAAACTTTCTAAATAATTCATAACAACTGGTCATGAATTCACTTCTTTCAAAGGAGAAAAGAAAACTGAATAAGTACCAAAGAAGAGATCAATGACTCAACAAGGAAAACAAGGGGAAAAAAAGAAGAAATATTGATAGAATCAAGTGGAGTTCTTTCACTCAGAAAATAGACAGTCTCAAACAATCTCCTAAAAAGAGATTCGAATAAATCGGATTATTCGCTTGAAAAAGCCCCAAAGGAAAGAGCATAAACGTGTTATTTCACCATGTTTATGGAATAAACTCATCACACATCGGATATTGAATTACCGATTTTTACTTTTATATCTATATCTATATCTATCTATATATATATCTACATATATATATATATATATATATATATATATATATATATATATATATATATATATAACACTACTTTCCTTAAAAAAATAGTTCTGATAAAGTGTTTTGATAAACAAAGTAAGAGAGTTGATTTTTTGAATTCAATTATATTGATTAAATCAAAATAAAAAGGGATCAATAAAACTTATGATATAGAGTAATATATTAACATTTGGGAGAGAGACCACTCAACACGTATTACTTGGTTGAACCATTTGTCAAGGATGGTGAACTATTTTTAGTGTTAATCTAATTACTCTTTTAGGTAATTATATTAAAACAAAAACAATTATCATACATATATATATATGCATATATATATCTGAAGAAAACGTATGGAGATCCTGAGACCCCCTATCTCGGCCTCGCTGATATAGTTCAGGGAAAAGCAGACACGTTTGGTATCATCTTCGCAACATGAGCTGACAATGATTGGGTGCCTAACCGCCTTACGGGAACTCCACTCCCTGGTTTCGAATCAGAGTTGTCCATTTCCTAAACTGTTTGTCCTCTCAATGCTAGAGTGCTCAATCTGGGAGGATGGGCTATTGTACCCACAGCTGGAGGGATTTTGTTCCATAGAGAGTTTACCCCATCCTACCAGGGAAACGGACCCACAATACGTGTAAGGCAAAAGATCGGACCACATATATTAAGCGTCAATACAGTTTGCATCAGCTAGCTTTTATTAGTCCTGCTGATTTGTTCCACTGAACCAACTGGACAATCAGTTCTTCAAACGGATTGTAACAGATGATAGAATGTTGATACTTTATACAGGCACAGACAACCTTTTTTGATCTAGCGGGCTACATAGTGCATTCTCCATCCTAATTTGGGACTCACATCCACTTGAAAACGTCGATCGTATAACAGACAGAAAAAGTATTTAATTTCATTTATAGACAAGCTTTTTTAAAAATTCTTTCTCGTTGTTCATGTATTTATCTTTAACGAATTTCCGAATTAGAAAAGGAAATTATCTAGGAAGAAACAAACAAACAATGGATTAATGTAACTTATTTAAATGATTACAATTACTTAACTCAAGCTAAAACAATTATTCATTCTAGCAAGTAAAATTATTACGTTATTGATTTGCGAAACCGAAACAAAAGTAATTTTGAAATACAAATTATGAAAGATTTCGAGATATTGAATAAATACCTAGATTCGTGGAGGGCCACAAATATGTTGTCGTAATCCAGACCCACAAGCCTATGGTTACCCGTATGTACTATACATCAACGTTTGACGCAAGAGATTTAGGGCGAGTGAAACTAATCACCTCTAAGCATACCAAAGTACCATTTCCATCCAAGGAAGGTGATACTGCTTATATTGCGGGATTAAAAGTGAATAATCTACTATAAGCTCATTTGGGAGAAAAAACGATTTATTTGAATATGCACTGCTCTCCATTCAACCAATAGAAAGAAGAGAACAAACTCCAAGATGCGTCCGTCCGGAATTTAGGTAAATGCTTGTGCAAGGGGATTTATCGATTATAACCAGCCATCGTACTGGTGGTACAGTGATCGATCTGTTAGATATGCAGAAAATGGTTTGGGCGAATTGTGTTCAAAACTCCGACTGAGACTGCCACTAATACCTTTGGGAAAATGCATGGACCCGTCTCCTTCCCTCCCAGGAATGGGTAAATAGCGTATTGTCAAGTGAGTGACTCCATTTCGGGCTTTGGTCACCTCTGCGTCTATTTTACATTATGTGAACATTGAAGTACAAACAGAGACAGAGGGACTCGTGATAAGTGAAGCATAGACCGGGACGTCTGACGACAGATACCGTTGGATTGTTGCCACTTTATACGAGTATGGCGGCCCTTAGGAGAGCAAACTAAGTGTCCTCCATGGAGTGGTGCTTGACAAAAGGACTGGTGCGCATCTCGGATCTAACTCAGCAAGATCATCATGGCAATTGATGGCAAACTATGATCACTTACGGAGCTGAAGCATGGAACCTAACCAAGAGACAGACCTGCAAACTGAGAAGCATGCAACGTGCACATGGCCTCACATGGAGAGATCACAAGACAGCACAGTACATCCGGGAAAAGACAAGAGTCAGGGATATAATAGAATCCATTAAAAATCTTAAATGGCAGTGGGCTGGCCATGTTGCACGAATGGTGAACAACCGATAGACATCGTGATTCACATGCGGAACCGAGGCTGTCAGAATATTTGATGGAAAGACGAGCTAGACAAATTCAGAAAGTAATGGCTCCGCGACGCCCATGATAGAGAATTGTTGTGAATCCCGAGGAAGGTCTATGTCCAACGACGGATGTTGAAAGACTGATGATGATGATGATAAGCTAAGACGGTTGCAGAACAGTCTTGTTGCATACAGGTAATGACCAGTCTCCACATGGCTTAACTTCGTTGGTCTTGAAACAATTGGTATATCTGACGGGATTCGGTCGTATTCTGCCGAAGCTGTAACCAGCGTAAGGGAACTACTTACAACCGTTTCTCACAGCATCTGTTGACTCAGACGTTCACTACATACCATCATCAATCATTGAAAGGCATTAGCAATACAATTGACAAACACTGGTTTACATAACTGTTTGTTATTAAGTGGATGCTTGCAAGAGCAAGTCGTAAACTCTTCGTTCTGAGTCATGCCCAGGTTCATAAACGTGTGACATAGGCGACCATAATTCATTTCAACTACGAGGTTCCTGGCAGGAGGATATAAATTAGATTGTCATGAGTAAATATCAGGTTCGAGGTTCGATATGACTTCTAAAGTTTCTTTACGGATGTTTTGTTCAACTCCAGTCCAAACCTAGAGTTGACTTTGTATTTCTATTGTAACGAAAACAAAAAGAACAATCCTCACCAAATTTCTGGAGAAAACGTAAAGGCAAAAGTAAGAGGTAAAAGTAAAGGTAAAGTTTCACTACTATGACATGATATCGCAACCAAATGATTGATAGTCGCGTCTCTTACCGACTTGGCCATATTGACAAGTTTTACATTCTGCAGTAGGTTTGCGCCGGTGCGAAACCGTAGCTAATATTGTTAAGCGCACAGGCTTGGGATTCATCCTATGGCCTTGAAAAATTACCTTGACCAGTGTCTGAGGGATCAGTAAGTCCCAGAGTTGCATGCCACTTGCATTAAAATGGGGGGGGGGGCAGGGAGTCAGGATCACTCTGACGCATTTGCAACACCAGTTGCAGGGACTGGAGCTATTTATTCAACTTCCCATATACGGGACCCCACATTAAACTGACCCTGAGTCACATCTTGCTCTCGAGGGGATACCAGTAGGCACTAGTCTTACATATCCATCAAAATCTATGTCAGAAATGCGAATGAGCTTATTTCATTTGAATGACTGAATACATCTGTAAAATTAACGTTTCCTTATCATGTGTTAAATTCACGAAAAACTGATTGGTAGCTGGCTCTCTTACTGACTGAGCCAAGTCTTACATATCCACAAATATCTATCTCACTGATGTGCAAGAGCTGATTTTATTTTAATAGATAAATACATTTATACTAAAAAATTCTTTTAAATTATTTTTTTCAATTTATCATATATTCAATAAAAGATGCAATGAGTATATTTAATCGGGAAAGAAATAGCTGAGATGGCCCCTGCACTACACAGACTTGTCAGAAATGCGAATGAGCTTATTCAGTTTTATTGATTGAATACATGTGTAAAATTAACGTTTCCTTGTTGTGTGTTAAATTCGCGAAAAACTGATTGGTAGCCGGTTCTCTTACTGACTGAGCCAAGTCTTACATATCTACGAAAATTTATTTTACTGATCCTGAAAAGCTTATTTAATTTGAATAAATACATTCATTTATACTAAAAAATACATTTTAATCCTTTTTTTTTCAATTTATTCTATATTCAATAAAAAGACGCAATGAGCATATTTAATCGGAAGAGATATAGGAGCTGTGTTCACCTCTGCAGTACACGGACTTGTTTCCTTCCTTTTTTCACATTAACTTACTGATGTTTGTAGTTTTCAGTGTCTTAAAAGTGATATCTGACTACATAAAAGGCAATTGTCTTGCAAAGCATTGCTGGTTGAGTTATGACCACCGTTATCAACTATTGTTAGCTTTTTGCATTAACCCTATTGAGGATAGAGACTTTAAAAGGCAAAGAAAAAAACGCAGAATTTTCTCGACGAAGAATCAAATAGTTTACTTACCGTTGAGCAGCTGTCATTGATAATGATGATGATTACATTATTGATATATAATATCTAATCATACTCGAACTGGAATTTGTTTTATCTCCTTTTATCATATAATTATTTTCTGAACACGAAAGAACGTAATTACTTTTTAACACCCTAATACATAGTAGTACGTACAACGATATAGATAATTTGACATGACTTAACATCACTTCGTACTATTTAACGGAGGGTAGGTTAGAGAGAAAGTCTTACTGATGCCCAGTAGTGGGGCCTGTGCATAGACTATCCATAAGTAATGTCTCTTCAGTTAGTTCTCAATGACATGATTATGAGTGAGTATAAGATCAACACAAACCATTTCTATACACAAACACGCAAACAACCAGGTACACACATCCGTGTACACATGTACACAAGTGCACCAACATTATAGATTATATCAAGTGATGACAACTGGGAGTGGTCACGCCCAACAAACTGTTAGAAACCATCAATCAAAACTGTCATCATTGGTTTCTTCAGTTTTCAAGTTGGTCCGGATGGCTGGGTGTGGATGTATCTATATTAGTATATATGGGTAGCAAATAAAAACTCAATTAAGTTAAAGGGCTGAAAATTTAAATACTTATTCCTTATTCCGTCGACAAAATTGTTTTCGAAAATTTGCAACGTAAGTTTATGCTAAATTGATCCCTTTGTTTTCGTCCGGCACCGTTTTTGATTGATTTTTTTTGTTTTGAAACTTCAACCTTTTTCTCTTCATTGATCAGGGTCCAACAAAATGTGAGAGTAGTGACTTGTTTATTCATTCATCCCCCTTATCTCCATTTTTTAACTGATCATCCCAACGTAGCATGCTACCAAAGGACGTTGGTCACATGAAGGTTTCTAGTATTATGTCAAAATCACAAAATATCATATTCTTTTCCTGTCGGCAAGATATCGTTGTTCATGAATTTCAATCTAACCGACTACGACTTTTTTAAGCACTTTGACAAGAGAAAGTCTTCAATAACCAAGCAGCGGCAGCAGCTCAAAAAGCCATTGAAGAATTATATGCTTCAGGAATAAATGGACTTGTTTCTTGTAAGCAAAACTGTGCAGACCTAAGAGGTCTTTATTTCGATTATCAACTTCAATTCTGACTCATACTTTTTAAGATTTTATGGTGAAAATCATTAATCATTTTTGCACTGAACGTATTTTGTGGAAGTAAGAGAGTTTTCAAGTAATCGTTTTATGGTTCTTGAAGAAAATTATTACACATTACTGGTTATAAATATTCATATATTTTTGTACAGGATGTGCTTAAATTGACCATCTACTTTGGAGAAATAGGATAGATTTTGAGTAAGAGTTGTATTTGCATAATTAGATGCAAATTCATATCCAATATCCCAAACATTACCCATTTCCATAAAAAATGGATAAAGTGACACCTGGTTTGTAAGTGTAGAGGGTTAAGTGGATAAGAGTTTGCCCAGGCCTACAAATGCTCGCTGGATAATGTTGGTTCAACAAACCGGATGTGAAAAATGACCTAAAGAATCATAATATGTATATTAAAGGTGCCTATCAATAAAAAAAAATTATTAAAAAAAACGATACATAAGACATAAAAATTTTGAATTTCAAATTCAAATTTTCATTTTCTTCTCAGTGCCATATTACTAACGAGCAATGTGAAAGTATGGGTTTATGGGGTGACATGCAGGATAACAGGCATGAAACATTATAAAAATAGTGAAAGTCCAAGAGAGAGTTCCATAAAACAGACCCTAGAGACCACATTCATGAATTATTGAACACATTTAAGAGAGTTGGATCTGTGAATATTCATCGTTAGAGATATGGGTCTAAAGAAATATATGAAAATGAACTAAAATATGTGAAGCGATTGAAGTGTTTATAAATACAGTTCTGGTCACTCACTTTAGGTGAACCATAACGTGACAAACGTCTTGTGGCAGAAGGTTGTGTTGGGGGTTATCAATTAGAAAAAAATTCAAAAAGAGGGTTGGCAATAGAAAAGTAACTTATCAAGATTTTTGTTGGGCAGCGATCACAAAAAAGTCTAAATTTTCTAAGAACAAGTGTAAATACTACCGGGCACAAACTAAGGGATCAATTCAGTATAAACTTAAAACATATTTTTGGGAGGAGTTTTCAAAAAGCAAAATGTTTATAGATACAGTTCTCGGTAGTCACCACATAGAAACCGTCGCGTGACCAACGTCTTTTGGCGGGATATCATGTTGGGAATGATCAATTAAAAAAATTTGAAATGTTGATCAAAAGATGAGGTGTCTCGATTTTGTTGGGCAATGATCACTGAAAAAGTCTGAACTTTCAAAAAACAAGCGTCAATACTACCGGACACAAACTAAGGGACCAATTTAGCATAAAATTACATTGCAAATCGACCCCCTCCTACTGAAATAAATTTATTGGAGGAATTTTGAAAAAACAAAAAAAAATATGCACTAAATAGAAAATGTTAAAATTTTCATCCCTCTAGCTTCATTGCCGCAGCATGTATGCATTATACGTTCAAGTTGGTTTCTATCTTGGTTTTGAGTATTGCCCTCACCTGATGTCACTCCAGAGAGTCACTCAATTCGACCAGAAAGGGGTGTAGCATTTTAACCCATCCAGAAATTTCAAATTTCTGTTGCAAAATTGGCTCGAAAAGAGAATTCATAGCAGTGGCACCCAGTGTGCAACTTCCCCGTATTTTGGCCTTATCTTCCCGAACCTCCTACTGACTTGTATTTCTTTCAACAGACGCAGCAAATGTTTTGATCAGTAGCTATTTGATAGATAACTTGTCGTCTGCTTTTATGGTTTCTTAGATGGCTTTTCTCCCCAGCTTTGCCTAGCCAGACCTTTCCACAGTTTTGGCAAATTAGTTCATGGCAGTCATCTTTGTAAGCAGGAAGTTCCAAGTCAGATTCTTCTTCAGGAATTTCTCTTGAATTTTTCTATTATTATCATTATCTGCATCGAACAGATCTCTTACTAACGATACAAATACCTTGTTTTGCTTTTTGTTTCACTTGGCGCGTAGACAAAGAAACATTTGGTCCAGGACTCAGGCGCATGAAAAACCTATTGAGTTGACATACATACATACATACAAAGATACATACAGACATACATAGATCATCTTGAAAACTGAAGAAACATATGTTGTCAGTTTTGGAGAGAGTTCTGGTTTCCATGGCGTCAGAAATTGAAATAATGTAAAAATATTTCATCGAAGGATGATTATGGTCCGATAAAATTCTATATATGGCATCATCAGAGTTTTCTAATATAAAACATCTGAAATACAGTAAAAGAAATTAGGAATATCAAGATGCTGGAGAATCTAGATCTTATCTTTCCTGGAAAACATCTGAAATAGGGAAAAAACGCATCTAGAAACATCTAGATTCTGAAGGATCTAGAAGTTATTTCCAAATCCGTCAAGGTCCTCAAAAGGTGAAAAGAGGTCCAAAATAAAAAAAAGAAAAAAAGAAAAGAAAGGGTTTAGTCGAGTACTGACGCCAATTTTCAAGTCTGTAGACAAAATGGTATGGCCAGTAGCGCTGGAACACACAAAAGAAAAACTCATAACCTCACAAACACTCTACGTATATGAAATGATAGAACACATCGCCATCTTTGATGGCTCCGGGGTGTTCATTGATTATTAACATATAGACATTTGATAGAAATTCGTATCCAATCTGGCTAATATTCACTTATTTCTTGAAAAAAAGATGGCCACTTTAAGCACATCTAATATAAAAATGTACAAATATTCATCAGAAGCAGAATATAGTCATTATAACCATCATAGTATATATAGTTTACATTATTACAAATTAATACCACCGTATTTTCCCCCGAAGCTTTGTATGGGTGCAAACTTTGGATTGAAAGTTATTAACGATCCAATATGTTGTCATTCAGTGCTGATTATCACAGGCATAGAATTTACAACCCAATCTAAGAAACATGAATGCAATAAATACATTGCCGTTTCAAATTATGGTTACGCGCATAGACACAATTACAGTTAACATTTATACGCTTACGTATCTGATCTATATATGTATACATGACAGTCTTTGGTTTTTCATAAGAGAAGGGTCGATTTGAATGGCTGATGGCTGAAAGTGGCTAGATGATTGGCTTTGGAAATGGCTACAATAAAATAAGTTTAATTTCCAGGTAGCAGCCATTGTTATATACATATATTTATGTAAATATGACCCCAACGAGAAGAATTCACGCACAGACCCATTGAATGTAAATATGGGTAAAA
>OY735242.1:13964730-13987230 GCA_963457665.1 Thysanoteuthis rhombus
TTCAGTGCTCCACTAATATGGTCTCATGTCGATGATGAGATTTGGATATTTGCCAATTAATTATCATACTCGTATTCGGAAAGATAATACGTATTTCATTGTAATAGATTATAAGCCAACTAACTGGAAAGACCAGTGTTAAATGGCACGAAACGACGTCTGGGTTTAGTTCATCATCTCTTCTATCCAGCAGTGTGTCATTTATAGAGTATCATCATATTCAGCAGTCTCTTAACGTCCATCGTTTGACATAGACCTTCTCCAGGATTCGCCACATTCTCCTATCGTCAGCATCACGTAGCCAGTACTCTCTGAATGTGTCTAATTCCTCTCTCCCTCTAATACTCAGCTGGCCTCAGTTTTGCATGTATTCTCCGGCAACCTATGTCGTAAGTCATGATGTCCATCGGTTGTCTGCCATTCTTGCAACATGGCCATCCCATTGCCATCTGAGTTTTTTAAAATGGATTCTATGATGTCCCTAACTCCTGTCCTCTCCCAGATGTATTCTGCTGTTTTGTGGTCTCTCAACGTGAGGTTGAGCATAATTATTTTATGTGCATATTGCATGGTTCTCAGTTTGCAGGTCTGTCTTTTGAAGTTTAACCCTAAGGAGGATAGAGACTTCAAAGGGCAACATATACACAATTGCTTACTGTATGAATTTCGAAAGGGTTATACGGCTACACAGGCAATGAGAAATATATTCGTGAAGCGGATCCTGGTGTACTGAAAGCTTTTAAAGTTTTAAAATGGTGTTTGCATTTCGAAAATACGTAATTACTTTCCAAACAATTTCCAGACATTGATTTGGAATGGTACTTGCTACTGAGTTCCAGTAGTTCAGTGGTAAGAACGGTCGCGCTTAAAGCAAGCCATCCCGTTATACGAGGTCGTGAGTTCGATTTTCGCTAGGAATTTATTCTTTATTCACGCTGTTAACTTATTCACCCACCACTGGAGGGAAATCAGCCTGGTTTTAATTTCGATGGAAAGCAACATGAAATGAGGTAAATAGTAGCGAGAGAGAAATGATAACAATATCCAGAGTATTCGTTTGTTGTTGCTCGCAGCCAAGCCAAGCCAATCAGAGGGTTCAGGGGGTGGGACTTGGCTTGCATTACTTAGTGTAGTGTAGAAATCGGTCTTTTCCGTGTGAGGATTATCAGGATCATTATGTGAGTCTTGCTGTATGACCCCGCCTACTTACAGAGTCTAGTATTCCAAGACAATCGGCCATCTAGGAACTAAACAGGCTCAACGTTGCTTAACTTTGATGATCGTACGAGAATAGGTGCGTCCAACACGATTTGACCGTCACATTGAGTGTATTGCATATTCTCGTTTCAAAATCGTTGAAAATTATTTCTCATGAAAGTTATATTTGAGAACAAACTTTAGGAAATGTTTGGAATAGGTGAGATAGGACATCATTCCAATAATCCACAAGATATATAATTGAGATAAACCTTAATGCCATTTTGAATGGCTAAAAGTACCTTTTTTTTATCAATGGTCAAATAATCTTAAATTACATATTATCACAGCTAATACTGCAAGTAGAAGGGTTTCTAGGGTTAGATAGGGTCATTAAGTAGGTTTGAGACAAGGGTTTGTTGGTAGGTCAGTGTCAGTAGGTAGGTTTGATATTACGGTTGGTAAATAGAGTTCAGGTGTACTTTTCAATTAGGGTCAAGAGGTAGGTTTGCAATTGGATAATTAGGACTGGGCTTATGGTTATTAGGTAAGTCTGGAGTTAGTTTTAGTTGGTAGGTTTGAAATTTAATCTTATGCTGTTAACTATAACTGTGTCTCTATCCTTAAAGCATATCCTTTTTAGCTAAATCTAATAAGATATAGTTTTCAGCTTCTGTTTTTTCTATAGAATTTCTAAAAAATCCAACTTCTTTTTAAAAAGAAATGGCTAAATCTAAAATGGTGGTACCTGATTAATCAGCATAGTGTTTAATCTTGCCTATTCCAAAAAATTGCCAAAACTTTAGATCGATACTTATCAGCGGTTCAATGTATGGTAATTTGAATGTGCTTACCAAAGCAATATAAGAATAATCAATCTTTGCTGGCACCTGCTTGAGCTCGGCTCACAAAATACCTACCGATAGTAGAGATGAAATAAGGTACTGAAGACAATATATTAAATAAAATAGAATTTAGTCCAAAAATTATTTCCCAGTGAAAAGTTTATTTTCTTTGTTTCAAGTCTTTTGTTCTGTAGATAAGAAACAGAGCCGTTAATCCTGAAGCCGACGGCTCAAAGGTGACTCTCAAGATTGAGCAGATTTAATTCAAGATGGATTATCAGAAGATCTCTAAGCGAGGAGACTTAGCAAGAAAATGTCTGACACGAAAGGGAAGAGAAAAAAAGTTTACAAATAAATATAATCCTGTAAATACAGTAGGTGTAAAAAGGACCCGATGTATTTTGAAAACTTGATTTTAAGATAAATATTCATCTTAAAAGTTGACCGAATTTGGACCGAGGATTTCTGATCTTTGGTAAATAGCTTTTCAATATTCGATCTTTTTCAATATTTTTCGATTTTTTGTATTTTGGTCCAATTTTCTATCAATTTTGAAGACGTATCAGGATTTTACAATGAAGTCTTTGGAATAAATCAGACACTTTTCGCACTCATGGTATGTCTCGAATTACTCTACAGGAATTACCGATTTGTGCAGTTCCGATTATTACGTTTCCAATTGACGCGCTAACAATTTTTGTCCCCAAAGTAGAATAAGACACTTTATCATGTATTGAAAAATTGTCTCGAAAATAATTTTGATTCTTTTTCAAAATTCGAAGTTTAGAATTAATCGCATTACTCCCTCCATACGTTTTGAATATTTCCCAAGTTCAATTAACATGGTTTGAACTATCACGGGGATGTCCTGCATACATACACATGTGAATAGCATATATCATTTCTGGTCATTTCTTTACGTTGACTAGTAGTTTGTTTTGAATACAATAGTTGGTCTTCACATCGACTTTAGCAAAACCAATGTGATTTGTAACAAAAACATTGTGGGCCTAGATAAAGATAAAACGATCAGAAGAGAGAACACAGAACTAAAGAAAGTGGATCACTACTATAAACTGCTTAATTACCAGGGGTCAGAATTATTAGGGAGGGTTAGAAAAATCTGTCACAATTTAATAAGCACATTGGTTGTTGCCCCCCACCCTTAAAAAAATGATATCTTCTTGTTTTTTCAATTTGGGGTTACCTTTGCCGAAAGCTCACCAAGCTACCAAGATCATATACGAAATTGATAACGGCAAAAAAATGTTGGTATGATGATCTAGCTTCCATACAAGCAATAAACTATAAGTTATATTTTGAGAAATACGGTAAAAATGAACTGAACACCTCGCGACCCTTTTGTTCGGTGCTCTACCAAGAAAAGGAAAGAAATTGAATGCTTGAATCACCATATCTTGTTTACAATGTTCTCCTGTTTCATGTTAAAAGATACTTTAATGGTGTCTGGAGATTGAAGTTTTTTCGTGGGATTCCTCGTGGATAAATGAGTCTCTCTTGGATGGGACGAATTAGAGACAGGGAATGGTTGGATCAATGGAGATAAAATTGGGCCAAAGGGATAAAAAGAGAGGAGGGAAGAAAATAGAGGAGAGAGAGGGGGGTAGACAAAGAGAGAGAAAGAGAGAGTAACAAAAATGACGGGGAAGAGGAGGGGTGAAAATAAAAGGGGAGAGAGGGACAGAGAGAGGGACAGAGAGGAGAGAAGAAACAAATATGAAAGAGAAAGAAGACGGAGGAAATTAAGAGAGGGAGAGAAAGAGTAACAAATATGACAGGGGAAGAGGAAGGAATAGATAAGAGAGAGAGAAAGGGAGAGAGAGGAGAAGAGTAACAAATATGAAAGAGAAAGAGGAGGGAAGAAAATAAGAGAGAGAGAGTGACAAATATGACAGGGTAAGAGGAGGGAAGAAAAAGAGAGAGAGGGGAGAGAGGGAAAGAGTAACAAATGTGACAGGGAAAGAGGAGAGGACAAAATAAGAGAGAGAGAGAAAGAGTAACAAGTATGACAGGGAAAGAGGAGGGAGGAAAATAAGAGAGGGAGAGAGGATAGAGATGGAAAGAGTAGCAAATATGATTGGGAAAGAGGAGGGATGGAAATAAGAGAGACAGAGAGAGTAAAAAATGTGACAGAGAAAGAGGAGGGAAGGAAATAAGAGTGAGAAAGAGAGAGGGAGAAAGGGGGAAAGAGTAACAGATATGACAGCAAAAGAGGAGGGAAGAAAGAGAGAGAGAGAAACGGGGGGGGGAGACAGAGCAAGAGTAACAAATATGACAGCAAAAGAGGAGGGAAGAAAGAGAGAGAGAGGGAGACATGGGGAGAAAGAGAGAGAGAGAGCAAGAGTAACAAATACGACTGGGAAAGTATGGTGGGCATTCTCTTATAAATCAACCGTGTAAAAAACAGTTTATTTCCCGCCAGTCAAAAAGATGGACATAACGTTGAAGTGAATGAAAGTCATGTCTTCAAAATCCCAAGCGGCAAAGGGTACAAACTGTCGATGAAGCTTTATATAAACACATAAATTGCAATTGAGATGTTTGCACCGATAGGGGTGGTTGGTTATTGTAGACAGGTATGATACAGGTTAAAAAAATGGGGTAGGGGGGAAATGGAGGCGAAAGATAGATAGAAGAAAAAGGGGGAAGGAGAAAAAGGAAAGAATAAAGAAAGAGAACAGGTCTGGTTAGTCGCTTAATAGAGACCATCAGATAATCGACGTCTATTGGCACCATTCTATGTTGGTGTTGATCAATTAAAAAAATTAGACGAAGGGGTCATATGAAATCACTTCTCTTGCTTTTTCTTGGGAAGCGATCACAAAAAGTCATTATTTAAAAAAAAAGCAAAAATGGGCGCAAGGTAGGGGCCAATTTAGCATAAATTCAAATCCTAAACTTATCCCCTGTTTAAAATCTATCCAAGGAGATTCATAAAAAAATTGTTTTTGTTGACGTAATAAAGAGAGAATAATTGAATTTTAGCCCTTGAGCTCCGTTGCCTGGCCTGTACGTGTGATACTCATATAGCCAGCTGAACCAACTTGAAAACTAAAAGAAACCTATGTTGGTAGTTTTGATAGGCTATTTGTCTCACGCGTACAGACTGTACCAATATATCTACAGGACTGAGAATGTAAAGATTTATTCCTAATATTCATGAAAACGTTTTTTGTTTTTTTTTGAAAACCTCTAAAACCTTTTTAGTGTGTGTGTGTCCAAGGGCTGTGGGTCAATTTGTAATGCTAGATTATGCTAAAATAGTCCCTCAGTTCATTTACACCTGTTTCTTGAGAATTCAGACTTTTTCTGAGTGATCACCGTCCAACAAAAAGGTGAACGAAATGACTAAATCATTGATCATTTATTTGGCTCTTTAGAAAAAATAATCACCCCTCCATGGTACGCTACTGAAAATCGTGGCCATCCCATTGCCATCTGAGTTTTTTAATGGATTCTATGATGTCCCTAACTCCTGTCCTCTCGCGGATGTATTCTGCTGTCTTGTGGTCTCTCAACATAATTATTTTATGTGCATGCTGCAGGGTTCTCAATCTGCAGGTCTGTCTCTTGAAGTTTAACCCAAAGGAGGATAGAGACTTCAAAGGGCAACATATACACGATTGCTTACTGTATGAATTTCGAAAGGGTTATACGGCTACACAGGCAATGAGAAACTTTTCGTGAAGCGGATCCTGGTGTACTGAAAGCTTTCAAAGTTTTATAATTGTGTTTGCATTTCGAAAGTATGTGATTTTTTTCCGAACAAGTTCCCGACTTTGATTCGGAGTGGTACTTGTTACCGAGTTCCAATAGTTCAGTGGTAAGAACTGTTGCACTTAAAGCAAGCCATCCCGGCATACGAGGTCGTGAGTTCGATTTTCGCCAGGAATTTATTCTTTATTCACGCTGTTGATTTATTCACCCACTACCGGAGGGAAATCAGCCTGGTTTTAATTTCAATAGAAAGCAGCATCAAATAAGGTAAATAGTAGCGAGAGAGAAATGATAACAATGTCCAGAGTATTCCTTTCTTATCGCTCGCAGCCAAGCCAAGTCAATTAGAGGGTTCAGGAGGGTGGGACTTGGCTTGCATTACTTAGTGTAGTGTAGAAATCGATCTTTTCCTTGTGAGGATTATCAGAATCATCATGTGAAAATCGTGACAGTTTCCATTGAGTGACAAACCAGACCTCGTGGATAGGTGTGTCTCTTCTGGATAGAACAAATCAGTATCCAACAAAAAGGCAAGCGAAATGACTAAATCATTGATCATTTATTTCGCTCATTAAAAAAAAAAGATCACCCCTTCGTGGTGTGCCACTGAAAGACGTGACGGTTCCCATTGAGTGACTAACCAGACCTTGTGGATAGGTATGTGTCTCCTGGATAGAACAAATCAGTATCCAACAAAAAGGCAAGCGAAATGACTAAATCATTGATCATTTATTTCGCTCATTAAAAAAAAAATGATCACCTCTCCGTGGTATGCCACTGAAAGACGTTACAGTTTCCATTGAGTGACTAACCAGACCTCGTGGATAGGTGTCTCTCCTGGATAGAACAAATCAGTATCCAACAAAAAGGCAAGCGAAATGGCTAAATCATTGATCATTTATTTTGCTCATTAAAAAAAAAAAGATCACCCCTTCGTGGTTTGCCACTGAAAGAAGTGACGGTTCCCATTGAGTGACTAACCAGACCTCGTGGATAGGTGTCTCTCCTGGATAGAACAAATCAGTATCCAACAAAAAGGCAAGCGAAATGGCTAAATCATTGATCATTTATTTTGCTCATTAAAAAAAAAAAGATCACCCCTTCGTGGTTTGCCACTGAAAGAAGTGACGGTTCCCATTGAGTGACTAACCAGACCTCGTGGATAGGTGTCTCTCCTGGATAGAACAAATCAGTATCCAACAAAAAGGCAAGCGAAATGGCTAAATCATTGATCATTTATTTTGCTCATTAAAAAAAAAAGATCACCCCTTCGTGGTGTGCCACTGAAAGACATTACGGTTCCCATTGAGTGACTAACCAGACCTCGTGGATAGGTGTCTCTCCTGGATAGAACAAATCAGTATCCAACAAAAAGGCAAGCGAAATGACTAAATCATTGATCATTTATTTTGCTCATTAAAAAAAAAAGATCACCCCTTCGTGGTTTGCCACTGAAAGAAGTTACGGTTCCCATTGAGTGACTAACCAGACCTCGTGGATAGGTGTCTCTCCTGGATAGAACAAATCAGTATCCAACAAAAAGGCAAGCGAAATGGCTAAATCATTGATCATTTATTTTGCTCATTAAAAAAAAAAGATCACCCCTTCGTGGTGTGCCACTGAAAGACGTTACAGTTCCCATTGAGTGACTAACCAGACCTCGTGGATAGGTGTCTCTCCTGGATAGAACAAATCAGTATCCAACAAAAAGGCAAGCGAAATGACTAAATCATTGATCATTTATTTTGCTCATTAAAAAAAAAAGATCACCCCTTCGTGGTTTGCCACTGAAAGAAGTGACGGTTCCCATTGAGTGACTAACCAGACCTCGTGGATAGGTGTCTCTCCTGGATAGAACAAATCAGTATCCGACAAAAAGGCAAGCGAAATGGCTAAATCATTGATCATTTATTTTGCTCATTAAAAAAAAAAGATCACCCCTTCGTGGTGTGCCACTGAAAGACGTGACGGTTCCCATTGAGTGACTAACCAGACCTCGTGGATAGGTGTCTCTCCTGGATAGAACAAATCAGTATCCAACAAAAAGGCAAGCGAAATGACTAAATCATTGATCATTTATTTTGCTCATTAAAAAAAAAAAGATCACCCCTTCGTGGTTTGCCACTGAAAGAAGTGACGGTTCCCATTGAGTGACTAACCAGACCTCGTGGATAGGTGTCTCTCCTGGATAGAACAAATCAGTATCCAACAAAAAGGCAAGCGAAATGGCTAAATCATTGATCATTTATTTTGCTCATTAAAAAAAAAAGATCACCCCTTCGTGGTGTGCCACTGAAAGACGTTACAGTTCCCATTGAGTGACTAACCAGACCTCGTGGATAGGTGTCTCTCCTGGATAGAACAAATCAGTATCCAACAAAAAGGCAAGCGAAATGACTAAATCATTGATCATTTATTTTGCTCATTAAAAAAAAAAAGATCACCCCTTCGTGGTTTGCCACTGAAAGAAGTGACGGTTCCCATTGAGTGACTAACCAGACCTCGTGGATAGGTGTCTCTCCTGGATAGAACAAATCAGTATCCAACAAAAAGGCAAGCGAAATGGCTAAATCATTGATCATTTATTTTGCTCATTAAAAAAAAAAGATCACCCCTTCGTGGTGTGCCACTGAAAGACGTTACAGTTCCCATTGAGTGACTAACCAGACCTCGTGGATAGGTGTCTCTCCTGGATAGAACAAATCAGTATCCAACAAAAAGGCAAGCGAAATGACTAAATCATTGATCATTTATTTTGCTCATTAAAAAAAAAAAGATCACCCCTTCGTGGTTTGCCACTGAAAGAAGTGACGGTTCCCATTGAGTGACTAACCAGACCTCGTGGATAGGTGTCTCTCCTGGATAGAACAAATCAGTATCCAACAAAAAGGCAAGCGAAATGACTAAATCATTGATCATTTATTTCGCTCATTAATAAAAAAAAAAGATCACCCCTTCGTGGTGTGCCACTGAAAGACGTGACGGTTCCCGTTGAGTGACTAACCAGACTTTTCTGCATCTTATCCGTATTTATTACTGCAGTTGAACTTGACTAATTCCATTCAAACTTTGGCGAATATCTCTGTGACTTGAGGCGATTATTTTTTATTTTTCTCGTTCCAAGATACTTCATAATCCGATTTATTTCAAAATCTGTACTCATGCCACCTTATGCTCATGCAGACAACACACGACCTGGAAACAATCTTATTATGTAAAAGCCTAAAGCACATTTGTTGGTTAATTTGTCTGTTCAGTTCAAAAGATCACCGGGGAGACGATCACATAGCAGCTGAAGTCTGACTGACTGACTGTCGATGTTTGTGTCTGAGTGAAAGTTATTTTTCGGGATTCGTTTCATCTATTTAAAAAAAAAGAAAGAAAAAAAGAATAGTATAGTTCTGATTGACTTTTGTGTGAACTATATTTTTATTTTTCTTCCTTTTAGGCGCCAATTGTGTTAAAACGTTACTATGCTATGAGTAAGTTGGAAATATAATATTTCCTTCTATGAAACAATATCATAAAAATCAATCACTTAAAAGAATATGAGTAAATAAATATTCATCAATGTATACCGTGGCGGTGCTAGCTGGGATTGAACCATCTGCAACTATTTCTTATTATTATTCAAAAAAATATTTTTCAGTATTCCTCGGATATATTGCACCCCAGACTGCAGTTGCAGATTCTGCGCGTACCACGTACCGCCTTTGATATATTTTAAAACAATGTTTTAAAATAGAAATATATTGCCAATTCTACCAGAAATGAATCACCTTAACAAAGTAACAATGCCCCTTCCTGTGAGTTTTTATCTCTCGGTCACCAAATACTTTGCTAACTTACTTACCCCATTCAACTCTCCGAACAGTGATATAAAGTTACATAGAGCAATTCCTGACTAGATGAAGTTAAAGGTGCAGACTGACTGGAGTTGTCAGTTTCAAAGAAACAGAAAATTTAACTAAATACTCTCATACTCTCTATCTATCTCATTCCAACCAAGCTTTTCCACAAACGACTAAACGCCATAAATTGCTACGTCATAGCTACGGCCCAAATAAAAGTGTCTATTTTACAATGTTTTATCATTGAAAATTAAGCACCACCTAAAAGCAAATAAATAAAGACGATTGCCACACAATTTTGATCACTAAAAGTGGGGAAAAATAATACCCTCGATTTTGTCCTTTAAGAGCGGAAAATGTTCATCCACCCTCCATTTTGATCCGTAAAGATTTTTTTAGAATTCCCCATGGATTTATACCTTAAAAATGAAGAAATACTACCCTCAGTTTTGACTCCTAAGATAAAAAAAAATTCTCTCCTAGATTTTGAACCCTAAAAATGAAAAAGATCCACCCAAACCCAATTTGTTTGATCACAAAAATTGAAAAAAAATTCCTTTCCATTTCGTCCACAAAGGTAGAAAAAAAATCTCCCCCTCACTTTTTTCACTTTGAGGGATTAATAAAAGTATCCCCTTCCATTTTGACCCCATGAAAGTAAACAGAAAAAAATCCCCTAGATTTAACCCTTAAAAGTAAAAAGTAAATTCTCTTGCATTTTCATGCCTAAAAGTGGAAAACATTTAAAAAAGAAGGTGGTTACTTGACAAACCATGGAAGTTCTTAAGGCTCCTTACTAGAAAGTGTGACCAGGAGCAATGGAATAACGACAGACGGACGGACATACGCGTGAAAAGGGAAGAATACCTTTAACCTATGTTATTTGTTGTTTGGTCAGGTCTGTGATCCTGGCTACAGGGATTCGATTCTAAAATAATAATCTATCCATAGGTAACATCCCCCATCAAATATAATACATAGATAGATATATTTACTTGTATCCGAACATCTCCCTCGAACCCCGTGAGGAAAGATTGGTCAGGGGTTTGCACTTGCGTCTCTCCAGTAGTATTCAAAATCAACCAGAACACTACTTTATAAATACAAGTATATTGTGCCATTATGCTGACGCGTCACTACTTACTCCGTCCGTATTGCGATGCTCAAGCTGACAAGTGGCGTCGCTAACGGCGCCCTGTGCTATTCAGCTTACAGCTTGGAAGATCGGTGGATTCATGCTTTTCCTAAAGGCGATAATGCGTCTTTGAAGGTCATACTTGCTCAACCGGAAGCTTGTCAACCTTGAATGATTTTTCTCTAATCTATTTAGTCCTGAAAAGAAAGGTATACAACCAATGCATCTTCGTGATAGTCATCTATGGAGCTGAAACGTGGAGCCTAACGAAAAGATTGACCCTCAAACTGAGAACCATGCAACGTTCATAGGAGAGAATCGTGGTCAACATAACGGAGAGATCACAAGACAGCACAATATATTGGAGAAAAACAAGAGTCCAAGATATCATGGAATCTATTAAAAATCTCAAATGGCGAAGGGCTGATCAAGTAGCAAGAATGTCAGACAAGCGCTTTAAATCATGACTCATGATGTGAATCCCCAGATATAATAAGTGAGATTGTGGCGTAACGGGCAAAACAAGTTCAATAATTATTGCCTCCACAACGTCCGTGATAGAAAGATCCGCTGAATCTTGGAAAAGGCCGATATGCAACTACTGACGCGAAAAGGTCGATGATGATTGTAAATACAAAATGCCCCTATCGGAGTTTGAACTCGGACTGCCGAGTTCATTTTACGCCTAGTCACTTTGCACTTCTTACGACATCCTTATTATGATATGAGGAATCTCCACACCCGCGTATGTGTATTCATAAAAAAAAACTCAACAACTTGACACAGAACGGAGTCGATATTCGCCGGATATTTGGTCTGTGCACCGGACATTGTAAGTTTGTAGTCGTTTGGATCAGCGGTTCTCGATATGTGGAAGGTTGTTCGATTTACACCAAACATATTCACTGACATGAACACATATTTTGTGACATCAAAATGTGAAGTTTTTATGACAACATGTGCGTCTCTAATCATTTCGTAGTGGTTTCGTGATAAATGTTAGAGATATAAAGAGAGAAAGTCATTTCTATCTTTGCCGATTTTTTCTACGGAACAAGAATTTGAATTATAGTTGACGTAAAAACAGCTTAAAAAAATCTGATTTGGTTATTATTACGAGTAACGACGACATTCTTGTTTTAGTTGTTATGATATGTTTCATTAAAGAAGAAGAAATCGAAGGGAGAATCACCCTAGGATGGCAATCTGTCGGCAGAGCAAGCTCAACCTTAAAAAACAAAACGATCCCAATAATCCTAAAAAGAAGAGTATACAACCAATGCATCCTCCCGATAGTCGCTTATAGAGCTGGAACATGGAACCTAACCAAGAGACAGACCTACAAACTGAGAAGCATGCAACGTGCACATAATAAAATCATGCTCAACCTTACATAGAGATATCACAAGACAGCACAGTATACAAGGAAGAAAACGGGAGTCCGAGACATCATAGAATCTATTAGAAAACTCACATGGCAATGGGCTGGTCATGTTGTGAGAAGGATAGACAACCGATGGACATCACGACTCACAACATGGATCCCCAGGTATCAGATGCGAAACTGAGGCCGACAGAATACAAGATGGAGTGATGAACTAGACAAATTTCGTAAATACTCGCTCTGCAACACCCATTATAGAGAAATATGGTAGATCCTTGGGAAAGTTTACATCCAACGACAGACGTTAAAAGACTGATGAGGATGATGATAATGATGAATGATATAAAAAACAAAGAGCATTGTCTTTTTTTTCCAAGTTCAAACCCCTAGAGATTTTCATGAAACTGAATGTACCATTTGAAAAGGCCAAGCGAATAATCAAAATGAAATACTTACCAACGATTCCGTTTCTGTTTTTTCCGGCAAAACCTCTCCCGTTCTGATAACTTGGCTGAGTTTTAAAAGTATCACCGATTTTTCTTACCGATTTTCAACTCACATCCAAACCTGAAAGCAAAATAAAATATATATATATATGTATATTTTTTTATTCATAATCTAATGGTCCAAGTAACCGGCTTTTATTTTGTAAATATCAATCTTTATTTAATCATTTCTTATTAGTTAATTTAGATTGTCAACTATAACAGCTGCTGCTGATATCAAACTAAAAAAAACTGAATTGTTTTCTATAGTAACCGTGGCATCGTAGATGTAACACGTTTTTTCAAGCTCATCTGTTGCTAAGTCGATCGTAAACCCGGATTATCACCTGGGATTACTCGTCAACGAACTTATACCAATCAAGTAGCTCATGAATATTTTCGTTTTTCAGGGACCTTCACTCCGAAGCTCATTTCATGTACACATCTGGAAACTATCTATGGCTCCATCATGTTATTAGTATTTCTCAAACACACACGCGTGAATCTATCTATCTATCTATCTATCTATGTATGTATATATATATATATATATATATATATATATATAGCAAGGAAATGGATACTTTTTGTCCGACATAATGGTGAATTTATTAGACAATATTGGAATGCAAAGGTTAGGAAAATGGATCGTATTTATTCCAGTTACATGTCTCGGGAGACTGGCTTCCATGGTTGTCAAACATTAGATGGGGAAAATGATAAAATTTGCAAATAACAAGGTTTTTATTTCCCATACACAGATGATTTGAACTTTGACACAGACACATTTCTCTTTTTTTTTTTGCTTGCAGAAGATGAGACTAATAATAACTAAGCATCACATCCCTTCGCTCAAAACCTTTTTCCCATTCGACGTTTGACAACAAGAGAAATCAGTCACTTGGAATAGGTAACGGAAATAAATACAATCTACTTTTCCAAACTGTCGCGTTTCCATAATGTCAATTGAATATAAATGTTTGGCTCAATGGTAAGAGCATCGCTACGTTTAAAACAGCTACCCCATAGGTAGCAGGTTAGATTCCTGCAACAGCTCCAATTTTTAAAATCATTTATCCTATTTACGTTGTCTTGATTGAGTGTTATATTGACTGTGTAATGGCAGGAGATCATAAGTTTCTACAAGGTATAACACTATTCTATAATATAGTCTGTAGGATCACGTTTGTCCATTTCCCAACATATAACTTTTACGTGGGAAGAAGTGAATAGAGTGTGAATAAAGGAGATGAGAATTAGGGTTGAAAGTATATATATATATATATATATATATATATATATATATATATATATATATATGTATGTATATATATGTATGTATATATATATGTATGTATATATATGTATGCATATATATGTATGTATATATGTGTGTGTGTGTGTAATTGGAATGATTAATTGTAACATCCAGAAAGGGTTTACATGGGCGAACAGTTCTATAATATTTTGTTGGTGATGATTCTTCCCAAAATCATCAGTAAAAGTTTTCGATGATTCACTGCCGTCTGGGCACGTAGCTATCAGAAAAAATACTTTTTAAAAATTAATTTCAAACATTATTCATACCAAACGACCAACGCACCAGAAATATACAAAATAATCATAATAAAAAACCAATGACGACCAAACGAAACACCCACATACCGTACATCTTACACCATAGTAACATAACCCACTTTATCTGGGTAAGTACGTATTTCTTTCAGGAAATATTTATTTCGAGAGAAGTTGTTTTTATAATTTTGGTGTGGAAAATTTGAGTACTCAATGACTATTAACACGTTTGTGAGTATATGTAAATATATATATATATATATATATATATATATATATATATATATGTGTGTGTGTGTGTGTGTGTGTGTGTGTGTGCGTGTGTGTGTGTGTGTGTTCATGTACTATATAAATATATATATATATATGTTTGTGTGTGTGAATGTGTGTGTGTTTATGTGCAATATATATATATATGTGTGTGTGTGTATTTGTTTGTGTGTTTATGTGCAATATATATATATATATATATATTTATATGCAATGCTCTTCCAACTCTGGAATAAAGAATTTTTTAGACGGGGAATTTTGCGTAAATAAATATAGATGGCTTGGTTTGGTCTTTTGAACGTTCAGTCCCACGTGGGGTAAGGGTAAAATGACTGCCCCTGGGCTTGAAGCGAAGGTTGCGATCCTGCCTCGTGATACTAGATGTTGGATAGACTATAGCCACACTGAAGAGTTGAAATGCGATGAAACAGTTGTCCGTGGATGACACTATTATAATATATATATATATATATATATATATATATATATATATATATATATATATATATATAATATATATATATATATATATATATATATATATATGTACATATATATATATATATATATATATATATATATATATATATATATATATATATATCAAATTTCAGTCTGAGTTAAGATTAGCAAGCAAAGGTCCGGAATCAAAATTCAATACAAGTACTTCAATATTCAGGAAAGATTTGAGCAAAGTATCCAGATCAATATTAATGAGCTGTACCTGCCAGTTTCAGCGGATAAAAGTATCGAGACTCTGGCAATTTTGACGTATCAATTTAAACTGGGCATCAAATCCACTGGAGTCCCTCACAGGATTCGGGAAGTGAAAGGAAATTAAACAATATCTGACTGTACTGCCCCAAACTGGTTGGAGCGTTTCAAGGAGGGTGAGTTTTCTCCTTGGAATAAAGTGAAGAAGTAAACTACCTAAGTTGTTCTCATCCATCCCCTTAAAAGAAACAACGTCTTCTCTGCAGCCCAACAACTTTGTGCGATTGTACGTGCAAGATTTCACATAGATAGCAAGCCAGACTCGCTTAAAAACTGAAGAAACCTATGATGATAGTTTTGGTTGACGGTTTCTAAGATAGAACATTGCATAATCTTCAAATGATATACGGAGCAGTGTTTCCTGAAGTGGGTCCCACAAAAACATTCTGGGGTCCAGCAGCAATGAAATACATTAAAACGAAGAAGGCAAAAATGTTGGCCTACACATGAACCTCAGTGAAAAAAAATCATGTGGAATAATCATATTGAGAACAAGAACAATTACAACCGACTCACAACTTGGATCCCCGGGGATCACATGCGAAACCGAGGCCGACAGAATAGAAGATGGAGAGATGAACTGGACAAATTCAGAAAATATTTGCTCCACGACACCCATGATAGAGAAAAATGGTGAATCTTTGGGAAGGTCTATATCCAACGACAGACCTTAAAAGACTGATGATGATGGTGATGATTATTATTATTCTGACTTTGATTAAATTTTTTGCAAGAATTACAAATTTCTTACAGTCAAAAACAGCTGTTTTCAAAATCTTTCATTTTATCTGTTTAACAAAACTAAAGCCAAACCATCAACATAGGTTTTTCTAAAGTTTCAAATCCGTTTCGCTGACTGGTTACGAATGTATGAAGCATACAAGCCGTATCAATGAAGGTCGAGGGATGAAATTGTTAATATTTACTCCTTATTATGTCTAGTTAAAACAGCTTTTTTGTTATTTCTATTGATATTTGGACCATCCTCATCTTTGTTGTTTTTCATACAACGTTTCGGCCGTTGCACTCTACGGCCTTCGTCAGGTATCATCTGGTTGTATGAAAAACAACCAAGATGAGGATAGTCCGAATATCAATAGAAATAATAATACCTCATCTCAAAAATTCCGAGATATACTAGCTTTTTTGTTCTTTGAAAATCACACCCACAATAGGTTTTTAGTTGAGGGGTTCAATTTGCAATGTAAGTTCATGATGAATTAGAGAAGTCCAAAGGGAGACCCGGCGAATCTTGGGGAAGGTCTATGTCCGATCATTGATGTTAAAAGGCTATTTTCCTTGTTTATGTGTTCATTTATTAACTACGTTTCGGCTGTGTACCTCCCGGGTTTCGTTGGGTGTTCCTTATATTAGAATGTGGAGTCACTCTTCAAGGAGCATACTCAATTGGACTGGAAACATCCGTATGTCCCAAAGTATAACCCTTATTCTTTCCAAAATAAAAAATGAGCTAAAATAATCCAGGTGTATATTATATGTACGAAAACATAATTGTTATACATATTTGTATGTATAATTATATTCACGGGATAATGTTGTTTCCATTCAGAATGAGAGCTCAATAGAGGAGTGCAGATTATCTATGTTAGACAGTTATACATGGTGAAATACGATATATATTCCTATGTATCGGGATCAATGTTGCCAACCAATACTTTTTTCGTGCTAAATTGAGCTCGAAAAGCGTCGAAAAATGCTGAGACGTGCTGAAAAAACGAAAAAAAAGTTAGCCATTCTTAGCTATCATTTCGTCATTTTAGCGCCTTTTGACATTTTTGACGCTTTTTCGAGCTCAATTAAGCACGGGAAAAATGTATGTTACAGGTTCTAAAAATGGTTAGATCTGCTTGCAAATTGCTGGGAAAATTGGATAAAATTGCTTCATAAAAGTGCTAAAAGATGAGCCGGAAATAACGCTGTTCAAACGAGAAACTGACCGAGTTCAGTGCGAAAGGTGCTAAATTGGCAACTCTGGTCGGGATCACGTTCTGTTTTCGTGCTTCCAGTTGATTCTCTTGCATTAAATGACCTGTTTCTTTTCTCCAAATGAACATGCAGATGAGAAAAAAATCACTTCGACCGTATCGTACACAATGATCAATACACTTCATCTAACAATATTCAGCCAGGAATTATGTATAAAGTTTGGTTTGGAATACACGGCCCGGCGTCATAGAATTCTGGTCTGAAGCATTCTTGTTAGATGAAAGATCGATCGAGCAGACACATTATATTACCTTCGTAACAAGTTCGGATTGCAAAAGGCTAACGTAAAATCGAAAAAAAAAAATCTGCCCGGGAGCAAGTGTCCACCTTTATCTAAAAATGGTTCACAGTTTCTCACGAAGTTTGTCATTACCTCCCGCCGATTTTGTTAATGTTAAGGAGCCCAGATAATGGACAACGAAGCGAGTGCTTGTTTTCACGACTGAAATAGCTTTAGAAATAAAAAAAAGTAATAAGTTAATATAAAATGTGTGTTAGCATGTGGGGAAAGACAGAAAGTAAGAACTTTCAACAAGAATGATTTTATGTATGACCAAAAAGCGTCAATAATGCTGGAGAGCTCTTAAAAAATGGTTAGCCATTTAATTCACTATAGCTATAAAATGGCTTGAAAAAGTGCTCAAAATGCGATTGGAATAGTGCTGCCAAAACGAGATACTAAACAAGTTTAACGCTGGCTCAGGTTGAAAAATGGCTAAAAATGGCACAATAATTGTTGTTGATGAAGGCTTATAATAGCACTGTATTGGATTTCCAGCGAAAAGTTATTTTTCGTGTAAAAAAATGAAAAGGTTTACCAGGTATGAGGTGTGGCGATGAGGTGACTTTCGCATTCTATAAGTTAGCGCAGCTTTGGGATACCTTAATTCAATAGCTCTGGTTCCAACGCACTGTTTGGTGAGAGAGAATGAACTGGCCCACGCATTTTCTCAAATATATATTAGGAATAGAGATAGATAGATAGTTAGATAGATAGATGGATAAAAATCAGAAAATTATTATCGAGGCGAGCGAGAATGCCGACTGCGCACTATAATTATCAAGTTACAAAATCATTGTGATATTTTCATTCATTGAGTTTGTGCATTCTAGAGGCCCCCTAATTCGAGAACTGTCGTCACAATGTACAGCATGGGTGAAGGTTGACTTGCTCAACTCAAATACACATTAGATATATTAGATTGGTGCAAAAATAGTTGAGGGTTTTGACATTAGAAACATTGATGCTCACACTGAAATAAATCATTGTCTACATGTGTTCATAGAATATACTCTCCTGAAATGTGAATTTCACTCAGTTTACTCAAGCTGAAAGTTTTCTTTTAACTGTTTATTCTGGTTAATGTGTGACTGTCAAATAAGCGATGGGAAGAGGCAAATTCGAGCTGTGGTACGAGTTCAAAATGAGGTGTGAAGCAGCGAAAACTGCTCGCAATATCAACCAGGTATTTTGTCAGTGGACCGTCAAAGAACGTATGGCTTAAGATTGGTTCCCAAAATTTCGAAACGGAGACGAGGGCGTCGACGATGTGGAAGTCCCTTTATGATTGACAACATTCAATTGAGGGTCATTTTGAGGCAGGCCAAGATAAAACAACCCGAAACGTTGCAGAGAAGCTGAATGTTTACCATTCAATAGTTGTTCGACATTTGTATCAGATTCGTTTCACGAATGACCCTGAATGAAAAGCGACAAAACTCACTGATCATGCAAATGACCCTGAAGAAATTGACCGAGCCAGGGTGTTTAACTCCACTACAACTAGATTATTCACCGACTTACTACGAATTTTTCAAGAACACTGTCAACTCCCTTAAAAGGATGTCTCCAACAACTAAGCTGCAACACCTGCGAAGAATTCATTGATTTTAGGACCAAAGAATACCATGCCACCAGAATAAATAGACTCGTTTCCAGTTGGCAAAAAATGTGTAGATTCTGAAAGTTCTTATTTCAATACTTAATTTTTATTCTGAGCTGATACTCACTGCTTTGAAGTTATTGGTGGAAAACTACAATTATTTTCGCACCAACTTAATAGATACATGTATAGATGAATTGATCCATCCATCCATCCATCCATCCATACATACATACATACATACATACATACATACATAAAAAGATCAGATGATAAAGCCTGCACTATTTTTATTGCAAATAGGTTGCAAATCTCGATGAACATTTTGGCATAGTTCAGCGTATTTTGGGGGTTCTGCGGTTAAATACCTCTGGCTACAATCCACCATTTCGAGGACCAAACGATCTTTCTCAAATACATATCATATATACCTATGTAGTCTGGTTGACAGCTTGGGTAAAGATAAACTTAGCACTAACGCTAGGATTTTACCAACAGTCAGACCCTAATCATTTGTAATATAATCGCTACATAATCGTCCCACAACTCGGAACAGAGTGGATAGCTATCTATCTATCTATATATCTATCTTTATATATATATATATATATATATATATATATATATATATATATATATGATTAAAGTTATATTTTGATCATTTAAGTCAAGCGAATCCATGGTCTTTTGGGTAATCCAGTGAAAATAAATTTATAGATAAATAAGTATACTGCAACTGTAATACATAAAAAAATTGCAACTGAAATATATGCATATATATATATATATATATATATATATATATATATATGTATATATATATGTTGGATAATGGAAGCAGAGGTAAATGGAATGATTTTATATCTGGTGCCCGTTGATGACGATAAATAGGATGTGCAAATGCAGAAAAGCATGCTTGGGACACCTTGATGACAGTTGTTGACGAAAAACTACCTGATGTGTTGACAAAAAGACTAGGTTCATCTGTTTTCCTGAATGGAAAACAAGAAAAACAACAGGTGTTTCTACTGGAAGGAGTCATACCCGGTTCGGGCAGGTACATTTGAGAGCGTAGGTAGATGTGGGCGGAGACAACAAAAAGCGTGGGTGAATGTGGGCGGAGACATCAAAAAACGTAGGTGGATCTGCCAAACGTGTGGCCGTAGATCCCCTATAAGAAGGTAATGATCGCTGTCTTGGGGAGACTGGATTTCCAGTGAGTGCAGATCACAAGATACTAAGACGGTTCCTGTGTGCCCATTTGTTGTCTTAAGCACTACTCTCTCTCCCTCTCTCTCTGACATCACTTGGAACTGTACCAATAAAGATATATGCTTATATGTTTTTTAATGATGTGCATCCTAACTTCTTGAATACTTTGAAGTCCCATGCCTATGTAACATATATATATATATATATATATATATATATATAGTGACGCTCCACCAATTGTTATGTAGTTTTCTCCCGCTGAGATTTTGGCGAATCGTATGCTACTTGAGGTACTTGGTCTCAATTAAACTATCAACGAATAGATACAAACATTCGTGAATGATTCAAGCCATCTCTTAGTGGCTACAATCAACCGATTCTTTGTCCTTTTGGGTCACCCGATATATATATATATATATATATATATATATATATATATATATATATATATATATAAAGAATGTAACTGAGTTTCTTTGAGTTTGTTTCTAACAAATGCATTTCCATAGACTTCATCAATCATTTTTGCTTTTGCTATCGTCTTAAGATAACGAACACGCTTTCTTTATCCGTTGTCATTCTCTCTTTCAAGCACAAGATAAATCATCACTGGATACGCAAGACTCAGAACCACTTTTCAGCTTTGTATTCAGTCGGTAGTTCTTAAAGAATTGATGCTATGAATATTTACATTTATCTAATCTATCGTCAGCAAATTACTTAAAACGTAACTCGAAACTATAATATATATATATATATATATATATATATATATATATATATATATATATATATATATATATATATATATACTCGTGTCTGTATGCAGAATAACCTCCCTGTCTCAGCAATGGACTTTAAAGGAGAAGTCAGCATGCCCAGCACCAATCAATCCTTTAAACCAAAAGTTTGCATCAGCCGTTGGTTTACCATAGCTGAACTCAAAGGTCGTAGAATTGACAGGAGTGATATTTTCCTGGAAGATGAGAGCTAGCTGTTGGGGGCTGCTGTCCTTTTGCAGGGGTATCTCGACTGTAAGACTGACTTTTGGTTAGACCATAGGCCAGGAACAATCTTAGCCGGCTATAGAATACTACTGTCTCTTTGAAAAATAATCATGATGGTACGGCTGTCAGCAACTTAGAGCACAAACTTCTGAATAATGCAGATTCTTGCAACTTTAAGCAAAGATCACAGACTCTACAATAAATTAGATGTACGCTGACGGTAGAGGTCTGCTACCCCTTCAGAGTATTGACCCGGCAGTGAAGCAGCCTGGAACCCAGGTCCAAGCTACACTCCCGAAAAGGGGGGGGCTACATCTAGTTTCAACTTAGTATAAGTTCATATTCTGTCTCTTAACCCACTTTTCCGAACTGATGATATACTTTTCTCCCTCGTAGTTGTGTTTTCGCCGAAGAGCCACAGAAGAAGTAAAGTAAACTTTGAATTAGAACCTCGTCTTTGCGTTTCAGGCAGTCAAAAATCATAAATATTCAATCTGAGCTTGAAGAGACCGCTTGGTTAACTATTTCCCGACTCACACCATCGGGGTTAATATTCCCCATCTCCAACGTAATAGACCTGACATCTTCTAAATTGGGGAAAAAAACGTTTGTAAAGCGGATCAGGGAATGTCTCTTATCCTAGTGCAGTGGTCCTTGCTCTGGATATGACTACTATTTCTTTGAGGATTCACACACACATATATATATATATATATATATGACCGAGGAGATTACATTTTCAAGGAGGTTCCTTCTCACACCTCTTACAGTCTTTATCTAATTGCTTTTAGGTGTTTCAGGGTATTTGAGAGTTAATTTTTGTCAAGATTTAGTCAGTTGGAATAAGAATTCGTGGCGATAAGTCACAACAAGGATTAATGAGTGAGAGTAAAAAGAAAAAGGGTGGAAGCAAACCATGGAAGGCAATACTTATATATATAAAACCTATAACTTGCGACACTAAAAAATATATATAGATATATACATGTAATCTACAATCATAATAAATATATGTCATACATTAAAAATCAGGGATGCAATATACTATAATGTAATATAATACAGTATCTGATGTATGATGGGTTTATTTCATAAAGTGTTCGATACCTTCAATTTTAAACATTAAGCTGATCTTGA
>OY735242.1:13989730-14029730 GCA_963457665.1 Thysanoteuthis rhombus
ATACTCTCGAAAATTCTGGCAATATGGGATTCCTTTAGAAGTAACCAAAAAGAATAAAAATAAGATAGAAAATATGTAAATGCATTTGAAGACCGCCTGGAGAAAGTTTTGAGCTTCAATTTTGGTCTCGTTCCAAGAGCGTCGTATGGACCAGGTATAAATCAAAGGGAGAGAACTCTTTCACGCGCAGCGTTTTGAACGTTTCAAGTCGCGTCGGCCGTTATTAGCATAACTAAGTGATATTTTCTTGAAGTGGTTTGATGTTAGATCATCTTCTCCAGACTTCTGTAATCAATTCAGATTTTCACATGACTTCTAAAGGTTTTGTACTTGTGGAGAATCTCCTGTTTATCCCGATATAAATCAAGTCTGTCCTTGAAAGAATTCACGTTTTTGAACACACTATTCCAGTAGATAGACTATCACGTATAACACACCGTGCGGACATTGAAACCATATTTTTGTACATCCAGTCTGGTTCTTTGTACGTTTTCTGATTGTTCTGCTTCTTTTCAGTTTATTTTATTCCAACTTTCGCTGAAACTATCTATCATGTTGTCATACTTTCCATTCATGATCTAATATATTTCTATCAAGTTTCCTCTCTCACAGTTCCATTGCTATGGGTTGGTAGCAGTTAAGACTAAATTTCTATAAGAAAAATATTTCTAGCTGAGCTGGTTTTTGCCAAACACAAGTAAATTCGTAGAATTTTGTTTAGGCCTACAAACGCTCACTGAATATTGACGGTTTAACAAACGGGGTGTTTGAAATTGTCTAAACAGCCTTAAAATGTTTATAATGGCATTGTTCAATAAAAATAATATGCAACACGGACCCATATTTGTAAGGATTTGTAAGAATTTAAACATTTTGATTTTTTAGAATTTTAATTACAATTTAGAGAATAAACGCCCGAGAACACTGTAACAGAAAAATATATTTTCACTTTCATAATTCATTGTACATGTATTTCGATATTTTTTTCAAGTAACTTATTAATGTTGAATTCATTTTCAGAGAAATATAAAAGAAAATTCGTGACCGAAATTTATTTGACTGAAACTTAATTATGGATTAATATTTCTCAAATATTTGAGTAAATACCAAAAAAAAAAAAAATCAGAATCAACGATGTAATGTTTTATTCATTGAAACTCTGTTGAATATCTTATTATTTTTGAGTAATTACAAAATTTGTAGTATCTTCTTGAGATCAATAGGCGATCGACCACGTTGGTGACAGTCACGATCACCTTACTTTAATACTTGCATATACCGTCATTATGGTGATAAAAAGAAGACCATGGGGAATGTGAGGGAATAAGAAAGATAAGTGGAGAGAAAATAAACAATTCTAATGATACGTCACAAACGTCACAGCCTCTGTGATATGAACCTGAAGAAAGAAAGAAAGGGTGAATTTTCAAACTGTCTCTCTTTTCCGCTTCTGTCTTCCACACTTCTCTACCCCCTCCTCCATATCATCATCATCAGCCATTTAGCTTTTGTCGTTTGACATTCAACGTCCCCAAGATTTGCCACATCTTCATGATGAGCGTTTCGGAGCCATTAATTCCTGAATTTGTTTAGTCCGTTACGCCATCTCATATTTTGCTGGACACAGTTTCGTTAATCATCTCTAGGAATCCCCGTTGTGAGTTGTAATGCCCAACAGTTGTCTGACATTCTTGTAACATAACCAGCCCATTGCCATTTGAGTTTTCTTATGGAATTTATGATATCTCTGAACCCTATTTTTTTCAGTAAGATACTGTGCTGTCTTTTGATCTCTTCACGTGATGTTGAGCATGATTCACTTTTTTTCACGCTAAATGATTTTCGGTTTGAGAGTCAATCTTTGGGTTACGTTCTACGTTCCAGCTCCATTGGTGACTATCAGAGGATGCATTGGTTGTATTCTCCTCCTTTTTTGACTAATGGGATTTTCTCATTCTTGAATGCTGAGCCTGCTCTGCCGAACACTTGTCAACCTTGCGTGATTCTTCGTTTGATCTTTTCTCCTTTGATGTCTCAGGTAGCTGCAATGGTCTACTTTCTTTGGCTCTGCATTGTCTATTTTGACCACCGTGTCTTCTACATGTTTGTTGCACATAACATCGGTTTTGAGAATGCTAGATGAACTAAAGAAAGAAAGCAAGAGAGTAGACCTCCACATGAACTTCTGTAAAACACTGCCTCGTTAACATATACCAATGAATCAATTCTTTACCCTTTCCCTCTGTCTTTCTCCGTATATATATATATATATATATATATATATATATATATATATATATATGTATATATATATGTATCCACACTGAAGAGTTGTAATACAACGAAACAGCTGTTTGTGGATGACACAAATATATATATATATATATATATATATATATATATATATATATATATATATATATATATATATGTATATATATATATATATATATATATATATATATAGATAGATAGATAGATAGATAGATAGATAGATAGATAGATAGTGGTACTGGATGAGATAATAGATAGTCTATAGCCACACTGAAGAGTTGTAATACAACAAAACAGCTGTCTGTGGATGACTAAATTATTAATCATTATTATGATTATCGCTCCCTTATTCAAAGTTGAGCGCTCTATAAGTAAGGCAAACTCGTCCATTATAAGCTATATAGCAATGCACTTCCAACTCTGGAATAGAGCACTCTGGTGGATGGGAATTGTGTGTCAGTAAATATATCACTTAAATCCTGTCTTGCTAACCTTCCAGTTCTGCGTAGGCCAGGGTGAAATACCAGCCTCTGGGTCTGAAGCGAAGGTTTCTATGCTACCTCGTGGCACTTGGTGGGATAATGAATAGTCAATAGCCACACTGAAAAGTAGTAATACAACGAAACAGCTGTCTGTGAATGACTCAATTACCAATTATTTAAATCTACATATATATATATATATATATATATATATATATATACATATATATATATATATATATATATATATGTAGATTGAAATAATGATAAACTATGCAAATTTAGAAAATACTGGCTCCACAACGCCCACGATAGAAGTGTGGTGAATCCTAGGGACGTTAAAAGACTGATGAAGATGATGATGATAGGAATTGGTCTCAAATATCTGAATTTCATATTTCAAAATAATTAAACTTAATAAGAGGCAGAAAAGAAAGGTAATACTGCTTGTCTGAAACAAACTGATTTACAAAATGCATGTTTTGGGAATTTATGTATTGTTTCACGAACAAGGGCTTCCTGCTATATATATTTATTAGCTGAAACCCAACAGGGTAGGGTTTCAGACGGTTAATACATTAATTCTGGATAGAATTTAAAAAATCGAATGAATATTAAAGATCGAAGATCATTCAATGTTTATTTATCGTATTTGGAACTAAAATGATCAAGAAGCATAGGAAGCAAACTTTTATTTAGTATCAATTGAATAGAAACGTTCATCAAATAATGATAAAGCTTGAAGGTTGGCTCATAAATTTAATGTTTAATTGGAATATACGAGTCATGTGACCCTTACTACACTTAGTAATCGGATCAGGTGGGGGTCTTTGTAGACGGCGAGTTATTTTGATGCCGACAACAGACACTGCTGTAGACTGCACCTTTAAACAGTCTAAGTAGTTCTGTGATGGCAATTTAGCGCTGGATAGAGCGCATTTATTTTTTCGGCTGCGTGTAACACTATTTTTAGCCATTTTTTAGTGATAGTTTTCTGCAATCCTGGCCGATTTTTTGATACTTCAAAGCTGTTTTAGGTTATTATAGCAATATTTGGCTCTCAAAAATGGCCATGTGATTATCAAAAATTATTTTTAGTGCGTTTTGGCATTTTTTTTAAAGGTCAATTTAGCAGCTTGACAACATTGTATTAGCGCCATTAAACGTGTTTATGAGATATTGATCAGGTTAAAGTGAGGTTTGTATTGTCAAATGTGTCTCCTAAGGTATCTGCAGTCAATATCGATCCCCAACCAAGTGGACTTAAATAATGAGCAAAAAACCCAGAGGATCCATTATCATCAATAAGCCCTTTGAAGTCCGTATTCTGGATATATGCTTTCCTCATGGACCACCTGTTTTATGCTTCTGAGTGTGACGGTGCTAAAATGTATCGAACTTGTCTAGATCGTTTCTCTTTTTCCCCGGCCACGATTTCGCATATGATCTCAAGAGATCGATGTTGAGCGTAGAGATCTCCAGCCTTCGTTTGATATCTTTGCCTCATGAACCCTTCATGGTCATTTAGGCTCGCTAAAAGTTTACAACATGCAATGAAATTTCCGACTTAAAAAAAAGGGCCTTTTGATTCAGTGAAAAATTCCCAAGATAATCGAAGTAACACCCGGGCATTGACTGGTTGTTCGGTTTGAGGGACATTATACAGGCAGGTGCAAAAATAGTTTTTCCCCACCCCCTTACTTATATACACTCCACAGATCAGATGGTGAATCCAGATTTTTTCTGATAAGACTGCAAGCGAAATTCAATTAAATTTAATCAAAACAAGGACGGAATAAAAAAATTTGGATTTCTTTAATCCTTTCAGGATGGGAGGACCATTCGGCTCATAACAATTTGATATATCATAAAACAATTAGCAAAGACCGAATAACATGGATAGCTGTAAGGGCCATACGGGCCCGAGTTTTGCCCTCAAATTGATTTTTTTCATCAAATAATGACAAAATTTGAATTTTCCGTGTATCTTTACCTCCAAAATATATAAAATATTTTCACTCTTTTATCTATTTATTATCATTTGAAAGAAAAAAAAAAAAAAGAATTCAACATCATCATCATCATCACCACCACCACCACCACCACCACCACTTCCACCACCATCATCATCATCACCATCATCATCATCACCATCATCACCACCACCACCATCATCATCATCATCATCATCATCCTTCTCCCTTTAGCGACCGTCTTTGGATATAGACCTTCCCAAGATTTGCCAGACCTGTCAATTTTGGGCGTCACAGAGCCAGTACTCTCTGAATATGTCCTGTTCGTCACGCTATCTTCTTTTCTTCCCACTGCAGTTTCGCATATGATATTCAAGGATTCATGTTGAGAGTTGCGGTGTCCAGTGATTGTCAAACATTCTTACCACGTGTCCATCCCACTGCCTTTTTAGTTTTAGAATGGATTCTATGATATATCAGAATCCTCTTTTTTTTATACTGTGCTGTCTTGTTATTTCTCCATGTGATACCGTGCTCAATTCTCTTCTATACAAGTTGTATGGTTCTCAGTTTGTTTATCAATCTTTAGTTTCCATTATCCAGATCCACCAATGACTATCGGGACGATGTGTTGGTTTTAGACTTATCTTTTTAGGACTAATGGAATCTTCTTGTTCTTGAAGGTTGAACTTAGAGTGATTCTTAATAGATTTTCTTCTTCTTTTGAGGATACCATGGAGATTTGTGGGTGAAGATTGTCCAGTGATGTTCGGGTTTTAGTTAAGAATCATCAGCCAACACTGTCAACATTGGTTTCTTCAGTTTTTAAGTGTTTTCGGATGGACTTGTATGTGTGTACCACGCTTACCATTTGTACCAATTCAGCTCACCAGGTTAATCTTCAAATAGACTTAACTTATTATGTCCATTTAAAAGGTTTTTCTTGTTGTTGTCTTTTTAACCCCTTCCCGCCCGAATAGGTTTTTAACGGATGTTCGATTCACAATGCTAAATCGTACCATTAATTGGTTTCTACTTATCTATATACCCATCTGTTGTGTGTATAAGCCGCATCAATCAAGCTAATGGGTGAAAATTTCATCACTTTATAATTATGTCTAGCAAAAACAATTTTTAAAAAATCCCTGAAAATAGTCTTTGGTTCTTAGTTCAATTTACAATGTAATTTCTTCCTAAATTGGTCCCTTGTTCTGTATCCGGTAACGTTCACACTTGTTTCATTGAATTTGGACTTCCTGGTGATCACTGTCGCATAAAGTGAGAGAGGGAACTTATTCATTAATCACCCCTTTTGTACAATTTTCATCCACGCCAAAAAAAAAAAACAAAAAAAAACTCAGCATGCTGCTAAGAGACGGTTTCTATTGTGCGACTAACCAGACCTGCTTCGTACTCATTGTTGTTTCAAGCATCTTCCTATTTGGCTTCTGCAACTGATCCGTGTTTCGTCTCAAATTTCTTCATTCTATGATGGCCAGTTCTTTCTGGTGTTTCCCAGTTACACACTGACGTTTCACAATTGAACAGTTGAATGCCGAAATCCTGGATAAAAAATTCGGAGGGCAGAATTGAAAGCAGCTTGCCAATTAAAAAAAGTCACGCAAAATCAACATTGGAAAAGTGTCGAAAAACACCAAAATGCACTGAAAACACTATTAGGCGTTGCAGTTTCAACAGTTTACGAATGGCTAAAAATGCGCAAAAATTTACAAAGAAATGGAGCTAAAATACGTTTAAACGGGTGCTGCTTGTTTGGGTTTTTGCGCTACCAAAATGAGAAACACGTTAGATTTAGCGAAAAAGGCGTTAAATTGGCAGCGCTGGGTTCTGCTGAAGTTTTCAGTTTGGATTCATTCAAGGACAAAGCGCGTGGAAGCTGTCACTCTCTTACGAAAAATTCTGAAGGCTCTAGAACTGAAATCGCAATCAATTTTCTTTATATCTTTTTCTGGCATCAGACCGGACTAGCCTCAAGCCTACCCCTCTCCCGCTCCTTTTTCTTCATTCCTGCACGAATTACGACGGTCAGTGTTGATGAAGCTCGGGTCAGGATCCCCTCCCCCTTTCATGGCTCTGCCAGTGCCTTGTGTCATTTTCTTTGACCACCTCTCTTCTTGTTTCCTGTTTCAGTCCGGAATATAGGACTTGCTTCTACAGCATACACACTTAATAGTAAAATATTAAGACTATGTTGTTTTTTTCAATAGAAATGAAAATACATCCATACTCATTTGTGTATGACAGTGGCGTATGGTGCTTTGTATCTTGGATGTGTTCAGTGCTACAGATGTTTAAAAAAGCAAAAATATTTTAGTGTCAGTACGAAGCAACGGGCAGCAAAGGACTATAAGGTAAAATCTATGGAAGATAGTAAATTGTAAAGTTTCACTCCTTTGCTCGTTCGATATTGCAAACGCTGAGCAAATAAAAAGAAATAAGAAAATTAATGAAAGAAAAACAAAAAAATAGTTTGGATTGGACACAATTATCTGCTGATAATAGTGTTTAATCCAATTTCTGTTTTCCATTAATTCTCCAATTTATACAATCGGGGGCACCTTCCCGGCAATGTGCAGAAAAACTGCCCATTGTTTATTACAGACATTCACATATATTTACGTTCATGTGTATCTATAGCACACTGCACGACCGAGATACAAAGCACCACACACCACTTGTGCGATGAGTCCGTGAGTGTATGTGTGTGTCGGTATGAACACGTGTGAGAGTGTGTGTGTGGGGGGAGATGTGATTCGTATACTTCTTTTCTTTGTATTTACAGCTCAAGATAATATCCTTCTCAGTAGCTGCCATTTTCAATACGACCAACAACACGTGACCCCCTGACATCTGTCATGGCCGCCAGCGCCATGACTGTCAGAAAACAATAATCGCTTCTTTCTCCGTCCAGAATGATTAGCGTTTGTGATATATATATTTTTTCCCCTTTTTAAACATTTCAATCGAATCAAGTTATCTGCAACCGAAGAATCGGCTTATACATTTCCATCGATATTGACAATCTGTTCTTTATGGGCAATTAACTCCTTCTATTCGAATAACTCCATTCCTTCACGTTCCTTCACGTTTCTTTGTGGCAGCGTTTTAATTTACTTCGGAAGCGAAGGCTTCTTTTTTTAATATGGAGAGCAATTGGCTCAGCATTATGTAACAAAGCCTATACTTCATTATTCAATACACGAAAGAAGTGGCGTTAACAGCGGAGACAATGAATGAACAAGGCGTGAAAATGAATCCAATTCATGCAATAAATATACATAAACGTGGAAGAAGCCTCTTCATTTAGCCACTCAGTGAAAAAAAAGCGTCAGCCTTCTTTCGCTTTTTAACTTGTTCGTTATTATTAAACCAGCTTACTCATGTCATCAAAAGATGATAACATTATTTAAATTTCATTGTATGTGAGAATTTCAAAAACATTATATTGGTCTGTATAGTTTGTTTATGTTCACCCAGATTGAACGCAGATTCTTTTCACACATTTGTAAAAAAAAAAAAAAAGAAAAAGATGAAATAAGGAAGATTGCTCAATAATTCATGTTGAATGATTACCTACCTTGACACATGTTGAACACGAAAAATATAGACACGTACATGGTGAATTATTTAGGTAGATAAAAAGTCGCAATACTCAAGGCTCCGTCCGACTGTATTGGACTGGTTCCTTCCAATATGGCGGACAATGTGTTTAACGTTTTATGACACTGCTTGAACTGGATAATCCAACATACGAGTGGAGACAATTAATAAACAAGGTGCAATCCAAACTCATGGATCCAAGTCTGGTTAGTCTCTCAATAGAAACTGTAACGTGACCAACATCTTTGGGTAACATGCCATGTTGAGGGATGGATGATCAATAAAAAAATTGGAAAAAGGGGTGATCAATGAAAAATTTACTTCACTCACATTTTGTTCGGCAGCGATCACTGAAATGTCTGAATTTTCCAAAAATAAGCAGATGCAAACTAAGGGATCAATCAAGTTGAAGCTCCCCCCTTGAACCTATTTAGGGGGATTAGCCCCCATCGTTATCTGTAGACATAAAAAGGTGTAAGTGTTTGGATATTCAACCCCTAGATCCATCAGTGTAGCCTGTGCACGTGATACATACAGTCAGCCGGACCAACTCAAAAACTGATAGAAACTTATGTCGACAAAAACTGTCTCTATCAGCTTCTTTCAGTTTTAATTGACGATTTCTGATATGCACGTACCCCAGGGTATCTCAATCTGGGCCTCATCGCCAATCAGTGGCTGTTGACCCCCCCCATTAAACTCATTATTTGTAGGCATAATAAGGTGTAAGTATTTGGATATTCAACCCCTAGCTCCAAAACTAAAACTAACTTAAAAACTGATAGAAACTTATTTTGAAGGAAAAAAACGTCTCTATCTGCGTCCATTAGTTTTAATTGACGATTTTTGATATGCACGTACCCCAGGGTATCTCAATCTGGGCAATATCGCCCATTGGTGGCTGATTTCAACTATTTGAAGGGCAATGGGCAACTGCGCAGAAAGTGGTGGGCGTTTTAAAATTTTAGCGGGCAGTATGGGATTTTGAGTCATTCAGTCGATAAAAAGAAGTCATCAGTAACATTTTCTAAAATTGTTTTTAGAAGCTGCACAGTGATATCGCACATTATGTCGGTGCGTAGAAAAATTGTGAATGTCTGTGCAGGTGTGCAGAAGTCAGTATTGCACTCTCTGTTGGTAGGTACATATAACATGATTGGAAGATTATCAGACTCTACAACGTTGGAATTGTATTGATAATATCTAGACACGTTGTGCACAAAACATTAGAAGTTACTCATCATCAACAGCAGCCTTTTAGCTTCTGTCGTTGGATATAGACCTTCCAAAAGATTCGCCAGATCTCTCTATCATGACCATCACAGAGCCAGTACTTTCTGAACTCATCTAGCTCGAAACGCCATCTTACATATTTCGCATATGATCTTAAGGGGTAATCTTTGTGAGTCGTGATGTCCCGCAGTTGTCTGACATTCTTGCAACGTATCTTGCCCATTGCTATTTGAGTTTTCGAACTTCCTCTGATATCTCGGACTCCTGTCTTTTCTTTGATACTGTGATATGATCTCTCCATGTGAGGGTGAGCATGGGTCTCTCAGTGCACGTTGCATGATTAACAGTTTGAGGGCCAATCATGTGTCATGTTTAAGCTCCATAGATAACTATCAGAAGGATACATTAGTTCTATATCCTTCTTTCTCCTGGGATTTTCTTGTTGTTGAAAGTCGAGCTTTCTTCAACAAAAAACGGCGAAGGATGTTCAAAAATGTTTTTGTATCTTTTTGAATATTTACAATATGGTTGGGCAGTGGAAAAAGATTTCCACGTAAAAGTGGGCAGTGATGCCAAAAAGGTTAAGAGCCCCTTATGTACACAAAAGAGGCTCTTCGTTTTGTGCAAAAAAAGTATCAGCCTCCTCGCTTCCTTTCTCGTTTTCACGTTGTTAACCTCTAGCAACGAATAAATTTACTTATATCTATTTGTCTGTTTGCCCGTATCCCCAGAACCATTCGATGAAATTTTGTGGAAGGGAGGGCCATGGTCAAAAAAAAAAAAAAAAAAAAAAAAGATTGATTTTTTGGTGCGAACCGAGGAATATATTTTTTGATTTACGGATATTTTCCAAATGTTAGGAGGCAGATAATAGTTTGAAATATGGAAGATCGATACATAGTTACCTCCTGTTCATCGTAGTCATATATGAACTGATTTTAATTGATGACATTGACAAAAGTGTGTGCAATGTTGCCAACTCCAAAAATATTCGTGCACTAGTTTGTCTGCCAATAAGCGCTAAAAAGCGCCAAGATAGCTCCCAGATACCAAAATTAGCCCCCAACCATAAAAAGAAAATGCTTGAAGTGGCCACTGAATGACTTCAAACGGCGAAAATGATTTAGCACGCCCTACGCTAATTATGTACCTTTTAGAACATTCAAAACAAGGAACGCTCTCAATCTAGCGGGAAAAGCGCTAAATTGGCAACACTGGGTGTAATCTGTCTTTGTGCTTTCTAATTGAATAAAAAATCACCACAAACAAGGTTCCATTGTACTGTACCGGAGTAATCTCAATGGCGGACCAGATGTTGAGCATTTCCTAATAAAGCCTATACTCGATGATTCAATACACGAAAGAAATAGTGTAAACAGCGAAGACAATGAACAAACGAGGCGTAATGAAATGAATTCAATTTATACAACAAGTATGACCGGACACGAGAGAAGCTTTTCAATTAGCCATTGAGTGGAAAAAAAAAGACATCAGCCTTGTCGCTTTATTTTCTCTTCTCATTCATTATACGAGGTCTAAAAAGAATACAGCCATTTTGGATATCTTGAAAACCAGTTATGCAGCTCTGATATAACTTGGCAACCAATCAGAATGGACTCTAGTCCACATTTATCGATAGACGCTCTCCATTAGAGTAACTCAGTCTTTTTTTTTATATTAAGAATCAACAAAATTGAGGCCTGGATGCACATTAATAGACTGCTCCCAATGGATACACTAATTTGCACAGACCATTTGGTGTCTGGAAAGAATTGAGAATCATTATATATCAAATCATCTAATTTTTCTCCCAGCTATCCTCATAGATTTCACCGAGAAAAAAATCGCAGACGTTCTTAGACCACGAAATGCAAAATATTAAGCCTGTATCTTTGACAGTCGTGAAATTAATAATCTTTGAAAATTTTACTCAATTCTATGCCTTTTGCCGAACGAGCTTTTCAGACCAACCACAGACATTCATAGCTCCATTGATATGGTTTATACAGCTTGGAGGCTTTATGACTAGAGAATTTTTTTCTGTAAAATTCAAATTTCTGTACTCAGATCAAGAGTATCTTCTGTATTTTTCTCTCCAACAAAGCCTTGAAAATGGCCCCAAATCCCAAACGTAAATAAACGTCACGCAAATGCAGCAATGTGTTGGATTCCTCCATTAGTTTGACGTAGGAGCACTCGTCATTTCGTTCAACAGAATCTGACAGACTGATCCGAAGAAAGTTTCTAAATTTGGGTGATTTGGTATTGAAGTCATCTGCGTCTGTGATCGGAGTTTGAGTCAGGATTTCGGATGCCTCTACTAAGAGAGAGCCAGATCTTCCCAATTTCGTCCTTTAAAATATTCCCGTACTTAGGCGGTAATTATTTGGAATAGATAAGATTAAAAATTAAGTCAATATTTTGCAAAGGAGGTAATTGAAATAGACACTACTGGCCATTTTGAAAGGCTGAAAGTTTTACCGTTGATCAAATGACGTGGTTTTTGATCAGAAACCATAGTTTACTTTAGAGCCAATATGGCATGTAGTTAGGTTTAGTAGGTAATGTCAGGATTAGGGTTATTAGGTAGGTCTAGGATTAGGTTTCGTAGGTAGGTCTAGGATTATGGTTAGTTTTTGATCTGGGGTTAGGTCACATTGAAATGCTGGAAGTTTTGCTGTTGATCAAATAACGTTACATTTAATCTAAAATCAGTGTTTACTTTAGAGCCAATACAGCATGTAGTTAGGTCATACCGGGGTTGGGGTGCGGGTTAGTTGGTAGGTCTAGGGTTTAGAGTTTTGGTTTATAGGTAGGTCTAGGATGAGGGTTAGTTGGTAGATTTCGGGTAAGGGTCAATAGGTAGGTTTGGTGTTAGTATTGATAATTTCCTAATTATCTATCGGTGTTGGAAAGGAGACATTTTAACGTACGTAATCGCAAATAAATGAAATAGTCACTTTTAACCATTCAAAATTCGCTAAATTCAAAATTCATAATGTTTAATCTTACCTATTCCAAACAAATAACCTTTCAGCAATCAGTATGTGCACGAGAATGGCTCGATAAGTCTGTCAGAGTTATTTGCTGGATTTCGACTTGGGATTTTCACAGTATAACGTTCGATCTTTGTGAGTAGCATCTGCTTAAGTGCATTGATAAGGAATGAGATTATGTTGAAAAATAAATATTTGTAGCGTAAAATAGGTTTTATGATTGCCACATCTGAAGTGTAAGTGATGCTGAACAAGGTCTTTATCTTTTTTACGACACCTGTATATATGCGGAAAAAAACACTTGGAATCTATTTCATCAGAAGATTTGATGTCGTTTCCGAGGAATCGTTCATTTGTTGTGATTCAGTTATCTCCAGCTCAATTACAGCTTCTTCTCCTCCCAACGTATTTGATTGCAGACATGAATTTGCTTTAGGGGGCCACGTATGGCCTGCAGACCGCCCATTGAACAGTGCAGGTCCAAAATGACAAAAATACAAATGTAATATAGTATACCCAGCTAAGCACTACCCCGTTGGCGCCTATTTGCTACAGCTTTCTTTATAAAATATTTTTCGTAATATATTTAGTAATGTTGAATTCTCGAAATAAATAATGAATTATATAAGAAACATCACGAACAGTCTCCAATTTAACTGTATTCATCTGGTTGTGTCAAGGAACGGATTTGACAAGGGTTTGTGGTTTTCTGAGTGATTTCTACACCTTTTTAGCTTCAAATTGAAAAAAAAAGGTTGAACTTCGATTAAAAGAGTAGAGCTTCAAATAAAAAAATATGATCCCCAATTTAAAAATGCTGGACATTAATACTAAAAATTGAACTTCAATTCTAAATAATATGTTATTTTACAAAAAATAATATCATTGTGGAGAGACCCAGTTTTAGTTCACTAACGAGCAGTATAATCACTAAGATAGATTTGAAACCAAAACTAATTCACATGTTGTCCCCTATTTAAAGATCTTGGGCCAGGGTTAGAGTAAAATACTTTTGAATGTTTTTGTACACAACACTGGGGTATTCACAGTTATCATTTTATCCTTTGCTCTTACAGGTTAACGCAAATTGTTCTCCGTTTGAATAATTCCAGTTGGCGCTGAAGCCATCATAATGTCAGATAGTTTGGCTACTGAATGTTTTATGGTAGCTTTCACGACGTTCTTGCACGTCTAGTTCGGTATTGTCCTCTTCAAGAAACACCGAGTTTAACAAAAAAATTCATTTTTGAATTCAAGATCAACTTTTTTAAAAATTAAATTTCAACTTCTTAAAATTGAAGCTAAAAAGGTCTAGTTCCCAAGAGTCGCCGCACGCCGTGACTCAAATATCTCCATCTTAACTATAAGTTATTGTTCACTTAATGTACTTGGTCGTAGACCACATGAAATTGTATGACAAGGCACGCTTGGCACACCAGTCAGGTTTCTGGATAGCACTGGTTTATACAAAGTTCATTGGCATCTGTCTCATATCTCTCTTTTTACCAGATTTAGTCCACATTATCTATGTGGTTATTTAATTCTGTTCAAATACATAAACACACACACACACACACATATATATATATATATAAAGTAGAATGTGGATTCGTTACACAAACTAACTCATGTTTCTGCCCTCTTCGGGCCTCATCAGGCGAGTCCTGATTTATTTCCAGCTCCAATCTGAAACAACTTAACTTCAAGAGTAAAAAGTTGTATGTATCGAGCACTCTATGAAATAATTCTATTACATTTCAGAAGTGGCTTTATATTATTGATATATTATCATATGTTTTACTGCTAGCCTGATTTGTACCACATATACTGTATGTGAGTATATATATATATATATATATATATATATATATATATATATATATCAATTTGTTCATGTCAGCTCACGATTATCATTCGAATGTCTCAGTTGGACTGGGAGATATCTAATGAACACCAATTATGATTAGTTTCTTTGTCTATGTAGACCCCAGTGACCTTAACCAAAATAGCCAAATGTTCAGTAATAATTCCGATATTTGAAGAGTATAATAAAAAAAGTCTAGTCAGTCGGTCAATAAAAAAACTGTCATGTGACTAACGTCTTTGGGCAGCAAGCCATGTTAGGGGTGATTCATCAAAGAACTGGAAAAAGAGGGGATCAATGAATCTTTCTATTTCCAAGTTTATTTGTATTTATCTATCTCATTTCATTCAATTCTTTGTACGTATCTCTCTATAAATCTATCTTTCATTAATTAATTAATTCTTTCTTTCTAGCTATCTCAGTTTATTAATTTATGTTTATTCTTAAATACATCTCTATCTAGCTTGCTCAGTGTATTCATATCTAACTAACTATCTTGATATATTCATCTATCTATCGATCTCAGTTTATTTAAATCCATCCACCCATCTCTCTCTCTCTCTCTCTCTCTATATATATATATATATATATATCTTGATCTATTCATCTATCTATCGATCTCAGTTTATCTAAATCCATCTATCTATCTATCTATCCATCTATCTATCTATCTATCCATCTATCTATCTATCTATGTCTATTCATATCTATCTATCTATCTATCTATGTCTATTCATATCTATCTATCTATCTATCTAGCTATCTATCTATCTAGCTAGCTAGCTAGATAGATAGATATGAATAGACATAGATAGCTAGCTCTGTGCATTCATCTCTCTCTCTCTCTCTCCCTCCCCCCTCTCTCTCTCTCTCTCTCTCTCTATATATATATATATATATATATATATATATATATATATATCTTGATCTATTCATCTATCTATCGATCTCATTTTATCTAAATCCATCTATCTATCGATCAATCTATCTATCAATCTATATCTATCTATCTATCTATCTATCTATCTATCTATCCGTCATCGCTACTGGTCACATCCTCTAAAATTTACTCAAGTACACCACTAAGCATTATCTAAAAAGTTTTTTTTTCTTTTCAAAAAAAGTATTTTTTCTTTAAATAGCAATGGTCAAATCTTGTGTTGCTATTTTTCTACATGATTTTAGACAAACATTTTATATAAGTTTTTGGTAAATAGTTCTGGTACACACCCAGGATACAGTGGTTCAATTACGATATATCGATCCATCTATGTATATCTATCTATCCATCTATCTACTTACCTACCTATCTACCTACCTACCTACCTATATATCTCAGTTTATTCATGTCTACATATTGATTTATAAGCGGAATGTCTTGCTAGGGGCAGTAGAAATCTAATGAAGACCAATTATGACCGTTTCGTCTGTGTCTGCAGACCCCACAAGACAAATCAATGGAGCTAAAAATTCTTCAATAATAATTCCGAAATTTTGTAATAATAAATCACAGGTCTGGTTAATCACTCAATAGAGGCCGTCATGTGGCCAACATATTTTGGTAGCATGCTGTTTTAGGAGAGATCGATTAAAAATAGGAAAAAGAGGTGATCAATGAGTAAGTTACATCTCTTGCCTTTTGTTGGGCAGTGATCAGTTGAACATCTCTGAATTAAAAAAAAAACAAGCATGAATGTTGGCACAAACTAAGGATTGATTTAGCATAAACTTATACTACAAATTGAAGCCTACACTGGAAGACTATTCAGGGAGAGAATTTTTACAAAACAAACGATGTCTTAATTTCCAATACTGCCGTACACAAACTAAGCTATCAATTGAATAAAACAACTCACGTTGTAAATTTGAACCTTCCACCCTTTAAAAAAACTTTAGAGGAAGAATCTCCAACAGAAATAAGGAGTAAATGTTGAAAATTCCAGTTCTTTATCTCCTTTGGCACGACCGCTACGCACAATACAAATATACATAGCCAGCCAGCCAACTCGAAAAATGGAGAAACCTGTCCGTCAGTTTTGATCGATTGTTTCCTTTCCATTTTTAACATTTTTAACGTTAAGTTTTGGCTGTTTCATTCTACAGCCCTCTCCAGGTGTAATTTGCAATATCTTTATTTCTTTTATTGATCTTTCTCTTTATGAGCGTAATGCAATGAGAACAAAAACCAGTAATTGATTCTTTTGCTTGTGTGCGATATGGAATTATTCTACGAGTATCATTTTGAATAAAAATCCTATATGGCTATTTTTGGCGATATTTAGCCATTTTTAGCGATTTTTGGCCTTGGAATTTTGACTTGGAATATACTATTCCTGCATCATTAGCAGTTGGTAAAAATAATAGATCTGAATAAATCTTACATCTTTTAATGACGTCACACTGTTGAATGGCAACATAGATCCTAAGGACTTCATTCCTTCTTTCTTTGATATGACTGAGACCTACCGACGGACAGACCAAGACGCGTCTTATATAGATGTGTGGACACATCTATGAAAAAGAAAAAAATGAAACAAGCGTTGTAATTAATGATTAAATACTGTTCATTTTTTATTTCATTTTTTTTTGGTTTTTTGTTCTTTAACATCAGAGAAAGAGACCCATAATAGAGACTAACTTTTTTTGCGAATATTGCATATTGCACCTGGAGAAGGTCGTTGAATGAATCAGCCGAAACGTTGTCGTAACACCAGAAGATAGTTCGAACAAAAATTGGAATAATAATTTGCTAAACTTGTGGAAATTCAATGAGTGTTGACAATTAAGATTGTCGATTATCTCATATCCCTGCTCTTCTTTCACCATTTTGCCTGAAAAACACAACGTTCACTATATAAGTAGAAAATTGTTACCTTCAAGTGGAAGAGTCCATGACTACCGGCCGGTGGCCTAGAACATCAACTATTCACTATATAAGTGGATTAGTGTTCCATGTCCTTTATACACTTGACACATAATACAATTTTCAAGAAAATCCAAAATTTTGATATCAAGTGGAAGAGTCCATGGTTATAGACAGAGATCCTAGAAGATCATTCCGTTCATTGTCTAAGTAGATTCTGGGCATTGAGGATCCGAATTGAAGTTAGCGGTGCATAATTACATTAACGCATTCACAACACATATCGATCCAGATCGGGAAACAAGTATTTCTTGCAATAGCAATATTTTCAAATGTCTACCCAACGTTCACATTTATTGATTTTTTCTTTATTCTTTCCTTTCTTTTTCACTTATTTATTTTGTTCCAAAGCAAGATTTCTGATGGCTTTTTAAATGAATCCAAGCTCCGACGCAGTGAATTTCTAAAGACTAAAGTCTGACCGATTTCAATCATTACATTGGCATTTTCTGAATTCAGATGGCAAAATCCCAATCCTTAGAACAATTTCCGCTTCAGCAACTTCAACCACGTGACTGACAACATTTACATTTTAATTTACATTCTAATGACATGAGACAAGTCTGGCAGCTTCAGGTCAAACTTCACGCCTACACCAATTCCGGCTGATTATGATTACCGGAATTTTTTTTTCAATTATATATACTTGCAAATACCCGTTTAAAATGATGGTATTATTTGTATACGGATCGGCACTGACGAACCCGAAGCTATTTTTCTCACGTAATTCATTCTTAATGATTCAAGTATCTTGATTTTAAGTTTTTTTCCTTTGTTCCAACTTAACCCAAACTCTTTTTTAATCGACCATCAGACATAAAATGCTAAGAGTTTCTATGACGTGAACTTTATTATTATATCACAACAGAACGTCTCGTATTTTACAATTTAAATTGTATTAATAGCTATGCTATTCTATTTCACATTGACCAATCTATTTTAACTTTTAGGTTATTACTGGAATCAGACTAGATAACCATACAACCGATTATATAACTAGACATTCTAATTTGCATACATGACTCTTATATGCATAATTAGTATATAAAAAATACAAGATTTTTTAAAATGTGAATGTATCTATCTATTTATAATGAAATAAGCATTTGCGTATGTGCTATCTAAACTTTGCTGATATATATATATATATATATATATATATATATATATATATATATATATATATATATATATATATATATATATATATATGGTACAGATCAGGCTAGCAGTATAGCATAATATTATAAATATTGATAATATAAAGCAACTTCTGATATGTGATGGATTTATTTCATAGAGTGCTCGATACATTCAAATTTATACTATGGAAGTTAAGTTGTTACCCAATGCCAAATACCAAGGTCAAGATAAGAACAATCCCCACAAAACATCCTTTCAGAGATGACCCCTAGATCCAGTTCACACCCTTTGACAAAATGAATAACCCCCACCACTCACTACCACATTCACAACATTCTCACCATATTCCCCAAAACTAGAATCCAAAAACACAGACAATCATTTGCCTGATGAGGCTTGTAGAGGGCAGAAACATGAGCTAGTTTGTTTAGCAAATCCACATTCTACTATTTATACATATTTTGTGTGTATGGAGCACTCTATGAAATAAATCCATTACATTTCAGAAGTGGCCTCATATCATCGATATATTATTATATTATGTTATACTACTGGCCTGATTTGTACTCTCTCTCTCTCTCTCTCTATATATATATATATATATATATGTGTATATGCAACGCTCTTCCATAGGAATAGAGCATTCTAGTGGATGATGAATTTCTGTGTAAATACATATATCGCTTAAATTCATCCTTACTGACTTATAGGATATCGGCCTCCGTGTCTGATGTGAAGGTTCCAATTCTGCTTCGCAGTACTGGATGGGATAATGTAAAGTCTATAGACACACTGAAGAGATGTGATACATGTCTGTGGATGACACAATTATATATATATATATATATATATATATATATATATATATATATATATATATATATATATGTTTCTTTAAGAGACACGGCTACCAATCACTTGGGCCTTATTGCAAATCACGATAGAGAATGTTAATTTTGCAAATATATTCATCTATTAGAATGAATTAATCCCTTGCGTATTTCTTGCATAAATCTTGACGGATATGTAAGGCTTGTCAATTTAGCTCACGCGGTAAAAGACACAAGTACCAATTAGTTCACCATAATTTCGAATCACTAACGGAAATATCATTGCTCCTCTAAATTTAGTGAAGATTTTTTCTGGTTTCTTAGGTTTCCCAACAGTATGTTATGCCATTTTGTATCTGTTGGGTATGAAAACCAACGACCAATAGCAAGAACTCTAGTGTTGAACATTTTTTCGAGGAAATTTCAAGTTTATGTGTATCTCATAGTCGACAATATAGGGACTGATTATCTAATTCATAATATATGTATATACATATACTAATCATTAGAAAGATTGTCAATGTACTCAGTCTGTGTAACTAACCAAGGCTTTTTGTATTGAAAGACCACTTGAAGTGACAAATGTTTCCACTTAATGAAGAAGTAACCCAAATGAATTTATTGGGAAGATCAAATTAGAGGCAATTGTTATCTTTTACACGTGAATTCAAATCATATGGACGGTGAAAGAAGAAATTCCAAGTATACGTGTATCTGATTGTCGACAATCTCAGGATTGATTATTCAATTCATCATAGATGTTTATACATATATTAATTATTGGAAAGATTGTTAATGTATTTAGTCTGTGTGACTAACCAGGCCTTATGTATTGAAAAACAGCTTGCAGTGACAAACGTATCCACTTAATGAAAAAATAACCTAAATTAATCAATCAGGAAGATTAAATTAGGGGTAATTGTTATCTTTTACACGTGAATTCAAATCATGAGGACGGTGTAAGCTATTTTTTTTCGTGGCAAAATTACCGTCGTGATAACTTCAAGTTTACTGCTTCCATTTGTTCCGTGATCGATTTATATAATTCCAAACCTGAACAGTAACCCCAAGACTACCCCGAACACTAGAATGAGTCTCAACTTATATTCTTTGAAGTTGAATTCACTAAAATACAGTCTTAAATGATAATATGTTCTGCTTTTATTTGAATTATTTCCTAATAAATTCACAGATAAGGTTAAAATAGTGGGCAAAATAGTGGAGAAAATTTAAAGAATCGTGAATAAAAAATCCCATTCTGAGGTCCGTGAAAAAACATAGTGCAGAGCAATCTGACGCAGAAATGTATTCAATTTTAAACGGGAAAGGTAACAATTACCGATTATTTATGAAAAACAACTAGCAATGCCATAAGGCAAAAAGTGAATTTAAGTTTTAAGATGTTTCCATATAATTAAGAAGTAGCACAAAAAATCGATTAGGAAAATTAAATGCAGCTTTTGATTTTAATTCAGTTAAAGCTCTTTGTGTCAGCTTCAAAATATTTCCAAACGTAATTAGCTGGAAAGTTTGTGAAGCTCTTTTTTCTTCAAATATTTTGTAAGCTTCAGTTTAAAAGAAAATCCAATGTTTTTTTTTCCCTCTAACTTCATTTTAATACCCGAATTTTGCGTAAGTGAATCAACGTAGCCTGCCCCATGCCAGAAATGAAAATCCAAAGAAAAATATCTGAAATTATCTAAAGAAATTGGATGTTTTGATCTAAAATTATCTTAACAGTGATCTGCACAAGATTTTGGCATTGTTGGTCCATAATGACTGAAAAAAAAGCACTTTTTGGAAAAAGCAAAGGAAAATTTTCTGATGGCGCCTTGTGGTGTACTTGTGCTAATTTTCAAGGTTGCTGCCCCCAAAATGTGACCAGGAGCTCATACAGATGAGCATAGAGACAAGAATATGTAGCTCACTTGGCTAGTTGGTCGGGTGTGCCATTTGTAGGGTCACAGTGATTTGATATTTATTATGACAGGTCTGTTTAGTCAGTCTATAGAAACGGTCACTTGACCGACGTATTTCAGCAGCATGCTGTGTTGGGGGTGATTAATTGGAATTTGGGAAAAGGAATGATCAATTAATATCACTTTTTTCGCATCTTGTTTATCCATGATCACGAAAAAGTCAAAATATTTAAGAACAGGATTGACCGCTGCCTGACACAGAGTTACAGGTCAATTTAGGATAATCTTACATTGTGAATATAATTTAACACTAAAAACATTTCGGGGGGGGGGGAGGGGATTAAAATCTGTGGGAAACTGTTTTTTTTAACATAATGAGAACGTGTTGGAAATTTCCATCGTCCAGGTCCATTGCTGTGACATGTACACGCAGCACAGATAGGTAGATAGATAGATAGATAGAGAGATAGATGGATAGATAGATAGATTGGTAGATAGATGCATAGATAGATAGATAGATAGATAGATAGATGGATAGATAAATGGATAGATAGATATATAGATGGACAGATAGGTAGATAGACTGACCGATAGATAGATAGATAGATAGATAGATAGACAACAAACCAAGCAAAATCAGTATTCCATTTTATTTTTTCCTATCAATAGAAACTGCAATGGAACCAACATACTAAAATTTTAAGGAAAGAGGTTATCAATGAATAAGTTATTATCTCACTTTTTGTCGGGCAGATATCACTAAAAAAATTTGAATTTTCAAAAAACAATCGCAAAAACATAACTTAAGGGGTTAATTTTGCCCAAACTTACATCATGAATTGAATTCTCCACTAAGAACCTATTTAGGGGGAAAACTTTCAAAGTAACGAAAAAAGCATTTCTTTTAAACAAAATGATGCATGAATGTTTAAAATTTCAGCCATCGATATGCATGATACGTACACAGCCAGCCAAGCAAGACCAACTTGAAAACTGAAGAAATTTTTTTTGACAGTTTTGATGGTAGGTTTGGTTGTGAGTATCTGACGAAATATTACATATTATTTATATATTGAATGTGACTTTCATCTTCAACATTGATTTAATTTTACAACTATGAATTGAATAAAAGTGAGCAATAATCATGTGGAGAATAAGAACATAACTGTCAAGATAAAAGATACAAAACTCGGCAAGGTAGACCACTACATCTACCTAGGACAATGAATCTCCACGAGACCCTCAAAAGAGGAGGAAATCAAGCGAAGAATCACTTTGGGGTGGCAAGCCTTCGGCAGAGCAAGCTCAACTTTCAAAAACCAGACGATCCCAATAATCCTAAAAAGAAGAGTATATAACCAATGCATTCTCCCGATAGTCACTTATGGAGTTGAAACGTGGAACCTAACCAAGAGACAAACCTACAAAAGCGCAGACACACACGTGCCTACTGACACACAAAGATATACACAGACATCCACACATACATAAAAGTATACGCAGATACAGACTCACGCATTCAAACTGACGCATACACACGCAAAAACACACATGAACACACATTTGCCTGAACCGGACTGATAGGCAGACGTACACACATGCAAACAAACAAACAAAAAACCCAGACACATATATACATACACCATATATGCACGCACTTCATCATCATCTATACATAAAGATACACTCAGAAACAAAACATTTATACACAAACACAACGAATTCAAAAACAAATACACTTATATACATTTAAAAACAAGATGTCTGCCGAGGCTCCGTCTGAATTGAAAAAGATTTTTTTCCTTCTTTTTATTGTATCCAAAGGACCCAATTAAATTGTCTGGATCGATTTTGTTGATCTCAGCTAGGATCTCAATAATAACCTCTATAACAACAAAAAAGCCAGACAAGAAGCCAATGTAGACGTAATTGGGAGATAAATAAGTGGTCGTCACTAAATAAAGACTAGCCTCGTTTTCAGATTATAAGCCGTCATTTTGTTAGAGACCAGAATTCTGGGCGTGTGTTATATCTGGGGTAAATCAGAGAAATTAAAAAAAAGAATGTTAAAAACATCTGAATAATAACGTGAATTATCTAAAAATGATTTAAGACAATCTAAAAGTTTTATAAAAAATCCAAAACGCAATCTAAAAATCTAGAAAATAATCTAAACAATCACAAAAGTAATGTAAGACATCTAAAAAATAATATAAAAAATCTGAAAATTAATCCGAAAGTCTATTATTATTCTGATACTATTCTCCGAAGTTAGTTTTGAATGTTCTTTTAAATATGGGTAAAGGATGAAAAATCAAAAGAGTAAAGCAAACCATCTAATGAATAAAGTCACGTTGGATGGAGCTATTTTTGATGGGGTGCTTTTTTCCCCCCGTAAAGTCTTGACCTAGTGTCGCATTTTGCTCTGGTTGGAAAGTGAATTAATAGACCACCAACCATTTTTCTGACCGTTTCGGCATGGATTAAAGTATAGTATCTGTTCCCCAGCACTGCTCGAGGCACCGGTACTGACGCTTGCCTGCCAAATGGGCCGGAGATGGTGTGTGTCAAAGCACGAGTGCGCCGGTACTAACTCTTGCCAGTCGAATAGGCCGGAGATTGAATTGTGGTTGGCATCGAAGACCAAGTGCACTGGTGCAATGCATTAACCAATGAGGTTATACTGAGGCTGCGCATTGCTATGCGCATTGGGAGCCTTTGGATTGGTCCTGGGGCTTTTCCACTATTACTCGACCCAGCTGCAGGGGATACGGTGCCGCGGGGCAGCACTGTTCCATTGCACTTAACGGAATAAGTCGGGCTCATGCCTGACGCTTTCGTGACGGCGGTTGCTTTGGTTGCTTAGCAAACCAAAGTCGCATCGGCTGGAGCTATTTTTCAAGGGTTGCTCCTATTTCCCCCAGCGTAAAGCCCTGACTTTATGACACATTTTGCTCCGGTGGCAGAGTAAATAAATAACATGCCCCGGGGCTGCACTGTTCCATTTTACCTAAAGGAACAGGTCGGGATTGTCCTGACGCTTTCGTGACGGCAGTTGCTTTTGTTGCTTAGCAAATAAAAGTCGCGTCAGCCGGAGCTATTTTTCTAGGGTGTCTCCTATTTTCCCCTCGTAAAGCCCTAACCTTGTGTCACATTTTGCTCTGGTGAGAGAGTAAATAAAAAGCACACCCCAAACCATTTTTTAAAATTTTTTCAAAGATTTGGACCAAAGTGGAGTATCCACGGCTTTGCTCCAGGAGTCGGTACTGACGCTTGCCAGTCACAAGAAAAGAATTACAAATGTAATGATCGAAAATCAAAACTCGTTTAAAATATAGTCAAATTTTAGAAAGGTTATAGCGTATATTTACTATGCATTCTCTAATTACAACAATTGAAAGAAATTGTACCATAAAAAGACTTTTCAAATACATACATTTATGTGAAAATGTATGTAATTTTGTGTAGAATAAGGAATCGGGCCAAAACTCTTAAAATCATATCTCTTCATAAAGAATGTCGTCTTTAAGGGATTATATAATAAATACAATTACACTAAAATATATATTTGCATATTTTATCTTTGCTTTTATGATCCTGTCATTTTTGACGGGTACTATGCAAGTAGTTACGTATAACCCAACAGCATCAGTTGTCAGTATTCACACTCAGATAGAAATTAGGACTTTATTTTCGTATTAAACTGATTTTAATCTTTCTTTAGCAAATTGTAATTCTATGTCCTGCTACCTGATTTTTTTTTAGACATTTAGTAGGAATAATGTTTCGTTCGGCACCGGTGTTACTCAGTAGCGATAAAAAACATCATATTGCGTGAATAAATAAAGGAAAGCGTCGAGCGGGGCTTGAACCTTCTTTTTTTATTTTCGCAGCATGAAGATATTCGAATCGGTATTGGGTAACGCTGGTGCTGATCAAAATATCATCATCCGCTTTTCAACGTCTGTCGTTAGACATAGACTACCCCTAAGATACGCCAGACTTCTCTATCATGGGCATCACGGAGCCAGTACTTTCAGAATTAATCTGACTTGTCACGCCACTTTACTCACTGTCGACCAAAATTTCGCGTATGATCTCTTGGTATCCACGTTGTGAGTCGGGATGTCGAGCGGTAATAGAGTTACTATCTAAATGTCTTTAAAAATATCATGTTCTCTCAGATATAAATTGTCCATCTCCTAATGCACACACACACACACACACACACACACACACACACACACACACACACACATATATATATATATATATATATATATATATATATATATGCGTGCGTGCCTATTACAGAGGTATATTCTAGCGTGCTTATAGTCACGAATTAATGTCTTGCTGCCCAGTAACCTATATCGCTTTACAAATTTCTCGGCTTCATCTCCACTGCACATGCTCCGTCCAGTTGTCACAGAAATCGATTTGCATATGCAAATGAAAACCTATAAGTCACGCATACATTTGGTAGATCCAATAACGTTTCTACTCAATTGTATCTTGTTGGACAAGGTAAGTAACAGAAGAGAAAACAAATGATAATGAAACTATGAAGACTTGAAATCTCTATGAGAGCGCACACCTCTGTCAACGCTATACTGGAAAATATTGCTATAAACTGAATGAAAAAATATATATAATCACTCAATAGAAATCGTCAGTGACCAACGTCTTTTGGCAATATATCTCTGAATTTTTGAGATGAGGTATTATTATTATTTCTATTGATATTCGGACCATCCTCATCTTGGTTGTTTTTCATACAATGTTTCGGCCATTGTACTCTACGGCCTTCATCAGGTATCATCTGGTAGGTGTAGGGAAGTAACGAACCGAACCCTTTATTTTAACCGACGGGGGTATATTGACCACACTCCCCTCTTAGCATTAGTTGTATCATTATCGTCTCACACTGGTATTGAACATAGAACCATCAGATTACTTGCAGTAGAGTACAACAGCCGAAACGTTGTATGAAAATCAACCAAAATGAGGATGGTCCGAATATTGATAGAAATAAGTGTTTTGGCAAGTCTTGATCAGTGAATAAATGATCTCTCACCTTTTGTTGAATCATAAAAATGCTCAAATTTAAAAAAAAACAACAAAAAAAAAACAAAAAACAAAAACAAACAAGAGGTCACTAACTAAGGACCAATTTAGCAAACGTATATATTGCAAATTGAATCCTGACACTAAAGACCTATTTTAGAGGGTAGTTTAAAAACACCTAAATAACAACTAAAAAAAACTAGTAATACATTTGCATTAGACATTATAAGAAGTGATTGTTTAAGTGTTTAACCTTTGGGTTTGACTGTTCTTAAAACAACATACAATACGACGAGAGAAACTTCGAGAAAAACATGTAAGTTTCGGTATCAGATATTTGATATTTCACATGAGACGTTTTAAAAATGAATGGGAAAACATTTAGCTTCAAGGACATAGAACAAGAGCCAATGACATTCAGTCAGAAAAAAAGCATTTTTGAATTATAGTATCTTCCAGCAATAGAGACGCATCCCCATATAAGACACACCTCTTTTTTTTGCAGGCACATTCTAGAAAAAATGAAGAAAAACATACTCTTTCCCTAATTTGATCTCCGTAGTCCTTCACACTATGACGTTATTTTATTTTGTTCTTATCTATTAAAATCTTTATCAACTCCCACAGTGGCTGTCTGGTTTAATAAGTGCAGTGCCGTTAGTAAACAACTGAGCAAACATTCGCTGGGGCGGAGCTTATGAAGAAAAACCACGTCTTATGTGCGTTTAGAAACAGTGAGCAGACGTTCGATCAAACCAGTGTCTGCTAGCGTTCAATACATGGAATTTAATATGGCTGCAGGTGAAAACTTTCATCTTAATGACGTTAATAATCAAAAGGTTTACATGTTGATTTTCTTTTCATTTAATCTTTTATTCTTGTAGTTCATGGCATTCGCAAGGTCATGTTACATATACCTATAAAGTTTCAATGGTTAAGGTGTGTATAAGAAATGTAGCAGATGCCAAAATCATTATTGAAAGTAAAATTCCTGGGACAAACGGGGCCACACACCTTTGAGTGGACGAAGGGTTATGTGACAGAGATTAAAGTCAATGAAACATTTTAGATCCCTCTCTTACTTTTGACAGCAATTATCCTGAGTGGTTTCCCGCTCTTAACAACTGGTGAGACCTTTCAGACTGAGATTATCAAAAAGATTTAGTTTATTGCTATTCGTTTCTGGTCACTTCGCAGTCTCTTAAAATGATTGCAAGCTCTTCCGGGCTGGTTGTCGCCCTTGCATTATCAAAAATGAATTGAAATCTCTCTCGGTTGGGTAGGTGGTCACCCATTGCATCCTTAAAAATCGATTGCAATATTAGACATGTGAGTAGTTAAATTTACATCGTGAAAAAAATGAATTGCAGTCTCTTCCAGATTAGTGGTTGAGCTTGTATCACCGAAAATGGGTTCTTACTAAGATTGCTATTTCGTCCATTTTATCACCAAGTTTCACAAAACTGGCTCTTTGAAAATGTATTTGACCATATCTATTTTTTTAGTGATGTGTTGTATATTTGGCGTTATTTAAAAAAAAAAAAACCATACGAAACCCTTCCCCACAAGGCCTCCAGTCCTAATAAGAGAAGGCATCAAATTATAAGCAGCAGTTTTGGTTACGCCTTAGGTTAAAAAACAACAACAATATAATAATAATGAAAAAAAAAAAAAAAAAAACTCAGATAGAATCGTTCTTTTTGCATCGTCCCAGATTTAGCATCTGTACAGTAAGAAAGTTTGTAATTGGCATCATATATCTACATATATACATTCAACATCCGTCTCTGATTTACTCATTTGAATATATTTTATATAAAATGCAGAATTATTAATTAGAGGTGTCAGGTATTCAAAGATTAAGCATGATTAATCATATACTCGACTATTATCGACTGATTTTTATTTGCAATCTGGTATTTTTTCGAATTATCAAAGAAATTATCATTCTTTTAACCACGGAACATATCAAAGTTTACGTAAGATCGGCCAAACTTCAAATCCTAGCTAACTTTATAACCAAAAATGTTTATTACACTAATTTGAAGCTCATATCAAATAAAAAACACTACAAAACTATACACTAAGATTCTGGAAGAGATTTGTCAGCAGCAGTTCCGGTTACGCCTTACATAAAGAGCATTAGAACTAGATTTTTTTTGTGTGTATGTCAAAATTGCAATGTTTTTTGAATAATCATCATAATCAATTTTTAGATGTGCCCACACATTTTTATTAGACACTTTTCGGTCAGTTGATCTGCCACTTCATCTCAGTTACAAAATAGGAAGCAGAGGCTTTGTGTTTTATTCACCAGCTGTTATTAAGTCATAAGAAGAACATTTTAAATAAACTAAATAAGTGTTACGTCATCAAAAGATGATGTATCAAGCGAATTTTGTAAACAACGCAGCTTAGTATCATTTATTATTATTAACTAAAACAGCCAGAAAAAAATATCTAAAATCGGAGAAACTTATCAATTTGTAGCTAAGTTTATAACCAAAAATGTTAGTTATACTAATTTAAAGCCTGCATCACATAAAACAACCATACACTAAGATTCCTGAAGAAATTATTGATAACAATTGTACACTTAAATTTAAACTTAGTAATTGTTTTTTGGATAAACAGATTTTGGGGGTGCCTCACGTTTGACTTCTAACTCCTCTTCCTCCTAACTACTACCACAACTAATTATGCTACTACTTCTTCGTTTAGAGACTTTTTAAAATTAGAATTCGCCAATATGGACGCATGGTTGGTGGACACATCGTTGAACGTATGGTTCTTGTTTATACAACTACTTACCTACTCCTCGATATTTCAGTTGCTTTTTATCGCAAATTCACTCAGGCTGTTATGGTACAGTTGCGATAAAAATAAAACAGAACAATTAGGGTGGAGGTAAATAGTGGTACAGAAAATAATTATTATCTATGATATTTCATCGGATAAGAATAGATATTGAAATAATTGCTTTTATCGACCATTTTTGCATTTGGCCATTTTTGGCCATTTTCCACGTGGTTTTGGCTGGAAAAATCTCCAACTCCTTGGCGACCCTGTTTCTTACACTTCATAGGCTTCGAGTCGAAATCACTTCGACAAAATGGAAATAAATCAACCAGAATCATTCGTAAAAGTGACATTAAGATGGCAGTTTGGTTATTGCAGTGATCGAAGATCATTCTTAAGTGATTGGATTCTTGATTTATCGGGAAGGGCCTCTTGTCATGGATGGGAAAATTTCCGGTCTTCTACTGCTCTCATCTGAGGGTCAGTAAATCTTTGTTGATGACAGGTAGTTGATGGGAAATTCAACTTAGTTTTTGATGTCTAATGGCCATCTTGATTCTGTCACTTCTCAAACATATTCGGTAATGATATTCAAGTGGATGCACTAAAATGTTTTGGCTTTTAGCTCTGATTTTCAGATGCGTCGTTGTCAATATCTAATGAATGTTTTGGACAATCCTCATCTTTGTTGTTTTTGTCTGAGATCTCAAGATGAGCTGTTGATGATATTCTTAATCTTTTTTTTTTTGACTGTCCTCATTTTCATGGTTGCTTTTGTGTAAGATGCCAATCTTTGAATGGGTCAAGTTATTGACTAAATTAGTTTGGTCACGCTGTCTAAATGTAATCAGTCCGTTGGAAATTGAACGAACATCAACATCAAAATTACTGTGCACGTCTTTCAAAATTGTCTTGTTTCATTTCTGATTCTTATCTAAACTATAAAGATGTAAACAGTGATGCTTCTTCTTTTGAATTTGAGATTTAGGATTTATTTTAGTATTCCGTACAAGGAGGATTTAAAACATTGTTGATCTCAGGTGACCCAAGTTTTACCTCAAGCAAACTTGACCTAACCTTATCCAAAATCTCAAAATCTGATTTCAAGTGACCTAGCAATCCCATGAAAGACTCACTGTTTTCTACTGTGTGTATATATGAAGTCACGATATTCATATTACACACACCATCCAAAAATACGTTTGAATGAATGGGCATAAAAATGTGTTCTATTGAGCAGTTTTTTTTACAAAGACTTCTGGATATGAATTGGGGGATCAGTATTCTATTGTTATTAGGTAATAATAGATCTCAGCAAAAATAATACAACTTGGCCTGACACGTCCCAGATCTTAAAAAGGGTAATTGTTTTTTTTCTATTGGCTTCCAGTTGTATAAAAATTAAAGAGAAAACTTGATATTAAAATGTATGGGTATATACCCCGGATCAAGATATCGTTACGTGACGTGTAAAATTCTAGTATAAGATGATCATCATTAGCTTTTTAGCGTCCGTTGTTTCCCAAGGATTCGCTAGACTTTTCTATCAAGGGCGTCGCAGAGCCAATACTTTCTGAACTTTTTGCAGGCCACAGTAAAGCACATGATCTCGGGGATTCCATGTTGTGAGTTATGATGCCGAGCGTTTGTCTGCCATTGTTACAATAAGACCTGCCTTTCGTTATTCGAGTTTTCTGATAGATTCTATGATATCTCAGACGCCTGTTTTTCCAATAATATAACGGACTGGCTTGTGATCTCTGCATGTAATGTTTAACATGATATTCTCTTGTACATGTTGCATTGTTCCCAGTTTGAGGATCAATCTTTTGGTTAGATTCCATGCTTTTGGTCCACAGGTGACCATCAGGAGGATTCATTGGTTGTAAACCCTTCTTTTTAGGACTTTTCTTGTTCTTAGAATTTGAGCTTGCTTTACTGATAGCCTGTCAAACCTAAAGTGACTCCTTGCTTGATTTCTTTTTCTTCTGAGAATTCCAGAGAGATCCGTTATCCTAGATGGATGTAGTGGTCCACTTTCTTCGGCTCTGTGTTTTCGATGGCCGGTTTAAAAAATGATTCTTTCATTTAGCACTTCTACATGTTAGCTCCTCTACCGTAAATTCGTAGAAGATATTTTCATTATATCATAATCAGCTCCAAATGAACACAGAGTGAACAGTCATTTCGTGATAATGTTTCCCTCTGTAAAACAACACTCAGACAATACGCTAGAACATCAAAAACAACAATGGAAACCCCTACATATATTGATTTGATTGAATAATACCATTTCTTTTCTTTTATTTCAACGGTTTTCTTCAAGTTCCGATTGCAGAAGATGTCTCAATGACAGTCGACGGTTTCTGATAAAGAAGTTTTAGTTTCTAATAGGAAATGTCTTATCTCTCTCATTGTCTCAATAGCAGCTGTTTGTGAGAAAGAAGTAGAATTCCCTTAAGGGCTTTCACAAGAGATAAGTAAAGAAAAATGGAGAAATTATTGAAACTTTTGGATTATATACGAATGCCCAACGAACTATTTTAAAAAGTTGATATAGTTGTTATTTCTAAAGCTGAAACTTTCTTTTTTTTATTTTGAAGCTCATAAATTTTGCATTATGATTTGTTGAGAGTGCAAACTCCAAGTAAAAAAAGCCCTGAGCTCTAAAAATAACGTTGGTTCGTCGGGTACTTATCATGCGAGGCCATTCATTTATATTGCATAATAAAAAAAAATTACAATGTAAACTCGTCAGTGATGTCATTATTTGAATACCCATAGCGTCAAAATGTGAAATTATTTAAAAAATGCAATCAAAATATAGATATGGTCAGAAAAGATTCTATTTAAGATATTACCTGTGTTTTCTATGGAGAAAAAAAAACATCTAAAATAAAGTAAGATGAGATCTAGAAATATCTAGGTCCTGAATAATGTAGGTGTTATAAATAAACTCGTCAAAATAAGGCCCCGAAAATGTCAATAAAAGATTTATAAATAAATCAGTTTTAGCAGTGACTCGGTGAAGTACTGTGCTAATTTTCAAGTCCGTAGACAAAATACAGTACGACCAGGAATGCAGGAACGCGAGCTTATACACAACATATAAAAAGAGGATAAAACCTTTCTCTCTCTTTGATGGCTACGGTAGTAGATATGCAAGACTTGTCAGTATGGCTCAGTCGGGAAGGGAACCCCCTGTCGTTCACTCGGTCACAATTTTAAATCAGGGGAAGGAAGTGTTAACTTTGACCCTGAAAGGAAGGGGGAGGCTGAAAGGTGGGAGGAAGAAATTTAAGAAACCCCCTGCCCCCCAACCCAAAACAAAACAAAACAAACAAAAGTTTATACTTTCTGATTGCAGGAAACATCTCTTCTCTCTCTCTCTCATTTTTTCCGTGACAGCAGATTAATAATCAGTAATAAGGAAGTAAGGAAAGGGGAAAAATCAAAGGATGGAAAGAAGTAGAGCAAATAAAGAACGAAAATATATGCCATGTTGGGGGTGATCAATTAAATAGTTGGAAAAAAACGGTGAACAGTGCATAAGTTATTTCTCTTGCCTTTTGTTGGACTGTGATCACTGAAAAAAGGTCTGAACTTTCAGAAAACCCAACGGGCATATACTGGTGACCAATTTAGCATAAACTTAAGATGCATTTTGAACCCTCCACTGGAAACCTATGGGGGGGGCAGGAGTTTTGAAAAAATCATTAAAAAAAATTCTGTACTCATTGAGAAGAGTGTGTGTGTGTGAAATTCCAAGTTTCTACTATGAATGGTAAGGGCTGGGCGAAGTCCGGATCGATACATAAATAAATAGATATATATATGTATGATGTCGTTCTCTGAAATTGAAGAATCAGCGTGATCGCATCAATCATTTTCATTTCTTATAATCTATTTGCTTAGCTGAGTGTGGAGGCACCACACTTGACTTGGCGACAATTTCTTTATATTTTTCTCTGTTCTGAGACTCTTCCGGAGCGTTGCTCATCTTCATACCAGTCAATTTTCCGATAGAGTGAGTCGTCATCCTTATGCAGCATGTCTACAGTAGATGAAGCCTAGCCAAGCCAATTCCTCTTCAGGCTTTGAGTTTTTGGTTTCATAAGGCAAGAAAATCATTTCCTCAAAAAACTAGCCTTTTAATTGCCTCAACCGAACCAAATTCCTATCATATCAGTTAAAATGTGTGTTCAAAATTTCAAGTTTCCACTATGAACGTTGAGAGCTGGGCGGAGTCTAGATAGATAGATAGATAGATAGATAGATAGATAAATAGATAAATGTAAATGTCAGAACTCACGAATTACTTAAATCCAGCAACAGTGATTAAACTGGTCTGTTGTGGGTAGCAGTGATTAATAAGAAAGGAAGGGAGAAAAGAAAACGGGAAAAATAGTAAAAAGAAAGCAACATGAAGAATAAGGAAAGAGTGAAAAGAAGAGAAGTAGGAATAAGATACAGGAGAAGAAGAAATCGAAAAAGAAATTTAGAAAATCATGAGATACACAGAAAAAAGGAGAGGGGGTAAGGAAGAAAAGACTATGGAATATAAAGAGAAGAAGGAATACATTAAAAAGTGACAAGAGAAAGGGAAAAGAAAAGGAATTAAAAAATAGGAAAGATAGACGAGTAAAGAAAGGAAAAAAGAATAAAGAAATAAAGACTAGTATTCCAAGGGAAATCATGAATCACCACCATACATTCATGTTTTTTTCATCTCGTGAATCAAGCAGATGGAAGTAATATCAGTATGGTTTGAAGCATAAATTTAGGATCAAAATATGAAAAAACAGGTCTAATTAGTCACTTGATGGGGTGATCAATTAAAAAAATTGAAAAAAAAAGAACGGAGCAACCAGTGGATAAGTTAGTTTCATTGTCTTTCTTGGGCACTAAAAGAACAAAGTGAGGGATCAATTTGGCATAACATTTAATTTGAAATTGAGCACCCCACTGAATTTTCGAAAGAAAAAAAAAACGAGAAACAAAATTTCTCTCACTCATTGACAGATATATGTGTGGGTGCGTGTGTATACAAAAAGTTTCTGCTGTGAATGCTTCGGGTTAGATGAGGTTCGGGTACATACATAGATACATATAAATGTCAGAACGCTGGAATACCTTCAACGCACCGGCAGTGATTCGACCGGTCTGTTGTGGATAGCGGTGATCATTTTTTTTCTGTCTCCGATTGCAGAAGATTTCTCATATCTCTCATTGTCTCAATGACTGCTGTCGAAGATCCTATAGTAAGATTAACTTTGGTACTTTCTCAGGAGATTAAAACTGAAGACTATCAGGAAAAATGGAGAAGTATTGATTTTTCTATTTCGAGAGCAGTCGCCCAGACAGTGCCTTGGAAGGAAATGGTTTGGCGTCTGTGAGATTCAATGATAAACTCGAAGGGCCCATCAATGATGCATGGCTTTATCACTCGGGCCCCTAGGCTGAACGTTAGTAAAACTCCCCTACCTTTGCTTTCCGAGTCCCATCCCTTATTGGATAGGATAAAGTGACGGCAAGTCATGTTAGATAATATATCAATGCTCTATCTATGATACACTACAGAAAATCCCATTAGTCCTAAAAAAAAGAGGGTATACAACCAATGCATCCTCCCGATAGTCACCAATGGAGCTGAAACATGGAACCTGACCCTCAAATTGAGAGCTATGCACTGTGCACATGAGAGAATCATGCCCAACCGTATATCAGGATATGACAAAACAGCACAATATAACAAGAAAAAAAGCCGAGTCCAAGACATCATAGGATCTATCAAGAAACTCAAATGGCAATGGACTTGTTATGTTACAAGAATGAAAGATAACCGATGAACATCAAGACTCACAACATGGATCCCTAGAGATCACATGCGTAACTGAGACCGGCAGTAATACAAGATGGAGAGATGAACTAGACAAGCTCAGAAGGTATTTGCTCTGCGACGCCCATGATAGATTGGTGTGGAGAGTTCTGGGGCAGGTATATGTCTAACGACAGACGATAAAGGTCATGTTGGTTGAATGTATGCAAGGTAATCCGTCTAAATGGCGGTCGTAATTTCGACAATGTGGAAGTGAAAGATTCGAGAACTAGTGTGTTACATCTCAAAATTGTTTATTTTCGTAGAGATAGGCTTGGTGCAACTTGTATTACGTTTTCAAAGGCTCTGAACAATTTGGAAAGCTGCAGGAAAAAGTAGGTGTTTACTTGTTTGGGTGTAGTACTTGACTGGATAAAAAAAATATATAACAAATTTTGGCGTTGGTTATTTCGAGGATAGGGAAGCGTTGGCCTGGAGGCCGGTAGCAGGGGGTTAATCTAGAGATTTATTTTATCACAGTAGGTGTGAGACAGGAAAAGATGGTATGTTTTGGCCCCAGGGAATGTTTGTATGTTAGAGATTGATCGTTGTGATTCATTTTTGTTGCTACTTCTACCATCATCATCATCATCATCATCACCACCACCACCACCATCATCATCATCATCATCATCACCACCACCAGCACAACCATCATCATCATCATCATTATTCTTTTAACGTCTTCCGTTAGACATAGACCTTCCCAAGGATTCTCCACACCACTCTATCGTGGGCGTCGCGGAGCCAATACTCCCCGAATTTGTCTAGATCGCCTCTCCATTTTGTATTCTGCCGGCATAGTTTACACACGTGATCTCTGGGGATCTATGTTGTGAGTTGTGATGCTTATTACTTGTCTGCCATTCTTGCAACATGACCAGCCCATCGCCATTTCGGGTTTCTTAATAGATTTTATAATTTCTCGAAATCAAGTGCATATTGCATGCTTTTCAGTTTGCTCCGTCTCTAGCTTAGGTTCAATGTTCAAGCTCCATAGGTGACTATCGGGAAGATGCATTGGTTGTATACTCTTCTTTTGAGGACTAATGGTATTTTCTTGTTCTTTATGGTTAAGCCTGCTCTGCTGAAGGCTTACCATCGTAGAGTGTGCGAAGTTTTAAGAGCATTACCTATAGATGTGTAAGTTTTTGGAGCCTGTCTCAGAGAACAAAATGTTATTTGCAACATTCAAGATACGAAATAAGTAAAATTACCGAAATATCGTCTAATCTAATCTCATGTACACTCGATTAAACAATTCTTTCTACACCCAGTCCCCCATCCTCTCTGGTCCCCTTCCCTTCCGGGTCTTCGGGCTCAAGCCTACTCAACCTAATGATTAATCTTCGATTGGGACAAGAGAAGCAATTTGCTGGATAGGTTTAAACGATTCATTGGAGATACAGAGAGGTAGGAGTTTTTCTATATATTTTTTCGGGCATCTGTTCTGATCTTCATTAAGTTTTAGTCTCTACATTTTTTCAGCCTTCCTCAGGTGTATGTAGTATTCAATCTTTAGGATTCTTCCAGTTTTTTTTCCTTCAATTCAACATCTGCAGCAAAACTTTATCGGTCTGATAAAATCACAGAATCGGATGTTGAGGTTTCATATCTCAAATCAAAACGAGAGAAAAAACTATTTCTAGCATGTTTTCCTTGAATTTAACATGTTCTACAAAAATTTATCGGTTCGACTGAATCACAGGATTGAGTGTTAAAGTTTCATATCTTCAATTAGAACGGAAGATAAAAAAACCCGATGAGAATGGAATCTTTCATTTGATCAACCTCTTGTGGGAAAAGAATTTGCAGTCTTATAGAGTCTGTCTTGTGACTGGTATACAGTTGTGGCCCAATGTTAAGTATCAATCAAAACGGAATACCAGCATATTTATAACTATCCATTTATAATTTGATTTTATAATACATTCTTGCAAGTTTTAAAAGTATTGAAACTTACTCTGAGGAGCTGCCGTATCCTGATCCTGCTTATCGATTTTTGAAAAAAAAAAATACCCCCACGCTCATAAGAAGACCCCCACTAATTGATTTTTGAGAGTCCATCTTTAGTTTCTCCTAATTAATAGTTAAGGGAGACTTTACAAATTTGACAAAATTTCCCCATCAAATGATAACTACTATGAACGATGCAACTTGATTTCAACCGATTGAGTTTATAAACACTATTTGTTCAACCAAGTTTAATTGAATCCTTTAATTTCTGTATTTTGAATATTTTGTACCACCAAAAGACATTTCAATTTAATTTTCCTCCGAAAACAAGATAATTTTTAGTTCCCGTCAATACTGTACGTTTTTACTTCCTCCATGCTTACCCCAACTTTACTATAAATCTTTCTAAAACGACTTTGTCTTGATCAATTCTTACTAAATTGTGTCGGTGGCTGTAGTTTCCTCTCCCATCCGGCTTATTACACACCATCCCCTACTCGTTAAATTGTGACAGATTTTCCAATCCTCAGAGTCTCCCTACCTCCTCGGTAATTAAACACCGGAGAGTAATCATTTGAAATCTCAGAAATCTGAAGATTCTTCAAATTTTCTGTCAATTCTTCAAATGATAATTATTGACTCTGTTCTAAGACGCATTCAAAGTGGAAAAGAAGACCCATTATTGAATACTTTTAAAACTCACAAATACATTACATCTGATTAGAATATAAATTCTGAGGGATAATTGTAAAATTATGATTTATGAGTGATGATAAAAGCCCAGTCAACCAAGAAAATAAGTCCGTCATTACCAGAGTAGATATATCAACTTAGCCTGATTTGGTATCTGAACATTCATACAGGGAAATGGAACTAAACACATCCAACAAATTCGGCTTGCTGATTTGTGCTATACGACATTGATCCCAAATCATTTTTTCCAAATGAACCACAAGTTAATGTCAATGTAAAATAAATCACAGACGTATTCGGATAGTTTGAGACAATGCGTAAATAGAAGGCATTTCTTTCAACAAAAAGTTACCCTCCCTTGACTCGTAAAAAAGTTCAGTGAAACGACCAGTGAATCAAGAAAAGCATTTTTTCTTTGCAATTTTTCATTTGAGAAAGAGTCTTTTGATAGTATGCCTTATTGGGGGTGATCAATTACAAAATTGGGAAAAGGGGCGATCATTGAATCAAGTCATTCCTTTCATATTTTGTAGCAATGGTCACTGAGAAATCTGGATTTTCAAAAAACAAACGGGCACAAACTAAGGACAATTTAGCATACATTTACATCGCTAATTGAAACCTCAACCTAAAACCTGTTCTAGCTCCATTTGTGTGACTTCGGGTAAACATAATATACACCTACATAACTAGCCTGTCAGGCGAGCCAACTTTAAAACTGAGGAAACCTATTTCGACTGCTTTGGCAACAGTTTTAGTATATTATTTCTAATGACGATTAACTTGTTTTGAAGGCGTCCGTGATAAAAGATGGTGGAAAAAATTGGCAGGAAAAAGATGGAAAGATAAAAAGATGAAAAGATAAAAACATGTCGGTGGGATGAAAGATTTCAAAGAAAAAAGAAAATCTGTGCAAATGGAAGAAGGGGGGCAGGGAGAAAGAAGGAAGGAAGGGAAAAAAAGAAAGGAAGGAGGAAAGAGAAAAATGTGGAAGAAAGAAAGGAACACAGAAAAGAATAGAGAAATGGAAGTAAGCTGAGAAAGAATTAAAAAAAAAACACTAAAAAGGGAAGGTAGGAAGGAAGAAAGGAAGACGAGAGGGAAGTATAGAGGAAAGAAAGAAAGATATGGAGAAAGGTAGGAATAAAGAAAGCTGAGGAAGAAAGAAATAAAACAAGAAAAATTAAAGGAATAAGAAATATAAGAAGCAATGATGAAAGAAATAGATAAAGGGAGAAAAAAGATAGGAAGGAAAGAAAATGTGTAAATGAAAAAAAAGAAAGGAAGAAAAACGGAAGAAAGACATTGAGGAAAAGACTAGGAGTAAAAAGAAAAGGTGAAAAATAAAAAAAATAGAAAGAAAGGAAAGAAAAAAGAGAGGAAAGATGGGAGAAAGTAAGAAAGAAAGAAAGAAAGAAAGAAAAATAAAAGGGACTAAAAAGAAAAAATGAAGGCAGAAAGAGAAGAAAATAGGAAAAAAGAGAGGAAAGGACAAAGAGCAAAGTGAAAAAGTGTAGAATAAGAAATGAATTCCTTTGGAAACGAGAGAAAATCTCATTCAGTGAACAATTGTTTCAGTCATTAATTCTGTAAATGTAGACGAATAAACCGTTGCACGTAATTGGTTGCGTATTAAATGGGTCCAAGTTATTACACAAAGGATTTGGTTATCTATAATCACGTTCACCTCTCTATCGCTGTCACTGTCGCTGTCTCTGTCTCTCTATCTCACAAGCAGCGTATTTTGTGGTTTTTATTTGACTGTCTGTGTGTGTTTCTCTCTCTTTCCAAATATCCGAGTCTCTCCAACATTCTCTCTCTCTTTCTTTCTTCATCTCTCTCCAAGAGTTCCTCTTTCTGAAACTCTGTTTCTCTCTCTGAGTGTTTAAGTCTTCCTCTCTCAGTGTCTGAGTATATCTCTTTCTGATTCCTTTCTATCCGTGTCTCACTGTCTCTCTCTCCAAGTATCTCTCTATATATTTCTCTCGCTGAGTCTTTCATTCTCAGTCTGTCTGTCTCTCTCCAAGTCTTTCAGTTTCTGTCTCTCTCTCCAAGTCTTTCAGTCTCTGTTTCTCTCTTTCTCTCAGATTCTTTCTCTTTCTGAGCCTCTCTTTCTTTCTCCAAGTCCTTCTCTCTCTCATGTGTAACATTCACGGCTTTAGGCACGAACACACCCAACTTGAACAACGAACCATTTTTATTTGACAGTTATTATGATCAGACTCGTTTACATATAAACCCCTTTTTCATATATATGTACGCGCGAAATCTTCCAATTTCCATAGGAATAATCAAGTCTTGTGATATATCCCCATGTGGTACTGTCTCCCCTACGTTGGACCCTCATCT
>OY735242.1:14034730-14044730 GCA_963457665.1 Thysanoteuthis rhombus
TTTGAATTAAAAGAGCTCAATGTATTTTTAATACAATCCAGAGAAGTATTTACTTGAGATTAAGGAAAGAAAGACACGCGATACGTGTTCTATGTTTGGTTTATTTATCATTAGTCTTAATAAATGGGCCATCCATGAAACACGCATCGGGTGTTTTCCTGATTATATATATATATATATATATATATATATATATATATATATACATATATATTGTGTCATCCACAGACAGCTGTTTCGTTGTATTACAACTCTTCAGTGTGGCTATAGACTATCCATTATCCCATTCAGTACCACATGACAGGATTGAAATAGCTCCAGACCCTCTACCCCACGGAACTGGACGGTCAGTGAGATTGAATTTTAGCAATGTATTTGTTTATCGTATATATTCTTAATCCACCAGAGTACTCCATTCCATGCTGGAACACCATTATTGTTTGAAATTGTGTTTTATTTCATTGAAACTCCTATTCGAAATGATATCCAGTCGTTACATGGTTAATGTATCATTTAGCCCCGACAACATAAATATTATGAAAATTTGAAGAAAATAGGGTTGCTGCAGGAATCGAAGCTGCGACTGATAGGGTAGCCGCTTCAACGTAGTGTTGCTCTTACCATTATCGTCGGTAATGAAAATGCCCAAATAAGTGTTTTCACTCCAAGTTCTCATCACGTTTATTCTCAATCTTTTTGTTTATTTCAATGCTACAATCATGTATAAAGAAATGGATACATATGATCCTACAGAATAATTATAAATGATACACAAAATTTTAGGTAATATCATAAATGCAGACCGAATGCTGTACAGATTTTCACCGATACAGTCTACGTACATTATCCTTTTTGAGATAATGTCCTGGCTGACAACTTCATTTCGATCTTTCTTTACAGGAAAATGATGGATGAGAAGTGGATATCCAAGAATTCTAGTTAAGATCTGTCCATTTCGTGATTTTGGAAATATCTGATATCTTTGTTCTCGGGAACCATTAGCCTTAGGGATAAAATAGGGACGGGTGCTGTGCGAACGAGTCATCCCTTTAATAATTGAACTCAACATGTAGAGAGGCTTCGGAATGGAGTTAGAAATATGAGTTATATGAGAGGAACCATCACTTAAGATTAATTGAATTGAACTTGATATTTGTAACTGTCACCATAACTGTAATCAAAACTATGGCCGATGCTTTCAAAAAAGGTTTCTCTCAGTTTTCAACCTTGTCTGTCTGTCTGGCTATATCTGTTTTACTAATAAAACGTAGTGGAGCTATAGTGCTGGAAATTTAAGCACCAACTCTTTTTTAAGTATAAAAGATCTTTTTTCTTCCACTTGAAAATTCCTCTCAAAGGAGGGTTTCGTCGAGATCGGTTCAACTAGCAATGCAGGCTTTTGTTAAAAATACCTGTGTGTCTGTCTGTTTTTTTTTTTTCGATTCCGACTTACTTTAGTGATCACCGACCAATGAAGGCAAGAGAAGTAATTTATCCATTGATCTCCTTTTTTTATTTTTTTTATTGATCACTCCTAACAATACGGACCAATGCAAAAACGAACGAGCCATTCATTTGATAATTGAATGCTACAACTGGAGAGGCCTCTGAATGGTTTTCAAAAGACGACTTACCTGAGAGGGAAATCACACAAAGTTAATTCAATTAAATCTGATACTTGATCATGTTATCAAAACTGCAACCAAATCTGTCAAAATTGATTGTTTCTGTTTTCAAGTTTCAAGTTTCTAAGTGATCACCCCCGACGATACGGACAAATGCAGGGACGAACAAGCCATTCATTTATAAATTGAATACTACCAGTGGTCAAGCTTCTGAATGGAGTTGGAAAGACCAGTTACTTGAGAGCGACGTCACACAAGGTTAATTGAATTAAATCTGATACTTGGTACTGTCAACAAGACTGTTACCTAGACTGCTTGATTTAATTGTTAATGTTTTCAAGTTGGTCCAGCTGACTGGCTGGCTGGCTGGCTTGTAGGTTGGCTGTATCTATGTACGTAATGTTTACAGTGAGGATGTGACTTAATCTGGCTAAACAGTGGCAGTAATTGGAAGGTGAAATAATATGTCACAGTGCAAGAAATCATTATCACGAAGACAGGGTTAATGCACTTCGTTGGTTACAACAGCTTTTGCAAAGGCACGTGGAGCAATTTAGAAAACCGTGTAGCTGTTTACATGTTTGAGTTGTGTCAGAATGGGGTGGTTTACAAAGAAGTGTTACTATGTGTTGATGTATGTATCAAGCATGCAGGTAGCATCAGATGAGCTATAGGGCTGAAAATATAAATATTCACTTTTGTCTAGAATAGAAACATGTTTTTGTTTTCTTTGTAATTCTCCCTAAAAGTAGGTTTTAGAAATACTAGGGTGGCCAGCCAATTTACAATGCAAGTTTATGCTAAATTGATCCCTTAGTTTTAAATTGCCTTTTTTTTCTAATTCAGACTTTCTAATTGATCATTACCCCAAAAAGACGTGAGAAGATCCACTGATCCTCATTTTTTCTAATTTTTTAATTCATCACCCCAAACATGGCATGCTGCCAAGAGACTTTAATTCTGTGACGGTTTTCTATAACAGATCACTGTATTCTGCGCGCGTGCCTGAATTAATTATCTAAAAAAATTTTAGAGATGTCTAAATGAAATGGATCTTTTATGTAAAATTATCTAAAAAAATATAAGCACAAGACTTGTTGGTCCCAAAGTGACCATCATCATCATCATCATCATCAGTCTTTTAACGTCGTTGGACTGAGACCTTCCCTTGGATTTGCCACATTTCTCTATCGTGGGCGTCACGGAGCCAGTACTTTCTGAATTTGTTTCGCTCGTCTCTCTATCTAATACTCTGTCGACCTCGATTGCTTATTTGATGTCTTGGGATCCATGTTGTGAGTCGTGATGTTCATTGGTCGTCTTTCATTATAGCAACATAGCCAGTCCATTGCCATTTGAGTTCTTTAATAGACTCTATGATGTCCCTGACTCCTGTCTTCTCCCTGATGTATTGTCATTATTTGTGGTCTTTCCATGTGAGTTTGAGCATAATTCTTACATGTACATGTTGCATGCTTCTTAGTTTGCGGGTCAGTCTCTCGGTAAGATCTCATGTTTCAGCTCCATAAGTGCCTATTCGATAGATGCATTGGTTGTATACTCTTCTTTTTAGGATTAAAGGGATCTTTTTGTTTTTGAAGGTTGAGCTTGCTCTGCCAAAGGCTTGCCACACTCCAAAGCATTTTGAAAAAAGCTAAAACAAAGAAAAAACATTTTGTACAATGTCTAGTGCCTACTCAGGTAAATCTTCGAGGTTCGAACCCAAGAAATGTGACTAGCAGTGCCCAGACACACACACACACACACACATATAGAAATAAAGACAGTCATTCAAAGAGAGAGAAAGGTTTACTTGGTTAGTTGGTCAGAACATTTGTTTGGCTGTGCTGGTTCGATATTCAAATGGAAGAAAGATGAAATAGAAGTGAGTGTTAGGAAAGTGTCTTGGACAAAAGGGCTTCTCAGATACAAATGAAGAAACATGAATGAATTAAACAGAAGGAAAAAAGTCAAAGTAAAAAAAATTCTTCGATGCGAAATCAGATTTTATTTTCAGGAATATCTGAGAGTCAAATATTTTCTGTTGCAGTGAACCTGAGAGAATCGATTGACAAAGGAAAATCTGAAGCAATCAGGATTCAAATCAAGTTCAGCTTGTCTGGGGTGCCAGGAACCCTGGGGACCGCCCTGCATGTGACCTGCATGTTCTGTTGAGATGATGGTTGTTGTGTACAGAATCAACAGCCATCTAGGTTCTTCTATTCTTTGGCCGTCAATGGAAATATAAATCAAATGCTTATGTTGGAGAAAGTGGAGTTTTTTTTAATGCTCTAATATACCAGGAGAGTAATTGTACATTGATACCAAGAGTTCATCAACCAGACGGCCTTAATAGTGGTTTTAGTGAACAGAGTCATATAAACTAAATCCATAACTTACCCAACAAATTTTAAAACGCCAAATGTAAAATGTAGGAACTTTGAGATAGAACCTTCAATTTTCAATTCTGTTTCATTTGTGAAACACAACAATCTCGTGTTGGACGTTCGAACCATGTTGGAGTTGAAAAATACATTCATCATACAATAATTTGAGAAATATTCGTATGTGCGTGTTTAAACCGAAATAACTCACTAACTGGCCAGGGTACAAATATTCTCCTAGTATATTTTGACACGTTGCAGTGACAAGTTCAAAGAACCTGAGTCAACATTTATCGAAATTCACTAAATCTATACTGAAATTAACTATTAATTTTGTGACCGTGAAGAAATGACATTTTTATGACGTGATGTGCATCTCTAATCATTTCACTGCGGTTTCAGAATATATATTTTTGTCTCGGGATCGAAATCAAATTAAATCATAGATAAATGGACGACGATATTTCCGTTTGGATTGTTGCTATTTACATCATAAATGAATTTAAAAAAAAAACGTCTCGTTATTTCAAACTCAAATATGCTAAAGATTATCATGAAACCGGATACACCTCTTGGACAGACATGATTTAGTCTTATTTGATAACAGATGAAGTTCTACAGAATATCGGAAATTTTCATGATTTCTAAGCACACAACAGCACCACTGGTGACTGCACAAATACTGTAGAGACTACTGGAAATATGAGATCTATGGCTCCCAGTTGTTGGTAATAGCCCAACAGCCAAGGGAAAGCATGGTTGATACGATACATCACTGGTATGATAAGTGAGAACTATATGAGAGGAGGGCTGGAGACCTGAGGAGACATACTGTCACTTGGCCTTCAGTGAAAACCACCAGGCAACTGGTATGACAATGTATACAACAGCACTGCTGTGAACTATGAGCGTGAAGAGGGCTTGAGACATAAAGAGACTTGCTGTCACCCAGTCTACAACGGTAACCACCAGGCAATTGGTGTGAAAATGCAAATAATAATAATAATTTGGTGATAGTAGAACCTTACCTAAAAAATTTTTGTTACGAACTGAGAACTATGCAACGAGCACATGAGGGAATCATGCTCATCCGAACATGGAGAGATCAAAAGACAACGCAGTATATTAGAGAAAAGATAGGAGTCCGAGATATCATAGAAACAATAACAAAACTCAAATGGCAATGGGCTGGTCATATTGCAAGAAAGTCACACATCAGCTGGACGTTTCGACTCAACATATGAATCCCCAGAGATCGTATGCGAAATTGTGGCCGACAGAAAGTAACATGACGTGACAAGCTAGATAAATTCAGAGAGTACTGGCACCGTAATGTCCATGATAAAGGTTTAGCGAATCTTCAGGAAGGCCTATCTCTAACTACGGACGCTAAAAGGCTGCTGCTGCTGATGATGATGATACCAAAGAAAAAAATAATTCATGGGAGGAAATTTCAGTGAATTGATCTTGAGCGTTGGCTAACGGATACCTCTTGCGTGAAGAAACATGTGATAATAATAACTAAATTTCCCTCCTCAGTCGCTCTTTATTCCAAGACGCATGCGCCCTCTTGCTCACGAGCAGGGTGCCTATATAATATGACAGGTCAATTTATTTTCTTCCTCGTATTTACATAATCGAATCAAAACACTGAATCCGATTAAGACTCTCCAACTTTCGACCCAAGGTGTCAAACACATTAAAATCTCGTCCATCTGGCTGCAAGATTTGAAGAGGACGATCCCTTAGTTCTAAAGGTATAATACCAAAAAGATGCCTGTCACTAGAAAATGTTAGAAAATCAGGGTACAATCGATTCATCATTATGACAATCATCCCCAGGACCCGTACAAGCCTTCAGGGTGTGACGTTGGATATACGTCTTTGACGAGATCCTCTAGGTCTCATACATTCTGGGTTTGTCTATTTCTTCCACTTTTCTTTGTTTTTGCCGGCAACAATTTTATATATGATCTCAGGGGTCAACATTTTGAGTTGTGATTTCCAGCAATTGTCTAACATGCTTGCATCATAGCCCAAACAGGTTAGCTTCAAAAAGGGTTTATGATCTCTCTCTCTCTCTCTCTCTATCTATCTATCTATATATATATATATATATATATACATACATATATATATATATATATATATATATATATATATATATATATATATATAATTTTCTATCTATTTCTCTCATTTTCTCTCTATATAGATATATGTGCATGTCTGTGTCTGTGTTTCCAGCAATTTTCAGACATTCTTGCAACATAGCCTGCCCTTGTTTGCTTCCAAAATGTTTCATGATTTTGGATAGTTTCCAACCTTTTTGTTACGTTTTTGTGTCTAGGTATGCAAAGGTTTTAGTTAGGAAACCAATAAAAAAACACAGCCCCGAGGCAGTTACATGCCAAATAGCGTGTATAAAGATAAAGTGCCCCAAAGCATATATATATATATATATATATATATATATATATATATATATATATATATATATATATATATGTATATATATATATATAGAGAGAGAGAGAGAGATGAGAGAGAAGAGGTGCGGATCAAATCATTTCCAGGATAATACTAAATCAAAAAAGCAGTGTGAGACAGATTCAAGTCAGACAAATATGCAATTTCTCCACTCACTGATGGTCTGCAAGACCAGCTTGCTAAACCAATGAAATACGCCGGACCGACTTTGGAGTCCGGGGCACTTGAAGTCCGTGGCTGGCAAGGATAAAGAAAACTCTAAACCTCGGAAGCAAAGATAATCCCTAACCACTGACTTTTATTAAACAAATTCAGATTCAAATCATTTTTTGCTCATCCCCCCAACCCCCTCCCCCCGGACCTATAGATTTACAATTCAAATATGTTGTAGCTCAGACATAGAACTTTAAATAAATTCTATGATAAATGTGAACTAATGTTTGTAATAAAATCTTAATTCATAAGATGAAGGTTAGCGCTTAGTGATTATCTTTGCTCGCGCTAAATTTTTAGCGGTTCATCAGTGTGGCATTTTCGTTACCTTTACCCACCATTGTTTCTGGTTCGCTCCAAAAGATGTTTTTTTTCTATCGCTGTCACAGTGGTTTTTAGTCGGGGCTCAATTTATCATGCAGATTTATGTTAAATTGATCCCTCAGTTTGTGTCTGCCTGTTTTGTTTTCTTAAACTAGGAATTTTTGGTTATCACTGCACAAAAGAGGCAAGAAAAATAACCTATCCATCGATCACTTCTTTTAACAATTGTTTAATTGATCATCCCCAACGGGACATCCTGCCAAAGGACATTGGTTGCATGTCACTTTCTATCGAGTAACCAACGAGACCTGCTTGATTCATTCATCTAAAGCAATTAAAAGCATTATAAAGAGATGAATTCCGTGCTGGGATTATTGATTTCTATCTCATCAAGGAAGTCATTTAAAAAATTTTTTTTGAGGGCCTCGGGGCAATTGCCTCTTTTACCCCTCCTGAATCCGGCTCTGAACGTACACTAGGAGTTTACAGACTTAAAAACCCCTTGATTCATGCACTGATCGAAACCACGTTAATCGAATGATCAAAGCCTATAGGGAAATAATCTGATTAATTCTGAACAATTTTAGAAAACAAAACAAAACAAGCAAATGATTTCTAGAAAAAAATTTGATACATGACAGGGAGGGATATTCGACTTTTTAATTGAAAATTGTCAGCGCATGATTCGAAAACGTACTTATTGGAACGACGCTAATCGGTGTAAGAACTTTAGTACCGTGTGTCACCAACCCACAATGCTGTAACACTCGTTGAAGATCATAGGAGGTGTAAAGAGGTGTAATGGTTATCAACACATAAAACGAAATAGGCGGACGAACTTTGAATCTAATACAAGGCTGTTTGCATTCACTTTGCACTTATGATCTTGGAAAAAGGTGTGCGTCCACTTCTGAATAACAAGGTCATCCTACAGTTTTTTCCTATGTCTGGATACAAAATGAGGGATTGCTATAGGCCTTGTAACTTCTGAGGATCATATAAACAAAGGCATGTTAGGTCATCTGTCTAACCATCCATAGGTCACCGTGTGCAGGTGGGAAAAGGTGCAAAGTTTTTTCTGGCTTTTCATCATTGACAACCTTTTTGAGAAGTCTGTCGTTAGACATAGACCTTCCCCAAGATTCGCCAGTTCCCAATCATTTCTTAGTTTGTCCTTTTTGTCACACCATTTTATTATTTGCCGGCCACATTTTCGCGTATGGTCTTTTTTGATCCATATTTTTAATTGTGATGTTCAGCTGTTACCGTGCATTTTTGCAACATAACCAGCCCATCACCATTTGAGTTTTCTAATGGTTTCTATGATATCTATAGCTCCTGTTTTGTGATCTCTCAATGTGATGTTGAGCACGGTTTCATGGTTTGCAGTTTGAAAGTCAAACTTTCGGATGGTTCCATATTTCAACTTGTAAACTTGACTGTAAAGGCCTATCATAGCTGGTAATTATTAGCGTAACTGCCCGGGCCACCGTCTTTGTCTCTGGGTGCTGAGAATCCTTGTTGCACCACTATAAACCATCACTATACAGTTTGCAGCCTGTTGATATTTTCTTGGTCTGACCCAGTGTCTGTGAGATACAATGTCTGTAATGATCAAACTCAATACCCAAGCGAATGGTTAGAAGATGCAACTTACCAACTATCATACGACAGACATTCTGGGTATTTACTAAGATCTGCCTAGTCTTGTAAAAGGCTACGACATTGGAGAGAAGAGAGCGAATCGAAACCACGAATAACAGCTTCCAATATTGACGTCTAAACTATTTCTCTATGAGAGGCGACTTGGTTTATGCATGGACTATTGAATACCTATGAAAAAAAATCACGGATAAATTCTGATATCTACTACCACTAACCTATCAATTTTGATTATTGATTACTATTTCCCTTCATCTAAATTCTTTCGTTACTGTTTTTTTATAATGGTCTACATATCCCTATTAGACGCCATTCGGTTCGTCGGCCCCACATCCGTTAAACAGCAAAAACACGAAGGAGAGATGAGGTCTGACGTCATTAGGAGGCGTGACGTGATTAAAATGTTTCATAACTGGAGAGAAAATTGATTCTGAACTTTTACTAGCCGCTGAAGGTGTCGTGTCATGAGAGGAAAAAATGGCCATTTACGATTTGTATTGAAAATAGTACTTGTTGAATATTTCATATCACAATATTTTACAAATATGGGAATCAGATGAATAAAAGAAAGGCTACTCGCTCCACATCTTTTCCCACCCTCTTCTGCTATTTCTGTCACCAACGGTGAATGCATCATTGAACATATAGTTCTTGTTAAATCACAGACGACTGTCAATCTATGGAACAGAATCAACCGCTCAGTTCAAGAATAAAGCCTATACTCTTGTTGGAACTCGCGTTCTTTTTGATACAGGGACGCTGTCTCTGGTGAATAATAGAAAAGAAAAATCTACTAAGGTCTCTTTAGTGGAAGAGTCAATTGTGATTCGAGGATATTTTTATTAGCGAGATTTTCACCTTTGAGTGAAAGAGTCTATGGTTATAAACAGTGAACTAAGAAGACCACAATGCTATTGAATAGAAGATTAAAGAGTCTAGAAAACAATAGTCATTCAATTTTCTATCAGTCAATTGAATAATGGTCAAAAGTTCTTGTGCAACCATCAATAATACCTATCTGCACGTGTTCACATACATACATACATACATACATACACAAATAATGGATTCATATGTACGTATATGTGAATTAGTTGAAGGTCGTGAAGGTTTTCTGTGAATAGGACGATATCGTTTGCAAATCTGGGTTTGCCTAGGTATCCACCGTCTTTAATGATTCCCTTATTTTCCCAGTCTAGGTTTGTGAAGATCATGTCAAGACAGGCTGTTAAGAGTTTGGATGAGCTGATGTCACCATGTCTTACCCCTTTTAGAAGTTGAAGCGATTTTAAATCTATATAT
>OY735242.1:14047230-14064730 GCA_963457665.1 Thysanoteuthis rhombus
AAAATTTATTTGAGATGATCTCCCGTAATTTTGAGGTTGATGTATCATTTGAAGAAGACAACATAGATGGAAAATTAAAGAAAATGGGGCTGCTGCACGAATCAGACTTTCAACAAATAGGGTAGCTGCTCCAACATAGTTTGGCTCTTACTATTGACCCAAACAGCGAATAGTAATACAAAGGACTAAATAACTGTTTCTATCCCAAATTCTCATCTCGTCTATTCTCAGTCAACTAGTTTCTTCTCATCGCAATAGTTATGAGTGAATAAATGGATATACATGACCCGACAGAATGATAATAAATTGAGTTATATTGAATTGAAACTCTCGTTGGATATGATCACCCGTCGTTATGTTTACAAGCATATATATTCTTGTGATAGTGGATTAGTATTATTCAACAAGCTTATACTCGCTTTAAACAAAGATACCATCAATAAATGACATGAAACAGAACCATGAAGGAGTGTTGTCGCATGGCCACATGACAAAAAAAAAACATCATATAAATATTCAAATCAACATCCAACCAGTCAAGGAAAATGAATAACTAATCGAAACGCGTACTGTAATAAGAAATTTAAAAAAATAAGATTTTCCAAATCAGTCATTAATTTAAACACATAAACACGCATACACACACACACACACACACACACACATATATATATATATATAGTTGTAAAATGATATATGGTTTGCAAGCATTGTTTATGCATAAATATTGAAGATATTTCTTTCAAATTTATAGTTTGCTCCAACTTCATTTCGATAAAACGATGTACCAAGTTATTTTATCCCTGAATTTATCAAGCGACAAAATAGTGTATACGTACTCACATACATACATATATACATACACATACAAGCATTCATACACAGACACACTTGTAATATATAATACAGCAATCGATCCCCAATTCTTTTATCGAAACGAAGTCGTAAAACAATCGTATCCATTTGAGCCAAAATTGAGATTCAAAACGGATTCCAGCATTATTTATTGATGGAAGCCCCTACACACCAATAAATTATTTGATAACTCATGCCATTTGAAACTTTACATAAGATCAACTTTTCCGTTTAACCCTCTTTGCGTTGAAACAACATTGCATTGAAGCTTGCTTGCTTTGAAACGCGTTCAAATTGACCCTACTTTGTGTTGGATCTCCTTTAAACAGAACCATTTTTGAGCATCAAATCATATTTACATTAAACTCCCTTTACATTCAATTCCTTTTATTGAACCTTCTCTCTGAAGGAATTTGTTTACATAGAACTCTCTTTAAATTGATCTTTCTTTACATTGAATGCCGCTTTCATTGAACCTTCTTTCCATTGAACCCCCTTTACATTGAGCTCCACTTATATCGAAGCCCACTTACATTTGGCTTTCTTTATACTGATCTGACTTAAAATTGAACACCATTTTCACTGACCTTTCTTTACTTTGAACCCCTCTTACATTGGGCTCCACTCATAATAAACTGTAATTACATCAGGCTTTTTTTTATACTGATCCCTTTTCACTTTGAACACCGTTTTCATTGAGTCTTTTTTTTTTACATTGAACCCCTTTACATTGGGCTCCACTCATATCAAACTGTACTTACATTAAGCTTTTTTTATACTGATTTATACTTTTTTTTATACACTCTTTTCACTTTGAACACCGTTTTAATTGAGCCTTTTTTTCCCATTGAACCCCCTTTACATTGGGCTCAACTCATATCAAACCGTACTTACATTGAGCTTTTTTTCATATTGATCCTTTTTCACTTCGAACACCGTTTTAATTGAGCCTTCTTTCCATTGAACCCCCTTTACATTGAGCTCAACTCATATCAAACCGTACTTACATTAGGCTTTTTTTATACTGATCCCTTTTCACTTTGAACACTGTTTTAATTGAGCCTTCTCTCCATTGAGCCCCCTTTACATTGGGCTCAACTCATATCAAACCGTACTTACATTAGGCTTTTTTTTATACTAATCCCTTTTCACTTTGAACACCGTTTTAATTGAGCCTTCTTTCCATTGAGCCCCCTTTACATTGGGCTCAACTCATATCAAACCGTACTTACATTAGGCTTTTTTTTCTATACTGATCCCTTTTCACTTTGAACACTGTTTTAATTGAGCCTTCTTTCCATTGAACCCCCTTTACATTGAACTCCACTTATATTGAACCCTTCTTACATTAAGCTTTCTTAATACTGATCCCTTTTTAAATTGAAGAACATTTTCATTGAGCCTTCTTTACATTGAATCCACTCTACAGTGAACACCGTTTTCATTGAATCCACTTTACAATGAACTTGCTTCACATCGGACCATATTTAGATTCAACTCCGTTTATATTAGATCGTTTTTACATCAAATCCTCTTCATATAATAATACTGAGGTAGATTATAGTTGATATATACCAAGTTCAACTGACTGTAGCATCTACATCTTTCATTGGACTCACTTCGCGTTGAACCTACTTCGTAATAAATCCACTTTGTAGAATCTGTCTGGAAAGTATCCAGCCATTTTGGATATCTCAAGAACCGGTTGAGCAACTTTGAAGCAACCAACCTGAATGGATCTTACTGAACTCTCCTGTGAAATTACTCAATCGGCAGAGATACCATTGATTGGACGTGCATACTGTATGACCTCGCCATTCCTCAAGTTTCATACAGGTTTTCTTCAAAACAGTGCATTACTCAGGTCTGTCAACCTCATTCCTTAAAATCCAGATTTGGCTTCCTGTTACTCCTGGTTTGTACCAAAAATATTTCAGACCATGGATGAGATTAAGGGGAACATGCCAAAGCAGCTACTGGTGATCCCAAGAAAAGGACTTCACAGACTCTTTTGGAAAGTGGAAGGGACACTTTAAAATATATGTTGGATCCTGAGCCCTTTAGAGCTGTGGTAGCTTAACTCTGACTACTAAGGATACTCTTAAAAAAACCACTTCCCCTTATATATGTATATAATAATCATGTCATCCACAGACAGCTGTTTCGTTGTATTATAACTCTTCTGTCTGGCTATCCAATATCCCATCCAGTAAGTAGGATCAAAACCTTTGCTTCAGACCCAGAGGCTGGCATTTCACTCCTGCCCTACGCAGACCCGGACCGTCAGTAGGACTGAATTTAAATGACATATTTACTTGCGCACAATTGCCCATCCACCAGATTGCCCCCGTTACAGAGTTGTAAGAGCATATATAACTATTGGATTCTGGCTTTGATTATGGAATTATCTAAATGCGTAGGCACTCAAATACAAAAAATGCACACTTGAATGGAAAAGTAAGAACGAAGCTTACGGAGAAAAATATATGAGCGACCACTGACTGAACAGCGACAGTGTCACATAAATAACCAAGATGAATTCCATTGAGAAGGAAAAATGTTCGTAATTTTCTTTACATAAAAAGCCATGTCAGAAGAAGGAAAATAAGTACGTGCAAAAGCCGTGAAGGAATCGTTTATGCAATGAAGAATTATTAAGTATATTGCGAAAATGTCCTTTTGTTTTGCAGAACATTTGGAAAGGTCACGAAGTTTGAATACCGCTGCTTTAGAAGGAACTAAGAGCCATTTCCTTGGGTAAGCATATTTTTTGTTAACCAATTAACTATGGAAGGTAATGAGGAACAAAAGCTATTCGTTGCAAGCCCGTGTTCGTTGCAATTTACTTTGAATCCACATCTCATTGAATCAATTTTGTATTGAACCCCTCTAACATTGAATAGTTTTTCGTATTGAATTCAATTTTCATTGAACCTTTTGTAAAATAAGTTTGAGCACGTCCCATCTTGTGAAATTATTTTCCCACAGTGTTTTTTTCTCAGCTAATATTCTTTCTGATTGATGCTTTGAATTACAAATTCCTTTTCACAATTTGTTGAAAAATGTTTTCAGGTGAATTTAGTTTTGAAAGCGCTCAACACAAGGAGAGACAAAGTGCATACAGTTGTCGCAGTCAGTCAGTGTTTTTAATATCAAGAAAATCGTTTCAAAGACTTTCCCAGCAAGGTGACCTTCTTTTATCCGATACAAAACACTCTTCAACGTTGTTTCCGTCAACGAGTTTTTTCTTCGGTTCAAAATTGCTTTAGTTATCCCACAACTCAAATAACCCTTACCATAATGGAGCTGAAGTTGGTATATGTAACCAAAACTACAGGAAGATCATCTGTGCTTTCCATATCATAATAGAGGTACCGTGAGCATATGTAACCTAAACTACATGCAGATGCCCATATCTATCTTTGTTAAAACATAGTTAACGTATATACGTAACTAAAACTACGGTAAGATGACCCATCTTAGTTATAACACACCAAATATCAGGTCCTTAGAACAGGTATCGACTACTATGTTTGAAGATGTCATATGAAGAGGAGTAGGCCCCCAACAGCTAAGTAGTTCACCTACTACATTTCTACAAGCATTATACAATAACAAATCTCAATAGATGTTGGTGGGGTCCCTCAAGGAAATTTGCCCCTCACAGGTCCCTCAGATCTCCAGCAACGTCATTGCTTTTAAAAGAACTTCCAATTCAATATGTTCACGGACCCCAAGCTTTTGGAAGGTCTGACAATGGACCCCTAGTAATACCTTGTACTGTGGTTTTTAAATTTTGAAACCTCGAGCACTCCGTCTATTAAGGAAATATTCTGGTAGATCCAGTATTCAGTTTTTGAACTGTAATCAATCAAATACAATATTGAACGATTTCTAGCCTTTAAAAATCATATAAACTCGCAATCACAGTCAATGATTGAACAACCGTAGCATTAAAATAGTAAGCCATGCAAATGAATATGGCCAGAAAACATTCTGAATATGGTATGACTAGCGTTTTCCACTAAGAAACATTCAAAATATAGAAAAAAGCATGTAGAAAGATGTTATTGATAAACCCATCAGAATAGGGTCCCCAAAAGGTTGGAAGAACTTTTTTTCTTTCAATATTCAAAGGAAATATTTGAAAACAACATTTTATAGAAGGAGTCTTAACGAATGTTGATGCCAATGTTAAAAAAATCTTGACAAATAGTAAATTGATCACAGCTTTTCCAATTTTTGAAACTCAGTGTTGCCAACTCTAAGATATTTCTGTGTAAGTTTGACAGCCAAAATAGCTATAGATAGGAAAATGGCAACGAAAAATGATAAAAAATGGCCAAAATATTTTACAGCTTCTACGCTAGTTTAGCAATTTCTGAAACTCAATATTGCCAACTTACCAAAAAATATATTTGCTCAAGTTTGAAAGTCAAAAATCAACAGAGGTGCTAGAATAAGCACAAAGACAAAAAAGCTAAAATATCAAAATGCTCCAGCCCCCATCCCAAAATTTGAGATTGTGTAGTGGCGTACTGATGCCAATTTTCAAGTCAATAGACAAAATGATACGGCCAGGAGCGCTGGGACAAGTAAACAAGCAAAAACACGCACACGTATAAAAAAAGATATTGCTCTTTACCATCTTTGATGGCTACGGTCGTTCAACTCTAAATAGATTACATGTTTATCAGTTCTAATATACAGTCCAGTTCTAGACCCAATAATTCTGTCTTTCAATAGCTGTCTGATGGATGATGATATGTCTCAGGCACGAGATTTGCAATATCGGATTCAAAGAATTTCGAAATCACTGCCCTAGGAGACCCCAGTGGTCAGTGGACCCAAATTTTGCAAACTCTGCCTTAGTAAACCCTCGGTGGTCCACGGACCCTTTTTTCGAAAACATTGCCTCAGCAGACCCCCAGTGGTCTACGGATCCAAATTTCGAAAATACTGCATTAGTAGACCTCCAAGGGTCGACAGGCCCCTGACCAGGAATCACTGGACTAAATGGGCCAAATTTTCTGCTACTACCCTGTTGAGGCTTCCAATGAACATCTAACTGGCTCCTACCATACCGGCCTGCTAGTCTAGCATATTCAAATCTGTATTTGTCAAGTGTTCCGAAAGGGAATTATCTCTGTATTAAAAGCTTTCGTAATTTATAGCTTGCCAGACAGATATTTTATACTTCTTCAAACATATACTTGCATAAACATGTGAATATACACAGAAATAAGGAAATATTTTTAGCAAAGACAGGAATAGCAAAGAATTAGCCGCAAACGTTACTGCAGAATTACGGACAGAAATTATAAAAATAAATATAATGTTAAAATAAAGCAGTGTCCTGACGCCGGCTACGGTTTCTGTCATGCCTGTCCAGGCTTCACAGATTTTTTTTAAAATTTCGGCAACAGTTTGGAGTTCTTGGAGGTTTGCGATATATGAACATAATTAAGAGGCGACAAGCATCTGGAGTGGCGTCACTCATATCACCGACTATTTTACATATAGCTGTAAGAGACACAGATGTCGAATCTCCGTCTACTGTTCCTGACAAATAAAATAGGACTTCCTTGTTACGGCAGTGTGATAATCGCTAAACAAGTGAGGAATCGCCAAACTATTTAGAGCCATCTTTGACCATTCTTAGCATCTTTTTGATACTTTTTCCTATTAATTAGCATTTTTGACTATTTTTTTTTTATTTAGTGCTTTTAGCATCATCTGACTGTCAAATCAAGGCGAATATTTTTAGAGTTGGTGTCTGACTTTCAGAAATCACTAAATTAGCATAGAAATTGTTGGACATTTTGGCCATTTTTTGACCACTTTTGACTATATTAGCATATTTTTGTTGCTTGGGCCGTTTTGTCACGTTTTCTTTGGTATTTTCCCGTTTAGCGCTATTTTGGCGGTCAAACTAACACGAAAATATTTCAGAGTTGGCAACATTGAGTTTCAAAAATTGAATAAAGGGTGATCAATGAATAAGTTACTCGTATTGCCTTCTGTTAAGGCATTGATCATCAAAACTCTCAATTTTCAAAAACCAACCGAGAATAAACTAGAGGATGAATTTAGCATAAACTTACATGGACATAAGCAGTGAATGTTTAAAACTTCAGCCCTCCAGCTCCATTGGTGCGGCCTGTTCGTGTAGTATGTACATAGCTATCCAACCAGCCAAAACAACTTGAAAACTGAAGAAACCTATATTGGCACTTTTGGTTGACGAATAGCTTATGTGATGTATATCTTACCAGACAGATATTTAATAAACTTAAAATCATATAAATATGGAAATATGCAAACTTTTTTTTATAGTCACGGGCATAGGGAACAAGTAGCTATGAATCTTACAGTACAGCTATGAGTAGATATTTCATGCTAAGATTTACCTCGGTTAGCGCGATATGTTAAAAAAATGTAGCGATATAGCGGGTAATAAGAGAAATACGTCAATTAGCGCTCTAGATTCATTTCTAAAAATGTGCCTATGAACGAAACATAGCTATACAGGGCCATTATAGAAATAACTCTGTTATCGCTCTAGATACAGTCTCAAAGAAGGCAGCGATCAACGAAATATAAATATACAGGGTCATTATCTTAATAATTCTGTGATCATTCTGGATACGGCCCTAAAGAAGGCAACGATTAACGAAACATAACTATACGGGGTCATGAGAGAAATAACTCTGTTATCACTTATATGGTTCTAAAAGGGGCAGAAATAAACGACACCAAGCTAGGCAAGGCCATTATAGAAATAGCATAGAGATTGGTCCGCAAACATTAAAAAATATCTGATGTCAACGATGAGCCTGAAAAAGGTGGAATGGATTAGTGCTGTGTATCTTATCGGGTAACAACTTTCATTACTTCCCTTGAAATTCAAATTCAGCACTTTTATTGACAGTTGGTTTTCAACTTCTTTTCATGCAGAATGATTAATATATTTCTCAATCAAAAATGAATTATTGGATCTGCCCCCAAATCAAATCACTCCTTTTTATAGCCTGTTGCCCACTTTTCCTCGAAAATTAATTCAATTCCATCGAGAATATTCGGTGATATCATGTGGAGAGACGAGCAGACAGGGGGACAACTTAATTCATTCTTAATGACAGTTCATAAAGCACTAGGTCGTGAAATGGGGCTTGATTATTCATAGAAAACAATACATTAAATGAGGTTACGTTCTGAAGTGGAAAAAATATTTTATATCTCTCAGTTGTGATATAAATAAAGAATAATAAAACACTCTTCGAGCAATTATTTCCGTGAAAAAAAAAAGGATTGAGTAATTATAGAACATTAGAAAGAAGACAAATGCATAAAAAATTATATTAATGGACTTCATCATCCTTCAAGTGTAGAGATCATTATTCCACACACACGCATGCGTATGACTTCACCTTTTGTGCGCACAGCATACGCAATACTACATCACCACTAAGTCAAGTAAGAACATACGAACTCTATCGACAGATACTTACATACAAACTTGTAACAGTTCTATTAACTTTTGAATAACTCTTTACTGTGAACAAATCAAATAAAAATAAGATTTTATATAATTTCCATTAGATTTAAAATTTTATTTCAAAGTTGGTAAAGAGTAAGGAGTTCGTAAAAAAAGGTATGCTGTACTAACCCAAACATTTTTTGCCGAAGTGGAAAGCCGCTATAACGTATTATTGCTAAGTGGGGCAGGGCTGTATGGTGTCGTGACTTCGATTATAATGGCACATTTGTCGATTCCAATTCTTTCTACTTTAGCTAAAGCCATGTTCATGCAGCGGACAGAAATGTTTTATGATCTGACTGCTTTTACAGGGCAACAAGTTATATGATGCGAGATCATGACTTCATCTTCGTTTAGGCGTTGGAGCAAATGAGATTATTTTTAATGGGGTTTTTATCTGAGAAAAGCTACCTCCCTTGAAGATGGACGTCACTAGCTAGATTGATTTTTCTTGGAAATATCGTTTTAAAACTTGCCATGTCTCGTTGATGTCATTGGGTGGGTGTATACGCATGCGCTTTTGTATGTGTGTGTGCGTGTGTGTGTGTGTGTAGGTGTGCATGTGTGATGCGTGTGCGTGGGCAATTATATGTTATCGTATGTCCAGACCTAGTAAACAACAAATGTCTTAGATAGGATGAAGTACAAGATAACATAAACACTCGTTCTGACCCAAGGTTTGCAATGGGTGTGATGTGATCGGAAATTGTCTCGGAACAGGGGGAGTACGTATTACTTCAACATGTCTCTGATGATGTATATGTATATATGTGTTAGCTCTTTGGCGTATGTTCGTATGTGTGTGTGCATATGCATGCTTGTAGGCCTGTGTGTGCTTTTGCCTGAGAGCTTGTATATGCATGTGTGTGCCTACGCGTGTGTGTTTATGTGCATGTTTGCCTGTATGCATTTCTGTGTATGTATTGATGTATGTGTGCGTCAGTCAATGGACGTGTGTTTGTATGTATACGTGCGTGTGCTTGTGTTTCTGTGCGTGTGTGTCTGACTGTGTATCCTCCTGCCTGTGTGTATGCGTGTCGGTATGTATGTGTTTGTGTGTGTTTTGCCTTTCTGTATACTTGCATATGTATGTGTGTGCATATGTGTATGCATGTCTTTGCCTGCAGATGTGCGTGTGTGTTTCGCCTCTCCGTGTGCTTGCATAGGTATGTGTGTGCATATGTGTGTGCACGTGTTTGCCTGTGGATACAAGTGTATATGTGTGCTTTGCCTTTCTGTGTGCTTGCATAGGTAGGTGTGCGCGTATGTGTGTGTGCGTGTTTGCCTGCAGATGTGTGTGTGTTTCGCCTTTCCATGTGCTTGCAAAGGTATGTGTGCGCATGTGCGTGTACGTGTTTGCTTGCAGATGTGTGTGTGTCTGTGTGTGTGTGTGTGTGTGTTTCACCTTTCTGTGTGCTTGCATAGGTATGTGTGTGCATATGTGTATGCATGTGTTTGCCCGTAGGTGTGTGTGTCAGTGTGTGTTTCACCTTTCCGTGTGCTTACGTGGGTATGTGTGTGCATGTATTTGCCTGCACATGTGTGTGCATGTTTCGCCTTTCTGTATACTTGTATGTGCGCGCGTATGTGCGTGTACGTGTTTGCCTGCAGGTATGTGTGTCAGTGTGTGTTTCGCCTTTCCATATGCTTGCATAGGTATGTGTGTGCGTATGTGTGTGCACGTGTTTGCCTGCTGATGTGTGTCTGTGTGTGCAAGCACACGTGTGTGTGTTTGTTTGGGAGCATGTGCATACATCCGCTCGAGTGTGTCAATTAAATGCTGAAACAGTTATCACTACTATAACAAATCGAAGTTATCTGCCCTTATTTTTTTCCTTTTCTGGATTCGTTTGGGAACCTACGCTTTAGGACCCAAGCAAAAGAAATGGAAATAAGGAAGGAAAAAAATGTATTTCCAATAAAAAAAAATTGCAAATAATGTATTCCCTCTTGAGAAAACCAATTTGAATTTAAATCAAAAATTATCCATTTGATTCGATTTGGGGGCTTCTTGATTTTATAAGGGCTCCAAGAATCCGAACTTACAATTAGTATCGTAAAATCATCACCAACCAGATCACCAAAACACTAGAAGAAAACTAATCTCTGGAGCAGGCAAGATTTAGATGAAGTTACTCAACCATGGACCATCTCCATTCAATAAATCAGCTGAAAGAGAAAGCAGCAGAACATAAAATGCCACTAGCTGTAGCATTAATAGACTTCAAGGCGGCATTTGGCTCTGTAGAAATCCCAATGGTCATGAAGGTGGTCACACTACAATGAGTAGACCCTGTATACGTCTAGGTATTACAACATATATACAATCACAGCGACCCCTTTCTAAGGATACATAAGGACTCTGAACCCTTCTAGCTCCGAAAAGGAGTAAGACAAGATGATACCAGCTCACCCAAACACTTTACAGCCTACCTCGAGATCTTCCAAAACCTGGACTGGGAAAATAGAGGAATCAAAATAGACGGCAAAAATCTAAGCAACCCGAGGTTTGCACATGCCATCAGCCTTTTCGCAGAGAACCTACATGACTCCCAACTAATGGTAGATGAATCAAATGAAGAAAGCAAAACAGTTGGCGTACACATGAACTTCAGTAAAACAAAAATCATGTGCAACAATCACATTGAGAATAAGGACATAACTGTCAAAATCGAAGATGCAAAACTGGTGAAAGTAGACCACTACATCTTCCTAGGACAACGAATTTCTATGAAAGCCATGCAAGAGGAAGAGATCAAGCGCAGAATCACCCTAGGATGGCAAGCCTTTGACAGAGCAAACTCAACTCTCGGAAAGAAGTTGATCCCAATAATCCTAAGAGGAAGAGTATACAACCAATGCATCCCTCCCCCGAGTGTCAAACTGAGAATCAGGTAATGCACACGTGAAAAATAATGCTCGACCTTCCATGGAGAGATCACAAAACAGCACAGTATACAAGGAAGAAAACGGGAGTCAGAGACAGTATAAAATCTATTGGAAAATTCAAATGGCAATGGGCAGGTCATGTTGCAAGAATGACAACCGATGGACATCGCGACTCACAACATGGATCACCAGAGATCACATGAGAAACCAAGGCCCACAGAACACAAGATGGAGCGATAACTAGACATATTCAGAAAATACTGGCCCTACGACGCCCATGGTAGAGAAATGCGGCAAATCTTGGAGAAGGTTCATAACTAGTGACTTACGATAGAAGATTGATGATGATAATGATGATGGTGATGCTAATTAGCCTGTTTATTTGTACTGCTGGATGTATCTCCGTTTAGACCAATTCCTGTTATAACCTATAAGTTAGAACTGATCGATCCATACATAAAAAGATTAACATAGCTTGAAGAAGCCGACAGAATACAAGATGGAGAGATGAACTAGACAAATTTAGAAAATACTGGCTCCACGACGCCCACGATTGAGAAGTGTGGCAAATTCTGGGGAAGGTCTATGTTCAAACACGGACGTTAAAAGACATGATGATGATGATGATGATGATGATGATGATGATGATGATAGATAGATAGATAGATATACGCAAATGGTTGGAAGTGTGAGATCTCAAACGTTCGGACATTTCCTACGCGCGTTGAATTGAGACGTCCGTTCTCCAGCACTTAGACAAGAAAAAACATTCCTTATCTAGTGTGTTTGACCAAAGATGTTTTAATTAATGACTGCTGTCAAAATATTCATCATCCCATCTGAATCGAATCCCCTTCTGTCATACCCCTCCCCACCTGGGACCCATTAAGCACTCACTGGATAACATACCTCCCCTGACCACCTACTTCTACACACAAACAGATAATAATAATAATAATAATAATAATAATAATAATAATAATAATAATAATAATAATAATAATAATAAAACTGTTGAAACAAGAAGAAAAACAACACTCTAGTTGTATATAGAGATAGAAAATGAAGAAAAAAATGTCCCTCGATTGCAATGGCGTGAAAATGATCAATAAAAACAAAATCTCTCTCTCTCTCTCTCTCATATATATATATATGAATTTAATAGACATCATTGGAAGCTCCAAATAGGAAAATGGTTGTTTTATTTCCGTGATATGTTTTACGTTGTTGTCCCTCCGCGTTCAAACGTCAAAGGTGTGGAAAATAATGGAACATGTCACGCATAAAACAACAACTTTCATAATCTCGAGTTTCCTAAATAGTCTATTAAATTCAACGTTATGTCAGATAAACCTTATCCAATTATTCACTCTCTCTATATATATGTTTATTGTGAGGATGTGAGGTGAAAAGTAGTGGTAATTTGACGATTGGAAGGTGAAGAGTAATTTAAGAGAGAAACAAGTGTTACATCTCAAAAAAATCATTTTGACCAGTTTCATCTCACTGGCAAGGATACAAACATCCGTCTTCATCTACTATTGAACAAACAGAAAAAAATACAAAAAGGCTTGTTTTTCTTTATCTAATTCCTTACACTCAAATGTGTAAACATCTTACATTTTTTTCCGCAATCACTGCTTTTGTTATTTGGAAATATGGGTAGGACAAGCACAATGTAAGAAAATTTGCCTACGTGGTGGAAAAAAAAAATGAAATGTAACACTTGTTTTTCTCTTAAATTTATTTTCAGCATCTAATATTCCAAATACCATCATATATATATATATATATATATGAGTGTGTGTGTTTGTAAAATGACGTTGGAAAGTGAGGATAGATTTAAGAAAAAACAGGTGTTACATCCCGATTTTTTGCCATCACATTGGCATGTTCTAAAGTATTTCGATGATTATCAACAATTTCTTTTCAGAGAAAACAGAATGCTGTTGAAATGTTTGAGACTGAAGAAAGAAATGAGGATATATCTGTGTTGTGGGTTGTTCAGCAGGAGTTGGAGGTGATGTGATTGTATCTGAGTAGGTGAGAGTCAAGTTTGGTCTGAAATAAGAAGGTTTTGCGACAGGAAGGGTCAAGGGGTATTCGCATCTGTGTCTGTGAGCATCAGTCTTGTCTTACATCAGAAGGGACAGGATGAAAATTATCAGTTTTAAGGAAAGTTTGTTTGGTTGTATTTTTTCGAATGGGGAAGTGATGTCAAGTATTTAATGGATAGGTGTTGAGATATATGGGGCTGGATGGAAATTTTGTGTTATTTCTTTTAATTTTTTGGCAGCAAGTGGATATATATATATATATATATATATATAATGTTTAGATTATGTTACATTAATTTTTTTCTTGATTTCAAGTTCCATGCATGAAAACCAAACTATCAGTCCCCAACACACATTAGGTAAGTTTGTTCTTCTCTGGCTTTCAAAAGAAAAACGCAGAAGCACTGAGAAAAAAATGGCTGTTTACATGTTTGAGGTTGAAGAAAGACATAGGAATATATCTATGTTGTTAGGTTGTAGGAACAGGAAGGATATAAGATGGCTGACACCCGTCGAAATGCACCGAAATATACCTACGTGTTTATTGAAAAAATGTTTGTTATTTCTCTCAAGTTTTCCTGTTCACTTTCTTCACGCGTCCGCAGAACAAAAATATATATACTCGAGAGAGTTATATTCAATTGAAGATGAACTGAGATAAATAAATCAAATTGCTTAGACAAGTAAATATTTACGGTCACAAACGGGTGATAATGATTCTTTACCGGGTTTATTTTTCTAGTCGATAAATATCACCAATTCATGTTTGTAAATGTTTACACATTTAAGCGATTTTAATCGTCTATCTGAGACAGTTCACCTTTGAATTTTTTTGCTCTCAGCCAATCCCTCGATAAAAGAGCGTAACTTATAGAATAAAATACATGATTTAAATGATAGGTAAAGAGATAATATTTACTCATTTCTGCATAAAAAGCTTCTCAGGTAAATTCTTACTCTAAATTATCTGCCATTTGTACCTGAACACTTTAATCAACGTAATAAACAAAATTTCTTGTCTATGCGCGTGTCTGTCTGTTTGCAGGCAATAGACTTGCGTACTAGCGGCCCAGAGTCACGAAAACTTGACCAGGGATGCCTAAATGTATGACATGGGCGTATCAGAATTTGGGTACGTTTATCCGTTGGAGTTTGAACTGGGGTTCGATTTGGATCGCCATAAAAATTAGATTGACTCTCATATGTCGGATTGGGCCAAAACTTGGAGAATGGAGTAAATTGTGATGGGAAAAATATGAGACCATGTAAACTGTTGAAAGGTGTGCCTTAGGAGCTCTGACGATGGGTCATGTGTTGCTATTTGGTACGATTTAGCACCAGAGGTTAAATATGAGAAAAATGGCACCATAGTGTTTGACTGAGACAAGGAGTCATGAACACTTTGAAATTGTTGGACCACGCACCCTTGAGCTTTAAAAGGGTTGCATATGGGGTTACAGGTCATGGGTCCAGGATTTAAAAAAATCCAACGTAAAAAAATTCTGGGACGAAACCCCCAACAGGAGAAAAAAAAAAGTGAACAAATATTCTTGAACAAAACCAGGCCACAAAAAAATAAAAAATTAATCTATTGGACAAAACAACTCTGGACAAATTCCCAGCCCCAAGGACAAATTTTTTTTTCAACTTGTAATGGTCGATATTATCAAAGTTAATTTGTAAGAAAATTATCGAAAATTTTTGAAAACTTCTGTTTTATTTTCACTATGTCGTCTTGTCCACTGGGTCTTGGATTATGGGGATTTTGTCCGGTGTTTTTTTTGTCTGTATTCTACTGGTCTCTCACTGAATACTCCTAACTTTTCCTGACTGATCCTAATTATTTTTGACTCCTTATACCTATTCTGTCAAGTCAACGCCTGATAACTATGCTAGTTTCCTGTGAAGGTCTCCTAATGGAATGCAATGAAACATTAAAAGTGAATGATTGTTTGAGATATACTAACATCTTTGCAAATGGTTATGTTTTAGAGCAGAGCTGTCCAATTATTTTTGCATTGTCGACACACATTAAAAGTATTTTCTGCAATACATTACTTAAGCTCTTAGCTTTCAAATCCAAAAAGTTTTGTTCTTGAGAGCCATTTTCTGCCAGTAAAAAAATGCAAACCTGCACTATGCATTAATGTAATTGTATTAACTTGGAAAAAATGCACAAGAATATTTTGAAGAGAAGACAAAAGAAGATACACGACAGCAACCATCAAAATAATTCACGAAAAGGGTCGAGGCCCCAGAGCTGTTAACAAAACTTACAATACAGGAGGGAAACAAATAAGGAAATCGAAACCTAACAACAGACAGGGATCGGATTGTCAAATGCATCCAAGAATTTTACCAAAAACCCTAATCTTCCAAACAAGGAAAACTAAACAGCAAACAGAATATGCAGCCCACGAGCAATCCGTTCAAGTACTTCCCAGAAGTTACACCATGTGAAGTGAAACAGCCACCAAACAAACAAAAAAGGGCAAGGCCCTTAAACTAGAGAACATCACCATCAACCTACTGAAAAAAGCTGACAAGGTCATCACTGGCAATCTTATTCAACGTATGCCTACAATAAAGTAAAGTCCCAGGAGATAGGAACATTGCAATCATAATGCAGTTTCAGGGAAGAAGAAATCCGAAAGACCTCAACTTCTATAGAGTAATAAATCTACTCAACTGTATCTATAAACACTTCACCAAAATTATCACCAACCGAATCAAGAAAATGCTAGACGAAAATAAACCCCGGAAACAAGTTGGCTTTAGGAGAAGCTACTTGACCATGGATCGTCTCAGTTAGATGAATCATCAAAAAGGAAAAGCAACAGAATATAAAATGCCGTTCATGGTTGCATTATTGACTTTACAAAGCCTTCGACGTGGAAATTCCCAAGGTCATTGATGCTATCACTCTACAAGGTGTAGACCCAGTATACGTCAGAGTATTTCTACATATATACTATCTCAGCAGCTCCTTTATTAGGCTACATAGAGCACTTTCAGCTTAGAAAAAAAGGTAAGATAAACTCTTTACAACCTACAAGTTGATTTTCAGAAACCTAAACTGGGAAAACGAAGGAATCAGAATAGACAGCTAATGTCTGAGTAAACTGAGAATTGCTGACAACATCGTCCTTGTTGCAGATAACCCCCTGGACCTCAAACTTGTTCTGGAGGAACTGAACAAAGAGAGCAAAGAAGTCAGCCTATTCATGAACTTCTGTAAAACAAAGATCATGTAAAACAAATATGTCTGAAATTAACACACCACGATCAAAATCGAAAATGCAAAGCTGGAGAAAGTGCACAACAACATCTACCGAGGACAATGGATCGCTGTAGAATCCTCAAAAGAAGAACTCTTACATGGAAACCTTTCAGTTGATGGAGCTCAACTTTCGAATCCACTTAGTTCTAAAAAGAAGAGTATACAACCAATGCTTCCTCCCGATTCACGTATGGAGCTGAAACATGGGACCTAACCAAGAGACAGACCTACAAACTGAGATCCATGCAACGTGGACATGAGAAAATCATGCTCTAACTCACATGGAGAGATCACAAGACAGCACAGTATATTAAGGGAAAACAGGAGTCCATCATTGGATCCACTACAAAACTCCAATGACAAGGGGCTGATCATGTCACAAGAACAATAGGCAACCAGTGGACAACACGACTCACCACATGGATCCCCAGAGATCGAATGCAGAACCGAGGCCGGCAGAATATGAGATGGCGAGACGAAATTGATAGGTTCAGAAAGTATTGGCTCCGCAAGATCCACGATAGAGATGTTTGACGAATCCTGGGGAAAGTTTATTTCAAACGGCGGACGATAAAAAAAATGATGATCGTGATGATGATGGTAATGATGATACGCAAAACGTATCAATAAAATGGCTGAAACAGTATTTTTGTAGCATGTAATAACATATAAGATGTAAGATGAGATTTTATCAATATATCAATATTTTTCATCTATTTAATGTTAGAATATCTTTTTTCAGTATTTTCCAAGTTTTTAGGATTTTATTAACAAATTGTGCAGGTATGCATTTTTTATTAGAGAAAAAAAGTTTGCTTTCTCTGCAATCTTCGTGATTCAGTGTAATTGAAAAATTGAAGTTATTCACGGAAAAGCTCT